>CM058236.1:53922290-54522290 GCA_030180135.1 Orychophragmus violaceus | reverse complement strand
AGCATTGGAGCGCCGGGGGACATTCAGACAGAATATGGTTTATAGACTCTTCCATTGCACCACATCTTTGGCACGAGCGATCTATGTCACAGTGGCGGTCAGAGAGTTTACTTGCCGAGGCCATGAAGCCCTAAATTGCTTGCCAAAGGAAGTGTGTTCAGTTTCCATGACATCTTCAGTTTTCAGACTTGTCTTTTAAGTGATGTGGTGCTCGGTTCAGAAACTACCTATGCACCATCACCTCGTCGGAGTTTATGAGCAATTACAAATCCATCTTTCACTGTATATAGACCTCTCTTGTTGCAGTCCCAGCTATAGCTATCTTGGCGATTTGTCTTTGAGATGATTTTGAGCGAGAGGATTAGCCCAATGTCTTCTGCTGCTATGAACTGTCGAATTAAGTTTAAGTTTCATTCCTTCGAGCGAAAATAAATAAGGTGATGCACCTTAAGGTTTGGATCATTGATTTTTCCCCTGCATTTCGCTGGCCGGTTTGGAGAAGAGGGTATACATCAATCTTCCCAGGCTTTCGTATTAACTCCATTGCCTATAATGCGACGCAAACCTTTCTGGATAATTGGCTTTACGCTCAAGATACTTTTCCAGCCTAGTGAAGGGTTACTTGCTTTCTCTATCATCATAGGGTTATAGTATCTGAAGTATCTCCCTCTTAGCACCCTAGCTAGTAATGAGTCTGGGAAAATCAGGAGCCTCCAAAATTGCTTCGCTAGGAGGGCCATATTAAAATCCTTGAAATCGCGGAAACCCAATCCTCCCTCATCAAGAGGAACACAGATTTTATCCCACACGACCCAATGTAGACCTTTGTTGTTATTTTTTGTGCTCCACCAGAATCGAGCTACTGCACTTGAGAGATTTTTAGTGATCTCTTGTGGTAGCAGGAAGCAATACATCACGTACGTGGAGATGGCTTGAGCCATTGATTTGATTTGTACCTCATTACCCCCCTTTCGATAGAAATCTCGCATTCCAATTGTTGATTTTGTTGTCGAGTCTTTCTTGGACGTATGCAAAGACTTGCTTTTCTGATCCACATATTTGTTCCAGCGTACATCCCCATTCCTCCTTCCTTTTTTATCCCTAGTGATCGTTTAAGATCTGTTTTAATGGACGTCACGATCTTAGAACCGAACAGAACTGAAGATTTTGATTTGTTCAGTTGTTGTCCTGAGGCAGAACCGTAGACATCAATGATTCACATTGGCTGCTCTCCGCTTTACAAAAGAAGAGGTTGTCGTCAGCAAATAGTAAATGCGATATCGGAGGGCTAGATTTCGCGATTTTCATCCCGGTGATCTTGTTTGCACTTTCGGCTTCCCGGATGTGAGAGATAAGAACCTCGGTGCAAAGTATAAATATGAAGGGAGATAGGGGATCTCCTTGCCGCAGTCCGCGGGAGGGTATTACATGTCCTTTTTCTTCTCCATTAATAAGGATTTTGTATGATACGGTGGTCACACATTCCATTATCCATCCAATCCACCGTCTATCAAAACCCATTTTTCACATTAGCGCCTCCAAGAAGTTCCATTATACTCTATCGTAGGCTTTGCTCATGTCCGTTTTTATCGCCACATATTTTGATTTGCAGCTCTGATTCGTTCGCAATGCATGGAACATTCTTGAGAAATGAGGATGTTATCTGTAATTAGACGTCGAGCCACAAAGGTTGATTGTGTTTCCCAGATGAGTCTCGGTAGCACTTTCTTCAGTCTTGATGATAATATCTTCGATATTATCTTATAGCTGACATTGCACATACTAATGGGACAGAACTCAGACATATTCGATGGTTTCTCCGTCTTCGGTATGAGGCATATATTGGTTTGGTTCAGGCGATTATCTATCTCCCCTGATTCGAAGAAGTCCTTCACCATCTTTATTACATCCCCACTTATCGTTTTCCAGAAACGTTGGAAAAACAGACTTGTCATTCCGTCAAGCCTGGGTGCTTTTTCTGGATTAATCAAGAAGACATCATCCTTTGTCTCCGCCTCTGTTGGCGGTCTGGTCAGTGCCGAATTCATGTCTTGATTAACTAACACGGCAATGTGCCGGAGTGAATCTTCAATATCCATTGGGGTTGATGATTAGAAAAAGTTGCAGAAGTACGCATACGCTACTTCTTCTATACCTTCCTCCGTCTCCACCCATTGGTCGTCAAGATTCTTGAGTTTTACTATTCGGTTTCTGGCTTTACGTTGTTTTGTAATGGCTTGGAAAATTTTATTGTTTCTTCCTCCTTCCCGGAGATAGGTTATACGACTTTTTTTCTAGTACAACTCTTCATCTCGATATGCCACACACAATTTCCATTTTAATTCGAGCTCCTCTTCACTGGATAAATGATCATCTCCTTGAGCTCGATCCAGTTTCTCTTTTAAGCTTGCGATTAGCTTCTCATTGTTGGATATGTTCGATTTCTTCCACTGCGAGATTGCTCTTCTGCAATTTCCAATTCGATCAAAGACATTCCTTCGGTTTGAAATATTATTCGATCTCCAACCATCTTTGACTATGTCTGCGAATCCTTCTTTTGAAATCCAACGTTTATCAAACTTAAATCCGCGTTTTCTCTTGGTAGCGTTGGACTTAAATCTTGCTAGCACTGGTATGTGGTCCGACCTCCAGCGTAGTAGATACTCCACATCAGTGTGGGAAAAAATATTATGCCATTCCTCATTTCCCATCGCCCAGTCCAGCCTACATTGAATTTGTCCGACTTTTCTCCTACGTTCCCAGGAAAATGAGTTTCCTTTACATGGAAATTACAGCATTCCACAGTTAGTTAGCATTGTCTTGAAAGGTAAAAATGACGATTTTGATCTCTTCCGTCCACCCTTCTTTTCATCATTCGATACAATCTTATTAAAGTCACGAATTATCAGCCATGCTCGTTGTCGGTTGAGACTTAATCTGGTTTGTGATAGGCTCAAGAATTATCTCTATTCTAACTGCAAGTGCACATATATGCAATCGTAGTATACATGGTATCGAATCCACATAGACTCTAGTTTCACGCGATAGATTGTATGCAGTCGAATTAAGCTAAGCCAGACAGATGAGAAAACATTAAATAAGCAATTAAAATGGTGTGTGATCAATCGACGAAGTGCTAGACCTAGGGAAGTTCTCAGGAAATCAGGAACACAGATCAATCAATCAACATGATTCAGATATCAATGTTCTAGAACTAGAATCACAATCATATAACAAACCAACTCTCGCTGCGAATGCTAACTATGTCTAACAACCTAGAAAACCAAATCTCTTTGCGAATTCTAGAGTTCTAAACATGCATTTAATTCAGGTTCTTTCGTTCACAAATTCCCTAATCCAAATCTCTTTGCGAATAGGTTATTTGCTCAGCTAGGTTCTTTTCTAATCTATTAACCAACTCTCGCTGCGCTAACAGATCTGATATCAATAATCTAAGTAGCTAATTCAGATTATGCTTTAAGGAACAACTTAGATGAAGAACTAGATGTTTTGAATCCAATTAATCAATCAATCTATAATTCCATGAAATCCCTAATGAGAATCCCTAAATCTGACAGGAAAACTACTCAGACATATCAATCATAGCAATAGACATGATAAAAGTAGAAATCATAAAGAAACAAAAGAGTAAGAACAGGGGTTCTAAATCAAGTCTCTCTCGAGTACAAGACCAGCCCCAAATCTCCTAATCTCTGATTGAATAAAGCTTAGCCTAAACAATGGCTCAAAAACCTAATTAATAGTGTAAAATACGATTTGGGTCTTTCTGTAAATATGAGAAACTTCTGGGTAAATATTGCAAATCTCCAAAAGCTGTATTTTTGACGCGCAGAAATTTCGTCCTTTAGTGGTGTCGACCGAAACCAAAGTGGTGTCGACCGACACCAAGTGCAGACGCACCCAGTGAACTCTGTGAAATCCATATATGCTGCCAAATCACTCAAAAAGCTCCCAAAATCTCCAGATAAGCTCCAAACGTGCTAAAACCTGTAAAGCACCTAAAGGACTCGAAAGACTCTATAAAAGATTCGATTATGTACATATATCATGGCTCAAAACACCTAAAAACCATGATACATCAGTTAGTCTCTCCTAAACGTCCTCGCGGTATTCAATAACCGGATATCCATACACAAAAGTCATATAGACCTTGTCACCTTCTATTCTTGCTTCAGTGTCGATCATACGTTCGTTCGAGAATAGGATTTTCACCTCAAAATCACCCAAGTAAAACAAAGCAAGTCCACCCTTTTGTCAACTGATCAACGGTGAACAATCTATCATAACCAAACTCAATCTAAAAGTCTTGAAAAAAGTAAAATTATTTTTTGTTTCTGAAAGTAAAAGAAATTAGCAAAAAAGCAGCGGTGCAACTCCCGCAGGTATTGCTTAGTCATGTAGGCTACGGCCCATTGACAATTCCATGTAATTGTACTCATATCTGAGTATTGGGTGGTTTGTGGGACCCCACCGAACCTAAACGAGAAGAAGAAGATTTCCGGCTTTTTGTAGACGAATACACCTCAATGAGAGGGAATAAAGCCAAAGAATATTTCTTGGCATCAGTATGATGGCTTTGTTTAATCAGCCTTTTCTTTGGTGAACCTCTGCCTCGCAGTGCTAGTTTTCTTGAGGCTGCTCACTAGTAGAATTTTGCGCTATAGTCACGTTTTTGTCATGACCAAATCATGGCTTTTTCTTAGTTTGTCACGAATTAGTCGTGATTAGCCACGTAAAAACGTGTTAACATCGTGCCAAAAACGTGGCAAAAAGTCACGTTATAGTCACGATATAAAGCGTGATTTAATATAGCCACGATTTGTCATGAAATATATGTGGCAATCTATCCACGTAAAAATAACGTTACTAAATCGTGTATAATTAGTCACGTTTTAAACACGTATATGTCGTGGCCAAGGTCTGTCCGATCAAGTTATTGATTTTTATAGTCACGATTTTTTTATCTATGACTATATAATGACTATAGCACCGAAAAAGGTCAAATCAAACTTTATGCTGTGGATTTCAAAATATGTAGCAAACGAATATATTCGAAACTTAGGTCACGATTTTTATTCGTGGCAAATTCGTGTCTATTTTGTCTCTTCTGAATTTTCCTTCAACCATTGAGTCCCATAGCTGTTGATCTTGTGGTCTTGTATTCTTTTTTGGCCTGCTTCTAGTCTCTCCTCCTCCTTTCGCTTTCCTGCATCCTGTTTCCGGTTTTGGTCTCCATTGCTACTGGTTCTCTTGACAGGAGATAGTTGTGAGATTGTTTCGATTTATTCATTCCCAAGTCCATTTAAGTCTGAATGTGTAGAACCAAAATTTAGTACACTACGATAAAAGTGATTTAATCACGAATAAGCAATAAGCGTTAAGAAAACGATATCAAAACGATTTAACAGAAGGAGTAGAAATCAGAATATATGGAGGCGAGATTTGATCTCTTTCCTTAACTCAAAGAATCACCCGTAGTGTGACAGGTCAAATCAAGATTCATGAGTCCCAGGATACAACCATAGAAAACCGTATCGCAACACTCGATATCGGTTATGTCGAACATATTGAACTACGATACTCTCAAAATTAGACTCTAACCTAAAATAGAAAGGAATTGAAGGAACTTCTTTTGAGTTTTTCTCTGTGTGATTTTTGAATCGAATGCTCTACAAGAGAGGCTTATGGGTCGTATATATAGAATTAGAGAGGAGGCTAGGTTTAGTAAATAAACCGACTTGTGCATCAAGTCTGCAGACTTGTCCACCAAATTTTTCGACTTGGCCGAACACAAACTTGGGCTGCAAGTTTATTGGCGTAATTAATTAAAATTAAATCTCGGTTAAGAGAGTTAATTACGTCCAATAACCTGCTCGCTCTTATAGAGTCCAAGAGCCCTAAGAGCCAATTAAAAAGCAACGAAGCAATGTGCCACGTGCCACAACCACGACCGCGCATGTGTGGTCTTTCTCCTCTCTATCCAATTTTCTTGTAACACAAGTAGAAGTTGGAATCCTTATATAGTATGTGAAAACTTTCCTTGTTTAAAATGTGGGAAACTTTCCCTTCCCAAATAGTTATAGTCAATGAAAACATTTCATTCTTTATGGGCTTAACTCATTTCTTTTCACACATACATATTTCTTTCAATAAGTATCTGTTTGTACTCCACTGTTACAAAGATATGGAATCATTAAAAGTTAGCGCTTAACCTCATTACACACATTTAGCACTATTTTATCATCCTATGAACTGGGCAGAGTTATAGTGCTCAATCTTGGATCAACTCAATTTTGTTTTCCCTTTGAACCTAGATCTTGTGATCTCCAGTCAGATAAGTGGGGTGTCCATCAAACGTAATCTTTGTTCATAGGATTTAAACCCATTCCTTTTGATGATTTCAAAATTTGATCTCGCGGCAAGCTTTTTGTGAACGGATCCGCTAAATTATCAGCCGACTTGATGTAATATATCGTTATTACACCAATTGAGATCAAATGTCTAATGGTCTTATATCGTATTCGTATATGACGATATTTGCCATTGCATAGATTACTCAGTTCTCGTGAGATAGCCGACTGACTATCACAGTGTAAGCATAGAGCTGGCAATGGTTTTTCCCACATCGGGATATCTTACATGAAGTTTTGAAGCCATTCTGCTTCCTCTGCAGCTTTGTCTAAAGCTACGAACTCTGAATTCATGGTTGATCTGGCCAGGAGTGTTTGCTTGGAAGATTTCCAGGATACTGCTCCACCAGCAAGAGTGAATACATATCCACTTGTAGATTTGGAGTTCCTTGAATCTGAAATCCAATTAACATCACTGTACCATTCTAGTATTGCTGGTTCTTTACCAAAATGAAGCCCATAACTCTTAGTATTTCTCAAATAATTCAATACTCTAGTTATGGACTTCCAGTGAGTATGACCTGGATTACTTGTGTAGCGACTTAGTACATTTACTGAGTGCACTAAATCGGGTCTAGGACAATTCGTCAAGTACATTAGACTCCCAATCACTCATGCATACTCCACCTGTGACACAGGTTCACCTGAATTCTTTGTCAAATGAAGTTGAGGGTCAACTGGAGTTTTTGCTATCCCGTTTGAGTAGTTCTTAAACCGCTCTAGGATCTTTTCAGCATAATGATCTTGACACAGGATTATTCCTTCGAAATTTCAAGTGATCTTAATTCCCAGAATTACATCTGCTAATCCCAAGTCTTTCATATCAAACTTTCCACTAAGCATATTCTTAGTTTGTTTGATTATATCCTTGCTGCTACCCATGATGAGCATGTCATCGACGTAAAAACAGAGCAAAACATATCTGTGAGGAGTAGTTTTTATGTTTATGCACTTATCACATTCATTTGTATGAAATTCATTTGACATCATTACATTGTCAAACGTTTTGTGCCATTGTTTCGGCGCTTGTTTAAGTCCATATAATGACTTCACAAGTCTACACACTTTCTTCTCTTGCCCAGGAGCGGCATCACCCTCAGGTTGATTCATATAGATTTCTTCTTCTAATTTTGCTTCTTCGTTTTTAGAAGTGCCAGAAGTGCTTGCCTCATGGCTAGCCTCTCGTTCATCACGAGTTCTCTTAAGATTTCTCTTATCCTTGCATGGAAACACATCTTCGAAGAAGGAAGCGTTCTTTGACTCCATTGTCGTGTTCACATGGATATCTG
Source organism: Orychophragmus violaceus (assembly GCA_030180135.1). NCBI lineage: Eukaryota > Viridiplantae > Streptophyta > Magnoliopsida > Brassicales > Brassicaceae > Orychophragmus > Orychophragmus violaceus. Next base: position 54,514,570 of record CM058236.1, on the reverse strand, counting down.
GTATATCAGATTTATGTACCAGAAAATGATAAGAATTGATATTATGTGCATATCCGATGGATATGCAGTCTACCGTCTTAGGTACGATGGTGACCGTTTTCGGGAGTGGTACTGCTACTTTTGCCAGGTACCTCCACACTTTCAGGTATTTGTACGACGGTACTTTACCTTTCCAAAGTTCATATGGAGTTTTTCTAGTCATTTTGTGTGGTATTTTGTTCAGGATGTAATTAGAGGTAAGCAGCGCTTCCCCCCCACATGTTCTGGGCTAACCCAGATTCCTGCAACATTGCATTCATCATCTCCTTAAGAGTTTGATTCTTCGTTCCTCAACTCCATTAGACTCGGTGAGTAAGGAGCGGTTGTTTGATGAATAATACCATGTTCTCTACAGAACGCATCGAAAGGTTCATTGTATTCACCTCCTCGATCACTTCTAACCATTTGACTGTTTTATCAACTTGATTTTCAACTTCGAGCTTGTAGTCTTTGAACTTTTCCAAGGCTTCATATTTACTTTGTAATAGATACACATAGCAGTATCTAGTGCAATCATCTATGAAAGTTACGAAGTACATTTTTCCACTTCTAGTTTGCGCAAATTTTAAATCACAAAAATCTGTGTGAATTAAACCTAGAGGTTTGGTTGTTCTTTGTACGCTTGTGTTGGAACTTAGGGCAGATTCTACCAGATTCAGAATTCTCGCGAGTTCCAGATAGCCTAAGATCTAGGGTCTAGTTAAATGAATCATGGATCAGATCTCGTGTTTACCTGAAAAATGGCAGCAGAATAGGGTCAGATAAACGAGATCTAGAGCGCCTCAATCGCTGCGCCTCTATCGTAGTCCACACGCACACAAGCTGGAATCCGCCGGGATGCTAGTACCGGTGATCGGATCTTCTAGGATTCTCTACGTGTTTCTCGAGGAAGAGGGTCTGTTTTTTTTATCAAGAAAAACTGTCTGCGACGGCTCTCATTTAGGTCGTGTAACCTGGCCCCTATAAAATAGGTTCACGGTTTACAAACCGTAACATCAGTTTCAGTATCGACCTTGTGTCGATCATTGCACCCAATAGCAACGATCGACACACCTCTTGTATCGATCGACGCACCAATGGCATCGATCGACACACCCCTTAAAACACGAATTCAATGTGTATCCAATACACATTGATCGGACCATATGCCAATGATCAATCCCTACAGAATCGTATCCAACTTGCTTAGGTGTGTGACCCTTTAGGTTCACACGATACTAGAAATGAGTTACAACTCATTTGTCATAAGCAGTTTCTAGCAAAACATTATGACTACCCAGTATCACATGAATTGTCCGATCTCGACAATACAACTATCTTTAAAGCAAGTACAATGTGATTTCAGAACATAATCCCAACAATCTCCCACTTGTACTGGAATCATTGTTGGAATTGTGTCCAGTAATCTCGGTACTGTCTCTAGAAAGTAAGAGTATGTCAATGATCAGACATAAGTCATATAATACTGGGGGTCATGATGGCTTGCTAGAGTCCGCTCATGATTTATAAGTCTTGGACTTGTTGCCTTTATTATATGATCCCATATGGGTCACACGCCTAAGCTAACAGGAAAACGTGTAGGAATGGTTTAGCAGAAGTACGGTAAAAGTGCTAGGCATTTACTGTACTTAGAGAGAATAAAACGGTTTAGGCACTGTGTGTCGATCGATACACAAGGCGTGTCGATCGACACAGTGCGCGAACGCCTCGGAGTAAATTGGCATTTGGGCCAAATGGCCCAAAACGAACTGAACGAGTTTTATATAAACTTAAGACGAGTTCAGGTCGAAATAAGCCCCAGCCGCGAGCCTCCTCTCTCTCTCTGCGCCGATTTCCTTCTGGTCTAGCAGCCTCTTCCTGCTTGGTGTGCGTGTGTGAACCTCTGGAGGAGTTATCACTCGGTGGCTCTCTGATCTCTGACCATACCATCCCTTTCCGCTGCATAAACAGGTATAAGGTGAGATCGTCAATTGTTTCTATTCAAGAGAACCTAGATCCGCATGTTTAGGATAATCTGAATCAAAGAATTGAATCAGGATTCATCTAAACATTCCTTCAGTGGTATCAGAGCTATTGGTTCTGGTTTTTCTTGTTTAGATTCAAGTTTAGGATTGTTTTTCTTGTTTAAAAGTGTTTTGAATCAACTACTGATAAGAGAAATCACTTAAGCAACAAGGAATTGAAACCTAAACACACTTAAAATCGCAGAAACCAAGCTATATTGATTTGGTAGAATGCGATTTTCAAAAGTCAGTATCGACTGCGATCGCATGGATCGATCGATACGATCGCATGGATCGGTCGATACAGTCTATTGGCTAACCCTGTTAACGCGTGAAAGCATCGATCGATGCAGGATCGATGCAGGTTCGATGTTGGTGCATCGACCGATGCGGTTGGTGCATCGATCGACACGGTTAGGGTTTTGGCTCGGTTCCGTGCATGCGTGAGAGCATCGATCGATACAGGATCGATGCACGATCGATGCAGGATCGATGCTAAGAGCATCGACCGATGCGTTTGATGGATCGATCGACACGGTTGGTTCATCGATCGACATGGTTGGTTTAAGGCTCGGTTTAATATTTTGATTAAAATTAATTCGTCCTGGTTTAATAAACAGATTTAATAATTTTATTAAGTCTGGTTAAACCGGGACAAGAAATCCAATGTCGAAAGAATTATTGGATTTAGTGCCTAAACCAGGATTTTCTAATTTGATTTGGTTGGACCAAATAAATTGAGAAAATCCGGTTTAGTAAATAACCGGTTGACAATTGTGGTCGTCGTAGTAATTAATTTTGGTTAGACCAATTTTAATGAACCAGACCGGTTATGTCATCTAATTGGACGATCGGGTTATGTCTCGGACATAGACCAATTCTTCGGCCTCGGGCCAAGAAGTTAAAACGATTGGGCCAATTATTTGAGTCTTTTCTTCAGATTTAATTTAAAATTTATTTTACAAAGAATATAAATCGATTTTAAATTAAAGTTTCCGATATTTTGAAATTAGAAAGTTTCTTAATTTATAGAAGTTTCTAGATTTGCATGATTCGGATTTTAAGAAATTTCTAAAGTTAGAAAGTTTCCGGTTTTAGAAAGTTTCCAATTTTAGAAAGTTTCCAAAAATAGTAGGTTTTCTAAAATGGAAAGTTTCCCGAAATAGTAATCTTCTATTTTGGGAATGAATTTTAAATAAACCTACGAACCTCAAATAATATCAAGCGTTGGATGTCTTGTCCATTCTATGTCAGCTGTCGAAGCCCATTCAATTGTATTCATGGCCTTACAGTGTGAGGGTGTCTGCTTTTGCGTGGGTAAGACGGTTTGTGATTCATAAATGTCATTGGGAGTCCCAGACATTAATGATTACATGACTGTATAGTCTGGTTTTCTTGACTAGGCCATCGGGAGTCCCGGGCCTTGAGACATCAGAGTGGATTGGGCCTCGGGCCCAGATTCACAACCAAGAGTTATATCACGGATATAATTAGCCGATATAGGGCTTACCGATATAAGCTAATATTGGGTGACGGCCAGTGGCCCACTTTAATCTTAGTTATATGTGGATCTTGGAATCATTATATTCTATTGAGGGTAACTGATGTTATTGAATATAATGCGTGATTAATCATATTAAATTTAATACGAGATTAATCATATTGAACATATTAACTAAAATCCTTTTATCTTAATTTTCAGTTATGACTAGCACAAACAATCAAAACACTTTCTCGATCCGGTCTGTCCTTAAGATGGACAAGCTGAACGGATCAAATTTCTTGACTTGGTCGCGGAACCTGAGGCTAGTCCTCAGACAGGAGAGAAAGGACTATGTCCTTGAGAGAGCTCTCCCCGTGAGGATCGGGTCCAATGCTTCTTATGCAGTATATGATGCTTGGAATAAGCATTATAATGATGCGGTAGATGTGCGTGGTCTGATATTGGCTACCATGGACTCAGATTTGCGGAAGCAATATGAGAACATGGAGTCGCCAATAGAGATGATCAGCAGCCTGAAATTGAAATTTCAGGAGCAGATAAGGGTGGAGAGATACCAGTTGGTTAAGTTTCTCACTAGCTGCAAGCTACCAAATGATCATCCAGTGAGTCCTCATGTCAGTAAAATGATGGGTTACATTGATAACCTGAGGAAACTGGATTATCCAGTTAGCCAAGAATTGGAAACTGAGATCATTCTGCAGTCACTGCCGTCAAGCTATGATAAGTTCAGAAGGAACTATATCAAGAAAGGCTTAACGAAGACGCTGACTGAACTGCATGATATGCTCAAGACAGTTGAGCCAAACGTGAAGAGTACCCTGTACAATCTCATGAATGAGAAGGGTAGGTTTACTAAACCTAATGCTGACAAGGGTGAAGACAAAGTTGTCCAGATTTTGAATCATGGCAAGCGTGTGTCTTCTGAGCCCGAGTCAGATACCTCTTACGTTGGTAAGTGCTGCTACTGTAAGGAGACAGGGCATTGGAAGAGAGATTGCATTAAATTCATGGAAGATGATGAGGAGTTGAAGTTGATGTATGCGACTACTTCCTCAGGTATTCATGTTATTACTTCAAGTTCTACCTTAAAGGTATTGGATACTGATTGTGGCACTGATATTTGTGATAATATGCAGAGCCTAAGCAACAGTAGAACGTTGAAGGAAGGGCAAGTGAAACTACATGTCTGGAAGGAGCTTGGGATGCTGCCTCAGCCGTAGGGTTTTTCACTTATAGATCCCTTTGAGGCTTGGTTTTGTATTAAATAATTGCTACAATGTACCTGCTTTAAGCAGAGTTGTCTTTCATTTTCTTGTAAGAATTTGAATGTTTTTCATTTTGATAAAAGACAAGTTTTGTTCTTTTGATCTTAATGAAATATTAATTGTAGCACCCTATTCATGGAATGGGTTTTATATCTTAAACCAAAGAGTGCCTAAATGTAACATAAATACCGAATTGGTTTAAATCTGATGAATTAAACCTGATTTTTCTTGGCATAAAGTCTTGGTCACATAGAGTAAGTCGGATTCAGAAATCCCATAGTCATGGACTGTTGGGCTCATTTGATAAAATATCTTATGAGACTTGAATTCTGTTTACTAGACCAAAAGGAAAAGGGCCTATCTTAGCCGAGCTAGAGAAAAGCCCAAAGGCTTATTGGACCTGGAACATACTCATGTATGTGGCCCAATGAGCAGTAATGCCAGAGAAAATCTCATGTACTTCATTGTCTCTACTAATTACTTCAGTGAGTGTGACTGTGTTCATTTGATGAGACACAAGTCGGAATTCTTTGACATGGTCGAAAGAGTTCCAGAATGAAGTATAGGATCTAAATGACAGAAGTATTAAGACTCTGGATCAGATCACGAGTTAGAATACTTAAGTCATTGATTGTGTGATCATCTGAATGAGTGTGAAATCGTTTCACAGCTCATTTCTCCTGAAAAACCTGTAGGTGTTTTCTGTGAGAAAGAATCAGATCTTATTAGAAATGATTAAAGATGAGTCACACGAATCTTCCATGATATTCTTGAAGAATAACGCTCTAAAATATCTAAGTTTACGCTGAAATAGTTCCACCAACATCAGTTGAAAGACACCACGTAAATGTGGATTGGAATCGATCCAAATTCGTCTTTACTGAGTATTAGTAGTTGAGCTACTTCGCTGGTTGTCCCAGGGAAACCAAGGCTTATTACTTTTACGTCCATTCTGTTTTCTAAGAAGGGAAGTTATTTTCAAGAAGAACAGTGGGAGTAAAAGTATAACTCGAAGTTTTCTTAGGGAAACCAAGGCTCGGTACTTTTACGACCATTCTGTTTTCTAAGAAGGGAAGTTACTTTCCAAGAAGAACAGTGGGAGTAAAAGTACAACTCGAAGAAATTCGAGAAATACAGGAGGCTGCTTAACCTATTGAGGGAGAGCAGCGGAAGGATTTACAGATTTCTGTAGAATCTACACCTGTGGAGCCTGAAGTTCGCAGATATGAAAGAATCAGTCACTAATCCGAGAGTGAATTCTCGGAATTAGTTCAGCCTGATGATCATTGAATGTTCGCATGATCTGATGATCATTGAAAGCGACGAATCTGCGAAATTCAAGGAAGCGAAAGTGAGCCCAGACTCCGAAGAATTACATTTTGTGTAAGTTGGCTTCATCGATCCATTCATGGATGGAAGCAAACATATCGGAGTTGGAATCTTCGTTCTGTTGAAGTAGTCAAGGTTTTGACTTAAGCAGGAACGAAATGGAACTGTGCGTTTACTAATAGATAAGTGTGAGCAATATTGCATTTCTCAAAGTGTATGTCGATGACATACTGATTCTCGGATATAACGTCCCAACGCTGTAGTCGGTAAAGGACTAGCTTGGGAGTTGGTTTAATGATTGACATGGGTAAAGCCACGTAGTTCTTGGATTTTGGATCTAAAGATAGAGATCCAAAAGAGCTGGTAGGACAAAGTCAGGATTCTTAAATTGACAAAGTCCTACACGTTTTGAGCAATCCAAGAAGGGTTTTATGCCAATGTCACATGGCATTAAGTTAAGCAAGATACAGTATTCTACGATAACTGCTGAGCTTAAATGCATGGATGAGATTCCATATGCGTCGGCAATTGGATCTGTCATGTATGCCATGAAACATACTTGTTTGATGTTGCTTTAATGTTAAAAAGGACAAATAAAGACCAGTCAAATCCAGCAAAGAATCAAGTTTCCTAAAGTATGACCTAAAGTATTTGAGGAATACTAAGGATAAGTTCTTGATTTACGGAGAAAGTGAGGTGCTATAAGTCGATAGAGTCTGAAAGGCAAGTTTCCAACAGAAAAAGATGATTTCCGGTCACAGTCCGGTTATATCTTGTGTTTGTCTGGCGGTGCACGGCACTGTTGCTGACTCCATGACTTAAGCTGAATCTTTCGCAGCTTGGGAAGCGGCGAAAGAGGTTGTTTTGAAAGAAGAGTTCATCACTGAACTTGATGTGATTCCCAGCATAGATGAGACTAGCTGCACATCAGAGGTCCAAACACCTTGAGATAAATGACAGAGATGTTAAGTAGATCAGCAAGTTTCAACAAATGAGAACGTTGCTAATCTATTAACGAAGCCACTCCTTAGCCCTAAGCACGAGTCACGGACTGTAGCTGTAGGATAAGTGAAGTTAAGATATAGTCTTAATTTCAGTGGGAGTTAGTAAAGGGCTTTATTTAGTTATTGATATGTTCTTGTAAAACATTTGAGATGTTTAATAATGAAATTATTATTTCAAGATTATTTTAACTGTGATGAAATAATCTTTCCAAAATGATATGAACCATTTTATAGGTCATCGAAGTAAATGACTTGATCTTGAGTCATCGAAGTCATTTAGCTTGATCATGAGACCCTATATTTGATAGATGGCTTATATCATCCTGTCTCTAGTCGAAGGTTGTTGAAATTGGAACACCAACAACCGTGTGAGACTGGATTGGTACGTGACTTATGACAAAGTCTCAGTGTGTCATAGATGCGCGGCATCAAAGTCAGTACATAGGTGTATGTTTGGGAACATACGACCGGACAAGACCCGCTTATGAGAACTCTTCAGGATATTTATATCAGTGTCATAAAAGATTCTCACTACGACTATAGAGTATAGTCCTTAGACCTAAGTTCGCATGCATGTGACTGCACATGGACTGATGCACTTTGATCATTGTCTAACGCTGTCGTTCTGCGATAGTTATAAGGACCTTGTTTGGGTACATTATGAAATGAGTAGTTTACAGTGATGGAACAAGACGGGATTTGTCCCTCCAAATATAAATGGAGTGAATATCTCTAGGCCAATCGGAGATTTGAATACTGGAAAATGCATGGCCATGCTCAAACGGACCGTCCCGAGTCGTTTGGATTGTCAGTATCAAATCAGAGTCCGATGAACAAGATTAGGCTTTATAAGGATGACACTAATCTTGCCTTATGACTAATCGAGATATTGTGACAAAAGGATTATGAATACAGAGATTCCAGTACAAGTGGGAGATTGTTGGAATTGTGTCCAGTAATCTCGGTACTGTCTCTAGAAAGTAAGAGTATGTCAATGATCAGACATAAGTCATATAATACTGGGGGTCATGATGGCTTGCTAGAGTCCGCTCATGATCTATAAGTCTTGGACTTGTTGCCTTTATTATATGATCCCATATGGGTCACACGCCTAAGCTAACAGGAAAACGTGTAGGAATGGTTTAGCAAAAGTACGGTAAAAGTGCTAGGCATTTACTGTACTTAGAGAGAATAAAACGGTTTAGGCACTGTGTGTCGATCGATACACAAGGCGTGTCGATCGACACAGTGCGCGAACGCCTCGGAGTAAATTGGCATTTGGGCCAAATGGCCCAAAACGAACTGAACGAGTTTTATATAAACTTAAGACGAGTTCAGGTCGAAATAAGCCCCAGCCGCGAGCCTCCTCTCTCTCTCTGCGCCGATTTCCTTCTGGTCTAGCAGCCTCTTCCTGCTTGGTGTGCGTGTGTGAACCTCTGGAGGAGTTATCACTCGGTGGCTCTCTGATCTCTGACCATACCATCCCTTTCCGCTGCATAAACAGGTATAAGGTGAGATCGTCAATTGTTTCTATTCAAGAGAACCTAGATCCGCATGTTTAGGATAATCTGAATCAAAGAATTGAATCAGGATTCATCTAAACATTCCTTCAATCATCTATTCCTATAATCCCTTTGTCACTATATCTCGATATGGCATAAGGCAAGAGACTGTGTCATCCTTATTATAGCCATCATCGTGTTCATCGAACTTCTGATCTATACTGATAAAACAAACGACTGACTATCACCTCGTTTGAGCACGGCCATGCATTTTCTCAGCATCAAATCTTCGATGGGCCCTGAGATATTTGTCTCCCGTTACCTGGGAGGGACAAATCCCATCTTGTTCCATCCCTGTTTCTACACATACTTCATGATACGCATAAGCAATACCGTTATAGCCGCCAGTTACGGAACGACGTTTGACAAGGTCAAAACGCACCAATTCATATGCTAGAAAGCATGATGAACTCAGGTCTAAGGACTATACTCTATAGTCGTGATGAGAAACTCCCATGACACTGATATTACTATCCTGTGGAGTTCTCATTATGCGGGTCATGTCCGATCATATGTTCACCGACATATATCTATGTGACTGACTGTGATAATCATATCATTGACTCCATGAAACTTAGTCCAACAGTCACCTCACATACTAGTCTCGCGCGGTTATTGGTGCCCCACTTCAATAACCTCGACTAGGGACAATCATAATTTATGTCATCTTTTACTTATAGGGTTTCATGATCAAGTCCTCAACTTGATGACCTATATGATGACCATAAAGTACTTTGGGACCATTATTTAATTATCCAATAATTAAATAATGCCAATGTCAGTTTGACTTACATAAACATTACCATAGCATGTCTATGTGAAGATTACAACATAACTAAAGTTACTCCCACTAGAATCAAGATCATCTCTTCAGATATCTTATACCTACAGCAACAGAATAATTTCGTGCTTAGGTTGTGGGAGAGACTGCGGTGTTTTTCTTGAAATAATTCCAACAAACCACACCGCCATTCAGATAAAAGCACTATTCTACGGTCCACTGCTTGGAGCCCTTCCAAGAGATAGCACCGCTATTCAGACAAAGAGACATAACCAGGTGGGAACCGGGAATCGTCTTTGTCCGTCTAACTACTTTCAACTGGTTCGTCACTTCCTTAGTTCACCACGAACCTATCCTTTGTGTTTCTCAAACACTTGGGATATTTCTGGTAACTGTTCAGTGACTATTACCGGAGCATATTGGTATTTTCTCGTCATGCTATATGCGTAAGCTGCATCTAGACGAGCGCAAAATATGGCATTCATGATGGATTCCATTGCAGCAGCATAGGCAATCACACTCATTAATACTAGTTCAGACAGTGTTCAAAACACTTCATCTTGCTAATATTGTTACTAGCTCAGCCAGTGTCCAAGACACTTCATCTTGCTTAGATTATTGCCATAAGACCTCTGGTATGAAGCCATTCTTGGAATTAAGCACATATGAACTGTCCAAATACCTTATCGACATAAGGATTTTGACATGATCCAATTAGCCTTTCTGATCCATTCCAATGGATCCTTATTCCAAGAACTTTCAGGGCCTTCTCCCATGTCCATCGTTAAATTTGACTTCCGACCCAAATATTGACAAGACTTTAGCGTCGGAACGTCGTTTATGAGATTAAGTACATTACGTACATACGGTGTGAGAATTGCAATTACGCTCCCACTAGTCTTCTTGTAAACGCATGGTTTCATTTCTATTCTGATCAAGTCAAAACTCTTGACCACATTATCAGAATGTTGATTCCAACTCCAAGATGTTTGCTTCAATCCAGAAATGGATCGGTGAAGCTAACATGCATACCCAGCAAATTTTCGGAGTTGGGGCTCACCATCGCTTCTTTGAATTTCGCATGCTCGTCACTTTTCAATGATCAACAGATCACGACAATCGGTTACGAGAAATCACTCTCGAGTTAGTGACGGATCCTTTCGGATCTGCGAATTTCAGGCTCCACAGGTGTAGATCCTACAGCACTTTGTAGATCTCACCGCTGCTCTCCCTCAACAGGTTGAGCAGCCTCCTGTGTTTATCGAATTTCTTCGATGTGTACTTTTACTCCCACTGTTCCTTTTGAAAGTACGATCTTTCTCAAAAGACACAGTTCCGAACAACAATACTTTGTCCTCGGATTGGTTGCAAAAGTAGCAAGCCTTGGTTTCCTTAGGACAACCAGCGAGGTAGAACTTATCAGATATGGGTTCAAGTTTGTTTGTTGACTACTGTCTTACACAAACCTTGCAATCCCAATTAATCAGAAAAATAAATTTGGAAATCACCCATTCCACATCCAATGTGGTGTATTTCACTGATTCTGATAGAAACTTATTTAGCGTAAACATAGACATTTTAGAACGTATTCTTAAATGATTATGGAAGATTACTGTGACTCATCATTAATCGGAGCATATCTAATAAGATATGATTCATTCTGTTAGATGATCACCCAATTCTTGACTCAAGTATTTTCCTCCTCGATTCAATCGAGGATCTTAATACTTCTGTCAAATCGGTTCTACACTTCATCTTGGAACTCCTCAAGGGGTTCCTGCTCGTATCTCATCAAATGAACACAGCCATACTTATTGATGTCATCAATAATGTAATGAAGTACATAAGATTTCCTTTTGCACTAATGCTCATCGGGCCGCATGCATCAGTATGTGTAAGGCCCAATTAGCCTATGGCCCGTTTCTTTTAGCTCTGCTAAAAGGGCCTTAGTCATTTGGCCCAGTGAGCAGAATTCATATCTCAAATGATTAATAATCAAATGAGTCCAAAACTATGGAACTTCTGAATCCGCTTCACTTTGTGTGGTTAAATGACTATGCTAAGGAAAAATCGACTTCAAGTCATCAGACTTAAGTGTTTGGTATTTATGTTATGTGTACAAGCGTACATTGGTTCAAGATATAAAACCCATTCCAAATGGGGTGCTACCATATGATATTTCATTAAGATCTAAAGAACAAAACTTGTCTTTTATCAAAATGAAAAACATCCAAATTCTTTACAAGAAGATGAAAGACATTTCTGCACAAGGCAGATACATAGTAGCAATTACTTAATTTCAAAAACCAAGTATGAAAGGCTCCTACAAGTGGAGAATCTCTACGGCTCATGCAGCAACCATTGCTTCATACCAGACACGCAGTTCCACTTGCCCTTTCTTCAACGTTCTACAGTCGCTTAGGTTCTGCATATTTCAAAAATATCAGTACCACAACTAGTATTCAATACTTACGTAGAACTTGAATTAATAACACAATACCTGAAGAAGAAGTACCATACATCTCCTTCATCTCTTGTGAATCTTCCAAGAATTTAATGCAATCTCTCTTTCAATGCCCTGACTCATTGCAGTAGAAGCATTTTCTAACACCAGATGGGCCTGACTTGGGCTTATAAGATGACACAGGCTTATCCTGATTCCAAATCTGGACGGCCCTGCCTCTACCCTTGCCAACACAAGATTTCTCAAATCTTTTACCCTTTATGATGTTTTGCTCTGCTGTTTTGAGCATGCCACGCAGCTCAGTCAATGTCTTCGTCAAGCCTTTCTTGATATAGTTCTCAATGAACTTGTCATAGCTTGACGGCAGTGACTGCAGAATGATGTTAGTGGTCAACTCTAAGCTGACAGGACATTCCAGTTTCCCTAGGTTATCAATGTAACCCATCATTTTAATGACATGAGGACTCACTGGAGCATCCTCTGGTAGCTTGCACTCAGTGAGAGACTTCACCATCTGGAATCTCTCAACTCGTGCCAGATTTTGAAACCTCAATTTCAGGCTGGTGATCATCTCTATTGGCGACTCCACGTTCTCGTATTGACTTTTCAAGTCCGAGTTCATGGTAGCCAATATCAGACCACGCACATCTACCACATCAATATAATGCTTATTCCAAACATTATATACTGCATGCGAGCGATTGGTCCCAAGCCTTTCTGGAAGAGTTTTCTCAAGGACATAGTCCTTGCTCTCCTGCTTGAGAATGAATCTCAGATTCCGATACCAATCCAGGAAGTTGGATCCATTTAACATGTCCTTCTCAAGGACGGATCGCAACGAGAAAGTAGTCATAGACATAAGCTGAAATCCAAGGAAAAACAAAGATTTAGTTATGTATATGATGAGAAATCTTATCTGATGAGAAAACTCGCATTATATTCAAACAATGTTTCCTCTATGAATACAATGATACAAGATCCATACTTCACTAAAATCTGAGTGGGCGACTCGCCATCACCCTAACTTTAGTTATCTAGGTAAGCATATCATTGCTAATTGTACCCAGTACAACTCTTGGTTGTGGATGAGACAAACTATGTCTGATCCACTCTGATGTCTCCGGGCCCAGAACTTCTGATAGCCTAGTCAAGTAAAACCAATCTTTTCTGTCTTGTGATCACTGACAGTTACACTGCAAGTCTGTCAATGATCACCTGCCTTACTCATGTTGCAGTGGATACCAAGGACTCCAAGATTATCCAACAAACGACACAAGTCTTGACAGTAGACAAGATTTGGGCAAGACATCAAGGTTACTTGATATTTAGTTGAGGAAAATAAACTCTAAAAGGTTAGCACTTCAATATATTAGGTCATGTAATTGTTGATGTTCAGCACTGCAAATCCATCAATCATAACTACCTGCCTTACTCACGTAATTGTGGACACCAAGCTCTTGGCTAGACATCACACAACGAAATGAGTCTTGACAGTTGACCACATTGAAGCTAAGCTTTAATCAAGGTTTTGGTCGAGTTTGGTTTCTGCAAATTCAAGGTTCAATAACCAGAATTCCGAGCATTGTATCGATCGACGCAGACTGTGTCTGTCGATCGACACCACCAAACAAAACCGGACTTCAATAACCGGTTAATCCAATTATCCCGGTTCATCGAACTAGTCATGTCGATCGACGCAACCCATGTGTGACAGTCGACATAGACCTAAACCGAAGATAGTTTTGATAACCGGTCTAATTCAATTGAACTGACTTATCTGATCAAACTGATCTTAACCAATCGGTTTATACTAATTGAGATAACCAGTTCAATCCAATTGAACCAATTCATCCAATTTAAACTGATCTATTCGGACTTAACCAAGCATTATAACCGGTCCAATCCAATTGAACCGATTAACCATTCGCTCGGTCTGTGTCGACCGACACTAACCTGTGTTGATCGACACTCGACCGAATTTGTTCTGTGTCGACCGACACTCAACTGGTGTCGATCAATACATTAGGGAATCAAGGAATCTTTAATCGAATTAAACCGACATAACCATGCGAGATAACCGGTTCAATCCAATTGAACCGATCTATCCTTTCGCACAGCCTGCGACGATCGATACACCCAGTGTGCCGATCGACACAGTGCAATTTCTAAATCCAAACCCTATGTTTTAATAGGCGAATTCGCTGTGCATCGACCGACACGACCTTGTGTCGATCGACGCTATGCGAAAACACAAATTCTTTTGCATTTTTCGCTGTGTGTCGATCGATGCACCCAGTGCGTCGATCGACACAGTACGAAAACCCTAAAAAATTTCTTCGTTTTCGCGATGTGTCGACCGACACAAACCTGTGTCGATCGACACTGTGCGAAAACACAGTTCTTCGTTTCGATACAAATAAAACCGAGATTTAGATTATCAAAACGAAAACTACAAAGCATTAACTAATTCAAATACAACTTAATTCGAATTCTATGCTTTAGATTCAATGGTTAAACCCTATGGCTCTGATACCACTGTTGGAACTTAGGGAAGATTCTACCAGATTCAGAATTCTCGCGAGTTCCAGATAGCCTAAGATCTAGGGTCTAGTTAAATGAATCATGGATCAGATCTCGTGTTTACCTGAAAACTGGCAGCGGAATAGGGTCAGATAAACGAGATCTAGAGCGCCTCAATCGCTGCGCCTCTATCGTAGTCCACACGCACACAAGCTGGAATTCGCCGGGATGCTAGTACCGGTGATCGGATCTTCTGGGATTCTCTACGTGTTTCTCGAGGAAGAGGGTCTGTTTTTTTTATCAAGAAAAATTGTCTGCGACGGCTCTCATTTAGGTCGTGTAACCTGGCCCCTATAAAATAGGTTCACGGTTTACAAACCGTAACATCAGTTTCGGTATCGACCTTGTGTCGATCGTTGCACCCAATAGCAACGACCGACACACCTCTTGTATCGATCGACGCACCAATGGCATCGATCGACACACCCCTTAAAACACGAATTCAATGTGTATCCAATACACATTGATCGGACCATATGCCAATGATCAATCCCTACAGAATCGTATCCAACTTGCTTAGGTGTGTGACCCTTTAGGTTCACACGATACTAGAAATGAGTTACAACTCATTTGTCATAAGCGGTTTCTAGCAAAACATTATGACTACCCAGTATCACATGAATTGTCCGATCTCGACAATACAACTATCTTTAGAGCAAGTACAATGTGATTTCCGGACATAATCCCAACAGCTTGGTGATGGCGTTTTTGTGAGTTTGGCTTGGATACAGACTTCACATTTATATTTGCTTATCTTGCTTTTAGGAATCAAGTTCATGTTCGTTAATCTACTCATAGACTTGAAGTTAACATGTCCTAAACATTCGTGCGAAATATTAAATGACTCCACAACATAAGCAACTGGTTTCTTTTCATTCATCTTAATATTCTTCGAGGTAGAATCCTCGGTTACATTGGTTTTACGAGCAACAGACTCAACAAACATCTTAAAAAAAAAATCCTTCCCCAAAAACATTCCATTCTTGGATAAGATCAGCTTATCTCTTTCCAGCTTGATGGAGAATCCATGCTTGCTCATAAGAGATCCAGAGATCAGATTCTTGAGCATGTCCAGCACGTGGACCACATTCGTAAGTGTGAGCTCTTGCGCAGAGATGAGCTTCAGAACAACCTTTCCATGACCTTCAATCTTCGAAGTCGCGGAGTTTTCCATCAAGAGCGTATCATCACTCTTGTTCTTTGTGTATGTCGAGAACATCTCTCGATCCATACAGATGTGCCTTGTTGCTCCAGTGTCAAACCACCACGTCTTCGGATGGCTTTCAGAAACGTTAGCCTTAGTGACTACATCACACATGTCAGATTCGGTCAAATTAGTCTGAGCCTTCTTGCTACGACATTCAAAGGCTTTGTGACCTTGCTTTTCGTAGAAATTACACGTCCCCAAGAACCTTTGAGAGGTTTGACCATTCTTGTTCTTAAACTTCTGGGAGTTCGTTGGTGGCATCTTCCCTTTGCCTTTGTCAAGGCGTTATTTGTTTTGCCACTTGCCTTGCTTATGGCTTTGGTGTTCAACCATATTCACGTTTTCACAAATCTGAACACCTTTCCCAATTTGTTCTCGATTTGTAGACTCCACACGAAGTCTCACAATCAAGTCTTCAAGGCTCATCTTTTTTTTTCTTAAGCCTGAGGTAGTTTTTGAAGTCTGACCATCCAAGAGGAAGCTTCTCAATGATGCAGCATCCTTGATAGGTCTCACACAACTCCATACCTTCAGCCTTGATTTCATTAAGAAGCTTTTGGATTTCTCCAACTTGCTCCATCAGTGGTTTCGAATCCACCATCTGGTATTGTTGATATTTCGCCACAATGAATTTCTGAGTACCAGAATCCTCAATGCGATACTTTTTGTCTAAAGCAACCCACAATTCCTTAGAGGATTCAGCATTACTGTGCATCTTGTACAGAGAATCAGAAAGGCGATTCAGAATGTAGCCTTTGCACAGGTAATCACTATGTCTCCAAGCTTCAACACTTGCGAGAGCATGCGGACTGGTGTTGTCTTCTGGGAGGACAAGTACCGCCTCACTCGGATACTTCTGCAGGTTCAACATTGTCAGATAGAAAAGCGTCTTCTTCTTCCAATTCTTAAACGCTATCCCCTCAGTTGTCCCGTCGAACTTGGGAGGAGGGACATGGTTCCCAGGTGGAACTTTGACCGTCATGTCATTTGTCTCCTCATTCTTCTCAGCCACTTTGGAGTTGTTTTGTGCTTTGTTAGACATCCTAAAATAGAAAGGAAAGACGAACACCAATTAGAAACGATTAAATCCCAGATAATTTAAATCGTAAGCTAATTCGATATGGAATTAAATCGCAATTTCGGTAACCAATATCGAACCGATTAGAACCGCTAAAAGCGCATTCTCAACATCAAATCTCCGCATAGCATTCGTCAAAGCGTTTACAATGCGTTTGATAATCGGGTTTATTTTTTCAATAAACTGCGATTATAGCGATCAGAAATCGTTCAGAAATTGTAGTGGAACAGTTAATAGATCGCAATTAATAAACTTGTATGAAACGCACAAAAGTAATCGCGGAGATCGCTACAAAACGATTCACAATATACACTATGTTTTATTAGAAAACCTTCTAAAAATGTTTTGGAAACTGGTTTTAAATCCGCTTCTACATTAACGAATCTCATTCACTACAATTAGCGTTGATAGCGTTCTTAGTATCATAAGCGGAAGAGAAATCGTTTGAAAACGTTTATTTACTCGCGATTAAAATCCGTTTGATGTCCATATAATAGAAACGGATTTCTTTGAGTTAAGATTGTAGAACCAAAATTTAGTACACTACGATAAAAGCGATTTAATCACGAATAAGAAATAAGCGTTAAGGAAACGATATCAAAACGATTTAACATAAGGAGTAGAAATCATAATATATGGAGGCGAGATTTGATCTCTTTCCTTAACTCAAAGAATCAATCGTAGTGTGACAGGTCAAATCAAGATTCATGATTCCCATGATACAACCATAAGAAACCGTATCGCAACACTCGATATCGGTTCTGTCGAACACATTGAACTACGATACCCTCGAAATTAGACTTTAACCTAAAATAGAGAGAAATTGAAGAAATTTTTTTGAGTTTTTCTCTATGTGATTTTCGAATCGGATGCTCTACAAGAGATACTTATGGGTCGTATATATATGATTAGAGAGGAGGCTAAGTTTAGTAAGTAAACCGACTTGTGCATCAAGTCCGCAGACTTGTCCACCAAGTTTTTCGACTTGGCCGCACACCAACTTGGGCTGCAAGTTTAATGGCGTAATTAATTAAAATTAAATCTCGGTTAAGAGAGTTAATTACGTCCAATAACCTGCTCGCTCTTATAGAGTCCAAGAGCCCTAAGAGCCAATTAAGCAACGAAGCAATGTGCCATGTGCCACAACCACGACCGCGCATGTGTGGTCTTTCTCCTCTCTATCCAATTTTCTTGTAACAAAAGTAGAAGTTGGACTCCTTATATAGTAAGTGAAAACTTTCCTTGTTTAAAATGTGGGAAACTTTCCCTTCCCAAATAGTTATAGCCAATGAAAACATTCCATTCTTTATGGGCTTAACTCATTTCTTTTCACACATACATATTTTGGATAAAGCCCATAACTTTATTATGTCTTTTCAGAAAATTGTTCCAACAATCCCCCACATGAATATAAATGACTCTAAACATATGGAAATGCAACTATCTAGAAAGACTCAGTGAACTAGATAGACTCGACCCGACTAGACTTCACTAGACCAGACAGACTTTCGAGAGTACACGAAAATGTAACTCTATCTGAGAGGTAGCATTTTTCAGATTTGAACCAATCATTTTTAATATTTGTCGGGTTTACTCGGCCAGGAGGCCGGTGAACATGATGTATTGAACCACCCGAACTTTGATGTAAACCGAGACAACAAATATCGCACATCGACATCTTCTCGTAGAACTATTTCCTCTATTGTGTTCATTTTGGCCTTGAAAATGCATGGTATTCGTGAGTGAAGTTGGAGAGTATAGCCTTACATTCATTCTCCTAGAAATGGCCCCATTTCACACTCAATAGGTGATATACCATCAGCTTTCTTTCAATAAGTATCCGTTTGTACTCCACTGTTACAAAGATATGGAATCATTAAAAGTTAGCGCTTAACCTCATTACACACATTTAGCACTATTTTATCATCCTATGAACTGGGCAGAGTTATAGTGCTCAATCTTGGATCAACTCAATTTTGTTTTCCCTTTGAACCTAGATCTTGTGATCTCTAGTCAGATAAGTGGGGTGTCCATCAAACGTAATCTTTGTTCATAGGCTTTAAACCCATTCCTTTTGATGATTTCAAAATTTGATCTCGCGGCAAGCTTTTTGTGAACGGATCCGCTAAATTATCAGCCGACTTGATGTAATCTATCGTTATTACACCAATTGAGATCAAATGTCTAATGGTCTTATGTCGTATTCATATATGACGATATTTGCCATTGTATAGATTACTCAGTTCCCGTGAGATAGCCGACTGACTATCACAGTGTACGCGTAGAGCTGGCAATGGCTTTTCCCACATCGGGATATCTTACATGAAGTTTTGAAGCCATTCTGCTTCCTCTGCAGCTTTGTCTAAAGCTACGAACTCTGAATTCATGGTTGATCTGGCCAGGAGTGTTTGCTTGGAAGATTTTCAGGATACTGCTCCACCAGCAAGAGTGAATACATATCCACTCGTAGATTTGGAGTTTCTTGAATCTGAAATCCAATTAGCATCACTGTACCATTCTAGTACTACTGGTTCTTTTCCAACATGAAGCCCATAACTCTTAGTATTTCTCAGATAATTCAATACTCTAGTTATGGCTTTCCAGTGAGTATGACCTGGATTACTTGTGTAGCGACTTAGTACATTTACTGAGTGCACTAAATCGGGTCTAATACAATTCGTCAAGTACATTAGACTCCTACTCACTCTTGCATACTCCACCTGTGACAATTCTTCGGATGCTCTACAAGAGAGACTTATGGGTCGTATACATAGGATTAGAGAGGAGGCTAGGTTTAATAAGTAAACCGACTTGTGCATCAAGTCCGCAGACTTGTCCACCAAGTTTTTCAACTTGGGCCGCACACCAACTTGGACTGCAAGTTTATTGACGTAATTATTTAAAATTAAATCTCTGTTAAAAGAGTTAATTACGTCCAATAACCTGCTCGCTCTTATAGAGCCCATGAGCCAATTAAAAAGCAACGAAGCAATGTGCCAGGTGCCACAACGACGACCGCGCATGTGTGATCTTTCTTCTCTCTATCCAATTTTCTTGTAACGCAAGAAGAAGTTAGACTTCTTATATAGTAAGTGAAAACTTTCCTTGTTTCCGATGTGGAAAACTTTCTCTTCCCAAATAATTACAATCAATGAAATTTTTTTATTATTTATAGACTTAACTCATCTTTTTCACATATACACATTTTGGATAAAGCCCATAACTCATTTTTTTACATACACATTTTAGATAAAACCCATAACTTTATTATGTCTTTTCCAAAAATTGTTCTAACATAATCATCATCACCCAAATTTTTTTTTTTTTTTAAAAAATCATCATCACCCAATAGATCATCTGTTTCCATTAAATCTAAATAGATTTTGGATTTAAATTCTTTACGTTTTCGTTTTGGCCTCTTGGTTTTACTGATAATGATAAATCATTGTAGTCATAATTAATACTAATGTAGCATCCGTATATAGGTTTATCGATGGAATATACCGAGTTTATTCTCCTATCGTGATTCATCCCATGTGATTATGAAATTGGCTCTGGTTAACACACTCATAAAACAGAAACAAAAAGGATCCAAATGACAGCTTTAGAAGCGGGTCGAACATACACGTCCTTAAAAAAAAAAAAAAACATACACGGTCTGTCTGCATTTTGCGACTTTGTCACGTGTGTTTTATAAGGTAGGCTTAACGTATAATTTGCTTTCTCTCTCTTGTTCCACCTTGTTCTGTATGAATTCCTTTATTCTTCTTTTTAAAATGTTCATCTACGTAAGAGACTATATTAAAACATTGTTTGCAATCATCTTTTGACTTTTATATAATCCCTTTCACCAAATTAAATTGTAAACATCACTCAGTATTTATAACTACTAATGCATACTTAGGTTTCTTCCAAAGGGAGTGAACATCAATGTCACGAGGTCGATTATAAGTTTTGAAGAGGGACAAAACTAATCTGCAATAGTTACTTCTCGAAGATATTACAGGCTGGAGCCTCAGAACTTCTCGATAAACTAGAGAGAAAAAGTTAAAACTTTGTTGTTGATATGAATCTTTGATTAGCGCAATGTAGAAATCAATACCCCTCAACTAGTATCCCATAACTAATTAACTTGAACCACTTAGTTTTTTCCGAACATGTGATGGTGTCGAATCGGTTGATATTTTTAAACCTTTTATTGGGGACTTGATGTAACACCTCGGTTCGGATAAATCTGAGCTGTTTTTTTATCAAAGGAATAAAAATGTATATTTATGTGTTTTGAGTTTTGACATTAAAGTTAGTTAGTTTCCGCGCTAAGGCTGCGGTTTGTTTTTATTAAATTTTATTTTATAATATAATATAATTATTAAGATATAATTTAATCTTTTATATCCTCTATTTTTAATTTTTATTTTGTTATCATATTTAAAAAAAAAAAAATCAATAGAAAATAAACATTTCTAATGTGATATTTAATTTTCAAACAAAATTATTTAAAATAGATAAAATTATAGCGTAAATATGTATTTTAATAACACGGTCAAGTATATGTTTTATTATTTTTATATCGTCTCAATTTTTATGATTTGTCTAATTTTTTTATAACTGTTATCTTTTAAAATAAAAGAATAATGTTTTTCCAGTTTTGCAATTTAAATATGTCACTTTAATTTTTAAAATCCTCTCATGTATAGTATATTATATTTCTAT
This sequence comes from Orychophragmus violaceus, assembly GCA_030180135.1. Taxonomy (NCBI): domain Eukaryota; kingdom Viridiplantae; phylum Streptophyta; class Magnoliopsida; order Brassicales; family Brassicaceae; genus Orychophragmus; species Orychophragmus violaceus. Next base: position 54,493,041 of record CM058236.1, on the reverse strand, counting down.
ATTTATTATAAAGAATGATGTACCTTATCTGAATTTATTATTTTATCTATGTTTTTGAATTTTTTTTAATAATCCAGGGCATTCGGGCCCCACTAAGGTGGGTCCCGACTAGCGTGTTGCGCCTATTTTAGATGGCGACTGCATGTGTTTTCCATAGAAGCCGGCGATGCCCTCAATTTAATATCTCGGTGGTCATGAGGATTCAAATCTAAGTGGCGAGAGGTTACTAACACTTCATTTACCACTTGAATTTGTTTTATCTATATTCTCTCATTCATTATCATTCTCTAAAATACCATCATACCAATGAATAAATATTATTTTCTCACTACTCATTCAATTACAACTTCTCTTATATAATTTAAATATCCAATCTTCATATCTATGTATGATAATTTATTTTCATCACCATGGTATTATTTTCGTCTAAATGTTATGCAATTTGTTTATTTTGGACTCACATTTAGTGCAAAATGAATTTCGGTAATTTCTCGCGTCTTTTGACTCTTGTCTCAACATTAGTATGGAAATCCTTACTATAATTTCTAATTTTATCTAATAGTGTCATTTATACTTTCAAGATATGACAATATATTTTATCTCACATTTAATAATTTATTTTTCTTCTTTTTTGGTTGTTCTGGTTGTTGTTACCCTGACTAATTGAGGGTTTTAGTTATTGTTATTGTTGCATAATAAAAATGTCATAATTCTAATTAGAGTTGTGCAAAATTCATGAATTGATCCAAAACTCCCGAATTCAAACCAAAATTTTCAAAATTAAACCAAATTAAATTATAAAATAATCCGAATAGAATAAAATTTTATATACTAAATTAATTGATCTCGAACTGAACCGAACTATGTAAAAACAAAATGGCTAGGATTCAATTCAAATTAACATTTTAATTATAGATATAGAAATATATATAAAATATATAGCATTAATTAGTAGATTATATGTTTTTGATCTTAAATAAAACTTATTTTTTAGAACATGAAAAACCGGAAATCCCAAAAACAAGAATCGAACTAAACAAAATTATTTTGATTATGAATGGGATATATTATTTAAAACCCGAAAAACTTTCCGATCCGAATTTCTGAACCCAAACCAAATAAAATTATAAAATAAGAATGATTTTATATAATAAATTAACCATTGTCGAACTGAACCAAACCAAACTATGTTAAATGGAAATAATCAAAATTTATTTAAAATTAATATTTATTTCTATATAATATATTAAAATATGTAATCTTTGTTTAATTAGTAAATTATTTTTGTTTTCTCATATATTTTTTTTAAAAAAAAATCTAAAACAAAATATAATTTGATCTTCATGACACTTATTTTCAAAACCCGAAAAACTTGAGACCATAAACCCGAATCGAATCGAATTATAGTTTTATTCTGAATAGATCTATTTTATAAAATCCGCGAAACCAAAAATTCCAAACTGAACCAAAAACCGAATGTCTAGTCGGACCATCCCTAAACCTAATCACTTAAGCTTATGAATCACATTAAAATTAATGTGTATTTATGTTTTGTTTAGATTGATTTTTCAGGTTTTTTTATTAATGTGTTAATATGATGTGTATTTTGTTTTTTTTTAAATTGGTTTTAAATTTTTTCATTAATTGATGTGTCACATTCTCATGATTCCAAAAATCTAATGTATCAATACATGGAGAGACACTTGCTCTATTATTTTGTTGATTAGAGAAAGGAAGAGAAGTCCGAGTGCCTAAAACCAATTAGGATTAGACTTAGGGTTCCCTAAACCATTTTCTATATAAAAAAGGAGCCTCTTCACTTGGAGATACAAGAAGAGAACTTCCTCGCGACGCTCTGTCGGAATCCCGTCATGCAATCCTCCGTCATCTTTTGAAGCAATTTTCCGTAGAACTGTGTGGAGCCACGAGACGAGTTACAAATCATTGGAAAGCCCCGAGTCTCCTATTTCCAAAAGTTCAAGTTCGTTCAGATACGAGGTACGAATCAAAATTTATGGCTTTTTTATAAAGCGTGTCTGTGCAGTGCGAATATGTGACCAGTCCGCTGAGATGTATGTTTTAGTTAGGCAAACGTGGTCCGTTTGATATAAATATTTGCAGGGACCCTATGGAATATATATATATCTCGGTTGAAAGCGAACCGTTATGGATCTGGAGTATAGGGAAACGTGTTGTAGAAGCCGTAGCAGCATATATGTCCAAAAGAAGAAGTTGTTGTTCTTCGTAGATCTAGTCTAAGATGAGGGCTATTCCAAAAATTCTCGTACATAGTCTATAACTCTTTTTATGGGTAGCTTAGTACATGAATGTGATTTGTCTCTTTGATCGAGTCTATTTAGTTTTGCTTGTTTAACTTGGACATATGAAAATAGATGATTCAATCATTATTTGCCTTGCATGTTAAATGATAAGTGATTGTTGTATATGTAAATATTCGAGTATGTGATGAGATTGCGGGGTACAGAGACGAAATTCTATACTAGCAACGCCTTGTGTGAGGGGGTGCATGCAACCAGTGCCATAAGATCGATAAAGCGTCCACTGGACGGTGCGTTTGGACACCTAATCCATCATGTAAGCCTCTTCGGAAGGTGTGTGCGATCACTTAATTTTCCAGTTAGGACTATTGTTTACTATGATTGGACGTTGTAGGTGTCGTGTTTTCTCATGTTTATGCTAGATTATTGTATTTGGAGTGGTATGAGAGAGTGTGAGCTTGCATGTTTTAGCATCCCAACCTCACTTAGTGACTCCACTGTTACTCATCCCTCTTTCTTACCTTTCAAGTGAGCCTGACGATTAGATGGATTCCTTGACGGATCATGTACTTTTGGGATCTTTACAGCTTTCCGTATTTCGTTTTAAACATTTTTTTACGATTTTATTCGGTTTATTTTGGTTATTTAAGTTGTTGGATTTATTGGTGTTTAATTATAAAGTGGAATTTTAGTAAATTAGAGTTACTTTAGATAGAATTTAGAGTTAGTGTCCCGCTGTTCCCGAGAGAGGATGAGACGGGGTGTAAAATTTTTGGTATCGGCCGTCTTGGTTCTGACCTGGGAGGCGGGTAGTATATAAAATGGGTAGAATTTGATTTTCAATGGTTTTAAAGGTTTTTATGGATATTGGAGAATTTTAAAAAATAACACCCTTTCTGCTTGATATTAGTCTATTAATCATTAGTTCTCGGTTTCAGATAAAGTTTAACCAACTTTTTCAGATGCCACCGAGAAGAGTTACCCGTCATTAGGACACCACCAAAACCGAAAATTTTGATACACTTCTTGTTTTTAGTTAGTAGGTTTTCTTCTTATCCTTTCTATTGTCCATCGTGCCGAATAAGAGTTACATAAGAGAGTGTTGCAACGATGTGCTGGTTATGCTAGCTGGCATGAGCTACTAGGGAACTTGATGAAGGTGGAGTTGAGTCGTTATGAGGTGATTTTGGGGATAGATTGGTTGATCCAACACCAGGCAGTAATGGATTATGCCAAGACAAGCATCCAGATTCCTCGAGAGGAGGGTAATATAGTCTTCAAGGTAATGAAGACAAGGACAGGGGTTTCAATCATCTCAATGTTGTAAGCAGAGGAGTTGATTGGGAAGGGAATGAGGCATTCTTAGCTACAGATTTCAATAACGAGAGAAGTAGACGGCCCGAGTTTGGATGTCATTCCCATAGCGGCCGAGTATGTGGACGTCCACCGACGTGAGATGATGCTTTTACGATAGAGTCGGAGCTTGGGATGGTGCTTATGTCAAATGCAACATATCTTTTAGCACTATTAGAGATGACTGATTTGAAAAAGCAGTTAGAGAACTTAGTGGAGAAAGGATTCATCCAACCAAGAAACTCATTGTAGGGAGCACTTGTCATGTTGTAAAGAAGAAGTACAAAAGTTTCAGACTTTGCATTGACTACCAAGAAAAAGTATCCATTGCAAAGAATCAGTGAGTTGTTGGACGAATTACAAGGATTTTTATGGTTCTCCAAGATAAATTTGGTGTAAGGACATCATCAGATTCTGATAGTAGAAAGAGGCGGATTTGAGTTGGGGTTTTGGAAGGCGGATTTCAATGTGGACCAGAAGGATTTATATGTCAAGAGCATGGGGTCGATGGAAAGATCTCTTTGCAAGGAAATATAAGAAGTGGTGGTATTTCAATCGAATTAAGCGTCATAAGTTACTCGTGCTGTTTTGCGCAAAGATATATAGGAAACTATCCAAATTTATGCTAAGTCTTGAGACCAAAAATCTGTTATGTGGCAGCAATTGAAATGGGTTGTGGATGGCTCGTGTGAAGTCTAATCAGACTGAAATTTGGAGGAGACATTCGTGGTAAGGCATGTTTAAGCATCAACGGTGAGATCAGAAATTTAGTAGTTCATTGTGAAATTCTTTGTGTGTTTCTGAGGCAGCTAAGAGAATTTTTTCAAGTGTTAAAGGTGGTTTTCAAAAGAGTTTGTGAAAGTGTAGTTGTGGTATTTGGAATTTCCTGCTAGCAAGTCAAACTTATGTGTGTTGCAAGCGCTAGCGGAAAAGGGAAATTTTAATGGGGGTGGAAACCTAAAGGATAGTGTTTGGAAAACACTACGGCAGAATGACAAGGTATGAAACCTTGATTTTAATGGAGATGAAAACCCAATTGATAGTGTTCAGAAAACACTATGGCGGAATAACAAGGTAGGGAACCTTGATCTAAATGGGGATGGAAACCCAAGGAATTTTGTTAAAAAAAAACTACAACAAAATGATAAGGTAGGAAGCCTTGAGTTGGAAGTTAGTTTGGCAACAGAGAGAGCGTATCAGAAGCGTGGTGGGTCATTCTCCACCTGTTAGGAAGCCATAGTGGACATAGATAACATCTTCTTTCAGCATGATGTGTGGCAAGGATGTCTGTTGGAGCGACATTCATGGCCATAGTGGCATGGTAATGGAAAACCTTTGATAGAATCTATTTGGAAGTGGAGGATCCAATATGGCATAGTAATAGAGAACTCATTTGGAAGTGTGGCATCTCATTCAAGTTTAGAAACAATCGAAGGATGAGTGGTGTCTAAAAATTCTACAGGTAGCAGCTATGACACTGGTCGTTCCCTATGTTTATATGGTTAAGCGAAAGTCTTGGTCATTCTCAAAGACATAGATGATATTTTATTTCGCTCAATCTGGAATGAGATGTGTGTTGGACTTTTTCTTAGCAATGGACACTAGAAATTTAAATCACCCCCAAAGTGTGTAGCCGACTCTAATAGACATGGGTGGTGGTAAGTAGTCTTTGTGTTGTGTTTTTGAAGATGTTGTTGGCATGGTATCAAATATAAGGACACTATGCAGTTTGGTTGGGAACTAAGTGGGGGAGAAGCAGTCCCACAAATTCGAGGATGAATTCTTTTTAAGCGAGTAGGTGGTCAAGTTCATTTTTCTCTTCCTAATGTTTGGTTGTGTTTTGCTGGTGGTAAAGAGTTGCGGTGGAGAAATCTTGATATGTAATTCAGGGTGAGTTCCCATTAAGTGGTTGGGAGAATTGTAACACTTCGATTCAGATAAATCGGAGATGTTTTTTTAAAGGAATAAAGAGGCCTTTTTGGTTTTAGCATTAAATCCCACCAGAGAAAGGAAGAGAACTCCAAGTGTTTAAACCACATTAGGGTTAGATCTAGGGTTCCATAAAACCTTTCTCTATAAAAAGGAGGATCCTCTTCAGTTGGAGACACAAGAAGAGAATTTCCCGGCGAAGCCCTGTTGGAATCATGTCATGCAATCCACCGTCATCTTGTGTATTTACCAGAGAACCGTGTGGAACCACGAGACGAGTTACATATAAATGGAAAGCCCCGATTCTCCTCTTTTTAGAAAAGTCAAGTTCGTTCAGATCTAAGGTACGAATCGAAAGTTATGGCTGTTTTTTTAAGTGTGCATGTGATGTGCATATTTGTGACCAGTCCACCGAGATGTATGTTTTGGTTGGAAAAAGTGGTTCGTTTAACCTAAATCTTTACAGGGACCTTCTGAACTCACAACTGTAGATCTCGATTGAAGGAGAACTGATCTGGATCTCTAGAGGATAAGGAAGTGTGTTATCGAAGCAATAGTAGCGGATCTATCCAAAAGAAGAATAGTGGTTGTTTTTTGCAAATCTAGGCTAAGGTTAAGGATATTCCACAATTTCTTGTACTTAATCTATAATCATTTTTATGGGTAGTTTAGTACAAGCCTACATTGTGACAGTTTTGTTATGAATTTTTCTAGCTTTTTATGTTGTTGTAATTGTCCTGAGTTTAAATGCGAGTGAATAACCATTTTAAGCCTTTTTAACCCTTTTAAAACATTAGCAACAAAAATAAAAAAAAAAATAATTTACTAATTGTAGTAATCAAATTAATAATGTATTCTTAACCATGGATTTGTATTCTTGAGGTCGGAATAAAAACAAATCTTAACAATAACATAAAATTCTTCTAATTTTGTTTTTTTTTTGGGTATATCTTATTAATTAAGAGTAAGAAAGTAAGAAACCATTTAAATGCAAATAAAATCATAGAAGCATAAAAGGCAAAAAGAGAATCTTGGTGGTGGATCTTAGAAGATAAAGCCAAGAAGTAAAGTGGTCCTTGAGGACAATGATGAAGGGTGTCCTCACTGTCTTCAAAGCAACTCATATGTTAGGCCTTCATATTCACGTGGTCCGATTAATTTCTTATTTGTATAGCCAAATTCATGCATGAGTATCTAACCAATAAAACTTTTGACTGTTTTTCAAAAATTCAGAATCCTAAAAGAGATTTTACATGACAATTTACTAGCATTCTTCTTTACACACTACAAGAAAACAGGGCATTTACCGATGGAATTACCGACGGAATAAAATCCGTCTGAAATTATCGACGATAAACCGACGGAATTTTGACGGGACGTTTTCCGACAGAATTTCGTCGGAAATTTCCGACGGTTTCTCATTCCGTCGTAAATTCCTGACGATTAACCGACGGTTTAACTAGCCGTCGGTTTTCCGTCCTATTTCGGTCGGTTTAGCGTCAGTTTATTATAGCCGTTAATGTGACCGTTTATTTGACCGTTGGAGCGCCAAAAAACAGACCGATTTCCGGCGGATTTCCGTCGGAAATTCTTTTATATATATCTCATGTCTCCTCTCATCCCCTCCACACATATCCATCCATAACTCTCTCTCTCCCTCTCTCTTTAACCGAGCAAAATGTCATCTTCTAACTATTACCGATCGTGGATGGACGGAGTTAGGGTTGATGAGGCGACGAGCCTAGTCCATGAGCAATATGCACTTGGTATTGCGGAATTCATGTCGTTAGCTTCCAATCAACCACATACATTGAAAACCGGTAAGTTAAAATGTCCATGTCTTAATTGCCGAAATTTAAGAACTGTTATGATTGGCGAAGTATGGTATCACTTGTATTCAGTTGGGTTTATGTCGGGTTATAAGATTTGGTATCTCCATGGAGAAACTGCGGATTATGCAAGTAGTAGTAGAGAACCTTACAGAAGTATTAGTACTTTGGAACCTCATGTTAGTTCTAGCGAACCTTATAGTGCCGATGTAGATTTTGGTGTAGGTACCGTCCAGATGGTTAATGATGCATATAGAGAAAATATTTTAGAAGTAGGTGAACATCAAATTCCTAGGGTAGAAGAGGAACCTAATGTAGAAACTAGGAGATTTTTTGACATGTTAGATGCAGCAAAGCGGCCACTTTACGATGGTTGCAGAGAGGGTCATTCGCCATTATCATCTGCTACACGATTAATGGGCATAAAGACGGACTACAATCTGCCGGAAGAATGTGTGGATGCATTTTGCGACTTTTTGAAAGATATTCTTCCAGAAGATAACCTTGCGCCAGCTTCATACAACGAGGTCGAGAAACTTGTTAAAGGGCTTGGATTACCGTATGAGATGATAGATGTGTGCATCGACAACTGTATGATATATTGGAGAGAAGATGACTACCGTCTGGATTGCAAATTCTGTAAGAAGCCTCGCTATGAGGATACTGGGGGAAGAGCTAAGGTTCCGTTCAAGAGAATGTGGTATATGCCGTTAACCGATAGGTTGAGGCGCTTATACCAATCAGAGAGAACTGCGGGGGAAATGAGATGGCATGCTGAGCATAGAAGAGGAGCAGAGATTGGACATCCATCGGATGCGGAAGCGTGGCGACATTTTCAGAGTGTATATCCAGATTTTGCATACGATCCACGTAACGTGTACCTCGGATTATGCACAGATGGTTTCAACCCGTTTGGAAGGCATGGGAGACAATATTCGTTGTGGCCCGTGATTTTAACTCCTTATAACCTACCGCCAACTATGTGCATGCGTCGAGAGTTTCTTTTCCTCCCTGTACTCGTTCCCGGTCCAGAGCATCCCAGAAGATTACTTGATGTGTTCTTGCAGCCATTGATACATGAGTTGCAAATGTTATGGACGTCCGGTGTTGTAGCATACGATGTTTCATGCAAGGAAAATTTTATGATGAGGGCTGCATTGATGTGGACCATTAGCGATTTTCCGGCTTACGGTATGCTATCTGGATGGACAACACACGGGAGGTTAGCATGTCCGTATTGTCAGGAAAAGACAGATGCATTCCAGTTGAAGAATGGACGCAAGTCATGTTGGTTTGATTGTCATAGAAGATTTCTACCGCATGATCATCCATATCGGAAAAACACAAAACTTTTTACGAAGAAGAGGAAAGTGTTTGATGATCCTATTCTCCAAGATGATGGCTCGCAAACTTTGGGGCTCTTAGAAACCTTTGGTGCACTAAGAACTGTTGACTGCGGTGGACAAGGGCATGAGAATATTTACGCAGCTGGTGTGGTCCACAATTGGCACAAGCAAAGCATCTTCTGGGATTTACCATATTGGAAGGACCAGTTACTAAGGCATAATCTTGATGTCATGCACATTGAGAAAAATTTCTTCGATAACATCATGAACACTGTTCTCAACGTGCAAGGGAAGACGAAAGATAATGTGAAGTCTAGGCTTGATTTACCTGAAATTTGTGATCGGCCGGAACTTCATCTTCAGAAGAACGGAAAACCGCCAATTCCAGCATATTGGCTAGACTCGAAGTCGAAGGAAGAGTTATTTAAGTGGATTATGCTACAAGTTAAATTCCCTGACGGGTATGCATCAAACTTGCGTAATTGTGTGGACACTGATGGAGGAAAGTTTATCGGAATGAAGAGTCATGATTGTCATGTGATGATGCAGCGACTCCTACCATTTGCATTTGCTCATCTCCTTCCTCGAGATGTCCACAAAGCAATTGCAGCTGTCGGATCTTTTTTCAGAGATATATCCACCAGGTCACTCACTAGTGAAGGGATCAGAAATCTGGAGCAAAATATTCCTAAAATCTTATGCAATCTAGAAAAGATATTTCCACCGTCTTTCTTCGATGTCATGGAACATTTGCCTATTCATCTACCAGGTGAAGCTAGACTTGGTGGTCCGGTACAATATCGGTGGATGTATCCTTTCGAGCGCTATATGTTCCACCTTAAAAAGAAGGTGAAGAATCCCGCTAAAGTGGAGGGCTCTATTGCCGCTCAATATAACAACGAAGAGACTGCGACATTTGCTAGCTACTACTTCCCTTCGCAAGTACGCACCAAGAGCAGGCGGCCAGCTAGGAACGATGATAGGGGAGAGAGGCAAATTTATAGGTCAGTTGTTCCTAACATTTTTCAACAGATTGGGCGGTTAAGTGGAAAAGCAGGCAAGCGGCAACTAACAACTCAAGAGCATACACATCTCCACAAGTACATTCTAACCAACTGCGAGGAAGTATCTGAATATGAGAGGTATATATATATGTGGTAGATTTATATTTTTATGTGCACTTGGTTTATTTATTTCTAATATACTAAATTTTCGTAGGTTATATATGGAAGCTCTCCAGTTTCATCATCCAGAACTGGACGAAGCCCAACGCGAGGCCCGTAAACAAAAAGACTTTAGTCATTGGTTAACCTTCTATGTAAGATTTTGTATCTCAGATCTTCTAAAACATAGGCGAAATAGAGTATTTTATAACTTTTATTTGATGCTCCTCTTAGGTCGGTGAGGAACAAAAAGCCGGACGTACCCCGGATGATTGGTTAGCTGACATAATAGAGGGCATCCACTACACAGCAAAGTCTTATCCGAGATATTGCACTAGGGGGTACGCTTTTAAGGTGCATGTAGAAGGGTCAACTAGAATTACCGCGGATCACGGAGTTTCATCTGCATCTGGCGAAGTTGTCTACTACGGTATTCTCAAAGAAATACTAGAAGTAAAGTACATAGGGAAGCTTGGAATGCGATGTGTAGTTTTTCTATGCGATTGGTTTAACCCGGTCCTAGGGCAAGGTGTCGTGATAGATGAGTTCGGTGTGACGTCAATTAATTCGAGCAAAAAACTAAGAAACTACGATCCGTTCATTATTGCTTCGCAGGCAGATCAGGTTTGTAATTGTACATAATTATGTATAATATTTACAATTTAAGTAATCATTTTAACGTTGAATTATATTTATGCAGGTGTGTTACATTCCATACCCTCGTTTAACTTATAAAAGTGATCCATGGATCACGGTTACAAAAATAAATCCTCGAGGGAGGGTGTCCGGAGTCGAAGAACGCGAAGTAGAGCCTTTACAAACAAGTGTAAATGATTTCATAGCTCCTGTAGAAGAATCGCTTGAAGTAAATTTAGTTGTCGACTTTAGCCAATTCGGGGACATTGTTCTACATTCAGAATCCGAAGAGGAGAGAGGCGAATTTGATGACACCGACTCAATTTCTACCGACTACGATTCAAATAGTGACGAAGAATAAAAATGTATTACACTTGAGACATTCGTAAAACTTCTAAAATATAATAAAATAAATCCAATTAAATTTTCTAAATGTTTTACATTTAAAAAGGTACGGCGGCGAAATATTTTGTAAAATAAGTTGTAAAATTTTACGACGAAAAACCAACGATAATTTAAATAAACAACTAACACGGATTGGTTTAAAACCGTAGGTTATGAAGTCTCTATATATACAATTCCTATGTAACATTAAACGACTAATACTAAATGGTTCAACTGGTTGAAGGGGTAAAATTATATGCTAGAGGTGGATGGTTCGAATGAAACCACCTGCATATTTGTTTTTTAATTTACGACGGAAAACAGACGATAATTAAATAACCGACGGTTTTCCGTCGGAAATCGAAAAAAAAAATATCGGGACAATGAATCGAACCGCCCACCTAACGGTTATCATATATATACCCTAACCATTTGAGACTTCTGGTGTTAATCGTTTACTGTTACATTGACAAAGTTTATATCTTTACAGGTTTAAAAAAAAATTAAAACATAAATCCGTGGGAGGCAAGGTTCGAACCCCCACCCACATCCTTATGTTCTTTCCCTTAAACCAATTGAGCCATTCTGAGTTAGTCGTTGAGGGTTACGTAAAAATTATATATATTATTAAGCTACTGTTTTGTTTAATAAAAAAAAAATTAACCAAAAAAAAAAATTAACCAAATTAAAACATAGTTAAATATCATAAAAACAAAACATTACATATAATTAGAGTAGCATAATTATGATATAGCTTCATCAGTTATCATTCCTGAACCAATCTCCGATGTCAGTCTCTTCCCAAAGCTCGACCATGCGGTTCCAGTCCACTACAAGCATCCATGACGGTCTTCCTTCTCCTCTTAGCCACTGCAGTTTCACCCGCCGCATTTTGGTCTGGAAAACACGTCTGGCGACCCGGTGGAATTCCTGCCAAACCGTGAAGATTATATCGGGATTGAAATTGAAATAGGCCTGGGAATTAAAACCGCAAACAAATATTAATTAGTATAAAAAAATATTTTAACAAATAAGAAAAATATATATACTTACCAAGAAATCCTCGAACCATAACTCTTTGACGTTGGTCGGGACATTGTAATATGCAAGATAACCACCGACAAAACGATCCCGTATTACGTCGCTAATGACAGCCGGAATGGAAGCATTGTAACCAAACCAAATGGTCCGGTTTTGGCGGCTCGGATCCAAAACAGGAAGACGTTCCCGACCCGGTTGAGTTAATTCTCGAATTAACCAAGAACGCCATGACGGGGACAAAAAAACGAAATCCATTTTCTGTTTTTGAGAGTAGAGAATGCTTGACTAGTTGATGCAAATCACAAAAACGTCCGTACATATTTATTAACAAAAAAAATCTATGAAAAAACCGACGGTATTCCGTCGGTTTTTGAATTTAATACCCGAAAAGACATTTACCGAAGCGTTGCATGGGGAAGAGAGTGGAGTTAAATCGGTTTTGACCGTTTAATTCGATAATCCGATGGTTTTCCGACAGAAAACCGACGGGTAACCGACGGGTAACCGACGGGATTCCGTCAAACATTTCCGACGGCATTCTGAGGGTTTAGGGTTTAGGGTTTCAATTATGGTTTAGTGTTTAGCATTTTATAATGTTCACACTAATATGTAACATTAACATTGATGTTTTGCATTACAAGTCTTTGTTTTAAGAATATTATAAAAATTACAACTTAGATAAGGTTTGACAAGAACTTCGACTTAACCGTTATTGTACAATACTAAGTGTTTAGATCCGACGTGTTGTAAATTTCTCAATGTCATACAAACCATGTCATTTAGTTCAGATACTGAAGTATAATAGTATCAACTATTATAACATTAACTATTGAGAGGTTTTGAGATGTTCTGTTACCTAATACGAAACCCTAAACCTTGATCTGTCGAAATTCCGTCGGTAATTACCGACGGAATACCATCGAAAAATCTTCATTTCGACGGCAATCCGTCTGAATTTGTTAATAATTTATTATTAGAGTCAGCGTAACTAATACCCTAAACGAAACCCTAAACCCTCAGAATTCCGTCGGAAATATGTGACGGTTTTCTGTCGGTTTATTAGCATTTCCGACGGAAATGCGTCGGTTTATAGTCGGTAATGTTAATTACTCGGCCAAAGAGAGCAGTAACTTTCTACTCTTCCCCATGCACGTCTAGGTAAATGTCATTTCAGAAATTAACTCAGTTTCCGACGGGTTACCGTCGGTTTTACCGTCGGAATGTTTTCTATATATAGAACTCGATTGCATGAACATTCATTCAAATCACAAACACAAAACTTACCAAATGGATTTTGTTTATTTCTCTCCCGAAGCCCGTGAAACTGCATTACGCGAAATCGGAATGCCGGGGCGGGGACACCTTCCCAATCTCGATCCATCCCGCCAGACTCATCGATCGGTTTGGTTCGGGTACAACATCGTCATTATATCCGTTACCAGTGATATAATTGAGACACGTTGGCACGGCGGCGGCTATCTAACGTACTACCAACTTCCGACGTCCTTCAAGGAAGCTTGGTTTAGTGATTTTCTCGTAAGTAATGTTTTTAATTTATTATTAAAATATTGACTTAAACTAAACACAGGTTTTTTTTATCACAGGAATACTTCACCTGCTCTCAAGACCATCTGTTCATAGTCTGGCGCGAATTCCACAGGACCGCTAGACGGGTTTTCCAGACGAAAATGAGGCGGCTGAAGCTACGTTGGGAAAGAGGAGAAGGAAGGCCTGCTTGGATTCCTGCGAGGTCTTGGAACCTCATGGTGCGTCAATGGCGGGAGACGGACGTGGGAGATTGGTTCACCAACCAATTCCCGAACTATAATAGATTTTAGTTAATGTTATTTTTATTTTAATGCAATGTTTTTTTTTTGTTTTTTAAAAATGCAATGTTTTATTTTAATTATGAATCAATGTTAATTTTTTTTTTTTAATGAACAATATAACTAGTTAGTTATATCTACTATTTATATGTAACAATAACAATTATTACGAAATGGCTCAATTGGTTTAAGGCAGGAGGACAAGTGCTTGAGGTGGGGGGTTCGAGTTGAGGTATCAACGTTTTATTTTTAAAACCGTAAGTTTAAAAATTCTATAGACACTATTCCTATGTATCATTATCCAACAAATACTAAATGGCTCAGCTGGTACAATTGGTGGAAATATATGCTAGAGGTGGTTGGTTCGATTCCAACCTTGCACCAATTTGTTTTTTTATTTCCGACGGAAAACCGTCTGTTTTCGAAAATCCGTCGGTTTCCCGTCTGTTTATATGGCGCCTTTTTTGGCGAAAATTTGGGAGTAACCGCCAAATTTTGGCGAAATTTTCTATTGGACCGCCAAAATTTCCGACGGAAAAACGACGGTAAATGATTTCCGACGGTTTTCCGTCAGAAACCTTTATAATTGTGTCGCGATTCATCTTCTTCCCCATTTCTCTGTAATATCTCTCTCTCTCTCAAATCGTCTTCTCCCATCTTCTCTCTACATTTCCGCCGCATTCTCGCCTCAAAACCCCAATTCCGGCCGTCAATGGAGAACATGAATGTGTAAGTTCACTTTTAACCGATTGAATTCTTTTAAATTTCTTGTTTTAGGTTGTTGGATGCTAGAACTTGGTTGCATGTGTACATTGATAGGTAGTTTCTAATGGGAATGTTAGATTGAACAATTTGATAGGATTTTGGATTGTTTACATATGTTTTCTGTGAATTTTTTTTATTTTTCAACCGTTTTTTTTTTCAACCGAGTTTAAAACGTTTTTAAAACGATTTCAAACGTTTTAATATCGTTTTAGATCGTTTTTAAACATATCTAAACTCTAGAATTATTTCTAAGAACATTAATTATTTTTAGAATTTTTTTGGAAAATAACCTTGTTTTTTAAAACGTTTTGATTTAATTAAAACAATTTTATGAAAACGTTTTTAAAATTTTAATATTTTAAAATATTTTTATAAAATTTTCGAAATTTTATACAATTTTTTCAATTTTTAAAACAATTTGACATATTTATGAAAAACATTTTACTTTTTTTATTTATAAATTTTGCAAAGTTTATCCCAATTTTGTATAATTTAGATATCGAATTGTCAATCTAAATTCTCGATTGGATTATAATTTTATAGGGACACTTTTATGACTTTTGAGGAGTTGTACAACACTCCGGCGAATGCTGTACCGGAGAATTCGTTACCAGAGGAGCCACCGCAGCGGCAAGCACCGAGACCCCGACGGTCTAGGTCGACTCAAGTGCGGCCTCCACCTGCTCCATTGTCTCAAACAAAGCCGGGAACGTTTCAGATTCGGCCGGAGGTTCCTAGTGGGAGTCACTCTGTGTCTCAGGCCACACAGTTTGTCCTCCCGAGTATTGCCGCAGAGATATCGGCAATACTCGATCTACCGGGACGAGAGCATCTCAAACGGCTCGATCCATTATACGAGACCAATCCGGGAACTTTGTGGTAATAAATCTTTTTAATGTTAAATTTTCATGTTATATTTGCTTATTATACAAATATTAAACTTTTGATTTTTTTGGTTTTATCAGGTTTACGTTGACCGAATCCAAGATCGCGAGGAGCATCTTGGGAATGATGTACAGCATGCTCCACGCCGGGTACCCGACGTACAGAGAAATGCCTTTAGCCTCTAGGCATAACTGGTTCCGCCAATTCGCGGTAAATAATGTTAACTTTGTTATATATATATATATATTTTTTTTTAATTCTAACTAATATTTAATTTTCCTTTTTTTATAGCAAGAGTATACTTGGGATAGCAAGTATACAGAATTGGTGGAACAGGAGTTCCATGCGAAAGCAGCTTCGCATTACTCGAACGTCCTCAACATATGGAAGCAGAAGTGGTGCAACGCAGAAGTTCCCAAGGGTATTGACGAAGAAGGCGATACTTGGAAGGGGTTCGTCCGTCATTGGAGTAAGCCTGCGACCGCAGCAACCTCTTCGACAAACTCGCAGAACCGTAGAAGTCATAGGAACGGTGTCGGGATGGCAACTCATAATGCCGGAGCACGGAGCACTGCATCGAGGAAATTAATCTTGGTAAGTTTCTTTTTATTTTAATTTTCATTATGTTTAGATTTTTCTTTTAAAGTCAAAATTTGTTTTTGCAGAAACAAAAGAAAGGAGGAAAAGATCCGACTCATATTGAGCTCATCGAGGATGGTCACAAAAACAAGGAGACGGGCGAAATCCAAGATCCGATTGCTCGGAGGATTGTTGAGTCGACGAAGAGGCGTTTGGAAGAGGTGGTTATCCAATCTGAAGGAATCGGTTCGACGGAAGAGATACCGGACGAGCAAGTCAACGAAGTTTTCCTCGAGGTAAAATTCCAATTTAAATAAAATATGAATTAAGTTTAACAGTTATTTAATCTCTAACATAAATTCATAACTTAAATATTTACAGGAAACAGAGAAGAGAAGAGGCCGGATTTTCGGTTTGGGAAACTTGGCGGACAAAGCTACGACACCGCATTCACGTTTTCGTCCAGAGCCCGACGTGGATTTCGTCGAACTCATCAAGGAAAAGGATGCGGAGATCGAAGCGTTGAAGGCCAAGCAGGCGCAGATGGAAGTCCGGATGACAGAGAAAGAGGCAGAAACCTCGAGGAAGATGGAAGAGATGAGTACTCGGTTTGAGTACTTTATGCAGCACGGCCATCTTCCAGACGCCGCACCGACGAACCAGGGGGGAAAGGGGGGAAAGAAAAAGGGGACGGGAAAGAAAAAATAAACGGGAATGTAATTTAAAAACAGTTTTTTTTTTTAAATAAATTTTAATAAATTTCTTTTTTTTTGGTTAAATATTCTCTAAATAATAAGAATATTTTAATATAAAAACTGTTCGGAATATTTTTTTTAAAATAAATTATAACGTATCCGTCGGAAACCCGTCGGTTGTGGACCGTCGGTTGTGAACCGTCGGAAACCCGTCGGTTGTGAACCGTCGGGAACCCGTCTGTTGTGAACCGTCGGGAACCCGTCGGTTGTGAACCGTCGGGAACCCGTCGGTTGTGAACCGTCGGGAACCCGTCGGTTGTGAACCGTCGGGAACCCGTCGGTTATGTTCCCTCGGAATACCGTCGGTTATTTTCCCTCGGAATACCGTCGGTTATATTTCGTCGTTTAACCGTCGGTCTATTTCGTCGGTTTATGATCGGTAATCCGTCGGTTTATTATCCGTCTGTTTTCCCTCGGTTTATTATTCCATCGGTAATCCGTCAATTTTTACAGACAAAAAACCGACGGGTATTTATTTCCGACGAAATAGAATTGACGGATTTTTTGGTGGGAAATCCGTCGGAAATGGTCTTTTCCGAGGGAAACCCGTCGGAAATGTCCCTCGGAATTGGCCTGTTTTCTTGTAGTGACATGTCAATACATGTTGATCTTTATGAACTAGATAGTAGACCTTACACCCCTTGGTTATTATATTGACAGCATTTACAAAATAAGTTATGAATTGGTATACATTTTTGTGCTCTTTGCAAAATAAATTTAACTTTAAATGTTGGTAGTGTTGACACATTTTTTGAATATAAAATAATATAATATTAAAATGTGTTTCTTAAAAAGCTTGTTTGTTTTTAACATCTGATTTCCATTAATTGATAAATGTTTCGTACATAGTGTTCATGTAATGCTGAAGTTATACATGATACGCAATTTACAAATAATTAAAAGAGAACCGTCATAGAAAAATGTTATAAATACATGAGGGGGTCATAGTTTGAAAGCGTCAATATTTATTTTAGTAGTATTTAAATATAACTTGGTCACATTTATAACCGAAGATTATATATCTAGAACATAAAAGATTCATGAATGAGAGTTTTGTGAAAGAATTATATGAAATTTTACGTACACATAGATAATCATATCGGATTCCGGTTAACATAATGTATACAATTTAAAAGGAAATTGGTTCACGAGTTCTCTAGTAATTTGAATGGAAATGGAACAATTTGTTTCGATAATAAAGAAAAATGCTTGACAGCTCCATTGCTTATTTTGGTCTAGCTTCAGAGTATTCGAATCTCTTTCTTGTTAGAGTCAAAGAGTTAATAAAAAAAAAAATTGTTTACTCACACGACAGTTGTGGTAAGGAGAATACACATTCATAGAAAAAAATACTTCAAAAACATCTTAGAAATGAGAAGAAACGAAATACATTTAAGGATAAAACGGTCTCTGAGTGGCGATTAAAAGTTTCTCTCTCTCCTCCTCGCCGTCGGACCTTCTCTCTTCACGATTTCCCTCTCCAGCGTGCGGTGCTTCTCACCGCCACCGTGAGAGGGACCCCCTCTCTCCCCTCTTTAATTCTCTATCCTCCTCGTCTGGTTTTAAGCTTGAAAATCTCGTGGATTTTGGATTTATCGTTGTTAGGTGCTCGGAGTGGTTAGGTCGGTTGTTCTCTCCGGCGTGTGGTTGCGAGCTCGGCTGGTGTATTCCGGTGCTCTCTGAGGTCTGATTCTCGGGTCTGGCTCCTATTTTCGCCAGGGGACAGCGAGAATTGTTTGTCGATCCGAGCTCTCTCTCCTCTCGATCAGGCGCTTCCGGTCATGTCGTGGCTCTTCCTGGTGGTTTGTGGGATTCAGTAGCAGTGCCGGCCCTTATTGTCGAAGGTCAGGATTTTTTTCTTCCTTTGCTTTGTGCCTCGAGGACGGGTGCTTTCTAGGATGAGTACCGTTCCGTCGACCTTCTCTCTGTTTCGCTGCGGCGGTCCCCTCGCTTCCCAGTCTTCCTCCTGCCCTTCCGACGTCTCTGGTTAGCGGTGGGTTTCTCCTCCGGTTTACTTCGCTTGCGCCTTTGTCCTGTCACCGGCGATTTGAGCTTCAGTCGTATGGTTTGCCTCTTTCTTTGTGCCTGTGTGGTTTGTTCTGATTCTGTCCTGCTCTCGGGTTGGTTCAGAATATGGTTTGTCTCTATGTTTCCTCTGCGCTACTGTGGCGAGATGAAGGGTCTGGTGGGGTGTGGCTTGGGCTCGTTCTAGTCTGACGCTTTAGTTGGCTTTGGTTTTGTGTCTTCCTTGGCCCTCATCCGCGGTCGGAAGGATTGGTTAGAGTAAGTGTTTCGCATCAGCTCGTCGCAGTCTGTGGGTTCGGCTTCCCCGACTGGTTTCTGGGTTTGGGCCTCTCTCGCTCTGTCTGGTTCCTTTGCCGTCGTCCGTGTGTGCGTGTAGGCTGTGGCGTAACTATCTTCTTGGAATTAACTAGGTTTCCTAGACTTGTTTGTGCTTGTATCCTTTTTGTATCTTTTTGATTTTCTCTGTTAGTTGTATGATAGCTAGAGATGTTAGTATTGTTCAGCTGTATTTCCTTACGTTACCATGCTGTAATTCGCCACCTGCTTTTAATTGAAAAACCTAGTTCAAAAAAAAAAAATGAGAAGAAACCGATCCACCATAAAAAAAAAGGCTGCTAAAAAGTGGATGTCATAGTTGATTCCTATCTTGAGATCGAAAACTCGAAAACAACAATTGCGCCACCAATAACTATTTACTTTTGAATATGAAATAATGAGGAATAAAAATATTATATTCTCAAGATCAATGTTATATTTTTATAACGAATGGAGTAAAACTAATGAACTGCGTGTGTGAAGATGAATGAGTTTTTAAGTTTTGTGTCTTAATGTTCATCCTAGATCAGAAAATTTAAAGACTGAAAAATATTATGATTGTAGAAGAATTTTTTTCTTTTTAATCTAAATCCATGTTTAAATGGGTATGGTGCATATTATGTAGACCTCTTTAGAATCTATATAACGATTAATGTCCAAAGAATATAATATTAGGAGAAAAAGAAAAATAAATTGTTGATGAAAGGGTATTAAAAAGTGAAGATCATAGTTGATTCTAATATTTGTAGGCTAAAAGACATTAAAATGAAGTTGACTTTTTGAATTCAACAAAAATGACTTGACATGGTAAATTGATTAACTCGAATATTTTAAGATATAATATAATACAATATTAATTTGATTAGCTCGAATATGTTTGGGTATTGATAAATGTATGGTGTATATAGCGGTTTCGTTTTCCTTATCAAAATTCTTTACGCCATAGTTGCGGAAGATCTTAAAATATGCCATTTCCATAAGTGGTTATCATTAAAAAGTGTGTATAGTATACATATCATATAATATAATACAAATTTATAACGAATTGGACAGCATAATTTTTTATTTACTTTATTTAAATTCAGATTCTTTTTTATATATAAATATTGCAGATTCCTCATGCAGATAACAACAAATATACCAAGATTGATATTCAAGCAACCCGTATAGAAAGAAAAAAATGTTTCCGGAAACTTGTATGAATAATTTGGAATATTGATTTCACTATGTCTTTGTTTTATGTTAAACTTTTAAGTAATTGTACTCATTCGTACATGAACAAAATCCACTGAAATTGTTTATACTGATAACACATGTTCTTCCTCTAAAGGAATAATGTCGTATTCCTGCATGAATAAAGATTTAACAGAAAAAACTTTTGTTGTTTGAAAAATTGCATAAAAAATTAGAAGTGGGTTTCTCTCTCCTGAGACCTCTCGAGTCTCGACGAAGCTTGTTCTCCTCTCCGCCGCTTTCAACCTTTCGCTCCCGGCTCTGCTTCCTCGACGACGTGCGGCGGCTCCGTTAGCGCCGGCGTCGTCCATCTCTCTCTTCCTGCTTTATCGGCGTCGATTTCGTTTAAAGATGAGGTGCGCTTTGGTCGGTGGCTCGGTTGGTGTGTGTGGATTAGCGATGGTCCTGTTTCGCTCATCCTTCCTCTCTTCTGGTCCTCGTCTCCGGGCTTCGGTCTACGGTTCGTGTTGAGCCAGTCCTGCCTTGGTACCACGTTCCTTCCGGCGGTTTTGTCTCTCGCCGGTCCACATCTCGCCTCTGTTCAGACTTATAGGTCCTTGACTTCTTTGGCTTCCGGTGTCTGCGTTTTGAATCGGGTTCTCTGGAGATGGTTTAAATCCGCTTACCTAGTTGTCGATCTAGTCATGTTTTAGTCTTTGTTTAGATCTCGTATTTTCCTGTTGTTTGGTTGTGTATAAGGTTTTAGATTGTGTTAGTATGTCTAGCAACGGTTTGGTCTTCTTGGCTAACCGGCTTAGGTACTTTCATGATCTTAGCTCTCGTTTTAGTTAGTTTTCAGAATCTTTGGCTTTGAAGGATTGGGAGTCTAGCAGGCGGAATCAGAATCCCATTTCTGGGTTATAGTAGATTCCGAGAGGTCTGGTTTTATGTGTCCTCGTGGCTTCAGGAAAGCAGTATAATGAGACACTTGTTTAAAGCCATGCCATGACGATATTCGTGCTATTTGAATAGCTTCCGATGGTCCTTTGTCTATTGATCCGTCTTTGTTTCGTCTCCGGTTTGTTGTACCTCCAGTTTTCCAACCTAGTATTCGATCTTTGTCTTCCTTTTGTGGGCTTCTGTCTCCGGGATATTCGATCTGTGCACTCGCCGGCTTTGTCTATGTAATCTTTGGTTTTATGTCTAATAAAATCCAATAGATGAAAAAAAAAAAAATTTAACAATATAAAAAGGGATAAAATATTTAACAGTTAAATACGACTACCATTTCTTTATAATATATATATATATATATATATGATATATATATATATATACATACGACCAGCCTTTTGATACAGTTTTTTTTCCAAACAGCTTATACATACTGATCCAGCTATAGCTTTCGTGGCCACAAGCCAACAATACTGATACAAACTATTAAATGCCAAACAGTTTAAGCAATGTTTTAAAAACCAGACCGTAACTGAACCAGGAAAATTTTGGGTCACGGTCAATATGGTCTGATTGATTGGATTTGATGATATTTTCAAAAATATTAGTATAATCGTTTTATATTTATAACTATATCTCAAAATATATATGAAAAAATCATTTATAACAAATACTCAAATAATCATAAAAATGTTTTAAAAACAAATGATCATTATTTTATTGTCTGAACATAGGTTAAACTAATAAATTAAAGCTTTGTTTTGATGATTTTACATGATTTTTTAAATTCAATTAGGTTTCTCGATATCCTAATAAAATTATTAGCTTAATTTTATAGAGTGTTGTGTTCACATTTTTCAAACCAATCAATAAAAATTTAAGAAAACAAAAAGAACAATTAATATATTTTTTTAATTCTAAGAAAAACCAACATCTTTAAATTTGGTTTTAGGTTCATGATTTGTAAAGAAATTGAGAAACTAAAATATAACAATAAAATAGTATAAATCTTAAGGTCAAAATTGCTAAAAGAAAACTTTAATATCAATTATTAGAAAATAAAAGTAGAAAATTTTTTGAGATAAATAAAAAAAGTTGATAATTTTGATGTGTAATTATCAAACCCAGGTCAACCGGTTTTATTGGTTTGCTGAAACCCGGAGTTTTGCCGGTTTGATATGAATTTTTAACCGGTTCAACTACCCCTTGGGGTTTTCATCAATCAAACTCGGCTGATCATCCGGTTTGTGGTTGAACCCGGTCTGACCTCTGATTGAGTCCGGGTTTCAAAACATGAAGTCTAAGGGATTTTTTTATTTTATAAAGGGAAAGTTTTCTGCAAAACGAACAAACATCGTCAAAATCTCAAAAACACAATGGTGATGTATTTTCCGATGACTCTGCGATGTCCAAATTAGAAAACAAAGAAAGTACATTCGTAACTGGAAATAGAGAATCGCAAAACAAAAAAGAGTTAAATGTTTGGGATGCAAAACTAGAGTGAAAAGAGAGTAGATTCATGCACAACCAGAGTTGAGTGATACTAAATGTTTTACGTAACATTAATAAATAGACAAGTTAGAAAACAAAGAAAGTTAAATGTATTATCATGTTAATTATCGAAGTAAAGATATCTCGTTTTCGTTTACCGCAATGCTCAGGAAGTCCTAAATACTTCCCTGATCTTCCCTTATTGTTTATCCGCAAAATCTGGTTTGCTTTGGCCTTTCTAAAAACAGGTGTTTTCGAGCTGAAAGTAATCGATGACTTTCCTAAACTAATTGCTTTCCCAGAGGCAGACTCGTAGGACCTCAAAATCCGATGGAGTGAATTGCAGCTCTTCTCATCAGATTGACATAAAAACATAGTATCATCTACGAAAAACAGATGATTAATCGGAGGATTATTCTGTACTACTTTTATCCTTGTCAATTCGCCATGAAATCATCAAAGCGTTTGTTCCACTGACGAGGAGATTGTTTCAATCCGTATAGAGACCTTTTCAGGAGGCAAACTCTATCTGGATATTTGTTATCCACGAATCTCTCTGGTTGTTCCATTAGAATTTCTTCATCCAGAAATCCGTGAAGAAAGGCCGTCTTCACGTCAAGTTGTTGTAGCTCCATGTTGAAGTGGTTAACTGCTGAAAGCATGTATCTTATTGATACATGTTTAACCACAGGTGCAAATATCTCTTGATAATCTATGCCTTCCTTTTGAGAGTAACCTTTAGCAACCAATCTCGCTTTGTACCTAGGCTTCTCAACTCCAGCTATACCAGCTTTCCTCTTGAAAATCCATTTGCAACCAATGGTCCTTCTGTTCTCACTACAAGAAATATGGGTATCGATAGCACCACGAAAACGCTATCATATGTCTATTGTAGCGTTTCCATAAACGCTATGTTTGTCGCTGCCATCTTAGGTCAGCCATCTACGATAGCACTAATTTGACATGCTATCATATATCTGTTTACGATAGCGCTAAGTTTGATGTGATTATATAGTTTTCAGTAGCATTGGTTTATCGTCATTTTATAAATTAATGCAGCATATTATTCTTGCAATAATATATATTGTGGTGGCAATATTTTAAGGCTGTATTATACTTTATCCTAACATTTTTGTTGTTGCTGTATTATTATTTATAATAATCAATCTTTATGGCTGTTATATATCTTATGAACACTTTTATATTTTGCCATATTTAATATTAATTGGAGCTAAAAATTTTTTATTATATAATTATATTTTGAATTCTGGTTTTAAATTATTATTTAAAAATCAATTATAATTGCATAAATATATTTAGAATTTATAAACATATAATTACAAACCATTAATTTTTTTCCAACTTAAACATAAACATCCACAAACAAGAAATACATACTCTAAGTATACCAACAAACACAAACACAAGTTCAACTGAAAACATAAACTTAGTTGTAATGTGATTCTCGGATAAGTGATGGCAGTCCAAGTATCCCGACGAGATATAGAAGCGTCTGCGAGTCGTTACCAAACAGAGCATAGAACCAATGGAGATTACTAGAGGCTCCTGCGTGTTGCGAGGTCAATGCTTCAGTTTGTAGAATGAATGCACCTAAAGCCCAATAGAGCGGTATATCATCTCCTCCTTGACTCGCAGGCCCAACTCTGGATCAAAACAAAAAAAAAAGCATTTCTTGATTTATCGAATCATCATGTCTTTTGGTTAGATTTCTTGAATTTACGAAAATATACCTTTCATCGTCAAGAGGAGTACTGAGAGTATCATGAAGCAATGATACAATATATGCCGATGAGAAACAATAACGAAGAAGATCCTCTTCCTCAAATGACGGGTCTTTTACTATCAACTTTAACCAATCTTCTCCACAGAAAGCCACGATACCTAAAGAACATAACATTCTCCAGACACCCTTAGCCTATGTATCTGCAGTCCAATCAAAGCATGCATCATTCACAAAGACACTCTTTTAATAAAAATTTCCAGTGTTAACAAGAAGAAAACGTAAAGATGGAGTCTCACAATGTTATTCTGAGTCTTGAATGTATCTTCCACTGTCAAGGCTACCTCATCAGGATCTTGGACACTACAAGAAATATGGGTATTGATAGCACCACGAAAACGCTATCATATGTCTATGATAGCGTTTCCATAAACGCTATGTTTGCCGCTGCCATCTTAGGTCTGCCATCTACTATAGCACTAATTTGAGATGCTATCATATATCTGTCTACGATAGCGCTAATTTTGATGTGCTTATATAGTTTTCAGTAGCATTGGTTTATCGCCATTTTATAAATTAATGCAACATATTATTCGTGCAATAATACATATTTTGGTGGCAATATTTTCGCGTTGTATTATACTTTATACTAGCATTTTATAGTTGTTGTGTTATTATTTATAATGACCAATTTTTATGGCTATTGTATATCCTATTAACATTTTTATATTTTGCCATATTAAATGCTAATTAGAATTATAGAAAATTTATTATATAATATTGTTTTGAATTATGGTTTTGAATTATTATTTGAAAATCAATTACAATTGCATAAATATATTAAAATTTTATAAAATTAGAATTGCAAACATAATATCAAACTTAAATTTGTTTGAGCTTTATTCCTAACAAAACATCTATCTTACAAAAAAGTACATGGGGCTTTAGATTCTGGTTTACTCTTCTTCTGCATTATGTTCCTTCCCATCACTACTCTCTTCCTCAACTTCCTCATGCTTCTCTTCTCCCTCTCCCCCAACCTGTTCACACCAAAAAAAAGGCAGTCCCCAACTTAATGAAACGGCTATGGTCTAATGTAAATAAAAAAGGAAAAATAATCCTATCATCGGTACATGATTCCATTATCAAATTCTACCTGACAAAAACCAGAAATCTAGCGATTCAACATCAGTGGTAAAAATATTATACACCTCAATGGCACGTAACGGTAACTATGCATACCTCGTCGAGAATATCCCCATGCTCAAGCCGCCTCTCCTCTTCTTTGATTTGCATGATTCTAAAAGCTTCCACCAAAGTTGTATGATCTCTGTGTGCATGACTACCATAATCCCCAGCAGGAAGATGGACGCCCAAGAGCTGGGATATTTCAATGATAATTCGTTGAGGTAATGCTCGGCTGGATTTATCATGAAGTAGCTAATCAAAATGTTCGCATCTCAACTCGGACTTCAGTATTTCTCTGTCAAAGAAAAAGACGAGACTGAGAACATAAAAAGAAACAACAAGATAATTCACACAGTAGCATGACACTGAATCTTCACAATTCTGAAGGGAAACAATGAAAGGTATCCAAGCAAATAAATCTTATAGACAACTTTAAGCTAATATATAAAAATCTTGTCCAAGGTCGACACATTCTCCTGTGTACCGCTTCTAGTAAATAAATCTTATACATTTCAGAGTAGCTTTCAGCTAAATACCTAGCTGTTGGTCGGGAGTAGGGTTCAGGATGTAGAAACCAAAGACAAAATCCAGCTTCCTTTGGGTATCTTGAGAGAAATGCTGGTGGGAGAATCCGATCACGTAAATCTGCCATCATTGCAGCATACCTCTCACTGGACTCACAGTGGCATAGCAACTGAAACAACCATGGTCAAGCTAGAGCTTTCAGTAAGCATCTTAACATGAAAGGGTCAAACAAGTAAACTAAAAACTGACAAGTTACGGCGAATACAAGATCTGGGGTTCAAAGGTCAACCTGGACTAAGAAATTTCACGATAACGAATAAAAACTCAAAAAGGAAATGGAAACTACCCAAAGCCTAACCCGCTAGCACACAAACAAAAAACGAAAGAAAGCAAAACACATAAGCATTATATAGCCAGTAATACAATAGTTAATTCCTTCACAGATTCTCCTGACCCAACTTTTCAAATGATCCTTCTCTGATAATTCCTTCACAGAATCCTCATCCAGAGATCATGAAAGAAAAGAGTTGAATCAAACATCAGTTAGTAACTGTTCAAGAGCTGGGATATCTCAAAACTTCTTATACTTGCAAAATTCTCAGTTCCAAAGAAAGCGACATTGAACAATACAATCTATGAAACACAAGCTAAATACCAAATTACATAACTGCTATATTGATCAAATGTAACAAGAGCCCTTAATCTCGTATCTTAAAAGGACCAGGACAAGAGAAAAGGTGACTTACACAAATCAAAGGAATCCACACATCTGATAGCTGCAGGTATCTCTCGTCACTTTCCTAGAAAAATCAATTTCACAGAAATTCAGAAATCTACAACCGGAGTGTGACGACGATTCCGAATCGGAAAGAGAGAGAGAGAGCCGACGGTGGATCTGGATTCGGAAAGTTGGAACGGCGGCGTCGGCTTAATCGACTTGGAGGTCGGAAACTGCAGAGGGTCAGTGACGCGGAGGTCGGAGAATGGGACAAGAAGAGGCGATTGAAGGATGGGACAAGAAGAGATGAAGAAGATCCCGTCTCAGAGAGAGAGAGAGAGAGAGAGAGAGAGAGAGAGAGAGAGAGAGAGAGAGAGAGAGAGAGAGAGAGATGACTGTGGGTTCACAAAGGAATTGATAAAATTTCCCAAATTTTGACCGCCAAACCAAAAAAAATTTGACCGCCAAACCAAATTTTTTGATAAAAAATATAAACTATATTATTATAACTAATGGGCTACCTATTTCAACAAAAATAAGTAATGGTTGTCATGTTATATATTCTAAACCCTATATTCATTAGTAATGTGTAACTATGAAAATGCATAGATTACAATTATACCTTTATGTAGGGTTTAGACTCTTAGGGTTTATCAATTAGATTTATATAAAATGTGGTATAAGTTTCAAGTTTAGGGTTTGAGTACTTGAGTATAGATTTAGGGTTTATGACATTGTAATATATATTTATAAATGTGGATAGAGAATACAATTAATTTAGGATTTATGGTTTATGTCATTTTTGATTTTAAATACTATTTTCAAAATCATTTGATAAAATATATCAATTATAATTATTCTTATTTTCATAACTATATTTTAGTTTTGTATTTTATGATTTAAGTTTAGTATTTTGGTATAAAATTTAAGATTAGAGTTCATAATTTAGGTTTGCTAATTAGGTTTTTGAATTTGAGATGGAAGACTTAGGATTCATAATATGGTTTAGAATAAAAATTAAGGGTTATAGTTCATATTTATGTTTAAATTTTATGTGTGAGAATAAAAAATAAGGGTTATAGTTCATAGTTTAGGGTTTGATAATTAGGTTTTTGATTAAAAAATGGGTTAGGAGTTTTGGGTTAGTGTTTATGGTAGATAGTTAGGGTTTTATAATGGTGTTTGTGAGACTTTAACATTTGTATTAATTGGAAAATTTATTTTTAGAGTAACCCTAACCCTAAACCCTAACCCTAAACCCTAACCCTCCAATACGGGTTAGGGTTTAGAGTAGAGTTTAGGACATTGTAATATATGTTTAGGATATTGGAATCCTAGTTTTAGATATGTAATAGTAATTATATTTTGTTTTATAATTTAGGGTTTTTATATATTATTTGGAGTTTAGGGTTTAGGGATTGGACACTTTGTGAGACTTAACTATTCTTACCCTAAATCATAAATCTTAAATTCTTACCCTTCAATACTCTAAATCTTAAACACTTACCCTTCAATACCCTAAATCCTAAATCTTACTCTTACTCTTTAATACGCTAAATCTTAAACTCTTATCTTTCAATACCCTAAACCCTAAATCTTAACTTTTACCCTTAAATACTCTAAACCTTAAACAATTATGTTGTTTATTGTTATTTTTATTTATTTATTTTGTATGAATAGCAATTATAAATTAGAAAAAATATATTATAGAAAGATAAGTACTTGAAAGATAAGTTACACAAATACAATCACAGCAACATGAGTTATATTCTCAACATATATACACTACGAAGGGTATTAATTTGATTGGGTGACAAAAACAATCACAGCAACATGAGTTAAATTCTCAACATATATACACTACGAAGGGTACTAACTTGATTGGGTGAGTAAATGATCAAGAGGTTTCCAAGTTGCTCCTTTGTCAAGACTTTCTGCAACTCATACATCCCTTGTGAGGTTTGTCTGCTCATCAACAAGATATTTGCACGAAGAGGATCATTAGATGGTGACAAAGTTGCATCCTATGTTTTCAAACATCCAAATAGTACGAGAAGGTTTAGTTATTTGACTCACAGATCATATATTGATTGTTTAGCTTTCTTTGTTTCCTTGAGCATTAGTTTCTTCTCTTCTAAAGCCGCCTGTCTCCGCAACAAACAGTTAAACTAGTCTTGTATACATAAAAAATTCCACTTAGAAGTAGTGCTAGTATGAACAAAAGCATACCTGCAACTTGAAGCGCATAAATACAATCAAGGTAAATGGATAGCAAAATACATAAAGTTTCAAGAGTAACACGTCCATGGGAGCTTTCTTTGTATCTCTTCCACAGTCACAAAGCCTTGACCCTGTGGGATTAGTGCTTGTACGAATAAATAAAACATGTGAAAGTTTTTTCGTTTGTGGAAGAATGTGTATGTATATGATTATAACCTGAGCTAACTCCAAGATTTGGTGATGCTCTTTGTTCAGCTCAGTGGGGACAAGCTTTTTCTTGCCAATCGTGATAACTTCAAATCCGCTACCCAGTACCTACCAGAAAAGAGAGTTCAAATTATCTTTCTTTCCCAAAAAAAAACATAAGATTAAAAAGAAAACAATACGAATCAGATACCTTTAGCTTGCTAATAGCTAGAAGACAATCATCTTCTGTCAGTCTTTTTTTCTTCTCTGACGAAGATGGCTGCAGAGCTCCTGCAAGCTGATCAAACCTCCACTGTGTGACCTTGTAAGCATGCGAACTTCAATAATCTGAACTCCTGTTTTGACCAATAATCCAAACATCCCTGCTTTCTAATATCACATTAAGAAGAAGAAGTACATATATGCCATATTTTCCCCTTATCTAGACATTGAATTAATATTCATAGCTAACAACATAAACCTCTTTATCTCAGAAACAAGATAAGAACACACGTGAGATAAGATATTAAACATGTCAAGTTCATAGTACAAGTCACCAATTCCAAAAATCCCAGTCCAAAAACCTTTGTTTGAAGCTAGATGATCCACACCAACTCCCTGAAGGCTGAATTGAATTTTTACAAATGTCATTCGACAACAAAATCTAAAAATTCTTCCTCTTTTCAATTTTTTTTACAAACAAGCTCAGTTCCTAATACGCAATCAAAATGATGATGTGAGAGTTGGAATTCAGTTACTTTTCATGTAACACGAAAGAACAAACTTATAATTTTCAGCAAAGTAATGAAATAAAAACTGGACCTTGTGTTTACAAGCGAACTCTTCAAGCTGGAACGAAAGGTGGAGAGCTATTCTTTCATCATATCATTTGGTAACTTGGTACTAATCCTGATTAGATACGAAATGTAGGAATCAAACAAAGGCAAAAGCAAGCAATTGAAACAAACAGATTCGTCATGAGAATATCAAATCGGTTTAGAAGCAAAACCCTAGCAGCCGCGGCCTTCTGTATTCGGCTCTGGAAGTGGAATTGGTGATTGGCAGAGGAGAAACAAGCAAGCTAAGAGGGAGAGAGGAGCAAGCAACTGTCGTAGATGGAGGTTAGAGAGCAGTGTCGAAGATGGAGATGAGGAGGGTCGATCTCGAGAGTTGTTCTTTGTTTTTTGATGGAGGAGAGGAGATAAATGAATGTTTTTGTTGATAAGATTTTTTTTTGTCTCCAAAATACACAATTTTTAAGTATTAAATGTCATTTATTTTTCTAAGTGTTGGTACCATAGAATACATAGCAGAAATTGGGCTCCAAAATGAATTTTAGTTTCCCGCTAAATGAAATAACAGCATAGCATTGATTTAATGCCGTAATAGAGTATCCCACCCCACCATACCTTCTATTATAGCAGTTTCCAAATTCGTGCTATCCTCATGTGCTATCAATAACAGTATTTCTTGTAGTGGGACCTGACCACAAAATGAATACTTAGCAATACGCTCTGAACAGAACTTTGTAATCACCTAACATAACAGTAAGTATCAGAGATATCTTAAATAAGACAAAGTGGAACTCGCATGATGCATCCTGTGAATGTGAAAATTTTGTGTAACATAGACACAAGAAACATGTTCATGGACAGTTACTAGCATTATGCAACTCCACAATATAAGGACTTAAAGAGACAAATCCAATCCAAATCACATACTATGATGTTCTCGTTGGTATAAAAACGGTGAAAAGTGTCTTTAGCACCTTCTTCCTGCATCAGGAACAAACCCTATCAGAATTTGCAAATCAAATTGATACATCTTGTAAAGAAACAAGCTTCAATTCAAGAACAAAACTAAAAAGAAACTCACTTGTAGCTCCTTCAACGCTGCTGGAATTGCGGCAAATCCTTTCCATGTATACTGATTTTTTGCTCTTCTTGTTAAAACCTAAAATTTATCAGACTCGATCAACATAAAACAGCATATGTGGAAAATGAAATCAGTGAAGAAACAAATCTCACCCCAACACTCTCCAAGAGTTGAGAGTCGGATCGAATCTATAATCTGGAAGAGAGCTGTAACAAAGTATATGAAAGGTCAACATATATAGACAATATAATCAAATTATTCAGATTATAGATCATGGTTCATTACTGGTGATGTATCAAAGTAAAAGTACTAGAGAAAACGTAAAACCAAAACCAATCTAGAAACCAAAGTTAAGACTTGGATTCCAACACAATCAAGAAGTACGAAACCTAACTAAAAGCAGCTTTTTTGATCCTTCAACAAAGATGAACTTTTACCTAATAAAGTTAAGAGATTGGAAATTAGAAGAGATACTCACATGATCCAATGACGACGAAGACAAAGAAGCCGAGAAGGATGGGTCCGACAGGGTAATCCTTGCTCTTCTTGGTGGTGGTCTCAGGAACAAAACCTCTTTTTGTAATGTTCTTGTCAAACTTCTCCACCTTCCTGTCTGCAAGCCGCTTTGAAGTTGTCTGCAACCATCAAATTGAAACAGAGTCAATAGTCAATATTAAACTTTGCCCAGTATTATGTCTGCGCAGAGAGAGTAAATGGTGTTCTCTCTGTGATCAAGTATATTCAAAATCATTATCTCTTCATTTACACTCAACAAAAAACATCCAATTTAGGTGGCGATTGGCATGATTCATGGAACTATCTATGCAATGTCAGGCAAGATTTAGCCATGCATTAAAAATCAAGCAAAAATAAACCATAAATGCAGATAATAACTCACCTAGTACGACTCAAAAATTTCGAAAAAGATCAAATTGTATCATAGATTCGATCCGACTCTCAACTCTTAGAGAGAGAGAAAACACAAACAAACTCCAATCAAATTTTCATCCAAACCAAGAATCTGCTAGTACTACACAAAAATAATGATTGAAATCATTTCTCTAAATCAAAATAATGACCATGTGATAGGGATTCACTCCACATAACGAAGAATCGAGAAACCTAACTGAGAAACGAGTAGATACAAACCTTCCAAATTAGCAAAAGGGTTCGACCGAGCGACCACATCGCCCTCGACCTCTTCCTCTTCCTCCAGAAAACAGGCGCAACTCTTGGTTTCTTTACTCTTCAGCCGCTCATCGGAGGATTGATTTAGGGTTTGTGGGAAATTTTCTTTGATTTTTGAGAGATAAGGATGGATAGATGTCGAGGGAAGAAATAGCTAGAGGTAGAGAAAACAGGGAATCAAGAGCTTGCGATTTGTGTTTGATTTCTCAAATATTGACAGAGAATCCATAGCTTGCGAAGAGATAGAAGGAATAAGAAACAGGTCGAAGAAATAGAAAAGTCTGATACTTAGAACTTTTTTTAGGAAATTAGGGATTTTGACAAGGCAAAAATTTTGCCGGGCTAAACAAAAAAATTGGGCTCTAAAACCAAAAAATTTAGCACAAATTGGCTCTGAAACACAATTTTTTATTTTTCTTTTCAAAAAATTATTTATTTTTATCTCTTTTAGAAAGCTAAATACTTTCTTTATATTATTAATGAAAAATTATTTTTATATGTTTCTAATTTTTTTCTTTTCCAGTTTTATGCTTTTAAATTTATTCTTGAAACTTTTTATAAATATTAATTTTTTGTTATATTATTTGATTTTTAAATTTTTAGTATTTATTATTAGGAGTTTAGAAGTTTAAGGGTTAGGGTTGTGTTTAGGATATAGAATTAAGGATAAATTTGTTATACTTGAAATTTTTTATAAGTGTTAAATTTTGCTATATTATTTTATGTTTGTGGTGTAAATCTTATCCATTTATAGTTTTAAAGGTCATAAATTTTATGTTTAATCAATTTTCATATGTTATACTTAGTTAGAAAACTACAACTAAATTAGTTGTGTTTCATTACCCTAAACCCTATTTATACCATAAAATAATATAAAAACAATAAGTTATGTTATAAAGAAAAATAAATAATTTGCAATACCCTAAACTCTCTAATATACTAATCTCTAAATTAAATAGCACAATCTCTCCAATACCCTAAACCCTCCGATACTATAACCTCTAAATCAAATGTTTATGAGACATTTACTTTTATATTATATAAAAATTTTATTTTTAAGATAATGTTATTAAAATTAAACTTATAATACTACCAGTTATTAATTTTGTATTTTTATTCAATTTCGAGAATTACAAACAAATAAATTATATTTCAAACCCCTAACCCCTAAATATACCCTAAAATCAAATAGATAATTTTGTATGTTTTAACACCAACACCAATTACAAAGATAAACAATTGAAAACTAATCAATCAAATGTATATAGCTAAAACATGGTATTGATCAAAAAAAACATTCTAACTCAGTTCCATCAAAGTCTAAAGAATAAAAAAAAAATCTCCACTTAACAAAACATGACATAAAAATGCAGGAGCAACACTTAATTCATTTCCCTATTGCAGATAACCCACAATCCGAGCCATAACGATTCTGCTTAAAGTCCATGATATATGCTATTTCCACCTGTTGTCATCTGGGTTTCTGTTGGATCCACCAGTTCTGGAACTGCCTTTGCCTTTACCTCCTGTTTTGCTACTGCAACCTGTTGATTTAGAGCTTGTTGATTTTCTGCTGCAAGCCGCATGTGAGTCTACATCAGCGAGGCCGTTCTCCAGAGCTTTCACCAAATTCTCAAAATAATTTTTTGTTACGCTGCAAAGATACAACAATAGAAGCACATGTTTAGTTTTCCGAAAAATGTGAATGGCGTTCATGAGCAGATTCCTGTGTTGAAAGTGTCGATTAGGTCAGGGAGCTACTTCAGAGAACTACCACATGACCTGACTATGAACCTTGAACATAATGTATAGCAGACTTTTATGTCACTTATCTGGATTTACACAAACTATATTCCACAGGGTTTGTCTGAAGATCTGAAATACTTTATTCTTTTCTGTCAAACAACATGATAGATGTATGAAGACAAAAGGCTTACCTGGTCAAACCAGCTAGTTTTGTCCGGAAATCATTGAAATTTTTTGATGGGCCTTCTGCGTTGACAAAATGAAGCAAGTCCTTCTCTACGCATTGATGGAGCCTCTCCAAACCTGACTCAGCTTCCCCTGAACAATACCACAAAGGTAAGCTGCTTCTGAAGCAATGGACAGAGATACACAATACAACGTTCCACACACGAGGGTACTGACCTTGCAGATACTCGAAAAATTGTCGCTTGGCATGTTCATGATCCGGTAGGTAGTATCCATATGCATATGTCCATTTCAAGACTCGCCTACATTCGATGATCTGTGGTGGTAAAATCGCATGAGGAACTGTTATGAAAAATGCTATGGAAAATTCCTCGTTTGGTTATCTAAACATTTATATCTGCTCACCTGAAGCCAAGCTTCTAAGTTGAATTTGAGCTGAGATTCTGGTGTGCACTGTTTATCACTAAGCTTCTCAAGCTGGCGGAAATTGAGATAAGTCAAATGTAGATAATGGAGTATGAGAAACAGCCAAAACTTTCTACTTTTCTCAAAACAGAACCTCCCTCCCACGGATAACACAAAAGCTTTCAAATGCATGCCAAAACTCAAAATAGATACATGAAAAAACTTAAAAAGCAGACCAACAACAAAAAGTGGTACACGATTATGACCAGGAAACATTGCAAGAATAAAACCGAGGGAATTGCTCAGTCTACTGAAAAGAGGACGAGGGAATTGCTCAATTATTGGATGTGAGTGAATGAATATCCTTCAAGAAAAAACCTGCAATTGGCGAAGCAACAGTCCACATGTAGTCTCGATTCGTGAAAACTGCTCCGTTGAATTTCGAATCATGGTGATAAAAGAAACCTGCAGACAAAAACTCCCAAATTTATCGACCAAATCGCACTGAGTACAATCATGGAAATTCGAGATCTTTAGCATCTACAGAAGATAAAAGCAAGAAATAGAACCTACCCTCGAACAAATATTCAGCGTCGAAAAAGAAAGTTGTGGAGTTGGAGAAGAAATGATCAAAGCTGGAGAGAGCGAAAAATTAGGGTTTATAAGAATTTGGGTACTCGTGAAGATTGAGGTTAGAGAAACAAGCAATATGAGAGGGAGAGAGGAGGAAGCAACCGTCGGAGATTGAGGTTAGAGAGCAGTGTCGAAGATTGAGGCTGAGGAGAGTATCTCCAGAGCTGTTCTTTTTTCTGATGGAGAGGAGAGGAGATAAATGAATGTTTTTTGTTGATAGGAGTTTTTTTTGGGTCTCCAAAATACAAAAAAAAAGTTAGATACTAATTGTTATTTTTTCTCTAAGTGTTGGCTGCATAGAACACATAGCAGAAACTGGGCTCCATAACAAATTTTAGTTTCCCGCTAAACGAAATAACGGCATAACATTGATTTAATGCCATAACAGAGTATCCCACCCCAACATATCTTCTATAATAGCAGTTCTTAGATTCGTGCTATCCTATTCTGCTATCAATACCTGGTTTTCTTGTAGTGTCTTTGGCCTGTCAATTAAGTCCCAGGTTTTGTTCTTCCATAGGGACTGCATTTCCTCTACTGCTGCTTCTTTCCATTCTTGACTGTCAGGATCCTCCATTGTTTCTTGATAGCTCTCTGGTTCCAAATTCCCTGCATCCTCTGTCAGACCACATATATACTCAGCATAGTCATTGTCTTCATAGACTTCATAGTCTTTGAGTCTGACATTTGGCTTCAGAGTTCTCTTTGGTCTATCCCTGACTAACTGGAAATCTTCACTACTTCCTTGTGGTTCATCAGTGTTCTCTACATCTTCATACTGCTCCTGATTCTCTTGATTGTTCTCATTAATGCTTTCTTCTTCACTAGCTCCACCTTGAGTTATGTTTGGTTCCTTTTCTTTATTTCCTGAAACATCAAAACTCAAACTGGAGTCAGTAGTATTTTTAGGGTCCAAGAGAATACCTGAAGCTTCGTTTTTCTTGATGTCTTTGTAGACCACATCCTCCCTGAATACCACATTGCGACTTATTACACACTTTTGTTCTTAAAGTAACCAGATTTTGTAACCTTTGACCCCTTCTGGATAGCTTGTAAAAACTCCCTTCTTTGCACGTGGATTCAGTTTTCCTTCACTTGAGTGTACGTATGCTATACACCCAAACCTCCTTAGATTGGATAGAGAGGGCATTGCAGATGACCAGACTTCTTCAGGTACCCTGAAGTCTAGTACTGATGAAGGTGATCTGTTTATGAGGTATGTAGCAGTGGATGCAGCCTCAGCCCAAAATTTCTGCTCCAGTCCACTCTCACTCAACATGCTGCGAACCTTGTTCATTATAGACCTGTTTAATCTCTCTGCTACGCCATTTTGCTGTGGTGTGTAAGTACATGTCCTGTGTCTTACAACACCTTCATCTTTGCAGAACCTGTCAAATTTCACATTACAAAACTCAAGACCATTGTCAGTCCTCAGTCTTTTTTACCTTTCTTTCTGATTGTATTTCCACTATTTTCTTCCAGTCCACAAAACATCCAAATGCTTCATCTTTGGACCTGAGAAAATAAATCCAAACTTTCCTAGAAAAATCATCAGTGAAAGAGATAAAGTATTGACAGTTTCTTAGGCTAAAAGGAACATTGGGTGAACCCCAAAGATCTGAGTGCACATAGTCAAGCTTATCTTTTGTAACATGCTGAGCTGGTCCAAAGGTAACTCTGTGTGTCTTTCCTTTGACACAGTCTTCACAAAACTGCAGAGCTGTGACCTTGCTATCTTTGAAGCAGCCCTTCTTGTTTAAGACGTCTAAGCCTTTCTGACCAATGTGCCCCATCCTGCTATGCCACAGTTGTGTTTGATCATCTTGATCATCTTTTCTTTCTGCAGTGTTAACTTCTGCAGTTTTTGCTGTACCGTTTAGAACGTAGAGAGTTTCCCTCCTTTGTGCTTTCATAAACACAGTGCAGCCTTTAACCACCTTAAGGATTCCATTCTGTCCTTTAAATTCACACCCTTTCTCTTCCAGTGTCCCCAAGGATATCAGGTTCCTTGAGATATCATGCATATATCTCACATCGTGAAGAATAAAGGTTGTACCATCTGGATTCATGAACCAGATAGATCATATTCCTTTTA
The DNA here is from genome assembly GCA_030180135.1 of Orychophragmus violaceus. NCBI lineage: Eukaryota > Viridiplantae > Streptophyta > Magnoliopsida > Brassicales > Brassicaceae > Orychophragmus > Orychophragmus violaceus. The sequence goes on along the minus strand of CM058236.1, from coordinate 54,455,607 downwards.
CTTCTGCTATTGAGTTGTTGGCCATTCTAACTCTTCCTGACTTGGTATCCTTCAAGTCTATGAAGTAATCTTTAACAGGAGTCATGTGAAATGAACATCATGTATCAAGAATCCATTCTTCCTTGGTGATCTCTCCCATTGTCAGATTGACCTCTGAAACAATTAGACCAACCAAATCCTTAGCATCATCCCTGGCTAAAGCCGACTCTCCCCTTTCTTGAGACTGACTTCTGTTCTTATTCCTCTCTAGCCACTTATAACACTGCTTCTTAAGATGCCCTTCTTTTCCACATATCCAGCAAGTTCTTTTCCCGTCTTTTGACTTTGATCTTGACCTGTTGAATGATAGGTCAAGAATTAATCCCTATTCTAAACTGCAAGTGAACAGCAATGTCAAAGTAGTATATAGGGTTATCGAATCCATAGGGACACTTGGTCTCAATAGATCAGAACAGTAGAGACTAATACTAGAAAGAAAGCAATGTAATTGAATTAAAAGCGGTGCGAGAAAGTAAATCAGTAGCAGAGATTAACGGTTGTGAAAGCAAGTAATTAAAAGCGCTAAGTCTAGGGTGTTCTCAGGAAATCAGACAAGCAGACAGTTCATTCAGCAAGGATCTAATTAAGCACAGTTCTAGAACTCAAAACACAGATATAGAATTAACCAAATTCCTTTGCGATAATTCTCTAAGTCTAAGTGCAGCAAACCAAACTTTCGTTTGCGAGAACTAACAGATTAAACTAGCATTAATCCCAAGTTTGATATGTTCACAATTATCCTAAACCAAACTTCCGTTTGCGCAAAGTTTAATTGCCCAATTTAATTAGTTCAGATTCCTAAACCCCACTTCCGTGACGTATTTAGCAACCTAAGATCTAGATTCTAATTGATCAGGTTAGAATTAGCTTTAAGCACAATTAAATTGAAGAACATATATAGTTTGAATCCTTAACTGAATTTGAACAAGTCTAGCAAGTCATGAAATCCTATGTGAGAAACCCTAAACCTAACAAGGAATCTACTCAGACATAGATAATGAAAACATGATCATAGAAATAGTAGATTGCATAAAAGAATAAGAGTAAAAGGGGTTCGAAATCTTCTCCAAATAGAGATGATGTAACAGGTTCAGATCAGCCCCAAAAGCTCTAAAAATCCTCTTCTCTTAATTATGAAAGTGTAATGTAAAGCGTATAAAGCGTATCTAATTAAAACACTAAAAACTCTAATATATAGGTATAATCTCGGCCAGGGGCTTCTTTGTAAATATCAGAAACTTCTGGATCAAAGTGCAATATCTTGATTCTTCTAAACCGCCGAGTTTTGGCCCATCTCGCTGGTGCAACGACCGTTGCAGGTTTGCAACGATCGACACCTTTCTCTGTTTCGGACAGTGAACTCTATCTCTCGGCCAATCACTCCAAAAATCTCCAAAATGCTCCATTATCTCCAATTTAGCTCCAAACCTGATTATACCTGTAAAAGACTCTAAAAGAACACAAAAGACACTAAAAACACACTTATATCATGGCCTAAAACCGGTAAAAACCATGATATATCCCCCATACTTAGCCTTTGCTTGCCCTCAAGCAAAACATAGAACTAAAACATGGTGAAGAGGTTTGAAAACTCTTCAGAAACTCATTTCATCCTAGAAGCTACAATACTCAGATTCCCCTTAGTAAACCACTGAAAGAATCAATCACAGGATATCAAGACCAACATGTACTTCCCCCACACTTAGCAATTGTCCTAGGTAAACTCCACAATCACATTCAAGCATTCAAATTCTCCCTACTGACTTCTGCAAGTATTTAAGTGCGGTCTCACCTAAGGAGTATCGATCAAAGGGCACATGGATTCTTACCTTATCAGCTTTAGACCACCATACACTACAAGAAAAAGCTCTATTCTTAGCACACGAAAAACGCCATCATATGTATATGATGGCGTTTGTGATAATGCTATGTCTGCCCCAGCTATAATAGGTAGGCCAGATATGATAGCGTTTTTGTACGTGCTATAATAATTTACATATATTATAGCATTGTTTGTTCATGCTATTATTTGGTTATCTTATCATAGCTTTCGTTTTGTTTGCCATTGAAATACATGTTATAGCTTTGTTTCAATGCCCTAATAGCTTTTTTTATTTATCATAATATTATTATAATAATTGACAATTATAATTATTTTATATTTTATAATATATTTTTCTGTTTTATATTTGTACAAAAAGAAATAGATTTAATATTTTAAACTTTCATTAATAAATCAAAATGTCTTACACAAACATTTTAAAATCAAAAACTAAGGCAAAAAACAAAGCTCCTCTTAGCGTAGAGAGCATTTTCTTGTGACTTCTCCATCATTGACACAATGATCCATAGCCCAACTTGAGCGGTAAAGTTCCTCGAACTTAGCTGCAGCTATATCTTCATGTTTACTCAACAAGACCAACGTAACAACAAATCAAACTCTGAAGAGTCACTCATCATTACTCAAGAACCATAGACAATAAAAGATCACCAAACGTGTTACTCTTCGTTGTAGAGACCTGAGAGATCAAAAAGAGAATACACATTACAGATTTGTCTAATGAACCGATAGTTTTTTTTAAGTAATGTGAGACAGATTAAGCTTACCGGGTTGCGAGGAAGCCGCAGCAGGAAGAGCCGAGATTCTAACAGCTGCAAAAGAAGAAAATAAACGAGTGCAAGTAAGCATAAGAGAGATGACAATGTCAGAGAAGCTGAATACAATTAAAACCACACACTTTTTTACTATCTGTCAGGTAGACGCTGGGGATTGAGAAGAAAAGGCCATGGGGATGGAATGTTGTCATTGAGAACAGAAGTGAAGCTTATTCTCGTGTATTGCAACTAATCACATGTTAACATCACTAACATATGACACAGATTCAGCCACACTGCCACACAATAGTAAAAAATGATAGTCATCAAGTAATACTCTATAAGAAAAGATGAAGGACATGGGCGTGAGGATTGCAATACCCTCAAATGTGACGACCGCCTCCTCAACTCCAGCACCAACATCAGCCATTATCAAGATATTTCCATGGAAAAACCTGAGACATGGTCTTGGGATCAACATAAAAAAATACTCGAGATACACCCATATAATTAAAAAGGTTCAACTTACTTGAGCAGGCGGACGAGTTTCATCACCATCAAACTGGGTGTTGGTATTAGGACAATTAAAACTTATCTCCATCAACGAGTCTTTTTGTAAATGCATATAACAAAATCAGGAACTCAACTAGCGTATATACCCTTACAAGAAAAGCCAAACATTTCAGAAAGTGATTGAATGACAAAAAGCAGAAAACAACACATAGCTCAATAGCATTTTCCTAATGAATAGTAGATAATAATGGTTCTTTACCTGATGAATTATTGGTATCATGCTCTCTGCAATCTGAAAATGACTGAGGAGAGATCTCAATGAAGGTGGCTAGGAGAAACCGCTCAGGTGAGCTAGAGCTGCAGCTAAAGTCTCCTAAGTCACACTCCAGAGACCTCACTGTTCTCTTTTGGCTGCTGCTGTGCATGAGAATGGCTGAGCCTTCTTTCCCTGCATGACTAATACGACCAGAACGGTGCACAAAAGTCTCCGGGTCATTAGGAAGTTCATAGTGGATAACCTGTAAAAGAAAATGTCAGAACAAACAGACAAACATGCCATTAAAGAGGATCAACTATGTAGTGAAACTTTGAAAACTTACTATGTCTACGTTCGGGATGTCAAGTCCACGAGATGCAACATCAGTGGCTACATCAGTTTTGATGTCGATGTGGCTGTGATTGCATAGAGTTTGATCCCCTCCGTGAGCTTCTCATCTTGGTCTCCAACCTGCAAAATCCAGTAAAAGAAACAAGAAGATAGCATTAACCATATGAGTCAAACCGAAATAGTAAGAAGGAACAATGAAGCAAGCAAAGGAAAGCTTTTACCAGATCGATATTCAATGGATTGTCAAGGTACTTCCTCGCCAACTTCTTCACCCAAGTGAACATAGTTGCTGAGAAAAGCATGCTTTGTCTCTTCCGTGGGAGATTCTCAAATCTTGATAATAATGGTTCTTTAGAAAAATCTTGTTCATATTAGACACCAAATAACAAACAGGTTGGTATGAGGCAACATTCTCAGGAAAGTTAGACACACGTTCTACTATCCATCTACAGATCAAGAAAAAACAGAAACCAATAAGATTAATTCAACTTTTAAACACAAAAATCCAAAGGCCAAAGTTTCATAATTTCAGCCATTAACAATGTCGATGTGGTCATCATCCACTGAAAAAGTTTGGGGTTTAGGTCTGGTACACAGAAAGTTGTCAAAATCGTCAAACACCCATTAGAAAAACAAAACCTATTACGAAATCTACAAGGGGAAGAATGAAATTGAAAAAGAAAAAGAAAGGTCTTACAACTTCCGGTCATTGTCGACCTCAAACTCACCAGCATCAATCTCGTTCATAGTCAGAATCAGTCTCAGTCACGGATTCAGAATCTGAATCGGAGGGTCGTTTTGCATCTGAAGCGTCGTATGTGGTTTTGCCTGGAAAATGATTGTGACAGTAGAAGACAAATGATATTTGAGGGGAAGTTTTGGTTCGTGTTCTTCAACGGCGAGATTAATGGGTGGCTCACAACATTTTTGGATCTTCGATGATTAGGTCTGAGATGTGTAGGTCTGAGAATTTTTTTTAGTAAATTACTGGACTAGAGGGAAAATGAAAAAGTCATGGCGCTTAAATGAAAATTTTAGGCAAGTGTACCGCCAATAAAATTTTGGGACTAAAATTCACTTAAATGTTGGCGGATTGGGCTAATTTTATTTCCCGCTTATTAAAACAATATCTTAGCATTCTATCAATGCTATTAAAAGTTAATTTTTTTAGAAATTGTCTACAATAGCAGTTTGGAAAACCGTGCTATTGTATTATGCTATCAATAAAGATAATTTTTGTAGTGATACTATCTTTCTCTAGTCCCTTTCTTCTCTTTCCCTTCTTTAACAACTGATTTTTCCCCACTGGGTATCATTTTTTTTTTTTTATCAGTGTTCTTCCCGTTATGGGGTGTACTTTGGACACATTCCATGGATCACATGAGAGAAAATAGTGTTTGCTACCATTCCCATGACCACTTCGGAGTTACTAACTCATCCTCAGTTTATTATTTTTTTTTTTACTTTATAGAAGGGGAGAAGGGAACTAAATAGGATAGGTTGACAGGCTGTGTCAGAACTAACAAGGGAATCCGACACAAAGTATACCAAGCCCTTAGGTGAGAAATCTAAGTCAGTATTAAGTTGAAGTCAGTAAAAGGATCCTCTGATACCTGAAGTGATGTGGGTGTTCCTAGTAGGTTGATCTGTGATGGGGTTTTCTAATAGTCAGAGATAGATCCTGCAACTTCATCCCAATGGTTACTTAAGTTCCTGCAAGTCTTGTAAATCTTCTCAGAAAATCATGGTTTCTTACTTAAACAATTTTGACTCAATAAAACAAATTTTTTTTTTTGAAAAACGGACTGACTCTTAAGAAAACAGAAAACAAAAGTCAGTAGCACCTCCCCCCACACTTAAGACACACTGTCCCCAGTAGTGTCCAGCGAAGGATCGGTAAAAAGAAAATAAAAAATTGAAAAGGTGAAATTATGTCTGTCGGGTTACCTCTGTCGCTCATGCATCGATCGTTGCACTAAGTGCATCGACCGTTACTTGGCGATTTTCGTGTATGGTCGATCGTTGCTCAAGACCGCAACGATCGCTGCAATGCGATTCCTTTCGTGTTGTGACGATCGACACAGAAGTGCGTCGATCGTTGCACTGCGATTTTGTCCGAGACCTGCAAACATAAACTCACCAAAAACAAAAACAAACGTAAAATCCTAACAAAAACACCAAAAATTAAGTAGAAAAACACCAGTACCTAATGGTGGGTTGCCTCCCACCCAGCGCTTGTTTAAGGTCAATAGCTTGACCGGACGGATGGGAATTTTCAGGTACCAGGAGGTCCTGACAGAGACTTTTTCTGTCTCTGTTCAAGTCTCCTCATCCAGGGTGGCGTATAAGCATTCGGATCATGGGATCTCCCAAGGAAGAAACCAACAGAATCAGGGCGGGAGCGAAGCTTAGGTGGGGTAGGATGTTGTCATGCATTCAAAGTAATGTGGTTAGGATGTTTAAGCTTAGATGATTTGTGCCTAACCTTTGGTGGAAATAAGATGTCTGGAGCTTTCTGCTTATGAGCAGTTGCAGGCGCTAAAGATGTCAGAGCAGGTTCAATAGGAACCGCCATCTTCTTCTCTCCAATCTCAGCTTCTAATTCTGTATCAATGCTGAAACTCTGTCCATCAATGGTGGGTTTCTTCAATTTATCCATCTTAAACTGCAAAGGCTCATCTCCCAGGTGGAGATCAATCAATCCATGGCGTACATCAATCACAGCCCCAGCAGTAGCTAAAAAGGACCTACCAAGCAGTAGAGGATCATCAGGCTCAATCTCATACTTCAGTACCATAAAGTCCGTTGGAACAAAGTAATTTCCAACTCTAAGAGGGATGTTCTCAAGAATTCCTTCTGGATGTCTTCTTGATCGATCAGCTAGGACTAAAGAGATCCTAGTAGGCTGGAAGTTCAGTAGTCCCAATCTCACAGCCACAGAGTACGGCATGAGATTTATACTTGAGCCGAGATCACATAATGCCCTCTGAAATCTGTCTCTATAGATAGAGCAGTCTATCATAAAACCTCATGGATCCTTTAGCTTCTCAGGAACCCTACCATTAACAACAACATCACATACTTCTGAGATCATCAAGCATCCTTCTTCTTCAGTCATGTTGCTAGAGAGGATGTCTGTAACACATGTCTTCATCATGGAATTGGTCTTAGTGGCATCAATCAATGGAGTGTCAGTTAGCTTTTCTCTCATTATCTCCATGCATTTTTCCAACTTAATCTCTTGCTTGGACTTCCTAGGGAAAGGAATCTTCGGTTTGTAGGCTCTTTCTGTATCAGCTTTCGGTTTCTCTGGGAAATTTGGCTGCTCACGCCCATGGTGTCGATCGTTGCTGAAATGGTGACGATCGACATTGACTCTCGCAGGATGTGTCGATCGATGCACATTTGTGTCGATCGATGCAAGGCGAACATTCTGAATTTTTCTCGGATTTTCCAGTTCCAGAACTTCAGTTTCTCGATTCTGCTCAACTTCTTCTTCTGCCGAAGCTGCCTTAACATGCTCTGTCTGTATACTGGTTTCCACTTGCGTCATCCTAGCATCCAGATTGTCAACTCTGCTTGTCAAAGATTCCAATTTTCCACTCAGATCTTGATAAATGAAGTCCATCTTTCCATTCAGATCTTGCGTCATCTTGTTCTGTCCAAGTAGTAGCTGCTCAAGCATAGACTCAATCTTTGTCTGCTCTTTAGTGGGAGGAACTTGGTGAGGTGAATAGCCATTCGATCTCGGAGCTTGTCTCTGTTGACTTCTAGATGTGTGTTCATGAAAATCAGCTTCATTAATATAATTCACTTCTACAAATTCTCCAGCTACTACCATGTTGTGGATATAATCCACCTTGTCCCTCAAATCAGCTATCTGCAAGCTATCATCTCCGCAACTAGATCTCTGCCTTTCCTTGTCAGCATTCTTGACACTACTGCTAGTCATCAAGTTCTTAATAAGCTCTTTAGCTTCTTCTGGGGTCTTGGTATAGAAGTTTCCATCACTTCCTGTGTCCATAGCCCTCTGATACCAAAAATCCAAACCCCTGAAAAAGGCACTCAGAAGCTGTACCTCAGAGAATCCATGGTGTGGACAATCTCTCTGGTACATCTTGAATCTCATCCAAGCTGCTTTAAAAGGCTCTGTAGGCTGCTGTTTGAATGTCAGGATATCATGTCTAAGCTGCTCAGATAACGCATCGTCATAAAAATGTCTAAGGAACTCCTTCTTGACTGCTTCCCAAGTGGTCAAAGATCCTGGTTCTAGCTGTCTCAGCCAGTAAGCTGCATCTCCTTTAAGAGAGAATGGGAAGAGCTTACAGAAAATATAATCAGAAGAAACTCCTTCAGCCGTGATACTGCTAGCCAATTCCTCAAATGTGTCTATGTGATCCATATGATGCTCGCTTGAAAGACCATGGAACTGATACTGTCCAATCAATGCGTAGTACTCAGGTTTCAGCTTAAACTCAGCTCTGGTGAACGGAGGTGGTCGAATCGCAGACCGATTAGTATAGAATATATCTGGTCTGTTATAATCAGCAAGTGTCTTCTCGTGACCATCCTCTCGTCGATGTTCCGCGCCCACGGAAACATCTGGTGTGATGAGGTTTCCTTCCCCATCCAGTTTCTGACCCTTCGCGTTACATATGTGACCTTCCTGGTCTCGTAGAACTCCGTTCTTGCCGCGAATCAGAATCACAGGCTTCATCAAGAAATACCCAGCTAAATGCTCAAGCTCTCGGCACCACTGGTTTCGCCTTGTGTCGATCGATGCAAGAGAAGCGTCGATCGATGCAGGCTCGATGATGTGACGATCGACACTCAGGACTGTGTCGATCGATGCAAGGCGATCAGGCGTACATGAAACGCAAGAAAAAGAAAAAGTAGTAAACTAAACCAAAAATAAAAATCCTAGTAAGAACCCTAAGTTCGAAGCTATCGAAGACTCAAAGAGTCCCCGGCAACGGCGCCAAAAACTTGATAGGCTCAGAGTTTTACCCTATTCTAAACTGCAAGTGAACAGCAATGTCAAAGTAGTATATAGGGTTATCGAATCCACATGGACACTTGGTCTCAATAGATCAGAACAGTAGAGACTAATACTAGAAAGAAAGCAATGTAATTGAATTAAAAGCGGTGCGAGAAAGTAAATCAGTAGCAGAGATTAACGGTTATGAAAGAAAGTAATTAAAAGCGCTAAGTCTAGGGTGTTCTCAGGAAATCAGACAAGCAAACAGTTCATTCAGCAAGGATCTAATTAAGCACAGTTCTAGAACTCAAAACACAGATATAGAATTAACCAAATTCCTTTGCGATAATTCTCTAAGTCTAAGTGCAGCAAACCAAACTTTCGTTTGCGAGAACTAACAGATTAAACTAGCATTAATCCCAAGTTTGATATGTTCACAATTATCCTAAACCAAACTTCCGTTTGCGCAAAGTTTAATTGCCCAATTTAATTAGTTCAGATTCCTAAACCCCACTTCCGTGACGTATTTAGCAACCTAAGATCTAGATTCTAATTGATCAGGTTAGAACTAGCTTTAAGCATAATTAAATTGAAGAACAGATATAGTTTGAATCCTTAACTGAATTTGAACAAGTCTAGCAAGTCATGAAATCCTATGTGAGAAACCCTAAACCTAACAAGGAATCTACTCAGACATAGATAATGAAAACATGATCATAGAAATAGTAGATTGCATAAAAGAATAAGAGTAAAAGGGGTTCGAAATCTTCTCCAAATACAGATGATGTAACAGGTTCAGATCAGCCCCAAAAGCTCTAAAAATCCTCTGCTCTTAATTATGAAAGTGTAATGTAAAGCGTATAAAGCGTATCTAATTAAAACACTAAAAACTCTAATATATAGGTATAATCTCGGCCAGGGGCTTCTTTGTAAATATCAGGAACTTCTGGATCAAAGTGCAATATCTTGATTCTTCTAGACCGCCGAGTTTTGGCCCATCTCGCTGGTGCAACGACCGTTGCAGGTGTGCAACGATCGACACCTTTCTCTGTTTCGGACATTGAACTCTATCTCTCGGCCAATCACTCCAAAAATCTCCAAAATGCTCCATTATCTCCAATTTAGCTCCAAACCTGATTATACCTGTAAAAGACTCTAAAAGAACACAAAAGACACTAAAAACACACTTATATCATGGCCTAAAACCGGTAAAAACCATGATATATCATTGAACTTTCCTTTGTTGGATTGTTGACCTTTAGTAGGCGACCTGCCTCTGGCGTAGTGTCCTTCACCTTCTGATCTTGTGCTTGCAGGTGAGTTCTTGAACTCTCTTTCTTTTGATTTAGCAGCATTTGCTACATCCTCAAGTTTAATAACTTCCCTGCTGTATTTCAGAGTGTCCTTAAGCTGATCATACTTTGCAGGTAATGAGTTCAATAACAATATAGCCTGGACCTCCTCCGGAACTTCTATACTTAAGTTGCTAAGATCAGTAATCATCTTGAGGAAGTCATCTATGTTCTGATCTATGGTCTTTGATTCCTTCATCTTAAATGAATAGACCATCAGTTGAGCATGAACCCGGTTAGGAAGAGTCTTTACCATGTACAGTCGCTCAAGAGTTGCCCAGGTTTCTGCTGCGGTTGTACATTTGTCAAGCTTCCTCAGTACTTGATCTCCTACAGCTAGGAAGATCAGGTTCATGGCCTTTTCACATCGTTCGAGTCTCGCTTCCTCTGATTCCATCTTCTTCTTCTTTAGTTCCGGATCTTTCTCATCTTCTTCAGTTGCTTCAGCGATCGAAGCCTTCTCCGTTATTACGTCTTTAAGACCTTGCACACTTAGATGTGCGAACATCCTCTTTCTCCATAGGCCGAAATCGCCCTCTCTATCGAAGATTGCAACCTTCGATTTCGTTCCCGTCATCTTTGATCCTAAGAATCTTTACACCAAGAAACATGGCGCTCTGATACCAATTTGTGAGATCCAACTATCTAATCACTCAATTCCGATGACCTAAAACTTGCGATGATAACGAATTGAAAGAAGAACAAGAACACAGAACTTGGTGACCCGGTGTTCACCTCCTTTCTCAATCCGAGAAAGAGCTATACTCACCGGGGCTGGATCGACCAACAATGCACTAAGAATCCGGCAATCGCCGCCGTACAACTAGCTCGGAGTTCTCTCTCTCTCTCTCTCTCTCTACCGATCAGCTCTAACAACTCAGCTCAAGCTCGATCTTGTCTACTCCTAAACGTCTCTAACGGCTTTATAACACAGCCAATGAGACGAGACTTACACACGTACACTCACGTGTGAGTCGAGAAAGAGAGAGATAACCAGACATAACCAGTCCTAATACTAAACCGAATTACAAACACCTTCGGTTTAGTCGAGCTAATTAGAAACCCTTGAACCCTCTTGTTCACTCCGAGTCTCTTCCATACTTAGCGCATTCTTTAGTGTCTTTAGATTGAGTCTACACTTCTTCACTAATAATAGTTACCTTGTTTTGATTTAACTTTTTGTCAACAGATTTAACTAATTAAATAGCTAATATAAAAACATTCTTAAGACTAGAAGAAGTATATCAATCAATACCTATCTTGATCATGCAGTGGATCAAATCTTCTACATGCACGATTATGATAAAATATATATAATTTGTACTAGAGATAGACTGCATAAAATTGAGAGAGAGAGAGAGAGAGATGAGAGAGAGAGAAGAGAGATGAGAGAGAGAGAGAGAGAGAGAGAGAGAGAGGAGAGAGAAGACGAGAGAGAAGAGAGAGGACGAGAGAGAGAGGAGAGAGGAGAGAGAGAGAGAGAGAGAGAGAGAGAGAATATAAATATTCCATTAGCGGATCGGGACCAATGGGGGGACCCAAAATAACTCACCCAATTGAATCTTAAAGTGGTGAAGAGAAGTTATGGGGATGTAGTTGCAAATCATGAACCAATTGATTAAGCCCTTTTGCTGTGTTATTTTTTAGTAAAAACAAAAAGAAAAAAAATGTGTGGCCATGCATATATTAGAGTCTAGAGAGTAGAAACACTTATACAGACTTACTTATCAATGGTGAGGCAAATTAAGCTTTCCTTTAGTGTTCCACAATGTTGGCTAGTGGTGTCCAAATATGAAACTCATTATCCGATCCCCTCCTTTTAAATTTCCGCACGGGTAGAGGAGGATATTTTTCATATAGAAATTTTATTATTCATTGGAATTTCATTGGTCTGTTTCTCAAGCTACGTTAAGTTTTTAACTACATAGATATTTTTTCACGAGTCGCATTGATTAATTGTAAAGGTTTGTTATAATTAGATATTATATGAGTTTCAACTTAAGAGATCCATTTTCTATAAAATGAATGGATATTGTTTTTTTTTTTTAAATAGAAAACTGAATGTATAAAATTCAAGGTTACAATGTGAACCGGCTTTCGTGTAGCTTAGATAAGGCTAAGGCTCTGACTGGTAAACCAGTTAGAATAGAGTAAAACAGAATAAAAACAATTATTTTGTAATCATTTTTTTTTTGACGTCGACCCATCTTGATTAAGCCAAGTTTAATCCGTTGGAAGGGAGGCTCCGAAAAGATCCTTCAGTCGAGACACTCTGGCTTATATGGGAGAATAACATGCCTCGAGCCCGGGCTTCCTTCGCTAATGAGTCAGCACGGAAGTTCTGGGCACGGGGGATAAAACGTAGATCGAAGAACTCAAAACTCTGTTTCAAAGAGAGTAAGATATCCAATTCTGACAAGAATAATGGTCAATCTTCAGGATCGTCAATCAGCTTTACCAATGATGAGCAGTCAGTTTCAAAGTGTACCCTCAAGAGCCCCTTCTCATGGAGACAGGAGGCTGCTCAGAGAAGGCTATCTAACTCGGCGTGTAATGCCGAGAGGCTTCTACGACACCCTTGGAGACCGCTTACTTCTCACCCCATACAATCCTTATAGCACCATCCTAAACCACTGATAAGGCCATGGTCAATCCATGATGCATCAACTTGGCATATCAGGGTTTGGATGTCAGTAAGGGGGGCGATAGGCTCCTGAGACTCTTGTGTCTCTTCACTCTCCTCTTCATTGTCTTCAGCTCGGGCTAGTCTCCAACTTTCTGCTTCAAGAGAAGCCATCTGGAGAGTGGTCCTAGGAGAAATTTCTTTCCCGTTGAAGATCTTATCATTCCTCCCTTTTCAAATAAACCATAAAATCCATGGATATGTGGAGTTTTGAGGTTCTGAGAGACCCAACTCTCTTATTCTTTTTTGTAATCATTATAATAAGAGTAATTGTTTTTTTGTTATTAAGTATTTTAAATTTTCAGAAAATTTAAAGTGAGTCTGTAAAATTAAAACAACTAGGTGTTGTACCCCCGCGAATGCGCGGAGGAGAGGTTATGTAAGTTTGTTTATTATCGTATTCCGTATCGGTGTCATTGGTTGTCAAGTAGCGTTATATTTTTGCATCTGAATTTCTGTCCACATATGTACATGACACATATCAATGTTTATTCAAACTCAAGTATGACGAATTCAAGTATCACCCTTGCACTCTTAAAATTATCTCGAGAGACTGTGATTTTGCTTTTTTTTTGTTTGTGTTGATGTTTTTATAAATTTGGATAGAATGCATAAAGAAAATAAACATGTTTTCGTGTTGGAGTTACATGTCCCTTCATGTGATTGTTACCTATTTGCCATTGTTCGATTCTAGCAAAATAGGTGACTTCTTTAGTGTAAAAGAAGATAAGAGAGATCGGTTTTAAAGGAGAGCTCAGAATGCACATGCTCGTGCTTTCCCTTCTCATTATTCTTCAATTTATTTCTCTGGTTGGCTCTATATATTTTGCGGACATTACAATTTTCTATTTTAGTAACCTTTTTTTTCCCTCTTCCTCTTGTTTCAATGTACTTTTTTTTGGCTATCTGTTCTGCTTCACATGGACCTTCACAAACCGTGTGCATGATAACCATATGTGTGTACGTCTTGGTGTACACATAACTTTATTATGAAATTTAAGGTAGACTATGACGGGTTTGATGGGCCCTAAGTACACAAACAGGCCCATCGTGAGATGAGGCTCAATAGGAACATGTCCTCAAAGAGTTGAGATGACCGCTTTCACTCATAGACGTATTGTGGAGGAGAGTGCTTGATAATGGATAGTGAGGAAAGATGGTCCCTCACCGAAAAAGCCGCTTTGGTAAACGACGGTACTCTGGAATCAGGTTTGCATTTCCTCTCCTTTTGATTCGTTTGCGATAGATAGAAAATCTTTGCCTCCTTTTTTCTTCTCGCCACCGTCAAAGCTATTTCCGTTAAGTCCTCAATTCTCGTTTCTTGTGGTATACGTTTAGATCAAATTTTTTAATTGCGGTGAGTGATTTGTTTTTTATTACTTGATAATGATTTGTTTCGCATGATTTGGTTTATTCTGTTATTAATAAACCTATTGAGCCTCATCTTATAACAACATTTGAATTAAATCTTATGGAAAATCTTTTGGAAAATAATGAATTCAAGAATCCGAAATCACATTTCCATACACGGAGCTAGCTCTCTTGCATGTGATGGCCAGCGACTTGAAGAATCTCTTTGATCACGCTTCACTCGGAGAGTGCGTGAGCTCCACATGTGAAGATATAATCAAAGTGGATACAAAAGGTTAAACTTGTGTTAGCTCTTCACTGCCTTGTCTTTATACATAACGTCCTGCATCATGAGCTGGTGGTATTCTACAATCTCCCTCGAGAACCAGTTCTCCCTGGCATACACTGAGTTTTCATGAGCCAACCGTGCTTTCTCTGCTAGTAGGCTCTCAAGCTGGAGCCGAATCTGATACAACAGCATCCCAGCGAGTTGTTAGATGGGAAACCATCAGCTACTGAATCAGAAGTAAGATGAACCTATGAACTTCAACATGTGAGTTGGTGTCTCTCGCAAAGTGAATGATATAGAGATTGTAGTTGTGAAAAATACGAAAAGTGACATCATAAGCACACCACATTTTGTCACCAAGTAATCTGCATACGTCCGGAATAATAATATTACTTTAGCAAATGGTTATACTGAACTAAGAGAAAGTGAGAAGATATAATAAAGCCGCCTTTGTGAGATCTACCAATCCAACAAGATGCTCACACTAAACAGAGTTGAGAAATGCAAGGTAAACTTTTTAACATATGCTGTTCACGATAGAGAACATGACATACCTCCAAAATAATAATGCATAGCAGAGTGATTCACTGTAAGATATGAAGCTTTCAATTACTGCGTTTGCTTAGCCATGAAATATAGGGTCAATCTCACTTTACAGTTTTTTTATGAATAAGTTAAAACAAAACGGGAATAACCATCGGGTTGCCTTTCATTTTTAGAAAGGACAAGCAGTTGAGATCAAAAGACCCTGGAATCAGATAGAGGATCCAAATAAATAAAGGAAAGCATGTACCTACAAGGCCACCAGGCCAAATTGCAGCTTCATCTCCACCAGTTCCTGCTCTGACTGTAGAAAGAAGTAAAGTTTATAGTCGTCCACAAGTAGATATATTTGACAACTACTTGTCAGTATTACAGTTAGTCAGTTACCTTCGAGAAATATGTTTCTGGCATCAAGAGTTTCGGTAGGACGAAGTAACATCTGAGATAAGCAAACACAATGTTACAACTTGGAATTCCAAATTAAGAGGGACAAAGGCTATCTTCAGATATTTGAAGTCAGCTACATCCACCTAAACTACGGAACCAAGTCAAAGGGCATTGCCTAGTTACATGATGAGAATAAAAAGGTGTAAACCTTAAGTTGTTTTTCAAGCTCCTCAATTTCTTTAGAGAGTGAGTTGATTTCACTTCCTATCATTTCAGCCATATCTTCATCATCTACAGCCTCTTTCACCAAAACTGAAGCAATAAACCAATCAAAACCAACTCCAAGGAACAAAAAATGAAGCAAAAGTAAAGAAAGGGGAGACTTGAAGGAACCTTTGGATTCTTGTAACTGCTTCTCACAGTCTTGACCCGTGATTAGCCTGAGGTGGGTCGTCTTCCCCGCTCCGTTCACTCAAACCAACCCTTCTTTTACCCCTATTTTCACTTCCCAGCTCACATCCTTGAGCACTGTCACACCTCTGTAGCTCTTCCTTATGTTCTCTAGCTTCACACCTGAAGAAACCCCAGAAGCTCCGTTTTTGAATTCTTTCCGTTTCGTTTATGATCGGCATCTTGTTGAGTGGTTGGGGTCGAGAAAAGCGATTCGATGTTGTCTTGACACTCCTTCACCAAGGTCTCCGGGCTGATTGTGGAGAGCTGGGCTCTGATGGTAGGGTTTTCACGTCTAGGGCTGGAAATGGAGGAGATTCTGATGAAATTAGATGTGACCGGTGATGGGCAAGGACGGAGACCGGTGAAGAAAGTGTAACGGAGGTCGATGCTATGGAGATTCGTCGATAAACCCATGATTTTATGTTGGACAGAAGGGTTACCTATAGATATAAAAGTGCAGATTTTTCAGGCGAAAAAAATAGTAGCAATTTCGCAAGAGAACCTCGAACTTCGCTCTACTGAAGAAGAAGAGGAAACTCTCTGTCTAGTTCGATGTTGCTTTGATAAGAGTGCGTTACATTGAACGTTTTGTTTTCTGCTTACCCTTGTTTTAAGTATCATTTATAACGGGAACCCACGAAACAGACAATTTTACCCACAAATTTATTGCTGACGTAGAGGCCAAGGGAGAATAAAAAAGTGTCTAATTATATATACTTGGAGAGAATCCGCACAAATGCGCAAATTTTTTAAATTTATAAATATTTAATATATTTTGATATTTATTTTAAGTATCGATATTTTAGATGTTTTTAATTTATAAATTTGTATTTGAATATAATAATTTTTAGGAGAGTATATTCGCTAACATGTGATTATTAATTTAATTTGTTTTATAAATAATTATTTTTAATTATCAAATTTGAATGAACTTTTTATAAAATTTTATTTCCTTCAAACTTTTCATCATACTTTTATTTTTTTATAAACTATTTTAAATATAAATATATACTTATTATTTATACATTTCCATTCATCAAACTCTTAAATTTTTAATTTTCATTCATAATATTTTAATATTTTTAGTTATAATTTTAAATTTTATTAATTTTATATAAATTTCATTGGTTTTATTTTCTTTCCTGTCTTCTTATATTTTGTTTTTTTGGTCAACCGTCTTCTTATATTTTATATTTTTTTTTATTATCATTTTATCTCATTTTGTAACATTTTTTTTTATTCTTAATAATAATTTATTTTTTATTTTAATATTTTAGTTATCATTCTAGATTTCTTTAATATATATATATATAAATATATATATATATATATTGATTTTATTATTTCTTATGTTCTTATATTTTGTATAATTTTTTTATTCTCATTGTATCTCATTTTTATAATATTTTTCCTATTCTTAATAATGATTCTTTCTATTATTTATAATTTTTTTATGGTTCTTTTCTTTTAATTTTAAACTATTGTTATTTTTTTAGTAATGATATCTTTACTTTTAGTCTTATAATTTGATATTTTACTCTTACTAAAATTTATTTATTTTTGTTTATTTATTACATTAAAAATATAAAAGATGTATTTAAAATTTATATTATATAATATTTATATAATTATGATATTATAAAATAAATTCAAATTTAGAATTTATGTTTCAATTGTTTTAACTAATTATATTTAAATTAAATAATATTACATTAAATAGGATATATGTTTTTGTTTAATGATGATGTGGAGAAGTTTGATTAAAATTGGCCAAACAAAGGGGGCTGACGTGGCAGCGTGAGAGAGCCCCCCTTCTCTCATTATATATAGAATGATATGATTGATAAAAAAATACTCTAATTGTAACTGATTTATATACATACATATTTTTTAATTAAAAAAATGCATCTAGGGTAAAAGAATGAAATCCATTACATATATATACTAGAATTAAGTTGTACTTTCTAAGCACCAAGGATTGTGATATTCATGTGGGAAACTTGACCAGACTATCATACGCATGTGTGATTGAATATCACATGCTTAGAGGCCTCGTTTCAATTTTAAATTATCATTTTTGTAACTGGCTTTCATACTAAGAAAAAGATAATACAATACAATAAATTAAAGTTGCAGAAATTTAAAAGAGAATGGAGGAAGGAGGAAACTGTTTTTCAGCAAAACAAAATAATAAAACTTGGGTGAAAACAGAGCACAGATTATCCTACTCCAGTCCATATGCCAATCAATGTTTCTCCAAACTTTGATCCCATATTCTTCCGTGCTATTGCCTTGCTCTGCAGATCTGATGACTTTACGGATGATGACAGAACCATAGACAAAGAGACCACGATGAAACCTATTATTTCTTTCATTTCATACCTCGTAGATTGTAGCCTGCCAAAACTGGAGAAGAGAAAGAGAAACACATCTGATTGAGAGAGCTGTTGGCAGTCAGATAATAATCTTCCACATCCATTCCCCACACAATTTGCTTATCCATAGTTGGATTCCGATTCAATAGGAACAACCAATCAGTTGTTGAATGTTTTGGGATTGCAGCCTTTGTCCACATAAGATCCAACCATTGAACCTTTTCTCTGGTCATTCTTGTTGCTTCCCAAATCGATTTAGCGTTAAAACGCGAAGTTGACTTTTCTTTCACTATCCATTCTACAACATCCGAGGCGTTTTGGATAGACATACCTGAGATTACCGTAAGCATAGAAGTTGTTGCTCTGATCGGGCTGGTGGAAGACACCAATCTCCATTAACCACCAGGTCACTGATGAGGGAATTGATGGGGATACCCAACTGCATTGGTCCAAGCGGACCTAAGAAATCAATGAAAGGCCCCAGACTTGTCCAGGGATCCCACCAGAAGTAGATTGTGTCACCTCTTCCCAGCTTAAGTCTGAGAAAATTCTTTGCAGTGGCTCTGAGTTTGAGTAAGCGCCTGAACATCCAGGTAAGAGAGTAGTTTGATTCGTCTAATGACCAGAAGGAGCCTTTTGACAAATACTTCCTTCTAAGCCATGAGACCCATATCGATCCAGATCTGAAATATAACAACCAGATTAGCATGAGTCCGAAGACTGTGTTCCAAGATCCAAATGATCTCACCCCTAAACCGCCCTCGCATTTTGGGTAACAGATATCACTCCACCTCACTTTTTCTCCTGTGGATTTATCAAGACAACCGTGCCAAAGGAAAGACGAAGTGAGACTAATGATTAGTCTAATAACCTTCTTTGGGATGTAGAAAGCTGACGACCAGAAGCCAATGAGACCGAGAATTACTGAATTAATCAGACAGAGACAACCTGCTAGACTCAGCTTCCGGTTCATCCACCTGTTATACTTTCTTCTAATATGTGCAAGCAAAGGGTCAAAATCTGTTACTCCAAGCTTCCTAATACAGAGTGGTAAGCCTAGGTAACGAATTGGGAGAGTTTCTGGAACAAGAAGGTAATGGTTTTTTAATCTATCCATAACATCCATAGGTAACCCCAGACAACAAGGATGTTTTGGTGATATTAAAAGCCAAGCCCGACAGTTTTTCAAATTGAGATAACACTGTAAGAACACTTGCAACTGATTTTTCTATCCCATCCAGAAATATAGGCAAATCGTCGGCAAAGGATAAGTGTGTTATGCCGGAGTCTGAACATCCAGGGTGGAAATCAAAGATTCCATCAGCTGCAGCGTTATTTAACATTATGGCCAGCACATTCATGACTATCAAAAACAGAGGAGGCGAGAGCGGGTCACCTTGGCGAAGGCTTGATTTTACTTTGAAGTAGCCAGCAGAAACTCCATTCATACTTACCGAGAAGGAAGGGGTACAAATACATGTTCTGATCCACTCTATGAAATGAGCCGGGATATCTAAACCCGAAAGAGTTGCCAGCAGAAAATCCCACCGAACCGAGTCAAAGGCCTTGGATATATCCACTTTCAGAGTTATTCTCGGTGATAAGGAAGTCAGATGATAGCCATTTATCACCTCTGTGGCCAGTAGAACGTTCTCAAAGAGAACCCTGCCCTTTACAAAGGCCGACTGATTCGGTAAGATGATACTAGGGAGGATCTCCTTAAGCCGCTCAGCTATTATATTTGATATCAGCTTGTACAGTGTGTTTAGACAAGATATGGGGCGGAAATCCTTAATATCATCAGCTCCCGGACGTTTAGAAATCAGCAAGACTAGTGGAGTTTAGAGCCAAAGGCATAAAAGGCGAGCAGAAGAAGTTCTTGATCGAATTTGTAATCTCAGCTGCCAGAACATCCCACGTTGCTCTATAGAATTCAGCTGATAGACCATCAAGAACTGGTGTTTTACCGTGTTTGTTACCTTTTTCCCTTGTGCACTTAATGACGAGAATCCGTCCAAGATAGTCTGATAGAGCGGTACAGGATTGTCCTCGTACAATTGTATAAACAGAGGAGAAATGGCCAATGGCAATTTCATGAGTTTCCTGAAGAGAAAGAGACATTGTCCATCTGAGCACATGAGGTACTTAATGGAGTTATAGGCATTTCTGGCTTTAGTAATACAGTGAAAAAATCTGGTGTTTATGTCCCCAAGTTCCATCCACCTAATTCTCGACCGATGCCTAAAAAAACACTCCTCAGCAAGTCGCAGAAGAGTCCATTTTTTCACGGAGCAGTGATTCCTTTGCTACCTCCTCAGGGGAAGGATTAGAGAGAGCAGATTCTTGACACAGTAAGAGCTCCTCGTGTGCAAGAATTACCCATTTTTCAATATCACTATAGGCTTCTTTACTGAGAGATTTGATAGGTCGTTTAAGGTCTTTTAGCTTGAAGCACAAAGAGGTCAGATTTGTAGCCACATGCCCAAGCTCACCCCACATTCTCCTTATGGTATCGATAAACACTGGCATAGATGATAAGAAGCTGAAGAATTTAAAAGACCTTGATCCATATGAAGGAGGAGGAGAAGACATCCGAATGTGGCAGTGGGTGTGATCCGAAAACTGCAGTTGAATCCGAAGGTAGATGATTTGACCAAGTGAAACGAGGCCCTTGAGAGGAAAAATCCATGAGGCCAGCATCTGCGAGACAAGATCCAAACTCTCTCATTGCAAGAGTAGATATAATAACTTCAGGGTTGGAGGTTTCAGATGGGGAGATTATCTCATTGAAATCCCCACAACCCATCCACGGTTTAGACCCCATGTCAAAAGCAAAAAATGTGTCTCTTAAAGAATCCCACATACCTTCTTTTTGAGATTTCATTTGACGCGTAAACCGCTGTGAAGAAGAACTAAGAACCATCTTCATCAAACAATTGAATTGTAACTGATTGAGCATCCGAGTAGAGATGAGAGACTCTGGCTGGACTCCTATATATGATCATATTTTGCCCAGGTCTGAAAACTGATAGGTGGAAATAACATTCCATTCCTGTCCGAAAGCCGCCAAAACCAAGGGTTTATTTACTTCCCTAACATGCGTCTCCAAAATTGCACCGAAACTTAGCTTCCTAAAATTCATCCAAGACATAAAGGGGCGATGCTTCAGTTGGTCGTTGAAGCCACACACATTCCAAAAAAATGTATCTATCATGGAAAGATTTATTGGTGGTTTTTATCCCCTAAAAGAAGGGGAGTACCACCTCCGGATCTCGGGGAGCATTGAGAAACCTTTCTCTTCTTCCTATTATTTGTTTTTCCAGGTGAAGAGGAAGGAGTGGATCCTGTGTTTAAGACCTCTGGATCAACTAGAACTAACTGGTTTTGTACTTCCTGATCCGAGACTGAATTGCTAACCACTTCAGACTGCAAAAACGCAAAAGGATTTGAAAAATAGACTTAGTAGAAACATGAGCCTTCCTTGCCACCATTTTAGTTAAAGCTGTTTTTGAAGCCGGAATGAAAGAATCAGGATCCAAACATGAAGAGGTAGTCTTAGCTGGTTTATCCATCACTTTCTTTGGACCAGTTTCGACATCAAAGATCATCAATTTATCAGCTACGACAGTCTGACCAGATAGAGGGAGCACATGAGCATGAACAGAGCGATCTACAACTTTTTCTTTCTCCTTTCTTGCGTATTTCCTGAGGCTCCTCTACCTAAATTTTCAGCTTTCCAGACATTTTGATCCTTAGGCACGGAGTTTTTTGGGTTCAGATTTACAGCAGGAGTCCTACTGTCATTTGCAGAACCACTACTATTCTCCTTTCCAACATTCTTTGCAGCAGCAACTGTGTTTACCGGACATAGAGGGGCCTTGTGCCCTATCTCAATACACACTGGGCATAACGGCGGTAACCACGGGTAAGCAATGTGGATTATATCAACCTGACCATTTTCTCTTTCGACTTCTACAAACACAGGCAATGGCTTAGTAAGATCCACAACAACTTTAATCTCGACAGAACTTACACTTGTAAACGGTTTAGCGTCGATTATAACCCCCAACGGTTTTAAGATGATAGCTAGGCCTTCCTCTGTTATCAAATCAAATGGTACTTGGGTACATGAAGCCCACACAGGTGCATGACTCAAAGAGGGCGGGTCTAGGCTAAAAGAGTCCTTCCACTCCGTTACAAAGAAGGGAGAATCCCGACTCTCCATAGCTCGTGTTGGAAGATTTTCCGACGCAATGAAGCAGATGGAATGTGAAATGGGAAAGCATTTCTGGCCAGATTATGGATTGTAACCTTTTTGTCTTTCCCCCCAAAGGAAATTTAAACCTCCCCATATTTTGCCATACGAGGGAACAATGCCATAGAATATACCCACTATATAATCAGAGTGGATCTTTTCTCCTCTCTCAAACACAACATTTGGAACCTTATACCTTGGCGCTCCATTTGGTTGAATAGTAACAGGCACTGAAGATTTCGGGAATTTTGAACCAGTTTTGGCTCTATCCGCCCAGCTGTAAGCCTTGTCGACAGAAGCAGTCGGGTTGGGACTATAAGTTAGTTCCGTAGTCTCAAGAAGTTTTTCATTTTAAATTATCATGCACATGCATCTTTCATAAGTTATATCATTTTTTTTTAAAGATGGGGTATCATGAACCTATGGAGGGGCTCAGACTAATTCCCAAGGGGAGATGCAAGCGATAGATAGACCCTCTCTTCGGGTATTCAAATGAGCCTTTAAAGCAAGGCTCATATCCATGTGGGTGTCCTAAACAAATGTGACTTAGTTTCGCATGACAGGAGGATCGAACCCAGAATGTGGTAGCGTTCAAGATCCGTCCTCAACCACTTGATCACAAGAGTCTGGACAAGTTATATCAATTGAAGAAGTGATTCATTTTATTCTTGGAAAACTTGATGGGAACTAATGTGAATGTGAAATGGTTTAAAATGATGTGTCAAATTCTTTAAATCACAGACTTTATCAATTCATAATCATGAACTAACTATATCATCATGTTAAAAAAAAATTATGACATAGAGTTTAACTGTCGGTATGGTTTTTGTTATATTGATTTTTGGGAAATATAGCTATATATGGTTGTCTATGTCTCTATTACATTCGGCAAAAAATGTTAAATATTTGTGATCAACTAAATCTGTGGTTTCGGAAAGCGTCTAATATTTTCCGAATCGATAAACACATATAGCATGCCACGTGAATGCAAAATGCATGGTGTATCAAATCTTGAAGGGGACCAAAATGCTCGATCGCATCCATATGTTGTTTCCATCTTCTGTCTCCAACCCCCCCCCCCCCCCCCCCCCCACCAACTTTTCTAAATCTTGCAAAGAAGTAATAACTTAGTTGCAAAAAAAAATGTATTAACTTAGTTCCGTGGTCTCAAGACTCTCAACTATAGACTAACAATGGATTTTACACGTCATGTGTATTATGCATTGGTCAACTGCATATATAATCTAGTCTAGTCCCAATCGATCATCAATTTTTAAATAGTATATTAGAACGTAACGTTAACGCTTGATGATTTTAGGAGTTACGTTATATTTGGTAGCTGTTTGTTTTTTTTTTTTTTTTTTTTTTTTTGATAATCCAGGGAGGATCCCAGACCAAGGTCCAGACTAATCTCCTTGGGCCCAGTCAGGCCGCAGACCAGCTTCACCTGGGAGGGTTTTTCCTGGGCCTTAGGCCCGAGCGGTTGAGGTAGTCCAAGTGGTAGAAGGGTCCGAGGTGGCAACCACCGCCCGGGTTTGATTAAATGATGTTCCAGTAGTTAGGTTTCATAATTTTCAGAATTTACAAATAGATTAATACACTAGCTATCTGATTAAAAATATTAATACACTAGATGTTTTCATAAGTATATATATATATATACTTTTATTAGCTACATGTATACAGTGCAGATGTTTATTTTTTTTTTTTTAAACATATACACTGCAGATGTTTTACACTGCAGAATTACTATAAAAAAAATTTGAAAAAGAAATCACTTTAAATCACAAATTACTAATTTTAACATCGGTTTTTAATGTTAGCGTCGCTTTCATACATATACATGTAATATTTTACATGACTTAATTAGGAGCTAGATATACTAGCTAGAGTTCATTTTTTTTTTTTTGTCAACTGTGTCGGATATATATGCAAGAGTTATACAAACCATTTGATTACAAGGGATTGAAAGGAAAGACGAGCAGTTTTAGCTAGATTATCCGCAAGACGATTTGCACAACGGGAGATATGCATAAAGGTATATGAAGGATCCGCTAGAGACCGAATGTCATGGAGAAAACCAAACAGATCGTGCAGAGGAAGATCCGAGTGAAGAGAATCAAATTGCTGCATCAACGGCCTGAAGAGTGAAGCAGCATCTCCACAGAAAGTAACAGAACGATAACCCAGGCGTTTGAGATGTGTAACTGCTTCACGAAGGGCAAGTGCTTCCGCTTGCAAGGTGGAGCCAATCGGATCAATAGACGCAGAGCCAGAGAGTAGATAGCGACCAGTTGCGTCATGAAGAGTCCAGGCAATACCTCCACGAGAGGAGGGACCAATCCATGATGCATCGGTACAGCAACACAACGGAAGGGACCGGCTAATAACGTCTTGAAAGGAAGACGGAGAGATCTGCGGAGACATTGAAGCATCACAAGCCTCGTGCCACATTGTGAAGTCGGTGAAGGCCCCGTGCAGGATACTGACAAGGTGCCTTCGTATGCCACGAAAGAGAAGGTCATTACGAGCCTTCCAAAGCCTCCATCCAATGAAAAGAAAAATGCCAGGGGAGGGTAAGGAGGTGGCTGTATCCAACATGTCGCGAAAGACAGAGAGAAAAGTTGAATTTGGATTGAACACCTCACCATTAGGGAATAGCGAGGAGAGTTCCCAAATTTCACGAGCAACTCGGCAATGGAAAAGCAGATGACAACCGGTCTCCGAGGGGTCACCACAAAGCGGGCATACCGGAGAGAGAGGGAGATGACGACGAGCCAACGACGCCCCTACCAGGAGAGCGTCGTGCAGGGCGCACCACCAAAAGTGCTGCAGTTTAGGCGGGAGGGAGAGTTTCCAGAGGCGCTTACATAGGTGGATGCGAAGGGAAGAGATTTCGTCTGGAGGGTTAGCTGGTTTCAGAAGCTGATGATAACCCGACTTAACTGAATATTCCCCATCAACGGTGTGAATCCAATGAAGAGCATCCGGAAGAGGGGTGAGCGGTGGTCGGATTCTAAGAACCAAGCGTTGGTCCCGTGGGGAGAGCAAGGACCGGAGGAGAGGGATGTTCCACAGGGCAGGATGGGGTAGCAAAAGCTCAGAGACCTTGGTGGGCAGGGGGGAAACTCGGGTGGAAAGGGGTGGCTGAGCCGGACGGGGAGGTGAATCCAACCAGGGGTCATCCCAGATACGAATATCAGAGCCTGAACCGACCGACCAACGGGTTCCTTGGCGCAAGAGTGGCAAGGCAGCAGAAAGACTACGCCAAGCATGGCTAGGACGGGATCCAACCTGCGAGTCGAAGAGACTCAGGCCCCGGAAATATTTGGCGTGCAATACCTGGGCCAGGAGGGATTGCGGAGAACGAATCAAACGCCAACATTGTTTAGCTAACATGGCGAGATTGAACTGATGAAGGTCCTTGAAGCCCATACCCCCGTACTGTTTAAGCTGCGTCATAAGGTCCCATGAGATCCAAGAAAGTTTATGGCGGGTAGGGGAGTTTGACCACCAAAAATTGCGAAGGAGACGGGTGAGATGTGAGAGGAGCTGCTTTGGAAGCAGGAAGCATGACATACAATAGGTCGGCACGGCCGTTGCAACGGACTTGAGCATTACTTTCTTCCCCGCTGGTGAGAGGAAGCGCGTGTTCCAATTCTCTATCTTGTGTTGAACGCGCTGTGCTATAAAAGAAAAAGCATCACATTTGTTGCGGCCAATAGTTTCCGGCAAGCCCAAATAACGTCCAAACCCTCCAGAGTGAGAGATACCGGTAAGTGTAAGGAGTGATCGTTGAATATCTGGACCGATACCCTTACCAAACATAAGAGCTGACTTCGAGAAGTTCACAAACTGACCAGAGGCTGCAGAGTACACATGAATCAAGTCAAGAAGCCTCTGGCATTCAGCTACATCCGCGCGACAGAAGAGCAGGGAATCGTCTGCAAAGAAGAGATGTGAAAAAGCTGGCCCGCTTCTACTGGCCTTAAACCCATGAATCTGTCGGTTGTGTTGGGCATGCGAGAGTAAAGCAGAGAGACCCTCAGTGCAAAGAAGATACAGGTACGGGGAGAGGGGATCACCCTGACGAATACCTCGCTGAGGATAAACGGGGGGACCAGGGACACCATTGAGTAAGACAGAATAGGAGACTGATGAGATGCACAGATGAATCCATGAACACCACTGATCCGAGAAACCAAGCTTACGCATCACCGCAAGAAGATATGACCATTCTACCTTGTCGAAAGCTTTAGAGATGTCCAGCTTAAGAGCCATAAACGGATGCTTGATTTTCTTGGTTTTTAAAGAGTGCAGGAGTTCATGACCAATAATGACATTGTCCGAGAGTAGGCGATTAGGAATAAAGGCAGACTGGTAGACCGTAATAAGTTCACTGAGCAGCGGCTTGAGACGGTCGGCTAGCACCTTAGAAATGATTTTGTATGCTACATTACAGAGGCTGATAGGGCGGAAGTCCTTTACCTGGGTCGGGGTAGCGAGTTTAGGAATAAGGCAAACATGAGTTTCGTTGAGCGCGGGGGCCAAAGAACCAGAGGCAAAAAAGTCTTGTACATAGGCCACAACACTGTCCTTGATAGCAGGCCAATGGTAACGATAAAACCCTGCATTAAACCCATCCGGACCAGGAGCCTTATCCACATGCATTTGCAATAGAGCTTGATGAATTTCGCCCTCAGAAACCGGGGAGGTGAGCTGAGCATTCATGGTTTCCGTGACTTTAGGTTGAATACAACGAAGAATAGGGTCAAAGGCGGTAGGAGAGGAAGTAGAGAAAAGCTCAGTGAAGTACTGATGCGTGAGCTGGTGAAGGTCCTGGTCAGAAGAGAAGAGTGTACCCTGAGCATCTTCCAAAACCGAGATACGATTGGTACACCGGCGCTGTTGCGTTAGGGCGTGAAAGTACCGGGTATTCTTATCGCCGGCTTGCAGCCAGAGAACCCTACTCTTAACTCTCCAGAACTCCTCCTCAAGTTTATACTCCGAACTCAGTTCAAGCTTCAGTTCCGAGATACGATGGTGATTGGGGAAAGGAGCATCATATTCATGCTGAAGTAGGAGTTGAAGCTGTTGAATCTTCCTCCGAGAATTAGGTGCTGACGAGGCTTTCCAACGAGACAGGCGGGCACGACATAACTTGAGTGCTCTGGAAAATGCGGATGGAGGCAGCATGGTACAGTGAGTGGACCAGGTAGAAGCTATAAGCGAATGGACTTCTTCAAGAAGTCTCCAACGATTATCATAACGAAAGAGCCTAGTATGCCGTGTATGAGAAGCATCCGTATGGAGAAGTAAGGGCCGATGGTCCGAGCCAACCCAAGGGAGTAGTTGAGCCCAAGCATGGGGATAAAGATGGTACCAGTCGGGATTAGTTAGAGCTCTGTCGAGCTTCGATCGGATATGGCCGGTGGACCGAGTGCCCATCCACGTCTAGGAACCACCAAAAGTGTTGAACTCATGAAGATCAGCCGCATTAAGTAAACGTCGGAAACGAGAAAAATACCATTCAGGCTTCAATTGGCCACCTATCTGCTCATCATTAGATTGAATATCATTAAGGTCCCCAAGAAGTAACAAAGGTCGACAATGGGAAGGTGAGAACTGAAGCTCCGAGATTAACTGATCCCATTGCCGCTGACGGAGATGTCTGCGAGGATTACCATACACATAATAAAGCGAGAAAGTGTTTGAACAATCATTTACTATTATATGAGAGAAGTACAGAGTTGGTTCTGTTACAAAAGTACACTGCACTGAGTCATGCCAAAAAATTGCGACACCCCCACTACGACCACTAGGAGAAACAACAAAATGATGTGGGAAGTGAAGTTCAGCTCCTAAACTATGAAAAAAGCTGTCATTATTTTTGGTTTCTACGAGGAGTAGGATATCAGGCTTATATGCACTCAAGATATCCTTCAAAAAAGGAATTGTCAGATTACCCCTCAATCCCTGGCAATTCCAGTGAACAATCCTCATGGAGACGGTGGTGGCCTCTGGGGCGCCACCAAACCCGGATCCGGATCATGAGAACCACTATTAGTCTTCTGGCGATAGACGAAGAAGCCTCCCCTTCCGCGGAGTCCCGAGATTTGCGCTTCACACCATGAGAAACTTCAGCCGTACCGGAAGGCCCAACACCCGGGAGCCTAGGGGACATCACCTCCAACGTGGGGATAACCTCCTCCGGGAGGAGATGCACAAGGTCAGCACCGGACATAACCCGCCGAGGTGACTGAACAGCCTACCGAGCACGTGAATCAGCCTCATCAGCAATGTCGGGATTATCAGCAGCCATAGGCAGCGGCTCGGAGGGCTGAGAGAGCACCTGAGAGGGAAGATTAAGATCTCCCGGCAGAGCAGGACTGTGAGGAGAAGACGGTGGATAAGCGTGAAGGGGAAAGACCGCTGGAATCACCGGCAGAGGGACGTCACACTCCTCGATCGCGTGGCACAGACTGCCACAAGAAGCACAGAAGCGTCGGAGCTTTTCAAAGGTAAAGCGGACAAGAATCGGCTCGGCATATGGGTCGAATCGGATAAAATGCACAAAGCTCAAAGGGCGATAAGCGTTGAGAGTTACGCGAGCCCATACCTCGCCAGCTTGAAATCGCGATGGTTGATGGATGATTATGTCATCAACGCGGCCAAGAACTCCGGCTATCTCTCGAATCGCTCTCTCCTCTCGAGAGTCATCCGGGATATTCTCAATCCTTACCCAAAAAGCGATAAGTTGGAGGAAGTCAGGCGCAAAACGGCGAGTCCACCGATCGACGACAATCATCCACTCCCGGTATCTCCAAGGCTCATTCTCCAGCACCGTGAGGAGATGGTGTTCTTGGCGGAAGAAAAATTGAATGGTGCCGTCTTCGTTAATCCGGATCGCTACTCGACCTTCAAGCCGCCAGACCCGAGGGAGAAGAAGGCGTAGACCAGCTGGGTTCTGGTGAGGTGGATTAAGGCCTTGGACGAAAAGACTGAGGTGGTGTTGAGCATCGCGCTTGCGAGTGACCTCACCGGAGAGCTTCTACGACGCTCGGTCGAAGCCCAAGTTGAGTTGTTGGAGAGCGATCCAGAGGTCACGTTCAGTACGATCCATGGGAGCAAGCGACAAGTATCCGAATAGAGAGGTTGTGTTCATCCGAGGAGATGAAAAAGCGAGAAGATAAGCGACGGGAAAAGGCGAGTCACACATCGGAAATCGCAGCGTCGTGCCTAGGGTGACACGAAGAGAGAGAAAAAAAGTTTTTAGAAGTAAAGATTAGAACATGAACATTGCTAGAATTCATTTTACATGATGATTATGACTCATAAGTATGTGAACAAAAAAAAAGGATTGTAACGTATAAGTCACGTTTAAAAAAAAAAATCATCATCCGGTGTATTTTTTTGAAAAGTAATAGCAATTTTGTATCTTTCTAAAACTTGTTGCATTTTTATATCTTTTTGTAGACCCTAACATTAGAAAGACTAATTTACTCTTATAGACAAGAATAGTTTGTGGATGAACAAGTGTCACACGCTATCCTAACTATCCATTTTTTTTTTCTTTTCTTTTCCCCTTCACTCTCTTTTTTACTTTACATTTTCTTCACCCTTCATTTTTTTGACGGTGGCTAAGATGGCGGAGTTGAGGTTTTCGGCCATATAGACCACCAGAATAGAGATATAATCAGTCGATATATCAGAATTAAAAAAAAAAATCCAAGCTTAATACGGAACTCTCGAGTAGACAGTCAAGACTATGTGTCTACAATTCGTGGATATTGTCACGTTCATATCACACGCTAGACGCTCCCAATAGATAACAAGTGCCACGTGAAATGTTGTTTTTTAAGTGGATAGGGGGGTTCGTTGTAATATGTATCCACAGTTCACATGATCGTGAATCAGTGGACACAAAGTACGTTTCACCCACTATCCATCCAAAAGTAACATTTCGATTGACCACTTCCTATCCATGGTAAGCGACTTGCATGTGATATGTGTTGGTCCTTTGTGCCATTCTATCATCAGATCGAATCCTAACTAGTTCCAGATAGCCTAGGATCTAGGGTTTAGTTAATTGAATCATTAGGAATGATCTCGTGTTTACCTGGAGATTTGCAGCGGAATGATGAACAGGTAATTGAGATCAAGAGCGCCTCAGATGCTGCGCCTCTACTGCAGTCCACACACACACAAGCTGGAATCCGCCGGGATGCTAGTGCCGGAAATCGGATCTCCTGGGAAACCTGTGTTTAGAGAGGTGGCTGCCAAAATCAACGACTAGGGTTCCAGGTCGTTCATATAAACCTATATATAGACCTGGAATGACTAAACCGATCATTGGACTAATTCCAATTCGTTTAAGTCATCAAATCGAAACATCAGTTTCGAAACCCGGCCTGTGTCGATCGACACACCTCTTAAAACTCGATATCAATGTGTATCCAATACACATTGACCAGACCATATGCCAATGATCAATCCCATACAAAGTGTATCCAGCTTGCTTAGGTGTGTGACTCTGTAGGTTCACATAATACTAGCAATGAGTTACAACTCATTTGTCATAAGCGGCTTCTAGCAAAACATTATGACCACCTAGTATCACATGAATTGTCTGATCTCGACTATACAACTATCATGCAGAGTGAGTACAATATGATTTCAGGACATAATCCCAACAATCTCCCACAGTCCTACTTGTACTGGAATCATCTATTCCCATAATCCCTTTATCGCTATATCTCGATATGGCATAAGGCAAGAAACTGTGTCATCCTTATTGTAGCCAACATCATGTTCATTGAACTCCTGATCTATACTGATAAAACAAACGACTGACAATCACCTCGTTTGAGCACGGCCATGCATTTTCTCAGTATCAAATCTTCGATGGGCCATGAGATATTTATCTCCTGTTACATAGGAGGGACAAATCCCTTCTTGTTCCATCCCTGTTTCTACACTCACTTCATGATACGCCTAAGTAATGCCTTTATAGCCGCCAGTTACGGAACGACGTTTGACAAGGTCAAAGCGCACCAATTCACATGCTAGAAAGCATGATGAACTCAGGTCTAAGGACTATACTCTATAGTCGTAATGTGAACCTCTTATGAAACTGATATAACTATCCTGTAGAGTTCTCATTAGCGGGTCATATCCGATCATGTGTTCACCAACATATATCTATATGATTGACGTTGATACTCATATCAATGACTCCATGAAACTTAGTCATACGTCACCTCACATACTAGTCTTAACGGTTGTTAGTGTCCCACTTTAACAACCTATGACCAGGGACAAACATAATTTTATGTCATCTTTCACTTATAGGGTTTCATGATCAAGTCCTCAACTTGATGACCTATAAAATGAACATAAATACTTTGGGACCATTATTTAATTATCCAATAATCAAATAATGCTGATGTCAGTTTTTGATAAACATGACCATAGCATGTCTATGTGAACATCATAACTAACATAACTCCCACTAGAATCAAGACCATGTCTTTAGATATCTAGTACCTACAGCAACAGTTAAAACTCGTGCTTAGGTTGTGAGAGAGGCTGCGGTGTTCTTGCTTGCAACCATTCCAACAAACCACACCGCTATTCTTTAATAAGCCCTATTCTACGGTCCCTTGCTTGGAGCCCTTCCAACAGATAGCACCGCTACACAGACAAAGAGACATAACCAGGTGGGAACCGGGAATCGTCTTTGTCCGTCTAACTACTCATAACAGATTCGTCACTTTCTCAGTTGAATAAGAACCTATCCTTAGTGTTTCTCAAACACTTGGGGATATTCCTTACAACTGTCCAGTGACTTTTACCGGGACATATTGGTATCTTCTCGTCATGCTTTATGCGTAAGTTTCATCTAGACGAGCGCAAAATATGGCATTCATGATGGATTCTATTACAGAAGCATAAGGAATCACACTCATATATACTAGCTCAGCCAGTGTCCAAGACACTTCATCTCGCTAAGATTATTGCCATAAGACCTTTGGCGTGAAGCCATTTTGGAATCATGCATATTGGAACTGTCCAATACCTTATCAACATAAGGATTCTGACACGATCCATTTAGCCTACCCAATCTATTTCAATAGATCCATATTCCAAGAACTCACGCGGCTTCTCCCATGTCCATCGTTGAAAATGACTTCCGACCCAAGTCCTGATAATACTTAAGCGACGGAACGTCGTTTATGAGATTAAGTATGTTATATACGTACAATGTGAGAAATGCAACTACGCTCCCACTAGTATACTTGTAAACGCACGGTTTCTATACGTTCCTGATCAAGTCAAAACTTTTGACCGTTTTAACAGAACGTAAATTCCAACTCCAAGATGTTTGCTTCAATCCAGAAATGGATCGGTGAAGCTAACATGCATACCTAGCAAATTTTCGGAGTTGGGCTCACCATCGCTCCTTTGAATTTCGCAGGCTCGTCACTTTTCAATGATCAACAGATCACGGCAATCGGTCACGAGAAATCACTCTCGGATTAGTGACGGATCCATTCGGATCTGCGAACTTCCGGCTCCACAGGTGTAGGTCCTACAGCACTTTGTAGATCCAACCGCTGCTCTCCCTTAACAGGTTGAGCACCCTCCTGTGTTTCTCGAATTTCTTCGAGCTGTACTTCTACTCCCACTGTTTTTCTTGGAAAGAAACTTTCTATCTAGAAAAACAGAGTTTCGAACAACAAAACTTTGTTTTCGGATTGATTGTAAAAATAATAAGCCTCGGTTTCTCTAGGACAACCAGCGAAGTAGCACTTATCAGATTTGGGTTCAAGGTTGTCTGTTGCCAATTGCTTTACATAAACCTTGCAATCCCAATTAATCAGGAAAGCATACTTGGAAAACTTCCAGTCCACATCCAATGTGGTGTCTAGAGCGTATTCCTAAAAGGATAATGGAAGATTCGTGTGACTCATCATTGATCGAAGCATATCCAATAAGGTCCGATTCATTCTCAGAAACACCATTCAGGTTTTCCAGGCGAAATGAGCTGTGAGACGACTTCACACTCACTTAGATGATCACTTTATTCTTGACTCAAGTATTCTCCTCCGCGATCTAATCGAGGATCTTTAATTCTTCTGTCATATCGGTTCTATACTTCATTCTGGAACTCCTTTGACCATTTCAAAGGATTCCGACTCGTGTCTCATCAAATGAACACAACCATACTTACTGAAGTAATCAATAAAGGTAATGAAGTACTGAAGATTTCCTCTGGCACTAACGCTCATCGGGCCACATACATCAGTATGTGTAAGGCCCAATAAGTCTCTAGCCCTTTTCTTTAGCTCTGCTAAAGAAGCCTTAGTCATTTGGCCCAGTAAGCAGAATTCATATCTCATATGATTTATAATCAAATGAGCCCATAAAGCCCATAACTATGGAACTTCTGAATCCGCACCACTTTATGTGGTTGAAACGACTATGCCAAAGCAAAAATCGATTTCGAGTCATCAGACTTAAACCGTTTGGTATTTATGTTATATACTGGGGAACATTGGTTTAAGATATAAAACCCATTTTTCAAAAAAGGGGTGCTACCATAGAATATTTCATCAAGATCAAAAGAGCAAAACTTGTCTTTTATCAAAATGAAAAACATCCAAATTCTTACAAGAAAATGAAAGACATCTCTGCTTAAAGCAGGTACATAGCAGCAATTACTTAATTCAAAAACCAAGCTTGAAAGGCTCCTACAAGTGGAGAATTTCTACGGCTAATGCAGCAACCATTGCTCCATTCCAGACGCGTAGTTCCACTTGTCATTTCTTCAACGTTCTACTGTTGCTCAGGCCCTGCATATTTCAAAAATATCAGTACCACAACCAGTATCCAATACCTACGTAGAACTTGAAGTAATAACACAATACCTGAAGAAGAAGTTCCATACATCTCCTTCATCTCTTGTGAATCTTCCAAGAATTTAATGCAATTTCTCTTCCAATGCCCAAGCTCTTCACAGTAGCAGCACTTACCAACATCAGATGGGCCAGACGTGGGCTTATAAGATGACACAGGCTTATCCTGATTCCAAATCTGGACGGCCTTGCCTCCACCCTTTTCTATACAAGATTTCTCAATCCTTTTACCCTTTATGATGTTTTGCTCAGCTGTCTTGAGCATGCCATGCAGCTCAGTCAACGTCTTCGTCAAGCCATTCTTGATGTAGCTCATGATAAACTTATCATAACTTGACGGCAGTGACTGCAGAATGATCTCAGTAGCCAACTCTAGGCTAACAGGACAATCCAGTTTCTCCAGGTTATCAATGTAACCCATCATTTTAATGACATGAGGACTCACTGGAGTATCCTTTGGTAGCTTGCACCCAATGAGAGACTTAACCATCTGGTATCTCTCAACTCGTGCCTGATCCCGAAACATCAGTTTCAGGCTGGTGATCATCTCTATTGGCGACTCCATGTTCTCGTGCTGACTCTTTAAGTCCGAGTTCATGGTAGCCAACATCAGACCACACACATCTACCACATCAATATAATGCTTATTCCAAGCATCATATACTGCATGCGCAGCATTGGTCCCAAGCCTCTCGGGGAGAGCTTTCTCAAGGACATAGTCCTTACTCTCTTGCTTGAGAATAAATCTCAAGTTCCGATACTAATCCAGGAAATTTGATCCATTTAACTTGTCCTTCTCAAGGACGGATCGCAACGAGAAAGTAGTTTTAGACATAGGCTGAAATCTAAGAAAAGAAAATTTTAGTTATGAATTTCAGGAAATGAGAAATCTTATCTAATAAGAAAACTCGCATTATATTCAAACAATGTTTCCTCTATGAATATAATGATCCAAGACCCATACTTCACTGAAATCTGAGTGGGCGACTCGCCATCACTCAAGTTTTAGTTATCTAGGTAAGCAGATCATTGCTAATTGTACCCAGTACAACTCTTGGTCGCAGATAAGACAATCCATGCCTCATCCACTCTGACGTCTCTGGGCCCAGAAATTCTGATAGCCCAGTCAAGTTAAACCAATCTCTTCAGTCTTGTGATCATTGACAGTCGCACTGCAAGTCTATCAATGATCACCTGCCTTACTCATGTAATTGTAGATACCAAGGACTCCAAGACTATCCAACAACGAAACAAGTCTTGACAGTAGACAAGATTGGGCAAGACATCAAGGTCACTTGATATTTAGTTGAGGAAACGAAACTCTAAAAGGTTAGTAAATCAATCTCTCAGGTCATGTAATTTGTTGATGTCAAGCACTGCAAGTCCATCAACACAACTACCTGCCTTACTCATGTAATTGTGGACACCAAGCTCTTGGCAAGAGTATCACAACAACGAAATGAGTCTTGACAGTTGACCATATTGAAAACTAAGCTTTGATCTAATACACATCCAATGTGTATCCAAATAGATTTAGAACATTTTTAACATTTAATTTTAATTGAGTTTTAATTGTTCTAATAAGTGGGTTAGGTCGAGTTTGGTTTTTTGGTAACTAGGATTTTAGGATCC
This sequence comes from Orychophragmus violaceus, assembly GCA_030180135.1. Taxonomy (NCBI): domain Eukaryota; kingdom Viridiplantae; phylum Streptophyta; class Magnoliopsida; order Brassicales; family Brassicaceae; genus Orychophragmus; species Orychophragmus violaceus. The sequence goes on along the minus strand of CM058236.1, from coordinate 54,419,638 downwards.
TTTTGAGGTACCAATTCCTCAAGCTTATCGTGTAGTCTTGAGGTATCGAACCTTTTTGGGATGGATAAAACCAATAAGCACTCACTAATCCTCTAGAGTCAAATCACTCAATTAAGTTTTAGTTTCTAACAATCCTAACGAAAACAATTCAAATAGAAGTAAACAAAAAGCAAATAAACGAATGCGAATTCAATCAATGATAAAGATAGGGCATAAGGTCAAGGTCAACGGACAGGTGACTCGGGATGATCAAGGATCCTAATTCAAATTCAAACAAGCTAACCTCCTAGCAAGGAACACAACTATACGATCAGTTTAATCTCTTAATACTAATCTCTTTACTTAATCCTAATCCAAGAACAAATTCTCATTTGTGAATTAGAATCAAGCAAGCAATCAAACAAGTTCCAAACAACTAACAATCACTCTAAACATACATTCTCATGCGCTAGAATGTGAAAGTTCTATCAAAGCTATGAACAGGAATTTCATCGAACATGTTGTGAACAAGAAATCTTAAGCATTCTAATCAACTTGATCAAGGCTAATTAGACATTAAACACACTTTGACAGATGAGATTTTAAACAATCAAGCACTAGAAATCCATTGATCACCCCTAATCAACCTAATCCTACCTAACCCATAAGCCCTATGAAGAACTACGCACTAATCATCATATGAACAACAAAATCCATAGAAACAATGTTGATCATAGAAAACTAGAGATAGATTGAAGGATTTGATGAAGGAATCACAAAAGAACTACTAGATTAATCCAAGAAATCCAAACTTGTTCTTCCAAGTGTTTAGAACATAAAATAAAGCTTCCGATCCAATAGAAAAATAGGTTTTTGGCTTAAGTAGTGATAATGGGGCGAACCGGGTCAACCCGGAACAAACCGGGTGTTGACCCGGATCCAAGGCAATTTCTGGGACGCGTATCGGTTGGCTGGACCAATACGCCGACCGATACGATCTCTCGGATTTTCTGTCAAAGGAGCGTATCGGTTGGCTGAACCGATATGCCAACCGATATGGATGCACAAAAATTAATCCGAGAGGTCGTATCGGTTGGCTGGCCGATATGCAACCCGATATGAAGACTGTGTTGAGATGCATCCAGTAAATCAGGCATAACTTTTTCCATATAGCTCCGAATGACTTCAAAACACCTCCATTAGAAAGCTAACTCAATTTACCATGAGTTTTATTCAGAAACCCAGAGCTAAAAGTCAATGTAATATCTTCATATGACTCAATCTTTGAAGCTCATCGGTTTGGTCCTTCATCACCATTTCACTTGCAATCACTCCTTTGGCCTCCAAACTCTTCCAAACATCCTTAGCAACTCCAAGAACCTACAAAACATAGGAAACACTCCAAATGCAAGCCTAGAATGCCTAAACCTAGCTCTAGATGATCCTATACTCTAAACACACCAATGACCAAAGAAATGAAGCCAAAGGAAACTAAAAAGAAGTAAAACATGATCCTAACAATAGCCTAAATGCATGAAAATACAAGTATATCAACCCCCCCAAACTTAAACCTTGCTTGTCCACAAGCAAGCATAAGACTATCAAAGCAAGTTGGGAGAATGGTTTGAAGGCGGGAGCTCATATCCAAAGACAAAACTGAGATCAACAAGTTCCAATTCGAGTCAACGTCACCAAGATGCAACCAAGTTAGGCTTACTCCAAAAATTTAGCCATGCTCATCAAGACAAAACTCTTAGCTCAATTATCAACCTAGACAAGCATTCCTATCAACTAGCTCTTTATCATTCATTAGGTTTTCAAGTGGATCTTACTCAATGAAAGGTGATCAAACTCATTTGGCAAAGGGACAAGGTTTGAGATTAAAGTGATCTCAATCAAAAGAGGGGTTTATTCCAAAAGCATGAAGGTTCTCTCATAAAGAAGTGAATGAGCTATAGTAAAATGCTAAGAGTTAGAGGCAATTGGTGCATACTAGGTTGATTTCCATCTACCCATGCCCCACTTACTTCTTCTCCTAGTATAGCCCACCTAAATGGATACTACCCTTGACCAAGGCTATTTTTGCCTCATCCCCTTTTCTCAATCAGACACTTTCCAATCAAACTCCCCAAGGATCAATAAAGACTTTTCAAAACAGTGGCAAATCTTTTCTTTTTAACTTAGCTCAAATCTTTCTTTAGCAATGGTCTCTTTTCTTTCTTTAAGGTGAGCCTTTGGCTTCTTTTCATTTCAAAATATGAGACACTTTTCTTCTTTTAAAACACTTTGCTAACAAACATAAGATCCCAACCAAAATCCCTTTCATTCTTCCCTTTCTTTACTCTCTTCTTCCATTCCCAATTCCTCCCCCAAACTTGGATTCTAGCCCATTGCAAAGCTAAAGATGATGAGCTTGCACTATATGGAAATTTTCCCTAGTCGCCTCATACTCAACACTTTTTACCTAGCTCATTCAAGAAAATAGGCCTACCTCTCAACAAGAGTGTTTATGGTTTGAAAGAAGGGTGGCGAAAGGTATGGAGTCTATTCAAGCAGGCGAGAGTGGTAAAAGGGATAAGAATGCTTGAATATTTTCAGAGTATCCATGAGTTTAGCACACAAAGCAAGAGTAAGATAATTAGATGTCATCATTAAAGTTCTCATTTAGGTAGAGCTAGTGTCAATTCAAAGCCTATTTCAGTTTCAAATCAAGTTTCAAAGCAAGCAATCCTAGCATGGTTCGTCTTAACTTTCTAGCCTTTCTTGAATTGCAATCTTAGGACAATCAACTAGCTCAAACAACTAGCATAAAGAACACGTCATCACTCAATCAGTCTTACAAGGAATTTCAATCATTTCTCCCTATGCATGCGTCCTATATGATGCAACTAGACTCGATCCTATGATGCAAGTGCAACTACATGCTTTCTTTTTGAAAATTTTTGAAATTTTTGAAATTTTTTGGTTTTTTCTATGCCATAAATGAAATGCATGAGACTCAAGGACAAAAAATAAGATCAAAAGAAACATGATTAGCAACTGGTCTCTCCCCCAAACTTAAATCACACAGTCCCTTGTGTGAAAGAAGAAAGGAAGAAAGACCGATAAAAACAAACAGAATGCAAGAAGATAAAAGAAGCAAAATATGTACAAGGTTGGAGTGTTACTTGGAGAGTGGAATGGAGAGGAGGAATGGGAGGTGGAGGCATCTTTGATTTGGAATGAGACTTCCCCCAATCTTAGACCATTGCATTGGCTTCTCATCCTTTGATTTAGCATTGAAGTCCCTTACTCAATCCCAAAACTCATTCTCTTCTTCTTTGCATTAACCCCCAAACTCCCCAAAAGGATAGACATGGGAATTCCTCCCAAGTGAGCTTGTTTTGAGTCACTAAGCTTGACTATCCATTCACTCTTTTTGGTTAGGGATGTGGCATGAGTTTGTATCACCGGGATCATACTCATCGAAGAACCACCCCTTAAACTCCTTCATCCTTATCTCCTCAAAAGGGATCTTCCTTAGATCATGAAAGCTTGGTGATATGGTGGAGAGTATATCAAGGTAGTTGTGAAAGGCTTGAACCATTGGATATCCATCTTCTTCATCCTCCTTGAAGGATTCTTCATTGGGACCATCTTGTTTCTCCATAGGAATTCCTCCAATTGGCTTTTGCATGGGATTTAGTTGCTTTGGCACTTCTTCCATGATTGAGAGCTCATCTTGTGTGCTCTCTTCCTTGATCTCCTTGCACTTAACAACTAACCCATCTTCATAGGGCTCTTCCTCATCTCTCACAACTTCTCTTACTTCTTCATTTTTGATATTGGTTGAGTGACCCATGATTGTCCCTTCATCATCATCATCTTCATACCGCACTACAAGGTCTTCACCAACTGTACAACCAAGAAGCAATTCAAATTCCTTAATAGTCTCTTCAGCTTCTTTCAAGAAGTCATTTTGGACTTGAGTATTCTCCTCATGTGTTGGCTCAACAATACTTGCACCTGACATCAAAGCTAGAAGAAGGAGAAAATTTAGTAACAAAGACTTGAACTAAATAGGATTAGAAATCGAATTGATCTATCCAAGATCCCAAAATGGCAACGGCGCCAAATTGGTAACTAGGATTTTAGGATCCTTTTGAGGTACCAATTCCTCAAGCTTATCGTTTAGTCTTGAGGTATCGAACCTTTTTGGGATGGATAAAACCAATAAGCACTCACTAATCCTCTAGAGTCAAATCACTCAATTAAGTTTTAGTTTCTAACAATCCTAACGAAAACAATTCAAATAGAAGTAAACAAAAAGCAAATAAACGAATGCGAATTCAATCAATGATAAACATAGGGCATAAGGTCAAGGTCAACGGACAGGTGACTCGGGATGATCAAGGATCCTAATTCAAACTTCAAACAAGCTAACCTCCTAGCAAGGAACACAACGATACGATCAGTTTAATCTCTTAATACTAATCTCTTTACTTAATCCTAATCCAAGAACAAATTCTAATTTGTGAATTAGAATCAAGCAAGCAATCAAACAAGTTCCAAACAACTAACAATCACTCTAAACATACATTCTCATGCGCTAGAATGTGAAAGTTCTATCAAAGCTATGAACAGGAATTTCATCGAACATGTTGTGAACAAGAAATCTTAAGCATTCTAATCAACTTGATCAAGGCTAATTAGACATTAAACACACTCTGACAGATGAGATTTTAAACAATCAAGCACTAGAAATCCATTGATCACCCCTAATCAACCTAATCCTACCTAACCCATAAGCCCTATGAAGAACTACTCACTAATCATCATATGAACAACAAAATCCATAGAAACAATGTTGATCATAGAAAACTAGAGATAGATTGAAGGATTTGATGAAGGAATCACAAAAGAAGTACTAGATTAATCCAAGAAATCCAAACTTGTTCTTCCAAGTGTTTAGAACATAAAATAAAGCTTCCGATCCAATAGAAAAATAGGTTTTTGGCTTAAGTAGTGATAATGGGGCGAACCGGGTCAACCCGGAACAAACCGGGTGTTGACCCGGATCCAAGGCAATTTCTGGGACGCGTATCGGTTGGCTGGACCGATACGCCGACCGATACGAGCTCTCGGATTTTCTGTCGAAGGAGCGTATCGGTTGGCTGAACCGATATGCCAACCGATATGGATGCACAAAAATTAATCCGAGAGGTCGTATCGGTTGGCTGGCCGATATGCAACCCGATATGAAGACTGTGATGAGATGCATCCAGTAAATCAGGCATAACTTTTTCCATATAGCTCCGAATGACTTCAAACCACCTCCATTAGAAAGCTAACTCAATTTACCATGAGTTTATTCAGAAACCCAGAGCTAAAAGTCAATGTAATATCTTCATATGACTCAATCTTTCAAGCTCATCGGTTTGGTCCTTCATCACCATTTCACTTGCAATCACTCCTTTGGCCTCCAAACTCTTCCAAACATCCTTAGCAACTCCAAGAACCTACAAAACATAGGAAACACTCCAAATGCAAGCCTAGAATGCCTAAACCTAGCTCTAGATGATCCTATACTCTAAACACACCAATGACCAAAGAAATGAAGCCAAAGGAAACTAAAAAGAAGTAAAACATGATCCTAACAATAGCCTAAATGCATGAAAATACAAGTATATCATTTTTGCAAATTCAAGGTTCAATAACCAGAATTGCGAGCACTGTGTCGATCGACGCAGACCATGTCTGTCGATCGATACCACCAAACAAACCGAACTTCAATAACCAGTTAATCACTGGTCAATCCAATTGAACCGAAATTAACCGGTCCAACCGGTTTAACCAATTGCGATAACCGGTCCAATCCAATTGAGCCAGTTCATCCAGTCAAACTGATCTTAACCAATCAAATCGGTTTATGATAACCACTTCAATCCAATTGAACCAATTCATCCAATTTAAACCGATCTGATCTGCCTCAACCAAGTATGATAACCAGTTCAATCTAATTGAACCGATCAACCAATCACAAGGCCTGTATCGAGCGACACTCAAACTGTGTCGATCGACACAGTAGGGCAACATGGAATTTTCGATCCTTTGATCGAACCCTAAAAAATTTTAATTAGGTTTTCTTCATGTGTCGATCGACACTAGCTTAGTGTCGGTCGACACTTCGCGAAAACCCTAGCCGCCGATTTCAAATAAACCTTAATTCATTACGATTTTCTTCGCTGCATCGACCGACACACTTTCTGTGTCGATTGACACAAGACGGAAAAAAAATCAGAATTCGTTTTCATCAAAATCGATCTAAGAAGTTCTTTTCATTCAAATCATATGAGCGAATTTAATTCATCAAATTCAATCAAGCAGGTTGATTCAATGGAAAAACCCTAAGGCTCTGATACCACTGTTGGTCCTTTGTGCCATTCTATCATCAGATCGAATCCTAACTAGTTCCAGATAGCCTAGGATATAGGGTTTAGTTAATTGAATCATTAGGAATGATCTCGTGTTTACCTGGAGATTTGCAGCGGAATGATGAACATGTAATTGAGATCAAGAGCGCCTCAGATGCTGCGCCTCTACTGCAGTCCACACGCACACAAGCTGGAATCCACCGGGATGCTAGTGTCGAAAATCGGATCTCCTGGGAAACCTGTGTTTAGAGAGGTGGCTGCCAAAATCAACGACTAGGGTTCTAGGTCATTCATATAAACCTATATATAGACCTGGAATGACTAAACCGATCATTGGACTAATTCCAATTCGTTTAAGTCATCAAATCGAAACATCAGTTTCGAAACCCGGCCTGTGTCGATCGACACACTACTGTGTCGATCGACACACCTCTTAAAACTCGATATCAATGTGTATCCAATACACATTGACCAGACCATATGCCAATGATCAATCCCATACAAAGTGTATCCAGCTTGCTTAGGTGTGTGACCCTGTAGGTTCACATAATACTAGCAATGAGTTACAACTCATTTGTCATAAGCGGCTTCTAGCAAAACATTATGACCACCTAGTATCACATGAATTGTCCGATCTCGACTATACAACTATCATGCAGAGTGAGTACAATATGATTTCAGGATATAAGCCCAACAATATGATCATTGTAGTGTCTATGAATAGCCGATATTGTGGACACTTAGTCTAGATTGTCCACTCGAAATTTCCGTATTATGTCCAAATTTTTTCTTTCAAATTCCGGTACATTGACAGATTATATTTCCATTCCAGTGGTCTATATGGCCGGAAACCTCACCTCTGGCAACCTATCAACCATCAAAAAATGAGGGGTGAAATAAATGTAAAGTAAGAAAGAGAGTGAAGAGAAAAAGAAAAGAATGGATAGAAGGAGAATAGTGTGACTCCTATCCACCGATAAAATTATTTGATCTTTTTTGTCTATCCGTGAAGAGTAAATCTGTCTTTCTAACGCTAGGACCCACAAAAAAAATATAAAATTACGATCAAATTTCAAAAGATACAAAATTGCAATGAAAAACTGAAAAAGAAATAACAGATGCAATACACCCTCATGAATTGTAACATTTAAAAATGTTTTTTTTTCAAATGCGCTTTTTAAAAAATTGTTTTTAAATTACTATTAACATAAATTTTTGTAATTAATATTTTTTACTATAAAAATGTTTATATTTTTTAAAGTAAATGATAAACTACACTTATCCCGCAAATACATTTCTCTTACTGTTAAGATATGTTAAGAGATATTCCAATATCTTACATATCTCGCCTCATAATATGTGTATATCTCTTTCAATCAACTTGACCGAATAAGGAAGATTGTATATTGTAAACTAGGCAAGTAGGTCAAACACATTCGTGTATATATTTGCGTTGTATGCCGTCAAGGTTGGAATAAGAACAACTTTATACATTCTAAAGTTCTTGACATGGTATCAGAGCTATAGCTACATACAAAAGGCTTTAGTTCGATTCTCTTACTGATTTTTCATAGAAATCGATTCTTGATTCATAATCTCTTTTCCTTGACCTAGTTATTGTCTATTCTTTTCAAAGGGCGATAACTGTTCTGAAATGGCAGATCTTGTGAAGGTTGAAGCAACACGCCGAACCATCTCACCATATGATCTCTCGACTGGAGATAACCCTGGATACGTGATTTCTCAACCAGCGTAGTGTGGCCCAAACTATGACGAATGGGCATCAAATGTTCGCATGGCGCTCAGAGCACGTAAGAAATTTGGCTTTGTAGATGGCACGATTGCTCAACCAACAGAGGAATCTGCAGACTATGAAGATTGGTGTGCCAACAATGCTTTGGTCATCACTTGGATCAAACTAACCATTGAACCGACTCTGCGTTCGAACCTAACACATACGGAGAACGCGTCGGAGCTTTGGGAACACATCCGTGTTCGATACTCTGTGAAAAACGGACAACGCGTTCAGCGTTTGAAGGCTGAGCTTGCAACATGTTGTCAGAAAGGTATGGCTGTTGAAGCTTACTATGGCAAACTGATGCAGCTGTGGACGTCCTTGAAGGATTACCAGCAAGCCAAAACAATGGCCGAGGTGTTGAAGGAACGAGAAGAAGATAAGCTACATCAATTTCTTATGGGTCTTGATGAATCATTGTTTGGTGCTGTGAAGTCAAACATGCTATCTCGATCTCCCCTGCCGACTCTAGATGAAGCGTACAACGCAGTGACACAAGATGAGGAGTCCAAAATCACAAGTCGGTTGCTGGAGGAGAAGACCACGGAAGTTAGCTTTGCAGTCCAGACTTCTTACCGAGGAAAATCAAACCTTGAGACCAAGAACATAGCAACTACTTGTTCGCTCTGTGGAATAAAAGGACACCTGGCCGAACAGTGTTTCCGTAAGATTGGCTATCCTCCATGGTGGGGAGAAAGGCCACGCAATGATCAGCCCAAGTCCGCGATGACCACTCCAACAGGACAGGCTCGGGCGAATCATGTTGTCGCAGTCGGCTCTGCATCTTCATCTGCAGCAGTGAATTCGGTGATTTCTAATGCTGATCGTGTGGGTCTAAGTGGACTCAGTGACACACAATGGAGATCTTTGGTTAATCTTCTGTCCGCAAGAGAAACCACCAACGACAACAGACTCTCGGGTAAGTTCTCTTTAAACTCGTGGATTGTTGATTCAGGCGCTACCAATCATATGACTGGCTCATTGGATTATCTTACTGAGTTACACACGATGGAACCCGTGTTGATAAAACTCCCTGATGGTCGCATTACACACAGGACTCAGAGAGAAACTGTTTGCTTAGGATCAGATATTACAGTACCTAATGTGTATTTTGTGGATGGTCTGAAGTGTCATCTGATTTCTGTCTCACAGTTGGCCCGAGAAAAGAGATGCGTCTTCCAGATAACTGATACTTTGTGTGTAATTCAGGACCGCATCACGAAGATGCTGATTGGTGTGGCTGAGCAAAGGAATGGACTGTACTTTCTCATGGAGATGGAGGCGCGGCTGTGCAATGCTTGGATAAGAGTTCGTCTGAAGTATGGCACAAGCGCTTAGGACATCCATCTCCTACTGTTCTTCGTTTACTACCTATTTCTGGTTTATGTAGTTCTAAAGATGTTGATTCAGTGTGTGACATTTGTATCCACGCTAAGCAAACTAAAGAATTTTTCCCTATCAGTACGAATAAAACAACCGCAGTTTTCCAACTTGTGCACTGTGATCTTTGGGGTCCTTATCGGACAACTTCGTTGTGTGGATCTCGATATTTCTTGACTGTCGTTGATGATTACTCTCGGGCTGTGTGGATTTATCTTCTTCACGACAAAACCGCTGCTCCACACAAACTGAAGAACTTCATTGCTCTTGTTGAACGACAGTTTGATACGAAGGTCAAAACGATACGCAGTGATAACGGCAGTGAGTTTGTCTGTCTAACTGATTACTTCCACACCAACGGTATCATACATGAGACCTCATGTGTGCACACTCCTCAACAGAATGGACGCGTCGAGAGAAAGCATCGTCACATACTGAATGTGGCTTGTGCTTTGCGTTTCCAAGCATCATTTCCGATAGAACTATGGGGTAAATGTATCCAGGCTGCAGGGTACCTAATAAACCGTACTCCTTCTTCTGTTCTTGGGGGGAAAACACCGTTTGAGATGCTGTATGACCGGACCCCACCACTCAATCATCTCCGTGTATTGGGTTGTTTATGTTATGCTCACAACAATCGTCATGGAGGAGACAAGTTTGCGGATCGCAGCACCAAATCAGTCTTTCTTGGATATCCATATGGGAAAAAGGGATGGAAAATCTACAATCTTGAAACCGGTCTTGTATCAGTCTCCAGAGATGTTGTTTTCTGTGAAACGGAATTCCCTTTTGCATCTCAGTCCGGGTTGATGTCAGACTCGCACGCTTCACCATCATCCTCTCTGTTCATTGATCCACTGCTTGATCATGAGCCAGTAACGCAAAATGCAGGAGGTTCATCTACTATTATTGATGCACCTACGATGGATAATGATGTTACGACAACTCCGATTTCTTCACCAGAAATAGCATGTACTGACCTGAGTTCCTCTGCACCAGCCACAGACACTGTTGTTGACATGATTGACGACATACCTGCAACTGAAAATACTTTTGGAGCTGATAATGAGAATTTGGGAAACCAATATGATCAGTTACAGTCTGCTGATCAAGATTTGCAGTTGCAGTTAACGCAACCAGCTGACCAAACCCTCTCCAATGCTGATGCAGAACAAGTTTTAGGCAGGGGTCTTCGCCAAAAGAAACTTCCGACAAGACTCTCTTATTATGCTCTGCAAGTTATACAATGTACTGATACAAGTCCTAAAGTATGCAAGTACCCTATTACAGATTATACGGATTGTCTACGCTTCTCTGATCATCATCAGGCTTACATTAACGCAATCACCAACAGCTTTGTGCCACAACATTATTCCCAAGAAGTGGTGGATGAATGTTGGCGTGAAGCAATGAGGTCAGAAATCGATGCACTAGATGCAAATGGTACATGGACAGTGGAAACATTACCACCAGGAAAGAAGGCAATCGGTTGTAAATGGGTATACATGATCAAACACAGAGCGGATGGGTCTCTTGAGAGATACAAAGCTCGCTTGGTTGTCCTTGGAAACAATCAAGTTGAGGGAACAGATTATACTGAAACTTTTGCGCCAGTAGCGAAGATGACAACAGTTCGAATCTTCTTGGAAGTTGTGGCGGCCAAGGATTGGGAGGTTCATCAAATGGATGTGCACAATGCCTTCCTCCATGGTGACTTAGATGAGGAAGTGTATATGCAGCTTCCTCCGGGATTTCGAACGAATGATAAGAAGCAGGTGTGTCGCCTCAGAAAATCTTTGTATGGCTTACGACAAGCACTTAGATGCTGGTTTGCCAAGTTGTCTACTGCCCTAAGGGAATACGGATTCACACAATCAGTCCCTGATTATTCTTTCTTCTCATATCGGCAAGGTACATCTCAGCTGAATGTTCTTGTTTATGTGGACGATCTAATTATTTCAGGGAGTTCTGCAACTCTTATTAATGATTTCAAAGCATATCTGAGTTCGTGTTTTCGTATGAAAGATTTGGGCCTACTGAAGTATTTTTTAGGCATTGAAGTTGCTAGGAGTCCAACAGGGATTTACTTATGCCAGCGCAAGTATACGATGGACATCATCTCAGAAACAGGCCTTCTTGGAGTGAAACCAGTATCGTTTCCTCTTGAGCAGAACCATAAGCTTGCGTTGGACGAGAGTGCGATCCTTACTGATCCAGAACGGTATCGTCGACTTGTTGGACGCTTAATCTATCTGCGTTTCACTCGACCAGAACTTTCATATGTGATACACGTACTAACCCAGTTCATGCAACAACCACGTCAAGGTCACCTTGATGCTGCTCTTCGAGTTGTGCGATATTTAAAAAGTAATCCTGGCCAAGGTATTCTGCTCCGCTCTGACTCGTCTCTTACTCTTACGGCATGGTGCGATGCTGATTGGGCAAGCTGTCCGATCACTCGGAGGTCACTGACAGGCTGGTTTATTCAATTTGGAGATTCACCAGTCTCTTGGAAAACAATCAAGCAACCTGTCGTGTCATTCTCTTCCGCCGAAGCAGAGTATAGGTCAATGGCTGATACACTACGTGAAATACTTTGGCTAAAAGCGCTCCTGCTCTCATTTGGAATTGATCACAAAGATCCGGTTCAGTTGAATTGTGATAATATGTCTGCTCTTCATTTGGCAGCTAATCCAGTGTTCCAAGAGCGAACAAAGCATATTGAGTTAGAATGTCATCGAATCCGTGATGAGATACTTCTGGGCACGATCACCACTCGACATGTACCTACGAAGGCTCAGCTCGCAGACATCATGACGAAAGCACTAGGACGAAAGGAGTTCGAAACGTTCAGACTCAAGTTGGGCATTTGTGACCTCCATGCTCCAACTTGAGGAGGGGTGTTAAGATATGTTAAGAGATATTCCAATATCTTACATATCTCGCCTCATAATATGTGTATATCTCTTTCAATCAACTTGACCGAATAAGGAAGATTGTATATTGTAAACTAGGCAAGTAGGTCAAACACATTCGTGTATATATTTGCGTTGTATGCCGTCAAGGTTGGAATAAGAACAACTTTATACATTCTAAAGTTCTTGACACTTACTTGTATCGCATTTTAAAACTGTTTTCTCGAACATCCAAATACGATATCACCATATGAATCCTAAAACTCTAAAAGCTAGCTAGTGTTTTTTACTGTTTCTTTGAAAATGGTTCGAGACAAAAACATAGATTCTTTGTCATTTTTCCAACTACTAATCTTTTGTTTGTTGTCAACTCCAATTAACAAATCTCTTTTTTTTGGTGTTCTATAAGTTTATGTGCCCAATTACCAGTCCATTTGCTTGACATGTGAATGTGATCTTACATCTATACTATTAAAGGAGAAGTACAAAACAAAAATTACCCATTCTTTTGGCTTATTTACAGAGAATGCCACTGATTTTTTTTATTTTTTTTAATTAGTTAAGGTACAACCATCTAATTTATATAAGAGACAAGTTATGTGAGAGAAAAAGTCAGCAATCCTCCAATCAGAACAAAGGATTATGCCAGCGTGTCAAGCATTTTGGTCACTACTCCAAAAAAATTTTTGATGACTATTCCATCAATTTTTTTTTTTGTCTCTCTCCATCTCTCACGAAAAAGTCGAGACAGTTCTCTCCAAAAAGGCTTCCCATCATCCTCCCAGATCTCTTTCGCCGGGTAAGAAATTTAGCGTCTGTTTCATATTTCAAGTTATATTCATCAAGATGTACATTTGTTTTCGTATGAATCTAAATAGTTGAATTTGTTCATAACCCTAATCCCTCTTTTTCGATTGTTTCAGTTTTCAATCCGATGAATAACGACCTAACACGGTTCGTCGATAATTTCAATCCGCCGTCTCCGCTTCAGCATTCGAGAGCTCTGAGAGGCGATTCTTATCTGGTCCGATTGAAAGCGGTTTGTATTCGAGTCCGATCGAGACGGCGACGAAGAAGATGGAGAAGGAGAAACCGAAGATGAAGATGAGAAGAAAATCCTCACCGGAAAAAGATGGAAACTGACTTTTCCAGACAAGATTTTAATCAAGGACATGTGGGTTACAATTTCTGATGATCTTTCTAAGGATGGACTTGCCTATGAAGGCCCTTCCTTCAGGTAATTATAATTAATTTTTTTTTGAACTTTTGATGTTATAAAAATCAAAAGTCATGATCCTTGATGGTTTATTTCTGCAGGGTTTTGGATGAAAAGCTAAGGCAGGCTTTCCTTAGGTACATCGAGATTAGAGGGATTGGTAATATTTTCAGAGTGGCTTGCTATATGAGTGACCATTCTTATTGAGTTTGCTCATGTTTCAGAACTTCCGGAGAGATCATACGGTGCTGATTGCCGTATTTATGTGCCTGATCACCCAACAAACAAGTTTAAAAATCTGTATGTATGGTATCTTCTCTCAACAACTCCCCTTTAAATTTAACAAACTTGTCATAGCATCCTCTTTTCATGTTGGGTGGCATAACCTTCATATTCATTTAAAGGCTTATGCTTTGGTTAACAATTTTCCAGGACACAGTATTTGATGAGTTTTCTTGGCTCACATCTTTGGATGGTGGGGAAAACAATTCTGATCCGGAATCAGCCGCTTCTGTGGGTGCTTTCAATTGGTTTTGAGTTATTGGAGGTTGGTCTCTTATGTTTTTCATGTTTCAGTATTATAAATATGTAGATATAGCTTCCCCTGTGTCACCAATAATATGTATATTTATGTTCTCCAGCTTACTTTTCGGCACATGTTACCAAACTTCAACGAGTGCTGGTGGGACAGTATTGTTCTTGATATCTTGATATGCAACTGGTTTGGTATGATTCTTAAGCCACATTTCCATTCTTTATGTCGTTTCAAAATGCTATGTAGAGCTGATTAACATTTTATATTGTTTTAATGTTGGTAGGGATCTGGGCAGGAATGAATACAATACGTTACTTTGATGGAAAAACATACGAGTGGGTTGGCATTAGCCGCCAGCCTAATATTATTGGCAAAGTAAGGTTTTGTTCAACTTCAAGATTGCATACATATGTGCCTAGCCGTTGCACGCATGTTGAGAGCTTTTGATATTTTTCAGGTGAAAAGGACACTGGGGCAGTTCACTCCAGCCCATTGGGACAAAGACGAGTGGCATCCGCTGCAGGGCCCTTGGCGTTTTATCCAAGTGCTCACTCTTTGCATCATTTTCTTAACAGTGGAGCTGAACACATTCTTTCTCAAGTTTAGCCTGTGGATCCCTCCTCGAAACCCAGTGATTATCTATAAGCTGATCTTGTGGTGGCTCATAGCGATACCGACAACTCGGGAATACAATTCATATCTCCAAGACCGGTATAGCCATTAACCGCTGTGATGTTGGTTTGTGGTGGTTGAGATAGGGTTTTATATATATACAACTGGTTGTTTTGGTTGTTGACAGGAAACCAGTGAAAAAAGTGGGATCATTCTGTTGGCTGTCACTGGGGATATGCATAGTAGAACTTCTCATCTGCATCAAGTTTGGAAGTGGTAAGTTGTTACTTACATATCCTCTCCTTTACTTATATGTTTACTTATGGGTTGTGGTGTGGTACAAAAACAGGATTGTACCCAACAGAGATGCCATTGTGGGTAGTGACACTTTGGGGAAGTGTGGGAGTTGGTATACAAAAAGGCATGTTATCTTAATTCTTACATATGCTCACCATACATTATTTGGTAACCACTCTGATGTTCTGAGATCTTGGTTAAAATATTTGGTATACAAAAAGGCATGTTATCTTAATTCTTGCATCCAATGGTGGTATCTTTTATTTAGTTTTCCCATCTTTTTCTTATCCAATGGTGTTATCTGAATTCTTGCAGGTTCCATATGAGTTGTCCTTACTTTTGCAGGAGTTTGTATGCATCAAAACAGGAGGAAGCTTCTTTAATATAAAGTTTGTCATCCCACCATTTATCTTCAATTCAGATGTTCTTAGTTCTTGCTATAAATTTATTGTCTACACAATGTCATGTGTTTAAATTAAGATTTATTAATCTAGGATTATGGCTCATAAGAAATAATGTATAAAATTACTTTAGATGCATTAAGATTTACTTTCTACAACATTGCCTATCTAAAGTTCCGTATGGTTTTTTGAACTTTTTATTTACAGATATATATTTTCGAAATTGATAATCTGTTGTATAATATTTATATTTATTATTTATTAATCCTAAATAATAGGAAAGCATGAATTTGGAAACTGTTTTGCTACGTGATCTCCAGGTAACTGAGTCTGAAAATGTGAAACTCTTCAACGCTCATATCATAATTTGTGTCGTGTTGAATTTCTTTACCATGAACCATTTTCTATTCTAACGTACTAATAACTTTTTTCTTTTCTAGATATTAACAAAAGCTACATATTGTATGGTGAAAAGGTAAACGTAAACAAAAGATATTAATAACATTTTTAAAATGGACTCGATTTGCTGCAACATGTTTATTTGTTGTGGTGGTCATAGCTCAGGAGAGGAGAGTAAGAGGCTTACCTTAAAACACATTTACAAGGAAGGCTTCTAAGAAATTTGAGAACTGAGAAGCACCGTAAGAAGAAAGGGAAGAAAATCAAAATCTGGTGATAACTAGAAGGCAACAAGAAGGTGACAACCAGAAAGATTAATGACTACCAACGTTGGCATTTCTTATTTTTTCTGTGTTTTTATAATCATATAGAAATGTGGTGATATTATTTTTGTTTGTTTTCGGATCAACATACAATTTTGCTTTTGTCCTTGCTTTAAAATTTCTTATCCCCTAAAAAATCTGAACACAATTTGACTAATTACACTTAGGAACAAGTCATTTTCTACTTTTTGTTCTGTATACCCATTCACTAGGTAAGAAAATTTCAAATGCTACTAGATCACTTTTCTATTTATACTTTTTTAATTTAATTTATCTATCTAAGTTGTGTTTAAATGTTCAGTTTTTTTTTTTTTTTGATTAATATATAATAATAAAATGTTATTACAAGAGCAGTAAACTCAACTAAATAAAGGGAAGCGCTAATATATGAAACTCATGAGAACCGGGCAATAATCAACATTATGTAAGAAACAGAGACCTTCAGATTCAGGGTTGGAAGAAGTTGAACCAGTTTAGAAGATACGAGCCATTCTCCAGACTCGTCGTAGTATGGGGACTGACATTTCCTTGATCAAGACTTGCTAGCTTTGCTCTCATAAATAGTTGTACTTCCTTGACAATGACGGATGCAGATTTGGTGGTGGAAGTATGTAATCGGGCATTCCTTTCTTTCCAAAGAAGATAGACTGCAGCCTGAAAGACTAGCTTACAAATGACTTTGAGCTTCCGGTTTGTAGACGAATGAGGTAGCCAAGCAACGATATCATCAAACTGATTTGGCACAACTAGGTTCGAAGATTGGAGAAATGAATTCCATACCTCGGCCGAGAATATACAATCAAAGAATATGTGATCCTTTGTTTCCGCCATTACATCACACAGCAAGCAGGAGGCTGGGACTTGCAAACCCCAGCGAATGAGTCTGTCCCGTGTTGTCAAGCGTTCACGCAACATAATCCAAACAATAAAAGCATGCTTCGGAATGCGTTCTGGAAACCAGACAGAGTTGTACCATGAGACGACAGGGGAGCTCGGATGTAAAAATGTTCAGTTATCTACCTAAGTTTTCATTTATCTATCTTTATGTTTAGCAACATTTTTGATTTTTAAAGCTTTGTCAAAAAAGAATTATTACTATGATAATACTGATTGTGTTTTCTTTGTTTTTATGAGTTGTTTATCCCACCTAAATTTTTTATATAACCATTTAACTATAAGAAAATAACTATGATAACAATTTGACACTTTCAAATACTAATATTTGATAACATCTGGATTAATTTATTGATATCATCTAATTTACATGTAGTTTTGCTTATAAAGAAAATAACTTAATTTTGATAATTATTATTTTTATATAGTTCGACTGAAAAAAAAAATTAGGCAACCCTCAAAAAATTTAAATTTGATTATGTTTCCTATCGTTCCTCTGTTTTTACGAGCATATCTATCTTTTTTTTCCACTCTGTTCCTGCCGATGCTTTCTTCCATTCAAAATGTTCTTTACACATTGTTGCAAGTAGTTGCTGAGCTCAAAACTTCACATATATGTTCTTCTCTTTTGTATCCTTTGCATACTCTACACTAGATATATCCAAATGTATTACTTTTCTTTTACTGTCGTGTCTTTCAGAAATGTTTTTTACGTTGTTGCAAGTAGTACTTATTTGTACTAAAATAATGTTACTTTATATTTTAGCTAAAACAAAACTCTAAACACATTCTTAATATAAACTATATAATCTTTCATATTAATGTATTGCTTTGTCTTACATTTGAACGTTAATTGAAAAAAATGTACTGAAATACAATGCCCGTGCAACGCACGGGCCAGAATCTAGTTTCTTAATAAAAGAAAAAAAAAAAAAACAAGTCTTCCCCAAGAAGTCTTACGTGTTAACCTACCCACCCAGTTGTTTCTTCTTATTAAACGCTTCTTCCATGAATCTCTAATCCACACAGCCGCGACTAGCATCATTCTCAACAAATTTTCTGATTAGTAAAATATCATTTATCGATTTAAGGATCTTTACTACATAGGATTAGGATCGTCTTGCAAAGGTTGTTGATTTATTTGTTTTGTCCTCCTCGGTTCTTATGTGAAGAAAGTTTGGTTTTTTTTTTCTTTGGGTCAGCACCGTATAGCCCCTTACATCTTAGAGTATATAGATGCAAGGAACAAATTGTTACTCAATTGGTACAATATATTGGCACTTTCGCTTTTTTTGTTTTCATCTCTAGGGATATTCAATGGCTGAACTTCCTCAGATTATGCGTATTGGCCAATATGTATTCACATATTATGCTGTTGGATTTAATTCATTGGGGTTGAATTTTATGTGTGTTTGGTTACTGGTATTGGTATTGGAAGAAAGCAGATCATGATGATGAGAATAAAAATAGCCTCTGAAATCAATTTTCACGTGGATTATATTTATACCTTCAAAGTTCTCTGAATTGCTCTGCTTTCACTTTTAAATCCGTTTTCTCAGTATTTTTGACATAGATAACTGAACATCGGTTTTGTCTCTCCTCTACTATTGGAGATTTCAGTCTGTTGGCGTCTGAGATTTGTAAAAGTACATCTTTATTTGATTCAAGTATAACCAGTTTGATGTTATACTTGGCTTGGCATCTAAGAAAATCATAGTCTGTTTAAGCTGATTTAATGCTTCAGACCACACGAGCATGGTGCTATATGAAATTTCTGAGGATGAGTTTTTTGTTCATTCCATATTAAGCATTCCGCTTTGATATATGGCTTTAACTTTTGGAGAACATTTTGTTTGCGTGTGGATTCTTTATATTGATTCAGTATGGATTGAAATGACCATGTTAAGTTCGCCGCTGGGGTCACCAAGACAATCATGGAGATTGTGAAACTCTGCCACAAGCACAGCGTCATTCATAGAGATTTGAAGCCCGGAGTGACCCCATTAGGTATACTTCTTGAATTCTTGAAAGCAGCTAGATTTATCTTAGCTTTGATTTTTTGGATTATGGTGGTAGCACAATCTTCTAGGTTGAGCAATGTTATGTATGGATGTTGTTGAATTGTAGTGGCTATTTAAGTGTTAGAATTGGAAAGGAACAGTTTGCTGATTCTGGATTTGCATAAAATTGCTTACTTTATTCCATGTAATGTTATATTCTGAGTTTTTGATATTGAGTTTCATGAGGAGCCTTTGAGTTTCTTCACGTTGCCTCTCTGTGAGCACTTGTCATAGCGAACAGAGCATAAACAATCTTGGATTGTAAGGAATCTTGAGGCGTAGCCATTAGAATAGTTTTGTTGTCTAGAGACAACAACTGGTATTAGATGTTCTAGCATATGTATGATTATTGGTCTTTAATTCACTTGCTAAAGCTTAAGTATTTGGCTCCAGGTGATTAAATTGGAACAAGGAAGCAGACGAAGCTTCTGTTGAGTAGTCCTTCAAATGTTTATTACAAATGTAACATGTCATGGAAAGTGGATCTGTCTAACTTGTTTAAACAGACAAGTCTAAATAGATTTTCAATATAAACGGGTCTAAACAGGCCGGTCTGAAATTTCTATCTAACTCAAATAAAATTTTAGAAATCAAAATCCAAAAAATAAAAAATTTACTAAATAAATTATACAATATTTTTTTATAGGTGTGAAATATTAGATTCAATCATAGAAAATATATAGTAAAATATAAAAAGTTATATTTTGTATATTTTATTAGAGTTTAAAAATAAAGAATTATAAACAAACCTAAACATAACTATTTAGTAATGAATTTTTAGATAATATTTGATGAACAATTAAAATTATTTAGTAATTGTTTTTTTAGTTTAGGCATTTCAAGTTATTTATTAATATTATTAAGTATCTATGTTTATAATAATTTATTTATAACAATTATTATTTATATTTAAAATTAAATAGTATTGATTGCAACATTATTATTATCTATATAATTACATTCTGCACATAAATAATCTAATGCATCATAAAACCCATCTAAAAAAGTTTATAAAATCATAAATATAAACAAAAAAAAATAAACTCAAGATTTAGATAAATATAAATGGTTGATAAAAAAAGATAACATTTAACGGAAAAAGATATTTAAAATATGTAATTATAATGGAAAAAATCCAAGCAATATAAATTCAAAATAAATTTGTAAATATAAAAATTAGATAAAATATTTTTATTCAGAAAATGTAAATAATTAAAATAAATATAAAATATTGAATAAAACAAATAAAAATTGTTAAACTAACGAAATGCCTAAACTAAAAATAATTAAAATCATAACTAATACCGAGCTGAACGTGGTTCAAAATATATAGTGAAAAAGTGTTTCATTCATTTTTGAGATCACATGTCAAATAAATCACAAATCAAGAAAATGATCTAACTAATACACAAGTTGAGCGCATATCAAAATATATATTGAGAGGGTGTGTCATTCATTTTTTGAATCACGGATCAAATAACAAACGGGTAAAAAAAACGATTTTGAAACAAAAAAGAAAAGAAAATCATCTAACTAATAATCCGCACTAAACATGGACCAAAATATATAGTGAAAGATTGTGCAATTCATTTTCGAGATCATAACTCAAATTAAACAGAGGTTAAAAAACAATCATCTAAGTACTACCCAAATCAAAATAAATAGTAAAAGATTGTTATATTCATTTTTGAGATTACATGTCAAATAAACATGGGTCAAAAAAATAATTTCGAAAAAATCACATATATAGTACTTTGTGTTGCACGGTTCAAAATATATAGTGAAAGCGTGTGTCATATATTTTCGATATCACAGGTCAAATAAAATATTGATCAAGAAAACGATCTTGAAAGAAAAATCTATCTAAATAATACCCCGTGTTCAGCATGAACCAAAATATATAATAAGATATTGCGTTATTCATTTCCGATATCATTCGTCAAATAAAACATGGTATAAGAAAACAAATAAAAATAAAAATAAACAAAAGAAACTATGAGCATCAAAACAAAATTATACCCGCCGATCGGCGGGTCAAAATCTAGCAAATGTATTATATGACTAAAATATTTCGTTTCTCTAGCGTTTTTAAAAGGGTAATAAATATATTTGTGTTTTTAGCAAACAAAAAATACATATTTTATATTAACTAGATCCTTGCAAATTTTATACAATCTTATACTAGATTCTGACCAATGCATCAGCACGGGATAATTGTTTTCTTATAAAACATATTTTAATAAAATATTCATTCTTTGGATTTCGATTTTCAAATTTATAGTTGAGTGTTTCATAAAATGTTTGATCCACCTGCTACGATCTACAAATTATTTTTTATCAACAAAACATGTCTCGCATAATCCGTGAAAAACATTATATACGCACAAGTCCCGCCTAAATTTGTAGATAACTCGCGAGATCCACAAATATTTTTAAACACTCATAAAATTATTTTTTTATATATGTTTTAGTTAAAAACATTTTCTATAATATAAATTAAATATTATTTAAATTAAATAATTTTTATTAAACAAAAAAAATTTATTACTATATTTCATTATAAAATTATTTAAATATTTATAATTTAATTATTAATAATTGTGGTTCCCGACAATCCACTTCGCCAAAAACAGAAGAACGCACCCACACGCCATATCCAAAATTATCATCCTCATAACCCGTAATTTATTGGTTTTCAATTTATTTGATACACACTTGTCCCACGGTGAATATAATAAGATGTAACTGCATGTGTTGTACCAAATTTCTTGTTCCGACTAATGTTAATGATATTTCGACAACAATTTAAGCTCATATCAATATATATATTATGTTATATAAATATATTAAATAATTTCAAATTTATTTAAACCATAAATAGACTATATATTTTATGCTTTCACGTCTTTTTCTTTTTTTGGTCTTATGTGATTTGTTAACATGTTTGATATAATTTACAAAACAAATGAGATTTTAAGAATATAATAATACTTATTTCATACTGAATATGTTAAGTAGATTTATTGTTTATATATTTTTGAATTTTAAAGTAATGACAATAAAATTAATGGCAACGAAATTAAGAATAATAATATCGAAATATTATATTTCTTTTGAGTTAATTTTTTCTAATATATTAGTTGTAATAAATAAATTAATTTTTAAAATCGGTTTGCTTTGTTTTTGAAATTTTAATGAATTTGGATAAATAAATAATGATTGGGTTAAAATTTATTTTTCTAAAACTGGGTAAAAACTAAATAATTTATAAAATAAATTTTATTTATTTTGTTGCTTTTAACTAATATAGAGAAAACTATATATAAAATATTCTCTACTATTAATAAGAAAAATGATTTACTTTAAAGTGGAATTTTCTTTTATTTTAAAATATAATAATAACTTATTTAATTAATTAAAATTAAATACATATGTAAAATTATCTTTTGATTAATTAATATGTAAATCACATTTATGATAGTAATATTTTTAAATATTAATTAATGAAAAACTTTCTAAAGTTGGATACTATTAATTGATATCTTAAATACTTTTTATTTTGGTTGTGTCAGTTAATATTTTATTTATATAAATATTTATATATTGTATTTTTTAAAAATAAATATCATTTACTATTATCATTAGTAAGTTTTTAATTAATTAATTTTTGAAAGCAAATATATTATAGGTAACCAAAATATCTTAACAATAAATATCTTAACCATAATTATCTTTCAAAATAATTTGACATTTAGTTTATAAAGATTTATCCAAAATTAAATGGTAATAATCAAATTTCCTTGTATTTATCATTTTCGAAATTATTTGGAATTTAAATTAACAAGGTACTATTATAAATAAATTAAAAATTAATGGCATATTCAATTTTATGTTTCTATTTTAATAATATAAATTAATTAATTAATTTAAAATTACTATTACCCACTACATTATTTTAGAGATAAAATACGAGTTTGTTGTTTCATCTTTGGTCACCATCTTTTTTTTTTTTTTTCATCTTTGGTCACCATCTTTTCACAACTAAAAAACCATAAATAGAAGAAAAGGAGAAAACGAGATAACTGATAGAAATCAGAAAACATGATGTTTGATGAATTATTCCCTATGAAGAAAAGAATGATCGTAATCCAATAAACTCAGCCTCGTTATGCGGACTGAGCAATCACTACAAGAAAAACTGTATTTAGCTACGGATTTTCCCGTAGCTAATTTTTTCAGCTACGGATTGCTACGGATTAGCTACGAATTCAAATCGTAGCAAGGTCGTAGCTATCCGTAGCTATTTATAGCTATTTTAGCTACGGACATGGGTCGTAGCTATCCGTAGTTATATAACTATGAATAGCTACGAATAAGTCGTAGCAAACAATAGCTACGATTAGCTACGTCATTTATCGTAGCTAATGAGCTACGAAAAAGTTCGTAACTATTCGCAGCTATATATATTGTATAGCTACGAATATATCCGTAGCCATTGAAACCCTAAACCCTAAACAAAAATATGAAGTATAAATAAAACTCTAATTAACAAAATTTCAATTCCTATAACATATCAAAATCTAATATTCAACATTTATACATTTTATTATGAATTAAAAAAAGAAAGAAAGAGAACAACTTGCAGATCTGAAAACCGTGTCTTCACCTCTTTCTTCATCTTCTTCAATCGGTTTCTTCATCCACCCATCTCAGCTCCTCAGCTCCTCACCACCAATCTTCTTCAATCGTGTCCTCATCCTCACGGTGTCATCCTCGGTGCAAGACGAAGATCCGGCAAGGCTATCGAAGATCGGCGAAGGTTCTTCTCCACGTTATCCGGCCAAGGGGAGGGAGAGGAGATGGTGTTGGCGGCTGCGTCGTGAGTTTCAGGTGTTGAGATAGAGAGAGAAGTCGAAGACGAAGCCAGTGTGGTGGTGACGAAGCCGGTGGTGGTGAAGACGAAGCCGGTGGTGGTAGCTTGCCGGATAAACACGGCGTGCCGTTAAGAGATGCGATCTGACCAAGCTGATAGAGAGAAGACGATGGCCGGGAGAGAGAAGAGGAAGACCGTGGTGCCGACGGCGGCCTCGTCACCGGAGCTGCCACAATCGGTGACGGCGAGTCGATCCGAGCTCTCATCGAGCTTTGCTATTTTCTTTTTCTTTGTTTGTTATGTTTATTTATTTAATTGTTTTTTTTGTAAAGTTTAATAATTTTGATAAAAATAAAGTTTAATTATTTATTGTAATTTAATTTTATTATAAATATTAAATTTAATTAAATAATTTTATTTATATTTTTTTTAATTTTCATTTTAAATTAGCTACGACAAAAATCGTATGAATTCGTAGATATATAGCTACGATTTGATTCGCAGATATTCGTAGCTAGTGTAGCTATGAATACGGGTCGTAGCTATCCGTAGCAAATAGCTACGAAACTGTTCGTAGCTATGCCGCAGCAAGCTTGCTGCGGATAGCTACGGATTCTCATTTGCTACGAGCGTTTAGGCGGGGATAGCGTTCGTAGCTATCCGTAGCTAATGAAAAATTAGCTACGGATTTTGGGCCATAGCTACGAAATAATCCGTAGCTATGGCCCAATTTTCTTGTAGTGAATTTCTTTTAGCAAATTGGCATTGAGTAAGAGCATAGAAATGAGGTAGAATTAATATGTCTAAGTTTTCCCTACGAATCAACTGCAAATGCACAATGTATCGATTGTACTGTTTAGGGTATCGAACAAAGGGCTTCAGATTACTCAATAGATTATTCGTTATCAAATTACGTTAAGCAGAATGTAGTGAATGAAAATTGCAACGCGGGAAAGTAAACAAGTGTAAGATCGAGATGAGAAAGCGTCAGGTTCAGGAAGTTGTCAGGAAATCAGGAATATAAATCAATCAATCAATCATGAATTCAGATTGCCAACGTTCTATAGAACTCGAAACACAAGAATATAACAAACCAACTCTCATTGGGAATATTATGTATGTCTAGCAACCTAGAAATCCAAATCTCTTTGCAATCCTAGCGTTGTAAAAAAGCATTAATCTCAGGTTCGTTCGTTCACAATTTCCCTAAACCATATCTCTTTGTGAATAGACAAATTGCTCACCTAGTTTCTTTTCTAGCTAATTAACCAACACTCGCTGCGCTAATCAACCTAATATCAATAATCTAAGTGGCCATTTCAGATTAAGAGTTAAGATCAACCTAGATGAAGAACTAGAAGTTATGAATCCCAATTAAACAATCAATCTATAATTCCATAAAATCCCTAACGAGAATCCCTAAACCTAACAAGTAAACTACTCAGACATGACAATCATAACAATAGACATGATTAATATAATACTCAATATAATAAAAGAGATAAAGAAACATGGGTTCAAAGTCTTCTCTCTCAAGGTATAAGATCAGTCCCAAAAAGCTTTAATCTCTCTAAAACTCAAAGTATGAAAGTGTAGCCTAAACAGTGGCTCAAAACCTAACTAATAGTCTAAACACGATTTGGATCTTCTTGTAAATATGAGAAACTTTTGGGTTAATCTTGCAAATCTCCAAAATCTCTTATTTTGACGCGCATGATTTTTGTTCTTTTGTGGTATCGTGATAGGTCTAGTTTTAATCCCTATACTAACTGCAAGTGCACAGTGATGTAGTTGTAGTACTTAGGGTATCGAATCCACAGGGACTCCGGTCAACGATAGATTTAGAACTATTAAGATTAAACTAGGAGAAAGCAAATTGTAATGAGAAACTAAAGCGAAGCAGAAAAGTAAATCAGGCGAGTTTGTAAGCAAGGAGGCAAAGCGTTAAGTCTAGGGAGTTCTCAGGAAATCAGGAACATAAACTAATCAATCAATCGGGATCTAATTAAGAACTATTCTAGAACTCAAACACAGATATAGAATTAACCAACTGTCGTTGCAAGAATTCTCTAAGTCTAAGTGCAACAATCCAAATTCCTTTGCAATTACTAACAGATTAAACCAGCCTTAATTCCAAGTTCGATATGTTCACAATCTAATTAAACCAAATTCCTTTGCGAGTAATTAAATTGCTCATCTAGGTTCTTTCTAGCTAATTAACCAACTGTCGTTGTATCAATCAACCTAACATCATAAATCTGGGTAGCTAATTCAGATTAAGCAGTAAGAACAATCCTAGATGAAGAACTAACAAGTATGAATCCCTACAGATCTATTAAACTATAATTCCATGAAATCCCTAATGAGAATCCCTAAACTTAACAGGTAATCTACTCAGACATGTTCATCGGAACAGAAAACATCATGAATAGAAAACCAATTATCATAAAATCAAATAAAGAACTGGGGTTCGAAATCCTCTCTCTTTCGAGAGCAGGATCAGCCCCTAACTCTCTCTGAAAAATAGAATAAAGCGTAAGTAAAGCGTAGCCTAAACAATGGCTTAAAAACCCTAATATAATGGTCTAAAGTCGGCTGGGGCTTCTTTGTAATTATAAGGAACTTCTGGGCTTTTGTGCAATTTCCATATTCTTCTCATTAAACCGCCGAGAGAAGTCCATAACGCGTCTGCATCGATCGATGCCAAAGGTGAATCGATCGACACATGTATCAAATATCGACAGTGAACTCTATCTCTCGGGTCAATACTCCAAAATGCTCCAAAATGCTCCATAATCTCCAATTCCGCTCCAAACATACCTAGACCTGTAAACATACTAAAAAGACTCCAAAACATAACATAAGACTCGATAAATAAGATATATACCATGGTTAAAAACCCTAAAATCCATGGTATATCATATCGACCGACACCAAAATGGTGTTGACCGACACCTGGTGCAGACGCATCCAGTAAACTCCGTGAAATCCATGTATGTTGTAGAATTACTCCAAAAGCTCCCAAAATCTCCAGTTAAGTTCCAATCGTGTCCAAACATGTAAAGACTCTAGAAAGACTCGAAAACATCTAATAGAGTCAAGATTAAGACTTATATCATAGCTTAAAAACATATAATCAACTCCCCCCACACTTAGTCTTTGCTTGCCCTCAAGAAAACATAAAACCAAAGTCTGAAAAGAGGTTTGAAAACACAGAAACTCATTTCTTCGTTAGAACACAACATCAACAAGCACCATAGTAAAGCCACATGAAAAACGTACCTGACAAGATCCAGAACACTATGTACTTCCCCCACACTTAGCAACTGCCCCAAGTAAACTCCACAATCCATATGAGAAATCTAAATTCACCATTCTTACTTCTATAATATTAAGTGCGGTCTCACCGAGGGAATATCGATCAGAGGGCACATGAATTCTTACTCTGTCAGAACCTGGTCACACAGACTTTCTTACTTCTAGTTCCTTTAATCTCTCTTTTCTCGCTTCAGAGGCTGATTTTTCCCCACTGGGTATCATTTTTTTTTCTATCAGCTGTTCTTCCCTTTTTATTTGAGGTGTTTCATTGGACATGTTTCCATGAAACACATGAGATAATAGGGGTCTCTACCACTTCCGTGATCACTTCGAAGCTACTAGTTAATCCTTAGAGTATTCATTTTTTTATAAGCTTGAAGGGAAGAGAGAGGGAAACCGTACTCACACAGACAAGTCTTTCAGAACTGAAGGAGGAATCCAATCCAAAGTATACCCAGCCCCTGAGTGAGAAAATTAAGTCAGGTTAGGTGTGAAGCCAGTAATGGATCCTCTGAATACCCAAAAGGATATGGGTGTCCTCAGTAGGTTGATTCGTGTTGGGATTTTTTATTAGTCTCAGATGCATGTCAAGCTTGTTCCAATGGTCACTTAGGTTCCTGCAGATGTGGTAGTTCCTCGAAAAATCATAATTTCCCACAAAGGTTTTGACTCAATAAAATGACTCAACTGACTCTAAGAAAACAGAAATCGGTATGTTAGTAACTACCTCCCCAACACTTAAACAACACTCTCCCCAATGTTATATAAGTTTGGGCTCGGGAGAACAAGGTCAAAACGAAAGTTTTTTTGTGTGTAGCTTATGGAGTATCTCAGAACTAGGCGTGAGCATTTAAGGTCAGGTATTCCGACCCGACCCTTGTATGACTCGAATTATCTGACATTTAACTTTATTCGATATTGAAATAACTTGTTTGGGTAGTGAAATTTTTTTTCCGGATAAGGGTCAGGTATTACTCGAACTATCCGAAATATCCGTTTAAGCAGTTAAAATTTAACTTTTTATAAAAGTATATAAATATAAATAAAATTGTATAATAAATAAAAAATTATTTAATGAGAAAATGTAATATTTATATTGTTAGATATATAAGTTTATTTATTTTTGTTATTATTGTTATTTCATTAATTTATTTAATTATAAATTTTTATAAAAAATTTTAAAAGAGTTCGGTTACCCGAAATACCCGAACATTATCCGTAATATTTAGAGTTCGGGTAGTAAACGGGTAATGATTTTAACTACACCCGAAATACCTGAACATTATCCGTAATATTTAGAGTTCAGGTAGTAAACGGGTAATGATTTTAACTACCCAAACCGACCCTTATCCGACCCTTATCCATTACTACCCGACCCGTTTTTAAGAATACACTTCAGGTAGTGATTTTTGATACCTAAAATACCCTTACCCAACCTTTATTCGCCATTATCCGACTCGTATCCGCAAACGCACAAGCCTACTCATAACCAAACTACTAGTTACTACTTAGACCATGTCCAATTCTACTCCATTTCTTATTCCAAATTGCATTTTGTAGTAAAATTTATTCCAATTCTACTTCATTTTCAATTGTAAAATAGAGTAAAATATGGGATTACTCTATATTTCGAATAAAATATGTAATTATTTTATTTTTTGTTTATTATTATTATTTTTATTCCAAAATAGAATAGGGGTAGAGCAAAACTTAAATGCATTGAGAATACTCAATTTAGGAATGAAAGCAACATTAATTAGTTGATGAGGAACACAGTCAAACACAGAACAAAAAGGGAAGCTCTCATTAATTAGTTGATGAGGAACGCAGTCAAACCAAAGTCAAAGACGTACTAGTAGGTCTCCTTGATGAGCGAACAAGCACAAGGCTAGTTAGCTCCGCACCGAGTCGGACCGGGGATCCGACCCGCACCGCACCAGATCTGACCCGATTGTACCGAGATCCGATCCGCACCGCATTGAGTAGAGCTGGGCATTTTAACCGGAACCGATTACCCGAACCGAAACCGACCCGAAATGGACTGACCCGAAACCGATTTGGTTATATAGCATTTATCCGATGGGTAATTTATTTTAGAACCGTGGGTATCAAATAATACCCGGAACCGAACCGATACCCGATCGGGTACCCGAATGATCCGAAAAATATTAAATATATTAGTTATTTTCATATATCATACGTATAATTTTGGTATTATGGGTATTTTAAAAGTTTTATTTTCGGTTTTTGAATATATTTTTGACATTTCAAATAATTTTTTTTGTTTTTTCTTTGTTTTCGGTTATTTTTGCTGGTTTTAGAAAAAATAAATTCTAGATTTTTGGGTCTAATTCAGATATTTTTACAAATTTCGGGTAAAATCCGGTTCTGAATTTTTAGACCTGAACCGACCCAGAACCGGTTGAACCCGAATCGATATCCGATTCGAAATTGCATAAGTATCCATTGGGTAAAAAATTTCTCAACCCGAAGAACCGGAATCGATCCGAAAACCCGAATGCCCAGACCTACCTAGCACTGAGTCGGACCAACCCCAAAACTGAATCCAGTTATTGGGCTCTTAATAGTTACAATATATGGGCCTATATATTCTAACTATTAAGAGCCCGGTTCAATGATTCGGTTTAAAATTTTGTAACTTGCTGTGAACGAGAGTCTCTTCCCGTTTCTTCAGGCGTGGCTTTATGTAAGGATCACCATAACTTGTTGCGTAGGTTCAAATCTGTTGGCACATATGTTTATGGAAACCCATCTGCAGAAAACGCCTAGAGCTCCTCATATCTTTTCCATCTCTTGATAGGTTTATGCGGATAATTGTTTTGGCAGGGACACATACTGCTCTTAGATGATTCTATAGCTCAAATGTTTCAGGATAGCTAAAAGCAAAGCTATCATCATCTTTATACTAGCCTGAGATTTTGGATTACCGATTTTTACAAAACCCAACAAAGTCAGTGCTTGTTATTTAATATATAAATAAATTCATAAATTTTCATGGTCAATAAACTTTCTTCATAGATTATTTTGATTTTGAGCCGTGAGTCTCCTCAGTGACAGAGTAATTGAGCTAGACCAGGGTATCGAATCAAACTCAAATCACCGATTCTGGAACTCTCCTAAATACTCAGAAGTTTCCAAATTCGAAACATCAAAAAGTATTTACAGAGCACAGAGCTTTCTCTGCGGTTTTCTTTCTTCACCTTCTTACCAATGAGATAAGGCAGACAAAACCCCGCTTTTGGTGTAGAAAAACAACGGCTTTCTTGTACCGCTTTTTTATACATGGAGCAGCAAATCTCAGAGATCTTAGATAACGTTGCTGGCCATACCGTTCTCAACTATATGTTCATTCCGTTGTTGTTGATGGTTATAGTTTTCCCCAGAAGAGAGTGAGCTTAATATCCCTTGTCTTGTCAAGTCAGAGTTCTTCTCCCCAACTTCGATCTTGCAAAGAGGGCAAGAGGCATTGATCTTGAGCCATTTGTCTACACACTCTTTGTGGAAGAAATGTGCGCATGGAAACACTAAACATAACCTATAAACATATGAGAGAACAAAAACGGGTTCAGTCTTTGACAATAATACAGTGAGAATAACCAAAAGAATGTAATAAATACCTGTACAAGTTAGGAGCCTCAGTTGCAGATGAATATACATACATTACCTACCACAAACCATATCGCAAAGAAGCAATCCAGAGCCATTTTGAAGTATTCCACTATAACTTTTTAAGTCCGGAAAGCCAAAATCAAAAGACTCGAATCAGTGACTATGAACAACAATCGTTAAACATGACAGGATGACTCGACTAGATTGCAAACATTGTTCAACAGAAGAGACAACTAAAACATTCCATTCTAGCATTTCAGATCATCTAAGAGCATGTGAACATTAAAAAATATTTACCTGGCTGCACTTATGATATCTACTACTGCGAGAAGATGCTGTATTAGTCTGTCGACCATCTCCTTCAGATGTCCTGGATATGGAGAAGGAGAATGGTCCTGCTGCAACATTAAGATTAGGACGGTGCTGGCCAGAATCTTGTTAATTCGAGTGATAATATGCAACAGATCCACACTGATAACCCACAATCCAAGCAAACAATGGTGCGCGTGGTTGCTCATGTTTTGACAAAGACAAAACGGCAATGGCTGCAATGATCTGTCCAAGAGTGAGGGCTAGTTAGATGGAAATTCATAAGCCAAAATTCAAAGGAATTGTTCTGCGACGTATGCTTCTAGGATTGGATCGCATAAACAAAGAAGAAGAAGAAGCTGGAACAGACATTGTTGGAACAGTTGAAGGTCTCTCCTCCTCATTGCCAGCACTTGTGGGAATGTCAATGATGTGGTCGTTTGGGCTTAGATTCCCTTTGATTTTTAATAAGATTATCACTACAAGAAAAATCAACATTCATAACACACGATACAAGCTATGGTATGTAATAGATAACGTTTCCACAAACGCTCTGACAGCGGTAGCTATAATAGACCCCCTCTACGATAGCATTTCTTTCGTGCTATGTTATTATTGCAAATTAATAGCGTTAATTTTAATTTGCTATGTTTGGTGCAATCTATTATAGCGTTTTACATGGTGCTATTATTATTTGCATCTATAATAGTTTTTTGTATTAAATTATTATTATTATATTGTTATGAATAATAAGATGGATGCCCATTATAAGGCCCATCTTGTAGTAGCTTCTAGAATTACTTGTACACTAGGTTTTACTTGGTCATCAAGTCTTTGTACTCCTATATAAAGGAGCTTTCATTCATTGGAATAAACATCACCAATTCTTTTATCTCTCTTCTATTCACAACACGTTATCAGCACGATAGTCTCTCTTTTTCTATTTTCTTACACCGAAAAGGTGAGATTTAATTTATGTTTATTTTATGTCTTATTCTGGGATGATAAGTGACATCTTCTCTGAATATCGTTATGATAGGCTATGCCTTCACGATTATGATCTCTGATCTTATTCATAATAGAGATGATTATCAATACTTATCTAGAATAATAATTTATTGATATTTGTCATGATTTAATCCTGTATTTAAACCATGTTTATTATCGATTCATGATTTATCTTAATGGATTCAATTCTTTATTTTATTGTTTATAAATTAGTGATTGTGCTCAATAGCTTTAAATCATTATACTGCTTTTGATTTGATTATTTTATTGTTCTAATCAATTTGATGAACACGTTTTGATTTTTTTATGAGTAAAAGATTTTGTTTTATTGTATTTCCAAAATTCTAGATTCTGAAAAGATTTAACCTACTATTTTTAAAATCAATATATTCCCTTTTGTTTTAATTGTTTCCAAAATTTTAGATTCTGTTTTAAGGAAAATATTTAAGTTTCTATTTTTAAATATTAATATATTCCTTTTTGTTTTAAGGAAAATATTTAAGTTTCTATTTTTCCTTTTTGCTAACTTGCATATCAACTCCAAACAAATATTTCGTAGCATGTGTAGTTTGATTATAAGTTTAAAGTTCATGATCATATTGTTTTGCCATCAAATTTCATGAGGTTTTGGATATTGGTGGCTTGACGTAAAATATCCACATATTCTTTGGAACATTAATGCGAAAGAAATATATGATCACCAGAATGTGATATAGTCATAAACTCATCTTTATTGGTTAATATAAGATTATAAGACTTTAAGTATGTGAATAAGTACTCATATAGAGATGTTATAGAAGTCATGCTCTATCTTTCATGCAAATATTGTTGTTCTGGAGACACAATATCATGAAAAGTGTTTGAGACGTACTATGAGTTTATATTTTATCTTATTGAAAAAGAAAAGTACCACAGTAATGACAATACCCGAGGAGTAGCTATATAAGTAGTTGTAGACGTATATGTGGATATGAATATGGATATGGTCAAGGTCGAGCCCCGATGAGTTTCTTTCAAGAAATCATATCCTCACCAGAAGTGAGAAAATGATGATGGTAGCAATATGTGATGATGAAAGAAATTTGTGTGAGTACAATGTTAGGTTTTATAAAGATTATTGACAGCTCTAGAAGAGCGAATTGCCTATGGGAACGCAATTTGAAATCATTAATGCGTTATATTTTCCCAAGTCTCAAAGGTCAAAAGAATCTAAGATACACATGACCTAAGTTGGGTATGTTGTTGATTTCGTGGGATTCAATTCGAGATAGATGAACCTGGAGTGTTACTATCTCGAGGGGGAGAACTAGAGAATCCCACATCCATTCTAAGTACTAAGTGGAACATCCTGAAGATTATGTTCAAACTGAAAATAGACTTGATGAATCATTTATAAAGAAATCCAAAGGGATTTTAAATTTAATCATGTTGAGACAATAAGGGAAATGTTGAATGCCTTCAACATAAGTAATACCCGAGGCAATAAATGTATTTTGGAGAAAATACATGCATTATCTATTGAATTGTACTACACTACTACACACAGATTAGTAAAATGGAGATAAATGTTATGGTAAACCAGAAGTTTACTGAAAGTTTAATTTTTGGCAAACCGGTTATGTCATCCCGGTTTTGTAATGATGCGACATTCGTTGAAGAACCAGAGATTCTTGCGAATGATCTGCTATATGCTGCTTGCTCACAAGGCAATACGATATCCAAAATAGATTTGGAATCTATTTAATTTATGGAAAGTATACAAGGAAATGTTTGTGGGCTTGATCACCCACTGGTGGACTGATCATCCACCATATGTTTATATATTAACACATCGATAAGATTGTCGTATGTATGTATCCTTGTCATAAATCCGCAACTTAAAGTGTGCGAGACTAATTGGTAATACTAGTGAAACTGAGCAGCATTGATTCGCATATAGCCAAAGAGTAAAATAGCTCTCCCCATCAAATTGGTTTTGGGCCAGGAACCATAAATCCCCATCTAGAGAAGTTGGATAAGTTGCTCCACCACAATAGAAAAGATGAGACCTCAAAGGAGGTTATAAATATATGTTGGATATGATTCTCCATTGATGATTAGACTCTTTTAATGAGTCAATTTATCCAACTTTAGGGAGAGAAAATAAACAGCTGGAAAAGAAATGAATTATCTATGATCCTCGTACTAAAGAGCGTGAATAGAAGTCCAAATGAATGTACGAAAGATAATTCAAGTAGATTGGTTAAGCAATTTGTTGCCAGATGCTTCAACTGGCCCTAATAGAGTGACAAAGTCACATACCAGCTGTAAATGCTCCAGTTAAATTGGATGTCCCAGAAGGACAATATCAAACTGCTAGTGAGTCTAAAGAGCGCTTGAAGCGTGATAGACCTATCGGTTCCAAAGATAAGAATCCTCGTAAAAGAAAAGGAGCATGAATGAGAATGGCAGTACCAAGGAATGAAATATTAAAGATCTCGAGAAGAGATGATAAACATGACAAGAAAGAAATTCAGGTACCTGAGAATATGAAAATCTCTAATAGCTATGTCATGTCTTGAATAATATGGAACCGATATCAAATCGACGTCGTTAATAATTATGCATGCAGTATAGCAGTTGATGAGAATGAGGATCATAAGACATCTATTGAAGAGTGTACACAAAGAAGTGATTGGCCAAAATGGAAGGAAGCAATAGATGCAGAATTAAAATCTCTCGCTAAAAGAGAAGTATTTGGACCAGTAGTCCGTACATCTAAAGGTGTAAAACCAGTAGGACATAAATGGGTCTTTGTACGAAAGAGGAATGAAAATGGAGAAATTGTGAGTTATAAAGCACGTTTAGTCGCACAAGGATTCTCACAAAGACCTGGAATTGATTATGAAGAGACTTACTCTCCTGTGGTGGATAAAACAACTTTCAGGTTCCTTATTAGTCTGGCGATAAAAGAAGGACTTGATTTACGTTTAATGGATGTAGTGACGGCCTACTTATATGGACCATTGGAAAATGACATTTATATGAAAGTCCCAGCAGGATTTAAACTACCTGAAGTAGTAAATTCGAATTCCCGAGAACAATACTGCATAAAACTAAATCGATCTCTTTATGGACTAAAACAGTCACGGCGTATGTGGTATAATCGCCTTAGTAAATACTTGTTAAGAGAAGGCTACAAGAATGACCGTGTTAGTCCATGCATCTTCATAAAGAGATTTGAGAAAGGATTTGTGATAATTGCAGTATATGTTGATGATTTAAATATTATTGGAACTCCTGCAAAGATTTCATATACAGTGGAGTATTTGAAGAAAGAATTTGAGATAAAAGATCTTGGGAAAACAAAATTTTGTTTGGGACTACAAATTGAACATGTAAAGAATGGAATTCTAGTACATCAAGAAACATACACAGAAAATGTGCTCAAAAAGTTCTACATGGATAAAGCACACCCCTTGAGTAGTCCAATGGTTGTAAGATCACTTGATGCGTCAAAGGATCCATTCCGTCCTCGAGAAAACAATGAAGAAGTTCTTGGCCCTAAAGTACCATACTTAAGTGCAATAGGAGCATTGATGTACCTTGCTAGTCACACAAGACCAGATATATCATTTTCGGTGAATTTGTTAGCAAGGTTTAGCTCATGCCCAACTCAAAGGCATTGGAATGGGATTAAGCATATACTTCGTTACCTCCAAGGTACAAAAGACATGGGCTTATTCTTTTCTAACTTATCTAAGGAAGGCCTAATTGGTTTTGCAGACGCATGATACTTATCCGATCCCCATATTGCTAAATCGCAAACAGGATATGTGTTCACTTGCGGAGGTACTGCTATTTCTTGGCGGTCTATGAAGTAAACTCTCACCGCTACTTCTTCTAACCATGCAGAGATTTTAGCCATCCATGAAGCTAGTCGCGAGTGTGTATGGTTAAGATCTGTCGTTCATCATATACAAGAAGATTGTGGTATTTCTGTACGGAAAGAAGCTCCGACAATTATGTATGAAGACAATGCAGCATGCATCACACAACTCAAAGACAGATACATTAAAGGTGATAGAACAAAGCACATTCCACCAAAATTCTTCTTCACACACGATCTACAGAAGAACGGCGATATACATGTTCTACATATCCGTTCGAGCGATAATTTGGCTGACTTATTTACAAAGGCGCTACCTACTTCTACTTTCAAGAAGTTAGTTCATCATATCGGATTACGCCGTCTCAAAGATCTCGACACATGTACTCATGAGGGGGAGTAATTGCGTGTTGTGCTCTTTTTCCCTTAACCATGGTTTTTCCCATTGGGTTTTCCTGGTAAGGTTTTTAATGAGAAAACATCTTAAACGCATTACGAACCATTCCATTATAATGGACACCCAAGGGGGAGTGTTATGAATAATAAGATGGATGCCCATTATAAGGCCCATCTCGTAGTAGCTTCTAGAATTACTTGTACACTAGGTTTTACTTGGTCATCAAGTCTTTGTACTCCTATATAAAGGAGCTTTCATTCATTGAAATAAACATCACCAATTCTTTTATCTCTCTTCTATTCACAACATATATATATTTTATTAATTGGATATATATATATTGCGAGCACTGTGTCGATCGACGCAAACCATGTTTGTCGATCGATACCACCAAACAAACCGAACTGCAATAACCAGTTAATCACTGGTCAATCCAATTGAACCGAAATTAACCGGTCCAACCGGTTTAACCAATTGCGATAACCGGTCCAATCCAATTGAGCCAGTTCATCCAGTCAAACTGATCTTAACCAATCAAATCGGTTTATGATAACCACTTCAATCCAATTGAACCAATTCATCCAATTTAAACCGATCTGATCTGCCTCAACCAAGTATGATAACCAGTTCAATCTAATTGAACCGATCAACCAATCGCAAGGCCTGTATCGACCGACACTCAACCTGTGTCGATCGACACAGTAGGGCAACAGGGAATTTTCGATCCTTTGATCGAACCCTAAAAAATTTTAATTAGGTTTTCTTCATGTGTCGATCGACACCAGCTTGGTGTCGGTCGACACTTCGCGAAAACCCTAGCCGCCGATTTCAAATAAACCTTAATTCATTACGATTTTCTTCGCTGCATCGACCGACACACTTTCTGTGTCGATTGACACAAGACGGAAAAAAAATCAGAATTCGTTTTCATCAAAATCGATCTAAGAAGTTCTTTTCATTCAAATCATATGAGCGAATTTAATTCATCAAATTCAATCAAGCAGGTTGATTCAATGGAAAAACCCTAAGGCTCTGATACCACTGTTGGTCCTTTGTGCCATTCTATCATCAGATCGAATCCTAACTAGTTCCAGATAGCCTAGGATCTAGGGTTTAGTTAATTGAATCATTAGGAATGATCTCGTGTTTACCTGGAGATTTGCAGCGGAATGATGAACATGTAATTGAGATCAAGAGCGCCTCAGATGCTGCGCCTCTACTGCAGTCCACACGCACACAAGCTGGAATCCGCCGGGATGCTAGTGTCGAAAATCGGATCTCCTGGGAAACCTGTGTTTAGAGAGGTGGCTGCCAAAATCAACGACTAGGGTTCCAGGTCGTTCATATAAACCTATATATAGACCTGGAATGACTAAACCGATCATTGGACTAATTCCAATTCGTTTAAGTCATCAAATCGAAACATCAGTTTCGAAACCCGGCCTGTGTCGATCGACACACTACTTTGTCGATCGACACACCTCTTAAAACTCGATATCAATGTGTATCCAATACACATTGACCAGACCATATGCCAATGATTAATCCCATACAAAGTGTATCCAGCTTGCTTAGGTGTGTGACCCTGTAGGTTCACATAATACTAGCAATGAGTTACAACTCATTTGTCATAAGCGGCTTCTAGCAAAACATTATGACCACCTAGTATCACATGAATTGTCCGATCTCGACTATACAACTATCATGCAGAGTGAGTACAATATGATTTCAGGATATAAGCCCAACAATATGATCATTGTAGTGTCCATGAATAGCCGATATTGTGGACACTTAGTCTAGATTGTCCACTCGAAATTTCTGTATTATGTCCAAATTTTTTCTTTCAAATTCCGGTACATTGACAGATTATATTTCCATTCCAGTGGTCTATATGGTCGGAAACCTCACCTCTGGCAACCTATCAACCATCAAAAAATGAGGGGTGAAATAAATGTAAAGTAAGAAAGAGAGTGAAGAGAAAAAGAAAAGAATGGATAGAAGGAGAATAGTGTGACTCCTATCCACCGATAAAATTATTTGATCTTTTTTGTCTATCCGTGAAGAGTAAATCTGTCTTTCTAACGCTAGGACCCACAAAAAAAAATATAAAATTGCGATCAAATTTCAAAAGATACAAAATTGCAATGAAAAACTGAAAAAGAAATAACAGATGCAATACACCCTCATGAATTGTAACATTTAAAAATGTTTTTTTTTTCAAATGCGCTTTTTAAAAAATTGTTTTTAAATTACTATTAACATAAATTTTTGTAATTAATATTTTTTACTATAAAAATGTTTATATTTTTTAAAGTAAATGATAAACTACACTTATCCCGCAAATACATTTCTCTTACTGTTAAGATATGTTAAGAGATATTCCAATATCTTACATATCTCGCCTCATAATATGTGTATATCTCTTTCAATCAACTTGACCGAATAAGGAAGATTGTATATTGTAAACTAGGCAAGTAGGTCAAACACATTCGTGTATATATTTGCGTTGTAT
The DNA here is from genome assembly GCA_030180135.1 of Orychophragmus violaceus. Taxonomy (NCBI): domain Eukaryota; kingdom Viridiplantae; phylum Streptophyta; class Magnoliopsida; order Brassicales; family Brassicaceae; genus Orychophragmus; species Orychophragmus violaceus. The sequence goes on along the minus strand of CM058236.1, from coordinate 54,380,504 downwards.
GCCGTCAAGGTTGGAATAAGAACAACTTTATACATTCTAAAGTTCTTGACATGGTATCAGAGCTATAGCTACATACAAAAGGCTTTAGTTCGATTCTCTTACTGATTTTTCATAGAAATCGATTCTTGATTCATAATCTCTTTTCCTTGACCTAGTTATTGTCTATTCTTTTCAAAGGGCGATAACTGTTCTGAAATGGCAGATCTTGTGAAGGTTGAAGCAACACGCCGAACCATCTCACCATATGATCTCTCGACTGGAGATAACCCTGGATACATGATTTCTCAACCAGCGTTGTGTGGCCCAAACTATGACGAATGGGCATCAAATGTTCGCATGGCGCTCAGAGCACGTAAGAAATTTGGCTTTGTAGATGGCACGATTGCTCAACCAACAGAGGAATCTGCAGACTATGAAGATTGGTGTGCCAACAATGCTTTGGTCATCACTTGGATCAAACTAACCATTGAACCGACTCTGCGTTCGAACCTAACACATACGGAGAACGCGTCGGAGCTTTGGGAACACATCCGTGTTCGATACTCTGTGAAAAACGGACAACGCGTTCAGCGTTTGAAGGCTGAGCTTGCAACATGTCGTCAGAAAGGTATGGCTGTTGAAGCTTACTATGGCAAACTGATGCAGCTGTGGACGTCCTTGAAGGATTACCAGCAAGCCAAAACAATGGCCGAGGTGTTGAAGGAACGAGAAGAAGATAAGCTACATCAATTTCTTATGGGTCTTGATGAATCATTGTTTGGTGCTGTGAAGTCAAACCTGCTATCTCGATCTCCCCTGCCGACTCTAGATGAAGCGTACAACGCAGTGACACAAGATGAGGAGTCCAAAATCACAAGTCGGTTGCTGGAGGAGAAGACCACGGAAGTTAGCTTTGCAGTCCAGACTTCTTACCGAGGAAAATCAAACCTTGAGACCAAGAACATAGCAACTACTTGTTCGCTCTGTGGAATAAAAGGACACCTGGCCGAACAGTGTTTCCGTAAGATTGGCTATCCTCCATGGTGGGGAGAAAGGCCACGCAATGATCAGCCCAAGTCCGCGATGACCACTCCAACAGGACAGGCTTGGGCGAATCATGTTGTCGCAGTCGGCTCTGCATCTTCATCTGCAGCAGTGAATTCGGTGATTTCTAATGCTGATCGTGTGGGTCTAAGTGGACTCAGTGACACACAATGGAGATCTTCGGTTAATCTTCTGTCCGCAAGAGAAACCACCAACGACAACAGACTCTCGGGTAAGTTCTCTTTAAACTCGTGGATTGTTGATTCAGGCGCTACCAATCATATGACTGGCTCATTGGATTATCTTACTGAGTTACACACGATGGAACCCGTGTTGATAAAACTCCCTGATGGTCGCATTACACACACGACTCAGAGAGGAACTGTTTGCTTAGGATCAGATATTACAGTACCATATGTGTATTTTGTGGATGGTCTGAAGTGTCATCTGATTTCTGTCTCACAGTTGGCCCGAGAAAAGAGATGCGTCTTCCAGATAACTGATACTTTGTGTGTAATTCAGGACCGCATCACGAAGATGCTGATTGGTGTGGCTGAGCAAAGGAATGGACTGTACTTTCTCATGGAGATGGAGGCTGTAGCGGCTGTGCAATGCTTGGATAAGAGTTCGTCTGAAGTATGGCACAAGCGCTTAGGACATCCATCTCCTACTGTTCTTCGTTTACTACCTATTTCTGGTTTATGTAGTTCTAAAGATGTTGATTCAGTGTGTGACATTTGTATCCGCGCTAAGCAAACTAAAGAAGTTTTCCCTATCAGTACGAATAGAACAACCGCAGTTTTCCAACTTGTGCACTGTGATCTTTGGGGTCCTTATCGGACAACTTCGTTGTGTGGATCTCGATATTTCTTGACTGTCGTTGATGATTACTCTCGGGCTGTGTGGATTTATCTTCTTCACGACAAAACCGCTGCTCCACACAAACTGAAGAACTTCATTGCTCTTGTTGAACGACAGTTTGATACGAAGGTCAAAACGATACGCAGTGATAACGGCAGTGAGTTTGTCTGTCTAACTGATTACTTCCACACCAATGGTATCATACATGAGACCTCATGTGTGCACACTCCTCAACAGAATGGACGCGTCGAGAGAAAGCATCGTCACATACTGAATGTGGCTTGTGCTTTGCGTTTCCAAGCATCATTTCCGATAGAACTATGGGGCAAATGTATCCAGGCTGCAGGGTACCTAATAAACCGTACTCCTTCTTCTGTTCTTGGGGGGAAAACACCGTTTGAGATGCTGTATGACCGGACCCCACCACTCAATCATCTCCGTGTATTGGGTTGTTTATGTTATGCTCACAACAATCGTCATGGAGGAGACAAGTTTGCGGATCGCAGCACCAAATCAGTCTTTCTTGGATATCCATATGGGAAAAAGGGATGGAAAATCTACAATCTTGAAACCGGTCTTGTATCAGTCTCCAGAGATGTTGTTTTCTGTGAAACGGAATTCCCTTTTGCATCTCAGTCCGGGTTGATGTCAGACTCGCACGCTTCACCATCATCCTCTCTGTTCATTGATCCACTGCTTGATCATGAGCCAGTAACGCAAAATGCAGGAGGTTCATCTACTATTATTGATGCACCTACGATGGATAATGATGTTACGACAACTCCGATTTCTTCACCAGAAATAGCAGGTACTGACCTGAGTTCCTCTGCACCAGCCACAGACACTGTTGTTGACATGATTGACGACATACCTGCAACTAAAAATACTTTCGGAGCTGATAATGAGAATTTGGGAAACCAATATGATCAGTTACAGTCTGCTGATCAAGATTTGCAGTTGCAGTTAACGCAACCAGCTGACCAAACCCTCTCCAATGCTGATGCAGAACAAGTTTTAGGCAGGGGTCTTCGCCAAAAGAAACTTCCGACAAGACTCTCTGATTATGCTCTGCAAGTTATACAATGTACTGATACAAGTCCTAAAGTATGCAAGTACCCTATTACAGATTATACGGATTGTCTACGCTTCTCTGATCATCATCAGGCTTACATTAACGCAATCACCAACAGCTTTGTGCCACAACATTATTCCCAAGAAGTGGTGGATGAATGTTGGCGTGAAGCAATGAGGTCAGAAATCGATGCACTAGATGCAAAAGGTACATGGACATTGGAAACATTACCACCAGGAAAGAAGGCAATCGGTTGTAAATGGGTATACGTGATCAAACACAGAGCGGATGGGTCTCTTGAGAGATACAAAGCTCGCTTGGTTGTCCTTGGAAACAATCAAGTTGAGGGAACAGATTATACTGAAACTTTTGCGCCAGTAGCGAAGATGACAACAGTTCGAATCTTCTTGGAAGTTGCTGCGGCCAAGGATTGGGAGGTTCATCAAATGGATGTGCACAATGCCTTCCTCCATGGTGACTTAGATGAGGAAATGTATATGCAGCTTCCTCCGGGATTTCGAACGAATGATAAGAAGCAGGTGTGTCGCCTCAGAAAATCTTTGTATGGCTTACGACAAGCACTTAGATGCTGGTTTGCCAAGTTGTCTACTGCCCTAAGGGAATACGGATTCACACAATCAGTCCCTGATTATTCTTTCTTCTCATATCGGCAAGGTACATCTCAGCTGAATGTTCTTGTTTATGTGGACGATCTAATTATTTCAGGGAGTTCTGCAACTCTTATTAATGATTTCAAAGCATATCTGAGTTCGTGTTTTCGTATGAAAGATTTGGGCCTACTGAAGTATTTTTTAGGCATTGAAGTTGCTAGGAGTCCAACAGGGATTTACTTATGCCAGCGCAAGTATACGATGGACATCATCTCAGAAACAGGTCTTCTTGGAGTGAAACCTGTATCGTTTCCTCTTGAGCAGAACCATAAGCTTGCGTTGGACGAGAGTGCGATCCTTACTGATCCAGAACGGTATCGTCGACTTGTTGGACGCTTAATCTATCTGCGTTTCACTCGACCAGAACTTTCATATGTGATACACGTACTAACCCAGTTCATGCAACAACCACGTCAAGGTCACCTTGATGCTGCTCTTCGAGTTGTGCGATATTTAAAAAGTAATCCTGGCCAAGGTATTCTGCTCCGCTCTGACTCGTCTCTTACTCTTACGGCATGGTGCGATGCTGATTGGGCAACCTGTCCAATCACTCGGAGGTCACTGACAGGCTGGTTTATTCAATTTGGAGATTCACCAGTCTCTTGGAAAACAATCAAGCAACCTGTCGTGTCATTCTCTTCCGCCGAAGCAGAGTATAGGTCAATGGCTGATACACTACGTGAAATACTTTGGCTAAAAGCGCTCCTGCTCTCATTTGGAATTGATCACAAAGATCCGGTTCAGTTGAATTGTGATAATATGTCTGCTCTTCATTTGGCAGATAATCCAGTGTTCCAAGAGCGAACAAAGCATATTGAGTTAGAATGTCATCGAATCCGTGATGAGATACTTCTGGGCACGATCACCACTCGACATGTACCTACGAAGGCTCAGCTCGCAGACATCATGACGAAAGCACTAGGACGAAAGGAGTTCGAAACGTTCAGACTCAAGTTGGGCATTTGTGACCTCCATGCTCCAACTTGAGGAGGGGTGTTAAGATATGTTAAGAGATATTCCAATATCTTACATATCTCGCCTCATAATATGTGTATATCTCTTTCAATCAACTTGACCGAATAAGGAAGATTGTATATTGTAAACTAGGCAAGTAGGTCAAACACATTCGTGTATATATTTGCGTTGTATGCCGTCAAGGTTGGAATAAGAACAACTTTATACATTCTAAAGTTCTTGACACTTACTTGTATCGCATTTTAAAACTGTTTTCTCGAACATCCAAATACGATATCACCATATGAATCCTAAAACTCTAAAAGCTAGCTAGTGTTTTTTACTGTTTCTTTGAAAATGGTTCGAGACAAAAACATAGATTATTTGTCATTTTTCCAACTACTAATCTTTTGTTTGTTGTCAACTCCAATTAACAAATCTCTTTTTTTTTGGTGTTCTATAAGTTTATGTGCCCAGTTACCAGTCCATTTGCTTGACATGTGAATGTGATCTTACATCTATACTATTAAAGGAGAAGTACAAAACAAAAATTACCCATTCTTTTGGCTTATTTACAGAGAATGCCACTGATTTTTTTTATTATTTTTAATTAGTTAAGGTACAACCATCTAATTTATATAAGAGACAAGTTATGTGAGAGAAAAAGTCAGCAATCCTCCAATCAGAACAAAGGATTATGCCAGCGTGTCAAGCATTTTGGTCACTACTCCAAAAATTTTTTTGATGACTATTCCATCAATTTTTTTTGTATCTCTCCATCTCTCACGAAAAAGTCGAGACAGTTCTCTCCAAAAAGGCTTCCCATCATCCTCCCAGATCTCTTTCGCCGGGTAAGAAATTTAGCGTCTGTTTCATATTTCAAGTTATATTCATCAAGATGTACATTTGTTTTCGTATGAATCTAAATAGTTGAATTTGTTCATAACCCTAATCCCTCTTTTTCGATTGTTTCAGTTTTCAATCCGATGAATAACGACCTAACACGGTTCGTCGATAATTTCAATCCGCCGTCTCCGCTTCAGCATTCGAGAGCTCTGAGAGGCGATTCTTATCTGGTCCGATTGAAAGCGGTTTGTATTCGAGTCCGATCGAGACGGCGACGAAGAAGATGGAGAAGGAGAAACCGAAGATGAAGATGAGAAGAAAATCCTCACCGGAAAAAGATGGAAACTGACTTTTCCAGACAAGATTTTAATCAAGGACATGTGGGTTACAATTTCTGATGATCTTTCTAAGGATGGACTTGCCTATGAAGGCCCTTCCTTCAGGTAATTATAATTAATTTTTTTTTGAACTTTTGATGTTATAAAAATCAAAAGTCATGATCCTTGATGGTTTATTTCTGCAGGGTTTTGGATGAAAAGCTAAGGCAGGCTTTCCTTAGGTACATCGAGATTAGAGGGATTGGTAATATTTTCAGAGTGGCTTGCTATATGAGTGACCATTCTTATTGAGTTTGCTCATGTTTCAGAACTTCCGGAGAGATCATACGGTGCTGATTGCCGTATTTATGTGCCTGATCACCCAACAAACAAGTTTAAAAATCTGTATGTATGGTATCTTCTCTCAACAACTCCCCTTTAAATTTAACAAACTTGTCATAGCATCCTATTTTCATGTTGGGTGGCATAACCTTCATATTCATTTAAAGGCTTATGCTTTGGTTAACAATTTTCCAGGACACAGTATTTGATGAGTTTTCTTGGCTCACATCTTTGGATGGTGGGGAAAACAATTCTGATCCGGAATCAGCCGCTTCTGTGGGTGCTTTCAATTGGTTTTGAGTTATTGGAAGTTGGTATCTTATGTTTTTCATGTTTCAGTATTATAAATATGTAGATATAGCTTCCCCTGTGTCACCAATAATATGTATATTTATGTTCTCCAGCTTACTTTTCGGCACATGTTACCAAACTTCAACGAGTGCTGGTGGGACAGTATTGTTCTTGATATCTTGATATGCAACTGGTTTGGTATGATTCTTAAGCCACATTTCCATTCTTTATGTCGTTTCAAAATGCTATGTAGAGCTGATTAACATTTTATATTGTTTTAATGTTGGTAGGGATCTGGGCAGGAATGAATACAATACGTTACTTTGATGGAAAAACATACGAGTGGGTTGGCATTAGCCGCCAGCCTAATATTATTGGCAAAGTAAGGTTTTGTTCAACTTCAAGATTGCATACATATGTGCCTAGCCGTTGCACGCATGTTGAGAGCTTTTGATATTTTTCAGGTGAAAAGGACACTGGGGCAGTTCACTCCAGCCCATTGGGACAAAGACGAGTGGCATCCGCTGCAGGGCCCTTGGCGTTTTATCCAAGTGCTCACTCTTTGCATCATTTTCTTAACAGTGGAGCTGAACACATTCTTTCTCAAGTTTAGCCTGTGGATCCCTCCTCGAAACCCAGTGATTATCTATAAGCTGATCTTGTGGTGGCTCATAGCGATACCGACAACTCGGGAATACAATTCATATCTCCAAGACCGGTATAGCCATTAACCGCTGTGATGTTGGTTTGTGGTGGTTGAGATAGGGTTTTATATATATACAACTGGTTGTTTTGGTTGTTGACAGGAAACCAGTGAAAAAAGTGGGATCATTCTGTTGGCTGTCACTGGGGATATGCATAGTAGAACTTCTCATCTGCATCAAGTTTGGAAGTGGTAAGTTGTTACTTACATATCCTCTCCTTTACTTATATGTTTACTTATGGGTTGTGGTGTGGTACAAAAACAGGATTGTACCCAACAGAGATGCCATTGTGGGTAGTGACACTTTGGGGAAGTGTGGGAGTTGGTATACAAAAAGGCATGTTATCTTAATTCTTACATATGCTCACCATACATTATTTGGTAACCACTCTGATGTTCTGAGATCTTGGTTAAAATATTTGGTATACAAAAAGGCATGTTATCTTAATTCTTGCATCCAATGGTGGTATCTTTTATTTAGTTTTCCCATCTTTTTCTTATCCAATGGTGTTATCTGAATTCTTGCAGGTTCCATATGAGTTGTCCTTACTTTTGCAGGAGTTTGTATGCATCAAAACAGGAGGAAGCTTCTTTAATATAAAGTTTGTCATCCCACCATTTATCTTCAATTCAGATGTTCTTAGTTCTTGCTATAAATTTATTGTCTACACAATGTCATGTGTTTAAATTAAGATTTATTAATCTAGGATTATGGCTCATAAGAAATAATGTATAAAATTACTTTAGATGCATTAAGATTTACTTTCTACAACATTGCCTATCTAAAGTTCCGTATGGTTTTTTGAACTTTTTATTTACAGATATATATTTTCGAAATTGATAATCTGTTGTATAATATTTATATTTATTATTTATTAATCCTAAATAATAGGAAAGCATGAATTTGGAAACTGTTTTGCTACGTGATCTCCAGGTAACTGAGTCTGAAAATGTGAAACTCTTCAACGCTCATATCATAATTTGTGTCGTGTTGAATTTCTTTACCATGAACCATTTTCTATTCTAACGTACTAATAACTTTTTTCTTTTCTAGATATTAACAAAAGCTACATATTGTATGGTGAAAAGGTAAACGTAAACAAAAGATATTAATAACATTTTTAAAATGGACTCGATTTGCTGCAACATGTTTATTTGTTGTGGTGGTCATAGCTCAGGAGAGGAGAGTAAGAGGCTTACCTTAAAACACATTTACAAGGAAGGCTTCTAAGAAATTTGAGAACTGAGAAGCACCGTAAGAAGAAAGGGAAGAAAATCAAAATCTGGTGATAACTAGAAGGCAACAAGAAGGTGACAACCAGAAAGATTAATGACTACCAACGTTGGCATTTCTTATTTTTTCTGTGTTTTTATAATCATATAGAAATGTGGTGATATTATTTTTGTTTGTTTTCGGATCAACATACAATTTTGCTTTTGTCCTTGCTTTAAAATTTCTTATCCCCTAAAAAATCTGAACACAATTTGACTAATTACACTTAGGAACAAGTCATTTTCTACTTTTTGTTCTGTATACCCATTCACTAGGTAAGAAAATTTCAAATGCTACTAGATCACTTTTCTATTTATACTTTTTTAATTTAATTTATCTATCTAAGTTGTGTTTAAATGTTCAGTTTTTTTTTTTTTTTTGATTAATATATAATAATAAAATGTTATTACAAGAGCAGTAAACTCAACTAAATAAAGGGAAGCACTAATATATGAAACTCATGAGAACCGGGCAATAATCAACATTATGTAAGAAACAGAGACCTTCAGATTCAGGGTTGGAAGAAGTTGAACCAGTTTAGAAGATACGAGCCATTCTCCAGACTCGTCGTAGTATGGGGACTGACATTTCCTTGATCAAGACTTGCTAGCTTTGCTCTCATAAATAGTTGTACTTCCTTGACAATGACGGATGCAGATTTGGTGGTGGAAGTATGTAATCGGGCATTCCTTTCTTTCCAAAGAAGATAGACTGCAGCCTGAAAGACTAGCTTACAAATGACTTTGAGATTCCGGTTTGTAGACGAATGAGGTAGCCAAGCAACGATATCATCAAACTGATTTGGCACAACTAGGTTCGAAGACTGGAGCAATGAATTCCATACCTCGGCCGAGAATATACAATCAAAGAATATGTGATCCTTTGTTTCCGCCATTACATCACACAGCAAGCAGGAGGCTGGGACTTGCAAACCCCAGCGAATGAGTCTGTCCCGTGTTGTCAAGCGTTCACGCAACATAATCCAAACAATAAAAGCATGCTTCGGAATGCGTTCTGGAAACCAGACAGAGTTGTACCATGAGACGACAGGGGAGCTCGGATGTAAAAATGTTCAGTTATCTACCTAAGTTTTCATTTATCTATCTTTATGTTTAGCAACATTTTTGATTTTTAAAGGTTTGTCAAAAAAGAATTATTACTATGATAATACTGATTGTGTTTTCTTTGTTTTTATGAGTTGTTTATCCCACCTAAATTTTTTATATAACCATTTAACTATAAGAAAATAACTATGATAACAATTTGACACTTTCAAATACTAATATTTGATAACATCTGGATTAATTTATTGATATCATCTAATTTACATGTAGTTTTGCTTATAAAGAAAATAACTTAATTTTGATAATTATTATTTTTATATAGTTCGACTGAAAAAAAAAATTAGGCAACCCTCAAAAAATTTAAATTTGATTATGTTTCCTATCGTTCCTCTGTTTTTACGAGCATATCTATCTTTTTTTTCCACTCTGTTCCTGCCGATGCTTTCTTCCATTCAAAATGTTCTTTACACATTGTTGCAAGTAGTTGCTGAGCTCAAAACTTCACATATATGTTCTTCTCTTTTGTATCCTTTGCATACTCTACACTAGATATATCCAAATGTATTACTTTTCTTTTACTGTCGTGTCTTTCAGAAATGTTTTTTACGTTGTTGCAAGTAGTACTTATTTGTACTAAAATAATGTTACTTTATATTTTAGCTAAAACAAAACTCTAAACACATTCTTAATATAAACTATATAATCTTTCATATTAATGTATTGCTTTGTCTTACATTTGAACGTTAATTGAAAAAAATGTACTGAAATACAATGCCCGTGCAACGCACGGGCCAGAATCTAGTTTCTTAATAAAAGAAAAAAAAAAAAAACAAGTCTTCCCCAAGAAGTCTTACGTGTTAACCTACCCACCCAGTTGTTTCTTCTTATTAAACGCTTCTTCCATGAATCTCTAATCCACACAGCCGCGACTAGCATCATTCTCAACAAATTTTCTGATTAGTAAAATATCATTTATCGATTTAAGGATCTTTACTACATAGGATTAGGATCGTCTTGCAAAGGTTGTTGATTTATTTGTTTTGTCCTCCTCGGTTCTTATGTGAAGAAAGTTTGGTTTTTTTTTTCTTTGGGTCAGCACCGTATAGCCCCTTACATCTTAGAGTATATAGATGCAAGGAACAAATTGTTACTCAATTGGTACAATATATTGGCACTTTCGCTTTTTTTGTTTTCATCTCTAGGGATATTCAATGGCTGAACTTCCTCAGATTATGCGTATTGGCCAATATGTATTCACATATTATGCTGTTGGATTTAATTCATTGGGGTTGAATTTTATGTGTGTTTGGTTACTGGTATTGGTATTGGAAGAAAGCAGATCATGATGATGAGAATAAAAATAGCCTCTGAAATCAATTTTCACGTGGATTATATTTATACCTTCAAAGTTCTCTGAATTGCTCTGCTTTCACTTTTAAATCCGTTTTCTCAGTATTTTTGACATAGATAACTGAACATCGGTTTTGTCTCTCCTCTACTATTGGAGATTTCAGTCTGTTGGCGTCTGAGATTTGTAAAAGTACATCTTTATTTGATTCAAGTATAACCAGTTTGATGTTATACTTGGCTTGGCATCTAAGAAAATCATAGTCTGTTTAAGCTGATTTAATGCTTCAGACCACACGAGCATGGTGCTATATGAAATTTCTGAGGATGAGTTTTTTGTTCATTCCATATTAAGCATTCCGCTTTGATATATGGCTTTAACTTTTGGAGAACATTTTGTTTGCGTGTGGATTCTTTATATTGATTCAGTATGGATTGAAATGACCATGTTAAGTTCGCCGCTGGGGTCACCAAGACAATCATGGAGATTGTGAAACTCTGCCACAAGCACAGCGTCATTCATAGAGATTTGAAGCCCGGAGTGACCCCATTAGGTATACTTCTTGAATTCTTGAAAGCAGCTAGATTTATCTTAGCTTTGATTTTTTGGATTATGGTGGTAGCACAATCTTCTAGGTTGAGCAATGTTATGTATGGATGTTGTTGAATTGTAGTGGCTATTTAAGTGTTAGAATTGGAAAGGAACAGTTTGCTGATTCTGGATTTGCATAAAATTGCTTACTTTATTCCATGTAATGTTATATTCTGAGTTTTTGATATTGAGTTTCATGAGGAGCCTTTGAGTTTCTTCACGTTGCCTCTCTGTGAGCACTTGTCATAGCGAACAGAGCATAAACAATCTTGGATTGTAAGGAATCTTGAGGCGTAGCCATTAGAATAGTTTTGTTGTCTAGAGACAACAACTGGTATTAGATGTTCTAGCATATGTATGATTATTGGTCTTTAATTCACTTGCTAAAGCTTAAGTATTTGGCTCCAGGTGATTAAATTGGAACAAGGAAGCAGACGAAGCTTCTGTTGAGTAGTCCTTCAAATGTTTATTACAAATGTAACATGTCATGGAAAGTGGATCTGTCTAACTTGTTTAAACAGACAAGTCTAAATAGATTTTCAATATAAACGGGTCTAAACAGGCCGGTCTGAAATTTCTATCTAACTCAAATAAAATTTTAGAAATCAAAATCCAAAAAATAAAAAATTTACTAAATAAATTATACAATATTTTTTTATAGGTGTGAAATATTAGATTCAATCATAGAAAATATATAGTAAAATATAAAAAGTTATATTTTGTATATTTTATTAGAGTTTAAAAATAAAGAATTATAAACAAACCTAAACATAACTATTTAGTAATGAATTTTTAGATAATATTTGATGAACAATTAAAATTATTTAGTAATTGTTTTTTTAGTTTAGGCATTTCAAGTTATTTATTAATATTATTAAGTATCTATGTTTATAATAATTTATTTATAACAATTATTATTTATATTTAAAATTAAATAGTATTGATTGCAACATTATTATTATCTATATAATTACATTCTGCACATAAATAATCTAATGCATCATAAAACCCATCTAAAAAAGTTTATAAAATCATAAATATAAACAAAAAAAAATAAACTCAAGATTTAGATAAATATAAATGGTTGATAAAAAAAAGATAACATTTAACGGAAAAAGATATTTAAAATATGTAATTATAATGGAAAAAATCCAAGCAATATAAATTCAAAATAAATTTGTAAATATAAAAATTAGATAAAATATTTTTATTCAGAAAATGTAAATAATTAAAATAAATATAAAATATTGAATAAAACAAATAAAAATTGTTAAACTAACGAAATGCCTAAACTAAAAATAATTAAAATCATAACTAATACCGAGCTGAACGTGGTTCAAAATATATAGTGAAAAAGTGTTTCATTCATTTTTGAGATCACATGTCAAATAAATCACAAATCAAGAAAATGATCTAACTAATACACAAGTTGAGCGCATATCAAAATATATATTGAGAGGGTGTGTCATTCATTTTTTGAATCACGGATCAAATAACAAACGGGTAAAAAAAACGATTTTGAAACAAAAAAGAAAAGAAAATCATCTAACTAATAATCCGCACTAAACATGGACCAAAATATATAGTGAAAGATTGTGCAATTCATTTTCGAGATCATAACTCAAATTAAACAGAGGTTAAAAAACAATCATCTAAGTACTACCCAAATCAAAATAAATAGTAAAAGATTGTTATATTCATTTTTGAGATTACATGTCAAATAAACATGGGTCAAAAAAATAATTTCGAAAAAATCACATATATAGTACTTTGTGTTGCACGGTTCAAAATATATAGTGAAAGCGTGTGTCATATATTTTCGATATCACAGGTCAAATAAAATATTGATCAAGAAAACGATCTTGAAAGAAAAATCTATCTAAATAATACCCCGTGTTCAGCATGAACCAAAATATATAATAAGATATTGCGTTATTCATTTCCGATATCATTCGTCAAATAAAACATGGTATAAGAAAACAAATAAAAATAAAAATAAACAAAAGAAACTATGAGCATCAAAACAAAATTATACCCGCCGATCGGCGGGTCAAAATCTAGCAAATGTATTATATGACTAAAATATTTCGTTTCTCTAGCGTTTTTAAAAGGGTAATAAATATATTTGTGTTTTTAGCAAACAAAAAATACATATTTTATATTAACTAGATCCTTGCAAATTTTATACAATCTTATACTAGATTCTGACCAATGCATCAGCACGGGATAATTGTTTTCTTATAAAACATATTTTAATAAAATATTCATTCTTTGGATTTCGATTTTCAAATTTATAGTTGAGTGTTTCATAAAATGTTTGATCCACCTGCTACGATCTACAAATTATTTTTTATCAACAAAACATGTCTCGCATAATCCGTGAAAAACATTATATACGCACAAGTCCCGCCTAAATTTGTAGATAACTCGCGAGATCCACAAATATTTTTAAACACTCATAAAATTATTTTTTTATATATGTTTTAGTTAAAAACATTTTCTATAATATAAATTAAATATTATTTAAATTAAATAATTTTTATTAAACAAAAAAAATTTATTACTATATTTCATTATAAAATTATTTAAATATTTATAATTTAATTATTAATAATTGTGGTTCCCGACAATCCACTTCGCCAAAAACAGAAGAACGCACCCACACGCCATATCCAAAATTATCATCCTCATAACCCGTAATTTATTGGTTTTCAATTTATTTGATACACACTTGTCCCACGGTGAATATAATAAGATGTAACTGCATGTGTTGTACCAAATTTCTTGTTCCGACTAATGTTAATGATATTTCGACAACAATTTAAGCTCATATCAATATATATATTATGTTATATAAATATATTAAATAATTTCAAATTTATTTAAACCATAAATAGACTATATATTTTATGCTTTCACGTCTTTTTCTTTTTTTGGTCTTATGTGATTTGTTAACATGTTTGATATAATTTACAAAACAAATGAGATTTTAAGAATATAATAATACTTATTTCATACTGAATATGTTAAGTAGATTTATTGTTTATATATTTTTGAATTTTAAAGTAATGACAATAAAATTAATGGCAACGAAATTAAGAATAATAATATCGAAATATTATATTTCTTTTGAGTTAATTTTTTCTAATATATTAGTTGTAATAAATAAATTAATTTTTAAAATCGGTTTGCTTTGTTTTTGAAATTTTAATGAATTTGGATAAATAAATAATGATTGGGTTAAAATTTATTTTTCTAAAACTGGGTAAAAACTAAATAATTTATAAAATAAATTTTATTTATTTTGTTGCTTTTAACTAATATAGAGAAAACTATATATAAAATATTCTCTACTATTAATAAGAAAAATGATTTACTTTAAAGTGGAATTTTCTTTTATTTTAAAATATAATAATAACTTATTTAATTAATTAAAATTAAATACATATGTAAAATTATCTTTTGATTAATTAATATGTAAATCACATTTATGATAGTAATATTTTTAAATATTAATTAATGAAAAACTTTCTAAAGTTGGATACTATTAATTGATATCTTAAATACTTTTTATTTTGGTTGTGTCAGTTAATATTTTATTTATATAAATATTTATATATTGTATTTTTTAAAAATAAATATCATTTACTATTATCATTAGTAAGTTTTTAATTAATTAATTTTTGAAAGCAAATATATTATAGGTAACCAAAATATCTTAACAATAAATATCTTAACCATAATTATCTTTCAAAATAATTTGACATTTAGTTTATAAAGATTTATCCAAAATTAAATGGTAATAATCAAATTTCCTTGTATTTATCATTTTCGAAATTATTTGGAATTTAAATTAACAAGGTACTATTATAAATAAATTAAAAATTAATGGCATATTCAATTTTATGTTTCTATTTTAATAATATAAATTAATTAATTAATTTAAAATTACTATTACCCACTACATTATTTTAGAGATAAAATACGAGTTTGTTGTTTCATCTTTGGTCACCATCTTTTTTTTTTTTTTTCATCTTTGGTCACCATCTTTTCACAACTAAAAAACCATAAATAGAAGAAAAGGAGAAAACGAGATAACTGATAGAAATCAGAAAACATGATGTTTGATGAATTATTCCCTATGAAGAAAAGAATGATCGTAATCCAATAAACTCAGCCTCGTTATGCGGACTGAGCAATCACTACAAGAAAAACTGTATTTAGCTACGGATTTTCCCGTAGCTAATTTTTTCAGCTACGGATTGCTACGGATTAGCTACGAATTCAAATCGTAGCAAGGTCGTAGCTATCCGTAGCTATTTATAGCTATTTTAGCTACGGACATGGGTCGTAGCTATCCGTAGTTATATAACTATGAATAGCTACGAATAAGTCGTAGCAAACAATAGCTACGATTAGCTACGTCATTTATCGTAGCTAATGAGCTACGAAAAAGTTCGTAACTATTCGCAGCTATATATATTGTATAGCTACGAATATATCCGTAGCCATTGAAACCCTAAACCCTAAACAAAAATATGAAGTATAAATAAAACTCTAATTAACAAAATTTCAATTCCTATAACATATCAAAATCTAATATTCAACATTTATACATTTTATTATGAATTAAAAAAAGAAAGAAAGAGAACAACTTGCAGATCTGAAAACCGTGTCTTCACCTCTTTCTTCATCTTCTTCAATCGGTTTCTTCATCCACCCATCTCAGCTCCTCAGCTCCTCACCACCAATCTTCTTCAATCGTGTCCTCATCCTCACGGTGTCATCCTCGGTGCAAGACGAAGATCCGGCAAGGCTATCGAAGATCGGCGAAGGTTCTTCTCCACGTTATCCGGCCAAGGGGAGGGAGAGGAGATGGTGTTGGCGGCTGCGTCGTGAGTTTCAGGTGTTGAGATAGAGAGAGAAGTCGAAGACGAAGCCAGTGTGGTGGTGACGAAGCCGGTGGTGGTGAAGACGAAGCCGGTGGTGGTAGCTTGCCGGATAAACACGGCGTGCCGTTAAGAGATGCGATCTGACCAAGCTGATAGAGAGAAGACGATGGCCGGGAGAGAGAAGAGGAAGACCGTGGTGCCGACGGCGGCCTCGTCACCGGAGCTGCCACAATCGGTGACGGCGAGTCGATCCGAGCTCTCATCGAGCTTTGCTATTTTCTTTTTCTTTGTTTGTTATGTTTATTTATTTAATTGTTTTTTTGTAAAGTTTAATAATTTTGATAAAAATAAAGTTTAATTATTTATTGTAATTTAATTTTATTATAAATATTAAATTTAATTAAATAATTTTATTTATATTTTTTTTTAATTTTCATTTTAAATTAGCTACGACAAAAATCGTATGAATTCGTAGATATATAGCTACGATTTGATTCGCAGATATTCGTAGCTAGTGTAGCTATGAATACGGGTCGTAGCTATCCGTAGCAAATAGCTACGAAACTGTTCGTAGCTATGCCGCAGCAAGCTTGCTGCGGATAGCTACGGATTCTCATTTGCTACGAGCGTTTAGGCGGGGATAGCGTTCGTAGCTATCCGTAGCTAATGAAAAATTAGCTACGGATTTTGGGCCATAGCTACGAAATAATCCGTAGCTATGGCCCAATTTTCTTGTAGTGAATTTCTTTTAGCAAATTGGCATTGAGTAAGAGCATAGAAATGAGGTAGAATTAATATGTCTAAGTTTTCCCTACGAATCAACTGCAAATGCACAATGTATCGATTGTACTGTTTAGGGTATCGAACAAAGGGCTTCAGATTACTCAATAGATTATTCGTTATCAAATTACGTTAAGCAGAATGTAGTGAATGAAAATTGCAACGCGGGAAAGTAAACAAGTGTAAGATCGAGATGAGAAAGCGTCAGGTTCAGGAAGTTGTCAGGAAATCAGGAATATAAATCAATCAATCAATCATGAATTCAGATTGCCAACGTTCTATAGAACTCGAAACACAAGAATATAACAAACCAACTCTCATTGGGAATATTATGTATGTCTAGCAACCTAGAAATCCAAATCTCTTTGCAATCCTAGCGTTGTAAAAAAGCATTAATCTCAGGTTCGTTCGTTCACAATTTCCCTAAACCATATCTCTTTGTGAATAGACAAATTGCTCACCTAGTTTCTTTTCTAGCTAATTAACCAACACTCGCTGCGCTAATCAACCTAATATCAATAATCTAAGTGGCCATTTCAGATTAAGAGTTAAGATCAACCTAGATGAAGAACTAGAAGTTATGAATCCCAATTAAACAATCAATCTATAATTCCATAAAATCCCTAACGAGAATCCCTAAACCTAACAAGTAAACTACTCAGACATGACAATCATAACAATAGACATGATTAATATAATACTCAATATAATAAAAGAGATAAAGAAACATGGGTTCAAAGTCTTCTCTCTCAAGGTATAAGATCAGTCCCAAAAAGCTTTAATCTCTCTAAAACTCAAAGTATGAAAGTGTAGCCTAAACAGTGGCTCAAAACCTAACTAATAGTCTAAACACGATTTGGATCTTCTTGTAAATATGAGAAACTTTTGGGTTAATCTTGCAAATCTCCAAAATCTCTTATTTTGACGCGCATGATTTTTGTTCTTTTGTGGTATCGTGATAGGTCTAGTTTTAATCCCTATACTAACTGCAAGTGCACAGTGATGTAGTTGTAGTACTTAGGGTATCGAATCCACAGGGACTCCGGTCAACGATAGATTTAGAACTATTAAGATTAAACTAGGAGAAAGCAAATTGTAATGAGAAACTAAAGCGAAGCAGAAAAGTAAATCAGGCGAGTTTGTAAGCAAGGAGGCAAAGCGTTAAGTCTAGGGAGTTCTCAGGAAATCAGGAACATAAACTAATCAATCAATCGGGATCTAATTAAGAACTATTCTAGAACTCAAACACAGATATAGAATTAACCAACTGTCGTTGCAAGAATTCTCTAAGTCTAAGTGCAACAATCCAAATTCCTTTGCAATTACTAACAGATTAAACCAGCCTTAATTCCAAGTTCGATATGTTCACAATCTAATTAAACCAAATTCCTTTGCGAGTAATTAAATTGCTCATCTAGGTTCTTTCTAGCTAATTAACCAACTGTCGTTGTATCAATCAACCTAACATCATAAATCTGGGTAGCTAATTCAGATTAAGCAGTAAGAACAATCCTAGATGAAGAACTAACAAGTATGAATCCCTACAGATCTATTAACCTATAATTCCATGAAATCCCTAATGAGAATCCCTAAACTTAACAGGTAATCTACTCAGACATGTTCATCGGAACATAAAACATCATGAATAGAAAACCAATTATCATAAAATCAAATAAAGAACTGGGGTTCGAAATCCTCTCTCTTTCGAGAGCAGGATCAGCCCCTAACTCTCTCTGAAAAATAGAATAAAGCGTAAGTAAAGCGTAGCCTAAACAATGGCTTAAAAACCCTAATATAATGGTCTAAAGTCGGCTGGGGCTTCTTTGTAATTATAAGGAACTTCTGGGCTTTTGTGCAATTTCCATATTCTTCTCATTAAACCGCCGAGAGAAGTCCATAACGCGTCTGCATCGATCGATGCCAAAGGTGAATCGATCGACACATGTATCAAATATCGACAGTGAACTCTATCTCTCGGGTCAATACTCCAAAATGCTCCAAAATGCTCCATAATCTCCAATTCCGCTCCAAACATACCTAGACCTGTAAACATACTAAAAAGACTCCAAAACATAACATAAGACTCGATAAATAAGATATATACCATGGTTAAAAACCCTAAAATCCATGGTATATCATATCGACCGACACCAAAATGGTGTTGACCGACACCTGGTGCAGACGCATCCAGTAAACTCCGTGAAATCCATGTATGTTGTAGAATTACTCCAAAAGCTCCCAAAATCTCCAGTTAAGTTCCAATCGTGTCCAAACATGTAAAGACTCTAGAAAGACTCGAAAACATCTAATAGAGTCAAGATTAAGACTTATATCATAGCTTAAAAACATATAATCAACTCCCCCCACACTTAGTCTTTGCTTGCCCTCAAGAAAACATAAAACCAAAGTCTGAAAAGAGGTTTGAAAACACAGAAACTCATTTCTTCGTTAGAACACAACATCAACAAGCACCATAGTAAAGCCACATGAAAAACGTACCTGACAAGATCCAGAACACTATGTACTTCCCCCACACTTAGCAACTGCCCCAAGTAAACTCCACAATCCATATGAGAAATCTAAATTCACCATTCTTACTTCTATAATATTAAGTGCGGTCTCACCGAGGGAATATCGATCAGAGGGCACATGAATTCTTACTCTGTCAGAACCTGGTCACACAGACTTTCTTACTTCTAGTTCCTTTAATCTCTCTTTTCTCGCTTCAGAGGCTGATTTTTCCCCACTGGGTATCATTTTTTTTTCTATCAGCTGTTCTTCCCTTTTTATTTGAGGTGTTTCATTGGACATGTTTCCATGAAACACATGAGATAATAGGGGTCTCTACCACTTCCGTGATCACTTCGAAGCTACTAGTTAATCCTTAGAGTATTCATTTTTTTATAAGCTTGAAGGGAAGAGAGAGGGAAACCGTACTCACACAGACAAGTCTTTCAGAACTGAAGGAGGAATCCAATCCAAAGTATACCCAGCCCCTGAGTGAGAAAATTAAGTCAGGTTAGGTGTGAAGCCAGTAATGGATCCTCTGAATACCCAAAAGGATATGGGTGTCCTCAGTAGGTTGATTCGTGTTGGGATTTTTTATTAGTCTCAGATGCATGTCAAGCTTGTTCCAATGGTCACTTAGGTTCCTGCAGATGTGGTAGTTCCTCGAAAAATCATAATTTCCCACAAAGGTTTTGACTCAATAAAATGACTCAACTGACTCTAAGAAAACAGAAATCGGTATGTTAGTAACTACCTCCCCAACACTTAAACAACACTCTCCCCAATGTTATATAAGTTTGGGCTCGGGAGAACAAGGTCAAAACGAAAGTTTTTTTGTGTGTAGCTTATGGAGTATCTCAGAACTAGGCGTGAGCATTTAAGGTCAGGTATTCCGACCCGACCCTTGTATGACTCGAATTATCTGACATTTAACTTTATTCGATATTGAAATAACTTGTTTGGGTAGTGAAATTTTTTTTCCGGATAAGGGTCAGGTATTACTCGAACTATCCGAAATATCCGTTTAAGCAGTTAAAATTTAACTTTTTATAAAAGTATATAAATATAAATAAAATTGTATAATAAATAAAAAATTATTTAATGAGAAAATGTAATATTTATATTGTTAGATATATAAGTTTATTTATTTTTGTTATTATTGTTATTTCATTAATTTATTTAATTATAAATTTTTATAAAAAATTTTAAAAGAGTTCGGTTACCCGAAATACCCGAACATTATCCGTAATATTTAGAGTTCGGGTAGTAAACGGGTAATGATTTTAACTACACCCGAAATACCTGAACATTATCCGTAATATTTAGAGTTCAGGTAGTAAACGGGTAATGATTTTAACTACCCAAACCGACCCTTATCCGACCCTTATCCATTACTACCCGACCCGTTTTTAAGAATACACTTCAGGTAGTGATTTTTGATACCTAAAATACCCTTACCCAACCTTTATTCGCCATTATCCGACTCGTATCCGCAAACGCACAAGCCTACTCATAACCAAACTACTAGTTACTACTTAGACCATGTCCAATTCTACTCCATTTCTTATTCCAAATTGCATTTTGTAGTAAAATTTATTCCAATTCTACTTCATTTTCAATTGTAAAATAGAGTAAAATATGGGATTACTCTATATTTCGAATAAAATATGTAATTATTTTATTTTTTGTTTATTATTATTATTTTTATTCCAAAATAGAATAGGGGTAGAGCAAAACTTAAATGCATTGAGAATACTCAATTTAGGAATGAAAGCAACATTAATTAGTTGATGAGGAACACAGTCAAACACAGAACAAAAAGGGAAGCTCTCATTAATTAGTTGATGAGGAACGCAGTCAAACCAAAGTCAAAGACGTACTAGTAGGTCTCCTTGATGAGCGAACAAGCACAAGGCTAGTTAGCTCCGCACCGAGTCGGACCGGGGATCCGACCCGCACCGCACCAGATCTGACCCGATTGTACCGAGATCCGATCCGCACCGCATTGAGTAGAGCTGGGCATTTTAACCGGAACCGATTACCCGAACCGAAACCGACCCGAAATGGACTGACCCGAAACCGATTTGGTTATATAGCATTTATCCGATGGGTAATTTATTTTAGAACCGTGGGTATCAAATAATACCCGGAACCGAACCGATACCCGATCGGGTATCCGAATGATCCGGAAAATATTAAATATATTAGTTATTTTCATATATCATACGTATAATTTTGGTATTATGGGTATTTTAAAAGTTTTATTTTCGGTTTTTGAATATATTTTTGACATTTCAAATAATTTTTTTTGTTTTTTCTTTGTTTTCGGTTATTTTTGCTGGTTTTAGAAAAAATAAATTCTAGATTTTTGGGTCTAATTCAGATATTTTTACAAATTTCGGGTAAAATCCGGTTCTGAATTTTTAGACCTGAACCGACCCAGAACCGGTTGAACCCGAATCGATATCCGATTCGAAATTGCATAAGTATCCATTGGGTAAAAAATTTCTCAACCCGAAGAACCGGAATCGATCCGAAAACCCGAATGCCCAGACCTACCTAGCACTGAGTCGGACCAACCCCAAAACTGAATCCAGTTATTGGGCTCTTAATAGTTACAATATATGGGCCTATATATTCTAACTATTAAGAGCCCGGTTCAATGATTCGGTTTAAAATTTTGTAACTTGCTGTGAACGAGAGTCTCTTCCCGTTTCTTCAGGCGTGGCTTTATGTAAGGATCACCATAACTTGTTGCGTAGGTTCAAATCTGTTGGCACATATGTTTATGGAAACCCATCTGCAGAAAACGCCTAGAGCTCCTCATATCTTTTCCATCTCTTGATAGGTTTATGCGGATAATTGTTTTGGCAGGGACACATACTGCTCTTAGATGATTCTATAGCTCAAATGTTTCAGGATAGCTAAAAGCAAAGCTATCATCATCTTTATACTAGCCTGAGATTTTGGATTACCGATTTTTACAAAACCCAACAAAGTCAGTGCTTGTTATTTAATATATAAATAAATTCATAAATTTTCATGGTCAATAAACTTTCTTCATAGATTATTTTGATTTTGAGCCGTGAGTCTCCTCAGTGACAGAGTAATTGAGCTAGACCAGGGTATCGAATCAAACTCAAATCACCGATTCTGGAACTCTCCT
This sequence comes from Orychophragmus violaceus, assembly GCA_030180135.1. Taxonomy (NCBI): domain Eukaryota; kingdom Viridiplantae; phylum Streptophyta; class Magnoliopsida; order Brassicales; family Brassicaceae; genus Orychophragmus; species Orychophragmus violaceus. The sequence continues at coordinate 54,357,802 of CM058236.1, read as the reverse complement.
AAATACTCAGAAGTTTCCAAATTCGAAACATCAAAAAGTATTTACAGAGCACAGAGCTTTCTCTGCGGTTTTCTTTCTTCACCTTCTTACCAATGAGATAAGGCAGACAAAACCCCGCTTTTGGTGTAGAAAAACAACGGCTTTCTTGTACCGCTTTTTTATACATGGAGCAGCAAATCTCAGAGATCTTAGATAACGTTGCTGGCCATACCGTTCTCAACTATATGTTCATTCCGTTGTTGTTGATGGTTATAGTTTTCCCCAGAAGAGAGTGAGCTTAATATCCCTTGTCTTGTCAAGTCAGAGTTCTTCTCCCCAACTTCGATCTTGCAAAGAGGGCAAGAGGCATTGATCTTGAGCCATTTGTCTACACACTCTTTGTGGAAGAAATGTGCGCATGGAAACACTAAACATAACCTATAAACATATGAGAGAACAAAAACGGGTTCAGTCTTTGACAATAATACAGTGAGAATAACCAAAAGAATGTAATAAATACCTGTACAAGTTAGGAGCCTCAGTTGCAGATGAAGTATACATACATTACCTACCACAAACCATATCGCAAAGAAGCAATCCAGAGCCATTTTGAAGTATTCCACTATAACTTTTTAAGTCCGGAAAGCCAAAATCAAAAGACTCGAATCAGTGACTATGAACAACAATCGTTAAACATGACAGGATGACTCGACTAGATTGCAAACATTGTTCAACAGAAGAGACAACTAAAACATTCCATTCTAGCATTTCAGATCATCTAAGAGCATGTGAACATTAAAAAATATTTACCTGGCTGCACTTATGATATCTACTACTGCGAGAAGATGCTGTATTAGTCTGTCGACCATCTCCTTCAGATGTCCTGGATATGGAGAAGGAGAATGGTCCTGCTGCAACATTAAGATTAGGACGGTGCTGGCCAGAATCTTGTTAATTCGAGTGATAATATGCAACAGATCCACACTGATAACCCACAATCCAAGCAAACAATGGTGCGCGTGGTTGCTCATGTTTTGACAAAGACAAAACGGCAATGGCTGCAATGATCTGTCCAAGAGTGAGGGCTAGTTAGATGGAAATTCATAAGCCAAAATTCAAAGGAATTGTTCTGCGACGTATGCTTCTAGGATTGGATCGCATAAACAAAGAAGAAGAAGAAGCTGGAACAGACATTGTTGGAACAGTTGAAGGTCTCTCCTCCTCATTGCCAGCACTTGTGGGAATGTCAATGATGTGGTCGTTTGGGCTTAGATTCCCTTTGATTTTTAATAAGATTATCACTACAAGAAAAATCAACATTCATAACACACGATACAAGCTATGGTATGTAATAGATAACGTTTCCACAAACGCTCTGACAGCGGTAGCTATAATAGACCCCCTCTACGATAGCATTTCTTTCGTGCTATGTTATTATTGCAAATTAATAGCGTTAATTTTAATTTGCTATGTTTGGTGCAATCTATTATAGCGTTTTACATGGTGCTATTATTATTTGCATCTATAATAGTTTTTTGTATTAAATTATTATTATTATATTGTTATGAATAATAAGATGGATACCCATTATAAGGCCCATCTTGTAGTAGCTTCTAGAATTACTTGTACACTAGGTTTTACTTGGTCATCAAGTCTTTGTACTCCTATATAAAGGAGCTTTCATTCATTGGAATAAACATCACCAATTCTTTTATCTCTCTTCTATTCACAACACGTTATCAGCACGATAGTCTCTCTTTTTCTATTTTCTTACACCGAAAAGGTGAGATTTAATTTATGTTTATTTTATTACTTATTCTGGGATGATAAGTGACATCTTCTCTGAATATCGTTATGATAGGCTATGCCTTCACGATTATGATCTCTGATCTTATTCATAATAGAGATGATTATCAATACTTATCTAGAATAATAATTTATTGATATTTGTCATGATTTAATCCTGTATTTAAACCATGTTTATTATCGATTCATGATTTATCTTAATGGATTCAATTCTTTATTTTATTGTTTATAAATTAGTGATTGTGCTCAATAGCTTTAAATCATTATACTGCTTTTGATTTGATTATTTTATTGTTCTAATCAATTTGATGAACACGTTTTGATTTTTTTATGAGTAAAAGATTTTGTTTTATTGTATTTCCAAAATTCTAGATTCTGAAAAGATTTAACCTACTATTTTTAAAATCAATATATTCCCTTTTGTTTTAATTGTTTCCAAAATTTTAGATTCTGTTTTAAGGAAAATATTTAAGTTTCTATTTTTAAATATTAATATATTCCTTTTTGTTTTAAGGAAAATATTTAAGTTTCTATTTTTCCTTTTTGCTAACTTGCATATCAACTCCAAACAAATATTTCGTAGCATGTGTAGTTTGATTATAAGTTTAAAGTTCATGATCATATTGTTTTGCCATCAAATTTCATGAGGTTTTGGATATTGGTGGCTTGACGTAAAATATCCACATATTCTTTGGAACATTAATGCGAAAGAAATATATGATCACCAGAATGTGATATAGTCATAAACTCATCTTTATTGGTTAATATAAGATTATAAGACTTTAAGTATGTGAATAAGTACTCATATAGAGATGTTATAGAAGTCATGCTCTATCTTTCATGCAAATATTGTTGTTCTGGAGACACAATATCATGAAAAGTGTTTGAGACGTACTATGAGTTTATATTTTATCTTATTGAAAAAGAAAAGTACCACAGTAATGACAATACCCGAGGAGTAGCTATATAAGTAGTTGTAGACGTATATGTGGATATGAATATGGATATGGTCAAGGTCGAGCCCCGATGAGTTTCTTTCAAGAAATCATATCCTCACCAGAAGTGAGAAAATGATGATCGTAGCAATATGTGATGATGAAAGAAATTTGTGTGAGTACAATGTTAGGTTTTATAAAGATTATTGACAGCTCTAGAAGAGCGAATTGCCTATGGGAACGCAATTTGAAATCATTAATGCGTTATATTTTCCCAAGTCTCAAAGGTCAAAAGAATCTAAGATACACATGACCTAAGTTGGGTATGTTGTTGATTTCGTGGGATTCAATTCGAGATAGATGAACCTGGAGTGTTACTATCTCGAGGGGGAGAACTAGAGAATCCCACATCCATTCTAAGTACTAAGTGGAACATCCTGAAGATTATGTTCAAACTGAAAATAGACTTGATGAATCATTTATAAAGAAATCCAAAGGGATTTTAAATTTAATCATGTTGAGACAATAAGGGAAATGTTGAATGCCTTCAACATAAGTAATACCCGAGGCAATAAATGTATTTTGGAGAAAATACATGCATTATCTATTGAATTGTACTACACTACTACACACAGATTAGTAAAATGGAGATAAATGTTATGGTAAACCAGAAGTTTACTGAAAGTTTAATTTTTGGCAAACCGGTTATGTCATCCCGGTTTTGTAATGATGCGACATTCGTTGAAGAACCAGAGATTCTTGCGAATGATCTGCTATATGCTGCTTGCTCACAAGGCAATACGATATCCAAAATAGATTTGGAATCTATTTAATTTATGGAAAGTATACAAGGAAATGTTTGTGGGCTTGATCACCCACTGGTGGACTGATCATCCACCATATGTTTATATATTAACACATCGATAAGATTGTCGTATGTATGTATCCTTGTCATAAATCCGCAACTTAAAGTGTGCGAGACTAATTGGTAATACTGGTGAAACTGAGCAGCATTGATTCGCATATAGCCAAAGAGTAAAATAGCTCTCCCCATCAAATTGGTTTTGGGTCAGGAACCATAAATCCCCATCTAGAGAAGTTGGATAAGTTGCTCCACCACAATAGAAAAGATGAGACCTCAAAGGAGGTTATAAATATATGTTGGATATGATTCTCCATTGATGATTAGACTCTTTTAATGAGTCAATTTATCCAACTTTAGGGAGAGAAAATAAACAGCTGGAAAAGAAATGAATTATCTATGATCCTCGTACTAAAGAGCGTGAATAGAAGTCCAAATGAATGTACGAAAGATAATTCAAGTAGATTGGTTAAGCAATTTGTTGCCAGATGCTTCAACTGGACCTAATAGAGTGACAAAGTCACATACCAGCTGTAAATGCTCCAGTTAAATTGGATGTCCCAGAAGGACAATATCAAACTGCTAGTGAGTCTAAAGAGCGCTTGAAGCGTGATAGACCTATCGGTTCCAAAGATAAGAATCCTCGAAAAAGAAAAGGAGCATGAATGAGAATGGCAGTACCAAGGAATGAAATATTAAAGATCTCGAGAAGAGATGATAAACATGACAAGAAAGAAATTCAGGTACCTGAGAATATGAAAATCTCTAATAGCTATGTCATGTCTTGAATAATATGGAACCGATATCAAATCGACGTCGTTAATAATTATGCATGCAGTATAGCAGTTGATGAGAATGAGGATCATAAGACATCTATTGAAGAGTGTACACAAAGAAGTGATTGGCCAAAATGGAAGGAAGCAATAGATGCAGAATTAAAATCTCTCGCTAAAAGAGAAGTATTTGGACCAGTAGTCCGTACATCTAAAGGTGTAAAACCAGTAGGACATAAATGGGTCTTTGTACGAAAGAGGAATGAAAATGGAGAAATTGTGAGTTATAAAGCACGTTTAGTCGCACAAGGATTCTCACAAAGACCTGGAATTGATTATGAAGAGACTTACTCTCCTGTGGTGGATAAAACAACTTTCAGGTTCCTTATTAGTCTGGCGATAAAAGAAGGACTTGATTTACGTTTAATGTATGTAGTGACGGCCTACTTATATGGACCATTGGAAAATGACATTTATATGAAAGTCCCAGCAGGATTTAAACTACCTGAAGTAGTAAATTCGAATTCCCGAGAACAATACTGCATAAAACTAAATCGATCTCTTTATGGACTAAAACAGTCACGGCGTATGTGGTATAATCGCCTTAGTAAATACTTGTTAAGAGAAGGCTACAAGAATGACCGTGTTAGTCCATGCATCTTCATAAAGAGATTTGAGAAAGGATTTGTGATAATTGCAGTATATGTTGATGATTTAAATATTATTGGAACTCCTGCAAAGATTTCATATACAGTGGAGTATTTGAAGAAAGAATTTGAGATAAAAGATCTTGGGAAAACAAAATTTTGTTTGAGACTACAAATTGAACATGTAAAGAATGGAATTCTAGTACATCAAGAAACATACACAGAAAATGTGCTCAAAAAGTTCTACATGGATAAAGCACACCCCTTGAGTAGTCCAATGGTTGTAAGATCACTTGATGCGTCAAAGGATCCATTCCGTCCTCGAGAAAACAATGAAGAAGTTCTTGGCCCTGAAGTACCATACTTAAGTGCAATAGGAGCATTGATGTACCTTGCTAGTCACACAAGACCAGATATATCATTTTCGGTGAATTTGTTAGCAAGGTTTAGCTCATGCCCAACTCAAAGGCATTGGAATGGGATTAAGCATATACTTCGTTACCTCCAAGGTACAAAAGACATGGGCTTATTCTTTTCTAACTTATCTAAGGAAGGCCTAATTGGTTTTGCAGACGCATGATACTTATCCGATCCCCATATTGCTAAATCGCAAACAGGATATGTGTTCACTTGCGGAGGTACTGCTATTTCTTGGCGGTCTATGAAGTAAACTCTCACCGCTACTTCTTCTAACCATGCAGAGATTTTAGCCATCCATGAAGCTAGTCGCGAGTGTGTATGGTTAAGATCTGTCGTTCATCATATACAAGAAGATTGTGGTATTTCTGTACGGAAAGAAGCTCCGACAATTATGTATGAAGACAATGCAGCATGCATCACACAACTCAAAGACAGATACATTAAAGGTGATAGAACAAAGCACATTCCACCAAAATTCTTCTTCACACACGATCTACAGAAGAACGGCGATATACATGTTCTACATATCCGTTCGAGCGATAATTTGGCTGACTTATTTACAAAGGCGCTACCTACTTCTACTTTCAAGAAGTTAGTTCATCATATCGGATTACGCCGTCTCAAAGATCTCGACACATGTACTCATGAGGGGGAGTAATTGCGTGTTGTGCTCTTTTTCCCTTAACCATGGTTTTTCCCATTGGGTTTTCCTGGTAAGGTTTTTAATGAGGCAACATCTTAAACGCATTACGAACCATTCCATTATAATGGACATCCAAGGGGGAGTGTTATGAATAATAAGATGGATGCCCATTATAAGGCCCATCTCGTAGTAGCTTCTAGAATTACTTGTACACTAGGTTTTACTTGGTCATCAAGTCTTTGTACTCCTATATAAAGGAGCTTTCATTCATTGAAATAAACATCACCAATTCTTTTATCTCTCTTCTATTCACAACATATATATATTTTATTAATTGGATATATATATATATTGCGAGCACTGTGTCGATCGACGCAAACCATGTCTGTCGATCGATACCACCAAACAAACCGAACTGCAATAACCAGTTAATCACTGGTCAATCCAATTGAACCGAAATTAACCGGTCCAACCGGTTTAACCAATTGCGATAACCGGTCCAATCCAATTGAGCCAGTTCATCCAGTCAAACTGATCTTAACCAATCAAATCGGTTTATGATAACCACTTCAATCCAATTGAACCAATTCATCCAATTTAAACCGATCTGATCTGCCTCAACCAAGTATGATAACCAGTTCAATCTAATTGAACCGATCAACCAATCGCAAGGCCTGTATCGACCGACACTCAACCTGTGTCGATCGACACAGTAGGGCAACAGGGAATTTTCGATCCTTTGATCGAACCCTAAAAAATTTTAATTAGGTTTTCTTCATGTGTCGATCGACACCAGCTTGGTGTCGGTCGACACTTCGCGAAAACCCTAGCCGCCGATTTCAAATAAACCTTAATTCATTACGATTTTCTTCGCTGCATCGACCGACACACTTTCTGTGTCGATTGACACAAGACGGAAAAAAAATCAGAATTCGTTTTCATCAAAATCGATCTAAGAAGTTCTTTTCATTCAAATCATATGAGCGAATTTAATTCATCAAATTCAATCAAGCAGGTTGATTCAATGGAAAAACCCTAAGGCTCTGATACCACTGTTGGTCCTTTGTGCCATTCTATCATCATATCGAATCCTAACTAGTTCCAGATAGCCTAGGATCTAGGGTTTAGTTAATTGAATCATTAGGAATGATCTCGTGTTTACCTGGAGATTTGCAGCGGAATGATGAACATGTAATTGAGATCAAGAGCGCCTCAGATGCTGCGCCTCTACTGCAGTCCACACGCACACAAGCTGGAATCCGCCGGGATGCTAGTGTCGAAAATCGGATCTCCTGGGAAACCTGTGTTTAGAGAGGTGGCTGCCAAAATCAACGACTAGGGTTCCAGGTCGTTCATATAAACCTATATATAGACCTGGAATGACTAAACCGATCATTGGACTAATTCCAATTCGTTTAAGTCATCAAATCGAAACATCAGTTTCGAAACCCGGCCTGTGTCGATCGACACACTACTTTGTCGATCGACACACCTCTTAAAACTCGATATCAATGTGTATCCAATACACATTGACCAGACCATATGCCAATGATTAATCCCATACAAAGTGTATCCAGCTTGCTTAGGTGTGTGACCCTGTAGGTTCACATAATACTAGCAATGAGTTACAACTCATTTGTCATAAGCGGCTTCTAGCAAAACATTATGACCACCTAGTATCACATGAATTGTTCGATCTCGACTATACAACTATCATGCAGAGTGAGTACAATATGATTTCAGGATATAAGCCCAACAATATGATCATTGTAGTGTCCATGAATAGCCGATATTGTGGACACTTAGTCTAGATTGTCCACTCAAAATTTCCGTATTATGTCCAAATTTTTTCTTTCAAATTCCGGTACATTGACAGATTATATTTCCATTCCAGTGGTCTATATGGTCGGAAACCTCACCTCTGGCAACCTATCAACCATCAAAAAATGAGGGGTGAAATAAATGTAAAGTAAGAAAGAGAGTGAAGAGAAAAAGAAAAGAATGGATAGAAGGAGAATAGTGTGACTCCTATCCACCGATAAAATTATTTGATCTTTTTTGTCTATCCGTGAAGAGTAAAGTCTTTCTAACGCTAGGACCCACAAAAAAAAATATAAAATTGCGATCAAATTTCAAAAGATACAAAATTGCAATGAAAAACTGAAAAAGAAATAACAGATGCAATACACCCTCATGAATTGTAACATTTAAAAATGTTTTTTTTTCAAATGCGCTTTTTAAAAAATTGTTTTTAAATTACTATTAACATAAATTTTTGTAATTAATATTTTTTACTATAAAAATGTTTATATTTTTTTAAAGTAAATGATAAACTACACTTATCCCGCAAATACATTTCTCTTACTGTTAAGATATGTTAAGAGATATTCCAATATCTTACATATCTCGCCTCATAATATGTGTATATCTCTTTCAATCAACTTGACCGAATAAGGAAGATTGTATATTGTAAACTAGGCAAGTAGGTCAAACACATTCGTGTATATATTTGCGTTGTATGCCGTCAAGGTTGGAATAAGAACAACTTTATACATTCTAAAGTTCTTGACATGGTATCAGAGCTATAGCTACATACAAAAGGCTTTAGTTCGATTCTCTTACTGATTTTTCATAGAAATCGATTATTGATTCATAATCTCTTTTCCTTGACCTAGTTATTGTCTATTCTTTTCAAAGGGCGATAACTGTTCTGAAATGGCAGATCTTGTGAAGGTTGAAGCAACACGCCGAACCATCTCCCCTTATGATCTCTCGACTGAAGATAACCCTGGATACATGATTTCTCAACCAGCGTTGTGTGGCCCAAACTATGACGAATGGGCATCAAATGTTCGCATGGCGCTCAGAGCACGTAAGAAATTTGTCTTTGTAGATGGCACGATTGCTCAACCAACAGAGGAATCTGCAGACTATGAAGATTGGTGTGCCAACAATGCTTTGGTCATCACTTGGATCAAACTAACCATTGAACCGACTCTGCGTTCGAACCTAACACATACGGAGAACGCGTCGGAGCTTTGGGAACACATCCGTGTTCGATACTTTGTGAAAAACGGACAACGCGTTCAGCGTTTGAAGGCTGAGCTTGCAACATGTCGTCAGAAAGGTATGGCTGTTGAAGCTTACTATGGCAAACTGATGCAGCTGTGGACGTCCTTGAAGGATTACCAGCAAGCCAAAACAATGGCCGAGGTGTTGAAGGAACGAGAAGAAGATAAGCTACATCAATTTCTTATGGGTCTTGATGAATCATTGTTTGGTGCTGTGAAGTCAAACCTGCTATCTCGATCTCCCCTGCCGACTCTAGATGAAGCGTACAACGCAGTGACACAAGATGAGGAGTCCAAAATCACAAGTCGGTTGCTGGAGGAGAAGACCACGGAAGTTAGCTTTGCAGTCCAGACTTCTTACCGAGGAAAATCAAACCTTGAGACCAAGAACATAGCAACTACTTGTTCGCTCTGTGGAATAAAAGGACACCTGGCCTAACAGTGTTTCCGTAAGATTGGCTATCCTCCATGGTGGGGAGAAAGGCCACGCAATGATCAGCCCAAGTCCGCGATGACCACTCCAACAGGACAGGCTTGGGCGAATCATGTTGTCGCAGTCGGCTCTGCATCTTCATCTGCAGCAGTGAATTCGGTGATTTCTAATGCTGATCGTGTGGGTCTAAGTGGACTCAGTGACACACAATGGAGATCTTTGGTTAATCTTCTGTCCGCAAGAGAAACCACCAACGACAACAGACTCTCGGGTAAGTTCTCTTTAAACTCGTGGATTGTTGATTCAGGCGCTACCAATCATATGACTGGCTCATTGGATTATCTTACTGAGTTACACACGATGGAACCCGTGTTGATAAAACTCCCTGATGGTCGCATTACACACACGACTCAGAGAGGAACTGTTTGCTTAGGATCAGATATTACAGTACCTAATGTGTATTTTGTGGATGGTCTGAAGTGTCATCTGATTTCTGTCTCACAGTTGGCCCGAGAAAAGAGATGCGTCTTCCAGATAACTGATACTTTGTGTGTAATTCAGGACCGCATCACGAAGATGCTGATTGGTGTGGCTGAGCAAAGGAATGGACTGTACTTTCTCATGGAGATGGAGGCTGTAGCGGCTGTGCAATGCTTGGATAAGAGTTCGTCTGAAGTATGGCACAAGCGCTTAGGACATCCATCTCCTACTGTTCTTCGTTTACTACCTATTTCTGGTTTATGTAGTTCTAAAGATGTTGATTCAGTGTGTGACATTTGTATCCGCGCTAAGCAAACTAAAGAAGTTTTCCCTATCAGTACGAATAGAACAACCGCAGTTTTCCAACTTGTGCACTGTGATCTTTGGGGTCCTTATCGGACAACATCGTTGTGTGGATCTCGATATTTCTTGACTGTCGTTGATGATTACTCTCGGGCTGTGTGGATTTATCTTCTTCACGACAAAACCGCTGCTCCACACAAACTGAAGAACTTCATTGCTCTTGTTGAACGACAGTTTGATACGAAGGTCAAAACGATACGCAGTGATAACGGCAGTGAGTTTGTCTGTCTAACTGATTACTTCCACACCAATGGTATCATACATGAGACCTCATGTGTGCACACTCCTCAACAGAATGGACGCATCGAGAGAAAGCATCGTCACATACTGAATGTGGCTTGTGCTTTGCGTTTCCAAGCATCATTTCCGATAGAACTATGGGGCAAATGTATCCAGGCTGCAGGGTACCTAATAAACCGTACTCCTTCTTCTGTTCTTGGGGGGAAAACACCATTTGAGATGCTGTATGACCGGACCCCACCACTCAATCATCTCCGTGTATTGGGTTGTTTATGTTATGCTCACAACAATCGTCATGGAGGAGACAAGTTTGCGGATCGCAGCACCAAATCAGTCTCTCTTGGATATCCATATGGGAAAAAGGGATGGAAAATCTACAATCTTGAAACCGGTCTTGTATCAGTCTCCAGAGATGTTGTTTTCTGTGAAACGGAATTCCCTTTTGCATCTCAGTCCGGGTTGATGTCAGACTCGCACGCTTCACCATCATCCTCTCTGTTCATTGATCCACTGCTTGATCATGAGCCAGTAACGCAAAATGCAGGAGGTTCATCTACTATTATTGATGCACCTACGATGGATAATGATGTTACGACAACTCCGATTTCTTCACCAGAAATAGCAGGTACTGACCTGAGTTCCTCTGCACCAGCCACAGACACTGTTGTTGACATGATTGACGACATACCTGCAACTAAAAATACTTTCGGAGCTGATAATGAGAATTTGGGAAACCAATATGATCAGTTACAGTCTGCTGATCAAGATTTGCAGTTGCAGTTAACGCAACCAGCTGACCAAACCCTCTCCAATGCTGATGCAGAACAAGTTTTAGGCAGGGGTCTTCGCCAAAAGAAACTTCCGACAAGACTCTCTGATTATGCTCTGCAAGTTATACAATGTACTGATACAAGTCCTAAAGTATGCAAGTACCCTATTACAGATTATACGGATTGTCTACGCTTCTCTGATCATCATCAGGCTTACATTAACGCAATCACCAACAGCTTTGTGCCACAACATTATTCCCAAGAAGTGGTGGATGAATGTTGGCGTGAAGCAATGAGGTCAGAAATCGATGCACTAGATGCAAATGGTACATGGACAGTGGAAACATTACCACCAGGAAAGAAGGCAATCGGTTGTAAATGGGTATACGTGATCAAACACAGAGCGGATGGGTCTCTTGAGAGATACAAAGCTCGCTTGGTTGTCCTTGGAAACAATCAAGTTGAGGGAACAGATTATACTGAAACTTTTGCGCCAGTAGCGAAGATGACAACAGTTCGAATCTTCTTGGAAGTTGCTGCGGCCAAGGATTGGGAGGTTCATCAAATGGATGTGCACAATGCCTTCCTCCATGGTGACTTAGATGAGGAAGTGTATATGCAGCTTCCTCCGGGATTTCGAACGAATGATAAGAAGCAGGTGTGTCGCCTCAGAAAATCTTTGTATGGCTTACGACAAGCACTTAGATGCTGGTTTGCCAAGTTGTCTACTGCCCTAAGGGAATACGGATTCACACAATCAGTCCCTGATTATTCTTTCTTCTCATATCGGCAAGGTACATCTCAGCTGAATGTTCTTGTTTATGTGGACGATCTAATTATTTCAGGGAGTTCTGCAACTCTTATTAATGATTTCAAAGCATATCTGAGTTCGTGTTTTCGTATGAAAGATTTGGGCCTACTGAAGTATTTTTTAGGCATTGAAGTTGCTAGGAGTCCAACAGGGATTTACTTATGCCAGCGCAAGTATACGATGGACATCATCTCAGAAACAGGTCTTCTTGGAGTGAAACCAGTATCGTTTCCTCTTGAGCAGAACCATAAGCTTGCGTTGGACGAGAGTGCGATCCTTACTGATCCAGAACGGTATCTTCGACTTGTTGGACAAGCGATGCTGATTGGGCAAGCTGTCCGATCACTCTGAGGTCACGGACAGGCTGGTTTATTCAATTTGGAGATTCACCAGTCTCTTGGAAAACAATCAAGCAACCTGTCGTGTCATTCTCTTCCGCCGAAGCAGAGTATAGGTCAATGGCTGATACACTACGTGAAATACTTTGGCTAAAAGCGCTCCTGCTCTCATTTGGAATTGATCACAAAGATCCGGTTCAGTTGAATTGTGATAATATGTCTGCTCTTCATTTGGCAGATAATCCAGTGTTCCAAGAGCGAACAAAGCATATTGAGTTAGAATGTCATCGAATCCGTGATGAGATACTTCTGGGCACGATCACCACTCGACATGTACCTACGAAGGCTCAGCTCGCAGACATCATGACGAAAGCACTAGGACGAAAGGAGTTCGAAACGTTCAGACTCAAGTTGGGCATTTGTGACCTCCATGCTCCAACTTGAGGAGGGGTGTTAAGATATGTTAAGAGATATTCCAATATCTTACATATCTCGCCTCATAATATGTGTATATCTCTTTCAATCAACTTGACCGAATAAGGAAGATTGTATATTGTAAACTAGGCAAGTAGGTCAAACACATTCGTGTATATATTTGCGTTGTATGCCGTCAAGGTTGGAATAAGAACAACTTTATACATTCTAAAGTTCTTGACACTTACTTGTATCGCATTTTAAAACTGTTTTCTCGAACATCCAAATACGATATCACCATATGAATCCTAAAACTCTAAAAGCTAGCTAGTGTTTTTTACTGTTTCTTTGAAAATGGTTCGAGACAAAAACATAGATTATTTGTCATTTTTCCAACTACTAATCTTTTGTTTGTTGTCAACTCCAATTAACAAATCTCTTTTTTTTTGGTGTTCTATAAGTTTATGTGCCCAGTTACCAGTCCATTTGCTTGACATGTGAATGTGATCTTACATCTATACTATTAAAGGAGAAGTACAAAACAAAAATTACCCATTCTTTTGGCTTATTTACAGAGAATGCCACTGATTTTTTTTATTATTTTTAATTAGTTAAGTACAACCATCTAATTTATATAAGAGACAAGTTATGTGAGAGAAAAAGTCAGCAATCCTCCAATCAGAACAAAGGATTATGCCAGCGTGTCAAGCATTTTGGTCACTACAAAAAATTTTTTGATGACTATTCCATCAATTTTTTTTTGTCTCTCTCCATCTCTCACGAAAAAGTCGAGACAGTTCTCTCCAAAAAGGCTTCCCATCATCCTCCCAGATCTCTTTCGCCGGGTAAGAAATTTAGCGTCTGTTTCATATTTCAAGTTATATTCATCAAGATGTACATTTGTTTTCGTATGAATCTAAATAGTTGAATTTGTTCATAACCCTAATCCCTCTTTTTCGATTGTTTCAGTTTTCAATCCGATGAATAACGACCTAACACGGTTCGTCGATAATTTCAATCCGCCGTCTCCGCTTCAGCATTCGAGAGCTCTGAGAGGCGATTCTTATCTGGTCCGATTGAAAGCGGTTTGTATTCGAGTCCGATCGAGACGGCGACGAAGAAGATGGAGAAGGAGAAACCGAAGATGAAGATGAGAAGAAAATCCTCACCGGAAAAAGATGGAAACTGACTTTTCCAGACAAGATTTTAATCAAGGACATGTGGGTTACAATTTCTGATGATCTTTCTAAGGATGGACTTGCCTATGAAGGCCCTTCCTTCAGGTAATTATAATTAATTTTTTTTTGAACTTTTGATGTTATAAAAATCAAAAGTCATGATCCTTGATGGTTTATTTCTGCAGGGTTTTGGATGAAAAGCTAAGGCAGGCTTTCCTTAGGTACATCGAGATTAGAGGGATTGGTAATATTTTCAGAGTGGCTTGCTATATGAGTGACCATTCTTATTGAGTTTGCTCATGTTTCAGAACTTCCGGAGAGATCATACGGTGCTGATTGCCGTATTTATGTGCCTGATCACCCAACAAACAAGTTTAAAAATCTGTATGTATGGTATCTTCTCTCAACAACTCCCCTTTAAATTTAACAAACTTGTCATAGCATCCTCTTTTCATGTTGGGTGGCATAACCTTCATATTCATTTAAAGGCTTATGCTTTGGTTAACAATTTTCCAGGACACAGTATTTGATGAGTTTTCTTGGCTCACATCTTTGGATGGTGGGGAAAACAATTCTGATCCGGAATCAGCCGCTTCTGTGGGTGCTTTCAATTGGTTTTGAGTTATTGGAAGTTGGTCTCCTATGTTTTTCATGTTTCAGTATTATAAATATGTAGATATAGCTTCCCATGTGTCACCAATAATATGTATATTTATGTTCTCCAACTTACTTTTCGGCACATGTTACCAAACTTCAACGAGTGCTGGTGGGACAGTATTGTTCTTGATATCTTGATATGCAACTGGTTTGGTATGATTCTTAAGCCACATTTCCATTCTTTATGTCGTTTCAAAATGCTATGTAGAGCTGATTAACATTTTATATTGTTTTAATGTTGGTAGGGATCTGGGCAGGAATGAATACAATACGTTACTTTGATGGAAAAACATACGAGTGGGTTGGCATTAGCCGCCAGCCTAATATTATTGGCAAAGTAAGGTTTTTTTCAACTTCAAGATTGCATACATATTTGCCTAGCCGTTGCACGCATGTTGAGAGCTTTTGATATTTTTCAGGTGAAAAGGACACTGGGGCAGTTCACTCCAGCCCATTGGGACAAAGTGTTGGAATTGTGTCCAGTAATCTCGGTACTGTCTCTAGAAAGTAAGAGTATGTCAATGATCAGACATAAGTCATATAATACTGGGGGTCATGATGGCTTGCTAGAGTCCGCTCATGATCTATAAGTCTTGGACTTATTGCCTTTATTATATGATCCCATATGGGTCACACGCCTAAGCCAACAGGAAAATGTGTAGGAACGGTTTAGCAGAAGTACGGTAAAAGTGCTAGGCATTTACTGTACTTAGAGAGAATAAAAGGGTTTGGCGACTCTGTGTCGATCGATACACAAGGAGTGTCGATCGACACAGTGCGCGAACGCTTTCGGGTTATTTGGTATATGGGCCAAACGGCCCAAACGGAATCGGACAAGTTTTATAAGGTAAAACTCGAGTTTCTGATGAATTAACCCTAACAACCTAGCCGTAAACTCTCTCTCCCTCTGCGCCGAGTTCCTCAGTGGCCTAGCAGCCTTCTTCCTGATTGGTGTGCGTGTGTGAACCTCTGGAGGAGTTATCTCTCGGTGGCTCTCTGATCTCTGACATACCATCCCTTTCCGCTGCAATTAACAGGTATAAGGTGAGATCATCAATTGTTTCTATTCGAGAAGAACCTAGATCAGCATGTTTAGGATGATCTGAATCTGGAATTGAATCAGGATCAACTAAACAATCCTTCAGTGGTATCAGAGCCAATGGTTCTTGTTTTTCTTGTTTAGATTCAATGTTTAGGATTGTTTTCTTGTTTAAAAGTGTTTTGAATCAACTACTGATAAGAGAAACTACTTAAGTAACAAGAATTGAAACCTAAACACACATTAAATCGCAGAAACCAAGCTATATGATTTGGTAGAATGCGATTTTCATAAGTCAGTATCGACTGCGATCGCATGGATCGATCGATACGATCGCATGGATCGGTCGATACAGTCTATCGGCTAACCCTGTTAACGCGTGAAAGCATCGATCGATACAGGATCGATGCAGGTTCGATATTGGTGCATCGACCGATGCGGTTGATGCACATCGATCGACACGGTTAGGGTTTTGGCTCGGATCCGTGCATGCGTAAGAGCATCGATCGATACAGGATCGATGCACGATCGATGCAGGATCGATGCTGAGAGCATCGACCGATGTGGTTGATGGATCGATCGACACGGTTGGTTCATCGATCGACATGGTTGGTTTAAGGCTCGGTTTAATTTTTGATTAAAATTAATTCGTCCTGGTTTAATAAACAGATTTAATAATTTTATTAAGTCTGGTTAAACCGGGACAAGAAATCCAATGTCGAAAGAATTATTGGATTTAGTGCCTAAACCAGGATTTTCTAATTTGATTTGGTTGGACCAAATAAATTGAGAAAATCCGGTTTAGTAAATAACCGGTTGACAATTGTGGTCATCGTAGTAATTAAAATTTGGTTAGACCAATTTTAATGAACCAGACCGGTTATGTCATTTAATTGGACAATTGGGTCATGTCTTGGACATGGACCAATTCTTGGGCCTCGGGCCAAGAAGTTAAAACAATTGGGCCAATTATTTGAGTCTTTCTTCAGATTAATTTAAAATTTATTTTATAAAATTATAAAGTCGATTTTAAATTAAAGTTTCCGATATTTTGAAATTAGAAAGTTTCTTAATTTATATAAGTTTCTAGATTTGCATGATTCGGATTTTAAAGAAATTTCTAAAGTTAGAAAGTTTCCGTTTTTAGAAAGTTTCCAATTTTAGAAAGTTTCCAAAAATAGTAGGTTTCCAAAAATGGAAAGTTTCCCGAAATAGTAATCTTCTATTTTGGGAATGATTCTTTAAATAAACCTACGAACCTCAAATAATATCAAGCGTTGGATGTCTTGTCCATTCTATGTCAGCCGTCGAAGCCCATTCAATTGTATTCATGGCCTTACAGTGTGAGGGTGTCTGCTTTTGCGTGGATAAGACGGTTTGTGATTCATAAATGTCATTGGGAGTCCCAGACATTAATTATTACATGACTGTATAGTCTGGTTTTCTTGACTAGGCCATCGGGAGTCCCGGGCCTTGAGACATCAGAGTGAATTGGGCCTCGGGCCCAGATTCACAACCAAGAGTTATATCACGGATATAATTAGCCGACATAGGGCTTACCGATATAAGCTAAGGTTGGGTGACGGCCAGTGGCCCACTTTAATCTTAGTTATATGTGGATCTTGGAATCATTATATTCTATTGAGGGTAACTGATGTTATTTAATATAATGCATGATTAATCATATTAAATTAATACGAGATTAATCATATTGAACATATTAACTAAAATCCTTTTATCTTAATTTTCAGTTATGACTAGCGCAAACAATCAAAACACTTTCTCGATCCGGTCTGTCCTTAAGATGGACAAGCTGAACGGATCAAATTTCTTGACTTGGTCGCGGAACCTGAGGCTAGCCCTCAGACAGGAGAGAAAGGACTATGTCCTTGAGAGAGCTCTCCCCGTGAGGATCGGGTTCAATGCTTCTCAAGCAGTATATGATGCTTGGAATAAGCATTATAATGATGCGGTAGATGTGCATGGTCTGATATTGGCTACCATGGACTCAGACTTGCGGAAGCAATATGAGAACATGGAGTCGCCAATAGAGATGATCAGCAGCCTGAAATTGAAATTTCAGGAGCAGATAAGAGTGGAGAGATACCAGTTGGTTAAATCTCTCACTAGCTGCAAACTACCAAATGATCATCCAGTGAGTCCTCATGTCAGTAAAATGATGGGTTACATTGATAACCTGAGGAAACTGGATTATCCAGTTAGCCAAGAATTGGCAACTGAGATCATTCTGCAGTCACTGCCGTCAAGCTATGATAAGTTCAGAAGGAACTATATCAAGAAAGGCTTAACGAAGACGCTGACTGAACTGCATGATATGCTCAAGACAGTTGAGCCAAACGTGAAGAGTACCCTGTACAATCTCATGAATGAGAAGGGTAGGTTTACTAAACCTAATGCTGACAAGGGTGAAGACAAAGTTGTCCAGATTTTGAATCATGGCAAGCGTGTCTTCTGAGCCCGAGTCAGATACCTCTTACGTTGGTAAGTGCTGCTACTGTAAGGAGACAGGGCATTGGAAGAGAGATTGCATTAAATTCATGGAAGATGATGAGGAGTTGAAGTTGATGTATGCGACTACTTCCTCAGGTATTCATGTTATTACTTCAAGTTCTACCTTAAAGGTATTGAATACTGGTTGTGGCACTGATATTTGTGATAATATGCAGAGCCTAAGCAACAGTAGAACGTCCTTAAAGGTATTGGATACTGGTTGTGGCACTGATATTTGTGATAATATGCAGAGCCTAAGCAACAGTAGAACGTTGAAGGAAGGGCAAGTGAAACTACATGTCTGGAAGGAGCTAGGGATGCTGCCTCAGCCGTAGGGTTTTCACTTATAGATCCCTTTGAGGCTTGGTTTTGTATTAAGTAATTGCTACAATGTACCTGCTTTAAGCAGAGTTGTCTTTCATTTTCTTGTAAGAATTTGAATGTTTTTCATTTTGATAAAAGACAAGTTTTGTTCTTTTGATCTTAATGAAATATTAATTGTAGCACCCTATTCATGGAATGGGTTTTATATCTTAAAACCAAAGTGTGCCTAAATGTATTATATATACCGAATTGGTTTAAATCTGATGAATTAAACCTGATTTTTCTTGGCATAAAGTCTTGGTCATATAGAGTAAGTCGAATTCAGAAATCCCATAGTCATGGACTGTTGGGCTCATTTGATAAAATATCTTATGAGACTTGAATTCTGTTTACTAGACCAAAAGGTAAAGGGCCTATCTTAGCCGAGCTAGAGAAAGGCCCAAAGGCTTATTGGACCTGGAACATACTCATGTATGTGGCCCAATGAGC
Organism: Orychophragmus violaceus; assembly: GCA_030180135.1. Lineage (NCBI taxonomy): Eukaryota > Viridiplantae > Streptophyta > Magnoliopsida > Brassicales > Brassicaceae > Orychophragmus > Orychophragmus violaceus. The sequence goes on along the minus strand of CM058236.1, from coordinate 54,338,619 downwards.
AGTAATGCCAGAGAAAATCTCCTGTACTTCATTGTCTCTACTGATTACTTCAATGAGTGTGACTGTGTTCATTAGATGAGACACAAGTCGGAATTCTTTGACATGGTCGAAAGAGTTCCAGAATGAAGTATAGGATCTGAATGACAAAAGTATTAAGACTCTGGATTAAATCACGAGTGAGAATACTTAAGTCATTGATTGTGTGATCATCTGAATGAGTGTGAAATCGTTTCACAGCTCATTTCTCCTGAAAACCTGAAGGTTTTTCTCTGAGAAAGAATCAGATCTTATTAGAAATGATTAAAGATGAGTCACACGAATCTTCCATGATATTATTTAAGAATAACGCTCTAAAATATCTAAGTTTACGCTGAAATAGTTCCACAAATATCAGTTGAAAGACACCACGTTAATGTGGATTGGAATCGATCCAAATTTGTCTTTACTGAGTATTTGTAGTTGTGCTACTTCGCTGGTTGTCCTAGAGAAACTAAGGCTTGTTACTTTTACGTCCAATCTGTTTTCTAAGAAGGGAAGTTATTTTCCAAGAAGAACAGTGGGAGTAAAAGTATAACTCGAAGTTTTCTTAAGGAAACCAAGGCTCGGTACTTTTACGACCATTCTGTTTTCTAAGAAGGGAAGTTACTTTCCAAGAAGAACAGTGGGAGTAAAAGTACAACTCGAAGAAATTCGAGAAATACAGGAGGCTGCTTAACCTATTGAGGGAGAGCAGCGGAAGGATTTACAGATTTCTGTAGAATCTACACCTGTGGAGCCTGAAGTTCGCAGATATGAAAGAATCAGTCACTAATCCGAGAGTGAATTCTCGTCATTAGTTCAGCCTGATGATCATTGAAAGTTCGAATGATCTGATGATCATTGAAAGCGACGAATCTGCGAAATTCAAAGAAGCGAAAGTGAGCCCGGACTCCGAAAAATTACATTTTATGTAAGTTAGCTTCATCGATCCATTCATGGATGGAAGCAAACATATCGGAGTTGGAATCTTCGTTCTGTTGTAGTAGTCAAGGTTTTGACTTGAACAGGAACGAAGCGGAACTGTGCGTTTACTAATAGATAAGTGGGAGCAATATTGCATTTCTCAAAGTGTATGTCGATGACATACTGATTCTCGGATATAACGTCCCAACGCTGTAGTCGGTAAAGGACTAGCTTGGGAGTTGGTTTAATGATTGACATGGGTAAAGCCACGTAGTTCTTGGATTTTGGATCTAAAGATAGAGATCCAAAAGAGCTGGTAGGACAAAGTCAGGATTCTTAAATTGACAAAGTCCTACACGTTTTGAGCAATCCAAGAAGGGTTTTATGCCAAATGTCACATGGCATTAAGTTAAGCAAGATACAGTATCCTACGATAACTGCTGAGCTTAAATGCATGGATGAGATTCCATATGCGTCGGCAATTGGATCTATCATGTATGCCATGAAACATACTTGTTTGATGTTGCTTTAATGTTAAGCAAGACAAAAAAAGACCAGTCAAATCCAGCAAAGAATCAAGTTTCCTAAAGTATGTCCTAAAGTATTTGAGGAATACTAAGGATAAGTTCTTGATTTACGGAGAAAGTGAGGTGCTAAAAGTCGATAGAGTCTGAAAGGCAAGTTTCCAACAGACAAAGATGATTTCCGGTCACAGTCCGGTTATATCTTGTGTTTGTCTGGCGGTGCACGGCACTGTTGCTGACTCCATGACTTAAGCTGAATCTTTCGCAGCTTGGGAAGCGGCGAAAGAGGTTGTTTAGAAAGGAGAGTTCGTCACTGAACTTGATGTGATTCCCAGCATAGATGAGACTAGCTGCACATCAGAGGTCCAAACACCTTGAGGATAGGTATAACCTATTCCGTAAGATAAATGACAGAGATGTTAAGTAGATCAGCAAGTTTCAACGAATGAGAACGTTGCTAATCTATTAACGAAGCCACTCCTTAGGCCTAAGCACGAGTCGCGGACTGTTGCTGTAGGATAAGTGAAATTAAGATGTAGTCTTAATTTCAGTGGGAGTTATTAAAGGGCTTTATTTAGTTATTGGATATGTTCTTGAAACAACATTTAAGATGTTTAATGAAATTATTATTTCAAGATTATTTTAACTGTGATGAAATAATCGTTCCAAAGTGATATGAACCATTTTATAGGTCATCGAAGTAAATGACTTGATCTTGAGTCATCGAAGTCATTTAGCTTGATCATGAGACCCTATATTTGATAGATGGCTTATATCATCCTGTCCCTAGTCGAAGGTTGTTGAAATTGGAACACCAACAACCGTGTGAGACTGGATTGGTACGTGACTTATGACAAAGTCTCAGCGTGTCATAGATGCGCGGCATCAAAGTTAGTACATAGGTGTATGTTTGGGAACATACGACCGGACAAGACCCGCTTATGAGAACTCTTCAGGATATTTATATCTGTGTCATAAGAGATTCTCACTACGACTATAGAGTATAGTCCTTAGACCTGAGTTCGCATGCATGTGACTGCACATGGACTGATGCACTTTGATCATTGTCTAACGCTGTCGTTCTGCGATAGTTATAAGGACCTTGTTTGGGTACATTATGAAATGAGTAGTTTGCAGTGATGGAACAAGACGGGATTTGTCCCTCCAATATAAATGGAGTGAATATCTCTAGGCCAATCGGAGATTTGAATACTGGAAAATGCATGGCCATGCTCAAACGGACTTTCCCGAGTCGTTTGGATTGTCAGTATCAAATCAGAGTCCGATGAACAAGATTAGGCTTTATAAGGATGACACCAATCTTGCCTTATGACTAATCGAGATATTGTGACAAAAGGATTATGAATACAGAGATTCCAGTACAAGTGGGAGATTGTTGGAATTGTGTCCAGTAATCTCGGTACTGTCTCTAGAAAGTAAGAGTATGTCAATGATCAGACATAAGTCATATAATACTGGGGGTCATGATGGCTTGCTAGAGTCCGCTCATGATCTATAAGTCTTGGACTTATTGCCTTTATTATATGATCCCATATGGGTCACACGCCTAAGCCAACAGGAAAATGTGTAGGAACGGTTTAGCAGAAGTACGGTAAAAGTGCTAGGCATTTACTGTACTTAGAGAGAATAAAAGGGTTTGGCGACTCTGTGTCGATCGATACACAAGGAGTGTCGATCGACACAGTGCGCGAACGCTTTCGGGTTATTTGGTATTTGGGCCAAACGGCCCAAACGGAATCGGACAAGTTTTATAAGGTAAAACTCGAGTTTCTGATGAATTAACCCTAACAACCTAGCCGTAAACTCTCTCTCCCTCTGCGCCGAGTTCCTCAGTGGCCTAGCAGCCTTCTTCCTGATTGGTGTGCGTGTGTGAACCTCTGGAGGAGTTATCTCTCGGTGGCTCTCTGATCTCTGACATACCATCCCTTTCCGCTGCAATTAACATGTATAAGGTGAGATCATCAATTGTTTCTATTCGAGAAGAACCTAGATCAGCATGTTTAGGATGATCTGAATCTGGAATTGAATCAGGATCAACTAAACAATCCTTCACAAAGACGAGTGGCATCCGCTGCAGGGCCCTTGGCGTTTTATCCAAGTGCTCACTCTTTGCATCATTTTCTTAACAGTGGAGCTGAACACATTCTTTCTCAAGTTTAGCCTGTGGATCCCTCCTCGAAACCCAGTGATTATCTATAAGCTGATCTTGTGGTGGCTCATAGCGATACCGACAACTCGGGAATACAATTCATATCTCCAAGACCGGTATAGCCATTAACCGCTGTGATGTTGGTTTGTGGTGGTTGAGATAGGGTTTTATATATATACAACTGGTTGTTTTGGTTGTTGACAGGAAACCAGTGAAAAAAGTGGGATCATTCTGTTGGCTGTCACTGGGGATATGCATAGTAGAACTTCTCATCTGCATCAAGTTTGGAAGTGGTAAGTTGTTACTTACATATCCTCTCCTTTACTTATATGTTTACTTATGGGTTGTGGTGTGGTACAAAAACAGGATTGTACCCAACAGAGATGCCATTGTGGGTAGTGACACTTTGGGGAAGTGTGGGAGTTGGTATACAAAAAGGCATGTTATCTTAATTCTTACATATGCTCACCATACATTATTTGGTAACCACTCTGATGTTCTGAGATCTTGGTTAAAATATTTGGTATACAAAAAGGCATGTTATCTTAATTCTTGCATCCAATGGTGGTATCTTTTATTTAGTTTTCCCATCTTTTTCTTATCCAATGGTGTTATCTGAATTCTTGCAGGTTCCATATGAGTTGTCCTTACTTTTGCAGGAGTTTGTATGCATCAAAACAGGAGGAAGCTTCTTTAATATAAAGTTTGTCATCCCACCATTTATCTTCAATTCAGATGTTCTTAGTTCTTGCTATAAATTTATTGTCTACACAATGTCATGTGTTTAAATTAAGATTTATTAATCTAGGATTATGGCTCATAAGAAATAATGTATAAAATTACTTTAGATGCATTAAGATTTACTTTCTACAACATTGCCTATCTAAAGTTCCGTATGGTTTTTTGAACTTTTTATTTACAGATATATATTTTCGAAATTGATAATCTGTTGTATAATATTTATATTTATTATTTATTAATCCTAAATAATAGGAAAGCATGAATTTGGAAACTGTTTTGCTACGTGATCTCCAGGTAACTGAGTCTGAAAATGTGAAACTCTTCAACGCTCATATCATAATTTGTGTCGTGTTGAATTTCTTTACCATGAACCATTTTCTATTCTAACGTACTAATAACTTTTTTCTTTTCTAGATATTAACAAAAGCTACATATTGTATGGTGAAAAGGTAAACGTAAACAAAAGATATTAATAACATTTTTAAAATGGACTCGATTTGCTGCAACATGTTTATTTGTTGTGGTGGTCATAGCTCAGGAGAGGAGAGTAAGAGGCTTACCTTAAAACACATTTACAAGGAAGGCTTCTAAGAAATTTGAGAACTGAGAAGCACCGTAAGAAGAAAGGGAAGAAAATCAAAATCTGGTGATAACTAGAAGGCAACAAGAAGGTGACAACCAGAAAGATTAATGACTACCAACGTTGGCATTTCTTATTTTTTCTGTGTTTTTATAATCATATAGAAATGTGGTGATATTATTTTTGTTTGTTTTCGGATCAACATACAATTTTGCTTTTGTCCTTGCTTTAAAATTTCTTATCCCCTAAAAAATCTGAACACAATTTGACTAATTACACTTAGGAACAAGTCATTTTCTACTTTTTGTTCTGTATACCCATTCACTAGGTAAGAAAATTTCAAATGCTACTAGATCACTTTTCTATTTATACTTTTTTAATTTAATTTATCTATCTAAGTTGTGTTTAAATGTTCAGTTTTTTTTTTTGATTAATATATAATAATAAAATGTTATTACAAGAGCAGTAAACTCAACTAAATAAAGGGAAGCGCTAATATATGAAACTCATGAGAACCGGGAAATAATCAACATTATGTAAGAAACAGAGACCTTCAGATTCAGGGTTGGAAGAAGTTGAACCAGTTTAGAAGATACGAGCCATTCTCCAGACTCGTCGTAGTATGGGGACTGACATTTCCTTGATCAAGACTTGCTAGCTTTGCTCTCATAAATAGTTGTACTTCCTTGACAATGACGGATGCAGATTTGGTGGTGGAAGTATGTAATCGGGCATTCCTTTCTTTCCAAAGAAGATAGACTGCAGCCTGAAAGACTAGCTTACAAATGACTTTGAGCTTCCGGTTTGTAGACGAATGAGGTAGCCAAGCAACGATATCATCAAACTGATTTGGCACAACTAGGTTCGAAGATTGGAGCAATGAATTCCATACCTCGGCCGAGAATATACAATCAAAGAATATGTGATCCTTTGTTTCCGCCATTACATCACACAGCAAGCAGGAGGCTGGGACTTGCAAACCCCAGCGAATGAGTCTGTCCCGTGTTGTCAAGCGTTCACGCAACATAATCCAAACAATAAAAGCATGCTTCGGAATGCGTTCTGGAAACCAGACAGAGTTGTACCATGAGACGACATGGGAGCTCGGATGTAAAAATGTTCAGTTATCTACCTAAGTTTTCATTTATCTATCTTTACGTTTAGCAACATTTTTGATTTTTAAAGCTTTGTCAAAAAAGAATTATTACTATGATAATACTGATTGTGTTTTCTTTGTTTTTATGAGTTGTTTATCCCACCTAAATTTTTTATATAACCATTTAACTATAATAAAATAACTATGATAACAATTTGACACTTTCAAATACTAATATTTGATAACATCTGGATTAATTTATTGATATCATCTAATTTACATGTAGTTTTGCTTATAAAGAAAATAACTTAATTTTGATAATTATTATTTTTATATAGTTCGACTAAAAAAAAAATTAGGCAACCCTCAAAAAATTTAAATTTGATTATGTTTCCTATCGTTCCTCTGTTTTTACGAGCATATCTATCTTTTTTTCCACTCTGTTCCTGCCGATGCTTTCTTCCATTCAAAATGTTCTTTACACATTGTTGCAAGTAGTTGCTGAGCTCAAAACTTCACATATATGTTCTTCTCTTTTGTATCCTTTGCATACTCTACACTAGATATATCCAAATGTATTACTTTTCTTTTACTGTCGTGTCTTTCAGAAATGTTTTTTACGTTGTTGCAAGTAGTACTTATTTGTACTAAAATAATGTTACTTTATATTTTAGCTAAAACAAAACTCTAAACACATTATTAATATAAACTATATAATCTTTCATATTAATGTATTGCTTTGTCTTACATTTGAACGTTAATTGAAAAAAATGTACTGAAATACAATGCCCGTGCAACGCACGGGCCAGAATCTAGTTTCTTAATAAAAGAAAACAAAAAAAAAACAAGTCTTCCCCAAGAAGTCTTACGTGTTAACCTACCCACCCAGTTGTTTCTTCTTATTAAACGCTTCTTCCATGAATCTCTAATCCATACAGCCGCGACTAGCATCATTCTCAACAAATTTTCTGATTAGTAAAATATCATTTATCGATTTAAGGATCTTTACTACATAGGATTAGGATCGTCTTGCAAAGGTTGTTGATTTATTTGTTTTGTCCTCCTCGGTTCTTATGTGAAGAAAGTTTGGTTTTTTTTTTTCTTTGGGTCAGCACCGTATAGCCCCTTACATCTTAGAGTATATAGATGCAAGGAACAAATTGTTACTCAATTGGTACAATATATTGGCACTTTCGCTTTTTTTGTTTTCATCTCTAGGGATATTCAATGGCTGAACTTCCTCAGATTATGCGTATTGGCCAATATGTATTCACATATTATGCTGTTGGATTTAATTCATTGGGGTTGAATTTTATGTGTGTTTGGTTACTGGTATTGGTATTGGAAGAAAGCAGATCATGATGATGAGAATAAAAATAGCCTCTGAAATCAATTTTCACGTGGATTATATTTATACCTTCAAAGTTCTCTGAATTGCTCTGCTTTCACTTTTAAATCCGTTTTCTCAGTATTTTTGACATAGATAACTGAACATCGGTTTTGTCTCTCCTCTACTATTGGAGATTTCAGTCCGTTGGCGTCTGAGATTTGTAAAAGTACATCTTTATTTGATTCAAGTATAACCAGTTTGATGTTATACTTGGCTTGGCATCTAAGAAAATCATAGTCTGTTTAAGCTGATTTAATGCTTCAGACCACACGAGCATGGTGCTATATGAAATTTCTGAGGATGAGTTTTTTGTTCATTCCATATTAAGCATTCCGCTTTGATATATGGCTTTAACTTTTGGAGAACATTTTGTTTGCGTGTGGATTCTTTATATTGATTCAGTATGGATTGAAATGACCATGTTAAGTTCGCCGCTGGGGTCACCAAGACAATCATGGAGATTGTGAAACTCTGCCACAAGCACAGCGTCATTCATAGAGATTTGAAGCCCGGAGTGACCCCATTAGGTATACTTCTTGAATTCTTGAAGGCAGCTAGATTTATCTTAGCTTTGATTTTTTGGATTATGGTGGTAGCACAATCTTCTAGGTTGAGCAATGTTATGTATGGATGTTGTTGAATTGTAGTGGCTATTTAAGTGTTAGAATTGGAAAGGAACAGTTTGCTGATTCTGGATTTGCATAAAATTGCTTACTTTATTCCATGTAATGTTATATTCTGAGTTTTTGATATTGAGTTTCATGAGGAGCCTTTGAGTTTCTTCACGTTGCCTCTCTGTGAGCACTTGTCATAGCGAACAGAGCATAAACAATCTTGGATTGTAAGGAATCTTGAGGCGTAGCCATTAGAATAGTTTTGTTGTCTAGAGACAACAACTGGTATTAGATGTTCTAGCATATGTATGATTATTGGTCTTTAATTCAATTGCTAAAGCTTAAGTATTTGGCTCCAGGTGATTAAATTGGAACAAGGAAGCAGATGAAGCTTCTGTTGAGTAGTCCTTCAAATGTTTATTACAAATGTAACATGTCATGGAAAGTGGATCTGTCTAACTTGTTTAAACAGACAAGTCTAAATAGATTTTCAATATAAACGGGTCTAAACAGGCCGGTCTGAAATTTCTATCTAACTCAAATAAAATTTTAGAAATCAAAATCCAAAAAATAAAAAAATTACTAAATAAATTATACAATATTTTTTTTATAGGTGTGAAATATTAGATTCAATCATAGAAAATATATAGTAAAATATAAAAATTTATATTTTGTATATTTTATTAGAGTTAAAAAATAAAGAATTATAAACAAACCTAAACATAACTATTTAGTAATGAATTTTTAGATAATATTTGATGAACAATTAAAATTATTTAGTAATTGTTTTTTTAGTTTAGGCATTTCAAGTTATTTATTAATATTATTAAGTATCTATGTTTATAATAATTTATTTATAACAATTATTATTTATATTTAAAATTAAATAGTATTGATTGCAACATTATTATTATTTATATAATTACATTCTGCACATAAATAATCTAATGCATCATAAAACCCATCTAAAAAAGTTTATAAAATCATAAATATAAACAAAAAAAAATAAACTCAAGATTTAGATAAATATAAATGGTTGATAAAAAAAGATAACATTTAACGGAAAAAGATATTTAAAATATATAATTATAATGGAAAAAAATCCAAGCAATATAAATTCAAAATAAATTTGTAAATATAAAAATTAGATAAAATATTTTTATTCAGAAAATGTAAATAATTAAAATAAATATAAAATATTGAATAAAACAAATAAAAATTGTTAAACTAACGAAATGCCTAAACTAAAAATAATTAAAATCATAACTAATACCGAGCTGAACGTGGTTCAAAATATATAGTGAAAAAGTGTTTCATTCATTTTTGAGATCACATGTCAAATAAATCACAAATCAAGAAAATGATCTAACTAATACACAAGTTGAGCGCATATCAAAATATATATTGAGAGGGTGTGTCATTCATTTTTTGAATCACGGATCAAATAACAAACGGGTAAAAAAAACGATTTTGAAACAAAAAAAGAAATGAAAATCATCTAACTAATAATCCGCACTAAACATGGACCAAAATATATAGTGAAAGATTGTGCAATTCATTTTCGAGATCATAACTCAAATTAAACAGAGGTTAAAAAAAAATCATCTAAGTACTACCCAAATCAAAATAAATAGTAAAAGATTGTTATATTCATTTTTGAGATTACATGTCAAATAAACATGGGTCAAAAAAATAATTTCGAAAAAATCACATATATAGTACTTTGTGTTGCACGGTTCAAAATATATAGTGAAAGCGTGTGTCATATATTTTCGATATCACAGGTCAAATAAAATATTGATCAAGAAAACGATCTTGAAAGAAAAATCTATCTAAATAATACCCCGTGTTCAGCATGAACCAAAATATATAATAAGATATTGCGTTATTCATTTCCGATATCATTCGTCAAATAAAACATGGTATAAGAAAACAAATAAAAATAAAAATAAACAAAAGAAACTATGAGCATCAAAACAAAATTATACCCGCCGATCGGCGGGTCAAAATCTAGCAAATGTATTATATGACTAAAATATTTCGTTTCTCTAGCGTTTTTAAAAGGGTAATAAATATATTTGTGTTTTTAGCAAACAAAAAATACATATTTTATATTAACTAGATCCTTGCAAATTTTATACAATCTTATACTAGATTCTGACCAATGCATCAGCACGAGATAATTTTTTTCTTATAAAACATATTTTAATAAAATATTCATTCTTTGGATTTCGATTTTCAAATTTATAGTTGAGTGTTTCATAAAATGTTTGATCCACCTGCTACGATCTACAAATTATTTTTTATCAACAAAACATGTCTCGCATAATCCGTGAAAAACATTATATACGCACAAGTCCCGCCTAAATTTGTAGATAACTCGCGAGATCCACAAATATTTTTAAACACTCATAAAATTATTTTTTTATATATGTTTTAGTTAAAAACATTTTCTATAATATAAATTAAATATTATTTAAATTAAATAATTTTTATTAAACAAAAAAAAATTATTACTATATTTCAGTATAAAATTATTTAAATATTTATAACTTAATTATTAATAATTGTGGTTCCCGACAATCCACTTCGCCAAAAACAGAAGAACGCACCCACACGCCATATCCAAAATTATCATCCTCATAACCCATAATTTATTGGTTTTCAATTTATTTGATACACACTTGTCCCACGGTGAATATAATAAGATGTAACTGCATGTGTTGTACCAAATTTCTTGTTCCGACTAATGTTAATGATATTTCGACAACAATTTAAGCAATATATATATTATGTTATATAAATATATTAAATAATTTCAAATTTATTTAAACCATAAATAGACTATATATTTTATGCTTTCACGTCTTTTTCTTTTTTTGGTCTTATGTGATTTGTTAACATGTTTGATATAATTTACAAAACAAATGAGATTTTAAGAATATAATAATACTTATTTCATACTGAATATGTTAAGTAGATTTATTGTTTATATATTTTTGAATTTTAAAGTAATGACAATAAAATTAATGGCAACGAAATTAAGAATAATAATATAGAAATATTATATTTCTTTTGAGTTAATTTTTCTAATATATTAGTTGTAATAAATAAATAAATTTTTAAAATCGGTTTGCTTTGTTTTTGAAATTTTAATGAATTTGGATAAATAAATAATGATTGGGTTAAAATTTATTTTTCTAAAACTGGGTAAAAACTAAATAATTTATAAAATAAATTTTATTTATTTTGTTGCTTTTAACTAATATAGAGAAAACTATATATAAAATATTCTCTACTATTAATAAGAAAAATGATTTACTTTAAAGTGGAATTTTCTTTTATTTTAAAATATAATAATAACTTATTTAATTAATTAAAATTAAATACATATGTAAAATTATATTTTGATTAATTAATATGTAAATCACATTTATGATAGTAATATTTTTAAATATTAATTAATGAAAAACTTTCTAAAGTTGGATACTATTAATTGATATCTTAAATACTTTTTATTTTGGTTGTGCCAGTTAATATTTTATTTATATAAATATTTATATATTGTATTTTTTAAAAATAAATATCATTTACTATTATCATTAGTAAGTTTTTAATTAATTAATTTTTGAAAGCAAATATATTATAGGTAACCAAAATATCTTAACAATAAATATCTTAACCATAATTATCTTTCAAAATAATTTGACATTTAGTTTATAAAGATTTATCCAAAATTAAATGGTAATAATCAAATTTCCTTGTATTTATCATTTTCGAAATTATTTGGAATTTAAATTAACAAGGTACTATTATAAATAAATTAAAAATTAATGGCATATTCAATTTTATGTTTCTATTTTAATAATATAAATTAATTAATTAATTTAAAATTACTATTACCCACTACATTATTTTAGAGATAAAATACGAGTTTGTTGTTTCATCTTTGGTCACCATCTTTTTTTTTTTTTTTCATCTTTGGTCACCATCTTTTCACAACTAAAAAACCATAAATAGAAGAAAAGGAGAAAACGAGATAACTGATAGAAATCAGAAAACATGATGTTTGATGAATTATTCCCTATGAAGAAAAGAATGATCGTAATCCAATAAACTTAGCCTCGTTATGCGGACTGAGCAATCACTACAAGAAAAACTGTATTTAGCTACGGATTTTCCCGTAGCTAATTTTTTCAGCTACGGATTGCTACGGATTAGCTACGAATTCAAATCGTAGCAAGGTCGTAGCTATCCGTAGCTATTTATAGCTATTTTAGCTACGGACATGGGTCGTAGCTATCCGTAGTTATATAACTATGAATAGCTACGAATAAGTCGTAGCAAACAATAGCTACGATTAGCTACGTCATTTATCGTAGCTAATGAGCTACGAAAAAGTTCGTAACTATTCGCAGCTATATATATTGTATAGCTACAAATATATCCGTAGCCATTGAAACCCTAAACCCTAAACAAAAATATGAAGTATAAATAAAACTCTAATTAACAAAATTTCAATTCCTATAACATATCAAAATCTAATATTAAACATTTATACATTTTATTATGAATTAAAAAAAAGAAAGAAAGAGAACAACTTGCAGATCTGAAAACCGTGTCTTCACCTCTTTCTTCATCTTCTTCAATCGGTTTCTTCATCCACCCATCTCAGCACCTCAGCTCCTCACCACCAATCTTCTTCAATCGTGTCCTCATCCTCACGGTGTCATCCTCGGTGCAAGACGAAGATCCGGCAAGGCTATCGAAGATCGGCGAAGGTTCTTCTCCACGTTATCCGGCCAAGGGGAGGGAGAGGAGATGGTGTTGGCGGCTGCGTCGTGAGTTTCAGGTGTTGAGATAGAGAGAGAAGTCGAAGACGAAGCCAGTGTGGTGGTGACGAAGCCGGTGGTGGTGAAGACGAAGCCGGTGGTGGTAGCTTGCCGGATAAACACGGCGTGCAGTTAAGAGATGCGATCTGACCAAGCTGATAGAGAGAAGACGATGGCCGGGAGAGAGAAGAGGAAGACCGTGGTGCCGACGGCGGCCTCGTCACCGGAGCTGCCACAATCGGTGACGGCGAGTCGATCCGAGCTCTCATCGAGCTTTGCTATTTTCTTTTTCTTTGTTTGTTATGTTTATTTATTTAATTGTTTTTTTGTAAAGTTTAATAATTTTGATAAAAATAAATTTTAATTATTTATTGTAATTTAATTTTATTATAAATATTAAATTTAATTAAATAATTTTATTTATATTTTTTTTAATTTTCATTTTAAATTAGCTACGACAAAAATCGTATGAATTCGTAGATATATAGCTACGATTTGATTCGCAGATATTCGTAGCTAGTGTAGCTATGAATACGGGTCGTAGCTATCCGTAGCAAATAGCTACGAAACTGTTCGTAGCTATGCCGCAGCAAGCTTGCTGCGGATAGCTACGGATTCTCATTTGCTACGAGCGTTTAGGCGGGGATAACGTTCGTAGCTATCCGTAGCTAATGAAAAATTAGCTACGGATTTTGGGCCATAGCTACGAAATAATCCGTAGCTATGGCCCAATTTTCTTGTAGTGAATTTCTTTTAGCAAATTGGCATTGAGTAAGAGCATAGAAATGAGGTAGAATTAATATGTCTAAGTTTTCCCTACGAATCAACTGCAAATGCACAATGTATCGATTGTATTGTTTAGGGTATCAAACAAAGGGCTTCAGATTACTCAATAGATTATTCGTTATCAAATTACGTTAAGCAGAATGTAGTGAATGAAAATTGCAACGCGGGAAAGTATACAAGTGTAAGATCGAGATGAGAAAGCGTCAGGTTCAGGAACTTGTCAGGAAATCAGGAATATAAATCAATCAATCAATCATGAATTCAGATTGCCAACGTTCTATAGAACTCGAAACACAAGAATATAACAAACCAACTCTCATTGGGAATATTATGTATGTCTAGCAACCTAGAAATCCAAATCTCTTTGCAATCCTAGCGTTGTAAAAAAGCATTAATCTCAGGTTCGTTCGTTCACAATTTCCCTAAACCATATCTCTTTGTGAATAGAAAAATTGCTCACCTAGTTTTTTTTCTAGCTAATTAACCAACACTCGCTGCGCTAATCAACCTAATATCAATAATCTAAGTGGCCATTTCAGATTAAGAGTTAAGATCAACCTAGATGAAGAACTAGAAGTTATGAATCCCAATTAAACAATCAATCTATAATTCCATAAAATCCCTAACGAGAATCCCTAAACCTAACAAGTAAACTACTCAGACATGACAATCATAATAATAGACATGATTAATATAATACTCAATATAATAAAAGAGATAAAGAAACATGGGTTCAAAGTCTTCTCTCTCAAGGTATAAGATCAGTCCCAAAAAGCTTTAATCTCTCTAAAACTCAAAGTATGAAAGTGTAGCCTAAACAGTGGCTCAAAACCTAACTAATAGTCTAAACACGATTTGGATCTTCTTGTAAATATGAGAAACTTTTGGGTTAATCTTGCAAATCTCCAAAATCTCTTATTTTGACGCGCATGATTTTTGTTCTTTTGTGGTATCGTGATAGGTCTAGTTTTAATCCCTATACTAACTGCAAGTGCACAGTGATGTAGTTGTAGTACTTAGGGTATCGAATCCACAGGGACTCCGGTCAACGATAGATTTAGAACTATTAAGATTAAACTAGGAGAAAGCAAATTGTAATGAGAAACTAAAGCGAAGCAGAAAAGTAAATCAGGCGAGTTTGTAAGCAAGGAGGCAAAGCGTTAAGTCTAGGGAGTTCTCAGGAAATCAGGAACATAAACTAATCAATCAATCGGGATCTAATTAAGAACTATTCTAGAACTCAAACACAGATATAGAATTAACCAATTGTCGTTGCAAGAATTCTCTAAGTCTAAGTGCAACAATCCAAATTCCTTTGCAATTACTAACAGATTAAACCAGCCTTAATTCCAAGTTCGATATGTTCACAATCTAATTAAACCAAATTCCTTTGCGAGTAATTAAATTGCTCATCTAGGTTCTTTCTAGCTAATTAACCAACTGTCGTTGTATCAATCAACCTAACATCATAAATCTGGGTAGCTAATTCAGATTAAGCAGTAAGAACAATCCTAGATGAAGAACTAACAAGTATGAATCCCTACAGATCTATTAAACTATAATTCCATGAAATCCCTAATGAGAATCCCTAAACTTAACAGGTAATCTACTCAGACATGTTCATCGGAACAGAAAACATCATGAATAGAAAACCAATTATCATAAAATCAAATAAAGAACTGGGGTTCGAAATCCTCTCTCTTTCGAGAGCAGGATCAGCCCCTAACTCTCTTTGAAAAATAGAATAAATCGTAAGTAAAGCGTAGCCTAAACAATGGCTTAAAAACCCTAATATAATGGTCTAAAGTCGGCTGGGGCTTCTTTGTAATTATAAGGAACTTCTGGGCTTTTGTGCAATTTCCATATTCTTCTCATTAAACCGCCGAGAGAAGTCCATAACGCGTCTGCATCGATCGATGCCAAAGGTGAATCGATCGACACATGTATCAAATATCGACAGTGAACTCTATCTCTCGGGTCAATACTCCAAAATGCTCCAAAATGCTCCATAATCTCCAATTCCGCTCCAAACATACCTAGACCTGTAAACATACTAAAAAGACTCCAAAACATAACATAAGACTCGATAAATAAGATATTTACCATGGTTAAAAACCCTAAAATCCATGGTATATCATATCGACCGACACCAAAATGGTGTTGACCGACACCTGGTGCAGACGCATCCAGTAAACTCCGTGAAATCCATGTATGTTGTAGAATTACTCCAATCGTGTCCAAACATGTAAAGACTCTAGAAAGACTCGAAAACATCTAATAGAGTCAAGATTAAGACTTATATCATAGCTTAAAAACATATAATCAACTCCCCCCACACTTAGTCTTTGCTTGCCCTCAAGAAAACATAAAACCAAAGTCTGAAAAGAGGTTTGAAAACACAGAAACTCATTTCTTCGTTAGAACACAACATCAACAAGCACCATAGTAAAGCCACATGAAAAACGTACCTGACAAGATCCAGAACACTATGTACTTCCCCCACACTTAGCAACTGCCCCAAGTAAACTCCACAATCCATATGAGAAATCTAAATTCACCATTCTTACTTCTATAATATTAAGTGCGGTCTCACCGAGGGAATATCGATCAGAGGGCACATGAATTCTTACTCTGTCAGAACCTGGTCACACAGACTTTCTTACTTCTAGTTCCTTTAATCTCTCTTTTCTCGCTTCAGAGGCTGATTTTTTCCCACTGGGTATCATTTTTTTTTTTCTATCAGCTGTTCTTCCCTTTTTATTTGAGGTGTTTCATTGGACATGTTTCCATGAAACACATGAGATAATAGGGGTCTCTACCACTTCCGTGATCACTTCGAAGCTACTAGTTAATCCTTAGAGTATTCATTTTTTTATAATCTTGAAGGGAAGAGAGAGGGAAACCGTACTCACACAGACAAGTCTTTCAGAACTGAAGGAGGAATCCAATCCAAAGTATACCCAGCCCCTGAGTGAGAAAATTAAGTCAGGTTAGGTGTGAAGCCAGTATTGGATCCTCTGAATACCCAAAAGGATATGGGTGTCCTCAGTAGGTTGATTCGTGTTGGGATTTTTTATTAGTCTCAGATGCATGTCAAGCTTGTTCCAATGGTCACTTAGGTTCCTGCAGATGTGGTAGTTCCTCGAAAAATCATAATTTCCCACAAAGGTTTTGACTCAATAAAATGACTCAACTGACTCTAAGAAAACAGAAATCGGTATGTTAGTAACTACCTCCCCAACACTTAAACAACACTCTCCCCAATGTTATATAAGTTTGGGCTCGGGAGAACAAGGTCAAAACGAAAGTTTTTTTTTGTGTGTAGCTTATGGAGTATCTCAGAACTAGGCGTGAGCATTTAAGGTCAGGTATTCCGACCCGACCCTTGTATGACTCGAATTATCTGACATTTAACTTTATTCGATATTGAAATAACTTGTTTGGGTAGTGAAATTTTTTTTCCGGATAAGGGTCAGGTATTACTCGAACTATCCGAAATATCCGTTTAAGCAGTTAAAATTTAACTTTTTATAAAAGTATATAAATATAAATAAAATTGTATAATAAATAAAAAATTATTTAATGAGAAAATGTAATATTTATATTGTTAGATATATAAGTTTATTTATTTTTGTTATTATTGTTATTTCATTAATTTATTTAATTATAAATTTTTATAAAAATTTTTAAAAGAGTTCGGTTACCCGAAATACCCGAACATTATCCGTAATATTTAGAGTTCGGGTAGTAAACGGGTAATGATTTTAACTACACCCGAAATACCTGAACATTATCCGTAATATTTAGAGTTCAGGTAGTAAACGGGTAATGATTTTAACTACCCAAACCGACCCTTATCCGACCCTTATCCATTACTACCCGACCCGTTTTTAAGAATACACTTCAGGTAGTGATTTTTGATACCTAAAATACCCTTACCCAACCTTTATTCGCCATTATCCGACTCGTATCCGCAAACGCACAAGCCTACTCATAACCAAACTACTAGTTACTACTTAGACCATGTCCAATTCTACTCCATTTCTTATTCCAAATTGCATTTTGTAGTAAAATTTATTCCAATTCTACTTCATTTTCAATTGTAAAATAGAGTAAAATATGGGATTACTCTATATTTCGAATAAAATATGTAATTATTTTATTTTTTGTTTATTATTATTATTTTTATTCCAAAATAGAATAGGGGTAGAGCAAAACTTAAATGCATTGAGAATACTCAATTTAGGAATGAAAGCAACATTAATTAGTTGATGAGGAACACAGTCAAACACAGAACAAAAAGGGAAGCTCTCATTAATTAGTTGATGAGGAACGCAGTCAAACCAAAGTCAAAGACGTAATAGTAGGTCTCCTTGATGAGCGAACAAGCACAAGGCTAGTTAGCTCCGCACCGAGTCGGACTGGGGATCCGACCCGCACCGCACCGGATCTGACCCGATTGTACCGAGATCCGATCCGCACCGCATTGAGTAGAGCTGGGCATTTTAACCGGAACCGATTACCCGAACCGAAACCGACCCGAAATGGACTGACCCGAAACCGATTTGGTTATATAGCATTTATCCGATGGGTAATTTATTTTAGAACCGTGGGTATCAAATAATACCCGGAACTGAACCGATACCCGATCGGGTACCCGAATGATCCGAAAATTATTAAATATATTAGTTATTTTCATATATCATACGTATAATTTTGGTATTATGGGTATTTTAAAAGTTTTATTTTCGGTTTTTGAATATATTTTTGACATTTCAAATAATTTTTTTTGTTTTTTCTTTGTTTTCGGTTATTTTTGCTGGTTTTAGAAAAAATAAATTCTAGATTTTTGGGTCTAATTCATATATTTTTACAAATTTCGGGTAAAATTCGGTTCTGAATTTTTAGACCTGAACCGACCCAGAACCGGTTGAACCCGAATCGATATCTGATTCGAAATTGCATAAGTATCCATTGGGTAAAAAATTTCTCAACCCGAAGAACCGGAATCGATCCGAAAACCCGAATGCCCAGACCTAGCACTGAGTCGGACCAACCCCAAAACTGAATCCAGTTATTGGGCTCTTAATAGTTACAATATATGGGCCTATATATTCTAACTATTAAGAGCCCGGTTCAATGATTCGGTTTAAAATTTTGTAACTTGCTGTGAACGAGTCTCTTCCCGTTTCTTCAGGCGTGGCTTTATGTAAGGATCACCATAACTTGTTGCGTAGGTTCAAATCTGTTGGCACATATGTTTATGGAAACCCATCTGCAGAAAACGCCTAGAGCTCCTCATATCTTTTCCATCTCTTGATAGGTTTATGCGGATAATTGTTTTGGCAGGGACACATACTGCTCTTAGATGATTCTATAGCTCAAATGTTTCAGGATAGCTAAAAGCAAAGCTATCATCATCTTTATACTAGCCTGAGATTTTGGATTACCGATTTTTACAAAACCCAACAAAGTCAGTGCTTGTTATTTAATATATAAATAAATTCATAAATTTTCATGGTCAATAAACTTTCTTCATAGATTATTTTGATTTTGAGCCGTGAGTCTCCTCAGTGACAGAGTAATTGAGCTAGACCAGGGTATCGAATCAAACTCAAATCACCGATTCTGGAACTCTCCTAAATACTCAGAAGTTTCCAAATTCGAAACATCAAAAAGTATTTACAGAGCACAGAGCTTTCTCTGCGGTTTTCTTTCTTCACCTTCTTACCAATGAGATAAGGCAGACAAAACCCCGCTTTTGGTGTAGAAAAACAACGGCTTTCTTGTACCGCTTTTTTATACATGGAGCAGCAAATCTCAGAGATCTTAGATAACGTTGCTGGCCATACCGTTCTCAACTATATGTTCATTCCGTTGTTGTTGATGGTTATAGTTTTCCCCAGAAGAGAGTGAGCTTAATATCCCTTGTCTTGTCAAGTCAGAGTTCTTCTCCCCAACTTCGATCTTGCAAAGAGGGCAAGAGGCATTGATCTTGAGCCATTTGTCTACACACTCTTTGTGGAAGAAATGTGCGCATGGAAACACTAAACATAATGTTGAGATTCTGTCCAGCTTATTCAAGTGGTCTCTCTGAAAGGGCAAAGTCACTAGATGAAGGAGAGGGTCTTGACTGTTCTTTGGTGTTGACCCGAAGTCATGTGCTACTCACATGACTTATACTAATGTAATCAGCTAAGTTATAAAGCTGAGTCTCCTTCATCGAAGTGTTAAGCGAGACGTTATGAAGTTTGTTACAGACGTTCCTGGCCATTGTTAGAGAGAGATCAAGAGCTCGAGTTTGAGCTGTTCTAGTGGATTGCTGATATCTTCAGCTCCGGTGAGTATAGCAGCCATCCTTATCGGATGGTGTGGTGAACACCGGGTAAACAAAGTCTTGTGCATCTCTTTCTTTTCAGTGTTTCGAGTTCTTAGATTCATTGGGGTTTGATTCTTGCGAAGTTCGGGATTGATTTAGAACTTAGGTTTCACAAATTGGTATCAGAGCTGAAGGTTATTCAGCGAGAGGGTAAGAATCGAAGATTAAGGATCTAAGATCGAAGAAGAGATGGGAGGACCGAAGGTTCAGATCGATAAATTCGATGGACAAGGAGATTTCTCGATGTGGCGGAAAAGGATGTATGCGCTTCTAAGTGTTACTGGATTGAAGGATGTTCTGGTAAAGAAAGATCCAGATCCAGAAAAGAAAGAAGACGAAGACAAGGATCCGGAGAAAGAGAAGAAGCGGATCAAAGACGAAGAAGAAAGATTGGAGCGATGTGACAACGCGATGAATACAATCTTCTTAAATGTGGGGGATCACGTTCTGAGGAAGATCGAAAGATGTACGACTGCTGCTGAAACATGGAATCTCCTGGATAAGTTGTACATGCCTAAATCTCTTCCGAATCGAGTCCATGGTCAGCTACAACTATATGGATTCAAGATGCAGGAACAACGATCTATCGACGAGAATGTTGATGACTTCCTCAAGCTGGTGAATGATCTAAGTCATCTTGGTATTGACATTCCTGAAGAGGTTCAAGCGATATTGTTACTAAATTCTCTACCATCGAAGTAGGATCAACTGAAAGAAACATTGAAGTATGCTAGAGAATCCATAGTACTAGAGGATGTCACCAGTGCTGCAAGATCAAAAGAAAAAGAGCTACGTACTAGTTCTAGTACCAAAACTAGCTCAGAAGGACATTATGTCAGAGGTAGAACAGAGAACCGAGAGCATCAAGGGAAAGGTAAAGGAAACAAGGCAAGGTCTAAGTCTAGAGATGGAAAGAAGATCTGTTGGATATGCGGTAAGGAAGGACATTATAAGAAACAGTGCTACAAATGGATTGAAAGAAACAAAGGAAAGAACCACAACAACTCTTATGGAAAAGGCCATGTAAACGGTTCAGGGGAGTCATCACACGCAAGGGATGATGCTCAAGATTTAGTGGGACTGATTGCCATGGAGGTGAATCTATCACAGGAAGCAAATGATCTTGAAGAATGGGTAATGGATACAGGTTGCTCCTTCCACATGACGCCAAGAAGAGAAGTATTCTTTGAGTTTGAAGAAACTTCTGGTGGAAAGGTCAGAATGGCAAATGACTCCAGTTCTGAAGTTAAGGGAATAGGATCGGTAAGATTCCTCAATTCTGATGGTTCAACCTTTGTACTTAGTGAGGTTAGATATATGCCTAGCATAGGGAGGAACCTAATCTCACTAGGAACACTGGAAAAGAAGGGCTGTGAATTTAAAGGATCACAGGGAATCCTTAAGATTGTAAAAGGGTGTACAGTTATCATGAAGGGATCAAGGAAGGGAGTTGATACATTGTACATGTTGCAAGGATCAGCAAAGAAAGCAGAACTGTGTATTGCAGCAGACAAGACCAGTGGACAGGACAAAGATGTGGGATATACTAAACTCTGGCACAGTAGGATGGGACACATAGGACAGAAGGCAATGAGTGAACTTGCCAAGAAAGGGTGCTTAGAGAAAGACAAGATGACAGAGGTTTCGTTTTGTGAAGACTGCATTATGGGTAAAACTCACAAAGTTGGTTTCAGCCAAGGACAGCATACAACAAAAGCCAAGTTGGATTACATCCACTCAAACCTCTGGGGTTCTCCGAATGTTCCCATGAGCCTTGGAAGATGTCAGTATTACATTTCGTTTACTGATGATTGGTCAAGAAAGGTTTGGGTGTACTTTCTAAAAACCAAGGATGAGGTTTTTGATAAGTTTCTAGAATGGAAACAAATGGTTGAGACGCAATCAGAAAGGAAGGTCAAGAAGCTGAGAACCGACAACGGCCTCGAGTTTTGCAATATGAGGTTCGATACATACTGTAAGCAAGAAGGAATAGTCAGGCATAAGACCTGCACGTATACTCCAGAACAGAATGGTATAGCTGAACGGCTTAACAGAACACTGATGGAGAAAGTGAGGAGTATGTTGAGTGAGAGTGGTCTTGAACAACGCTTCTGGGCAGAAGCTGTATCAACGGCAGTGTATCTGCTAAACAGAACCCCGTCATCAGCAATTAACTTTGAAATACCAGAAGAAAGATGGTCTTCAGCTGTTCCAAGTATATCAGGCCTAAAGTGTTTTGGGTGCTTGGTCTATATTCATTCTTCAGATGGAAAGCTGAATCCCAGAGCTAAGAAGGGCATTTTCACAGGATACCCAGATGGGGTAAAAGGTTTCAGAGTGTGGTTACTAGATGAAGAAAGAGTTATCATCAGTCGAAATGTTGTGTTCAAAGAAGACGTTATGTACAAAGAACTGAAGTCAGAGACTCAATCAGGTATCAAGTTTAATAATGTCTTAACTAACAAAATTTCGAGCTATGATCATGCAGGTAAAAACAGGTTATCAAATCACACTGAAGAAGAAGAAAATGAAAATGCTCAAGTTCAAGGTGGAGAATCACAGACTGAAGGTCAAGAAGACAACAACTCACATGAATTTATAGATGACCAGAATCAGTCAGAACCGCAGTCTCCCAGAAACAGACCAAGAAGAGAATCAAAGTTACCTGTCAGATTCAAAGACTACAAGGTCTATGCAGATAATGATGATGATGAAGATATAGCTGGCTATGCATACCTCATGAGTGAGGATGGTGGGAATCCAGAGCCAAAGGACTTTGAAGAAGCTTTGACTGATCCAGATAAGGACAAATGGATGGAAGCGGCAGATGAGGAGATTACTTCTCTAGCCAAGAATAAGACATGGGTGCTGGTGGACAGAGTCAAAGGCCACAAACCCATTGGCAACAAATGGGTCTTTAAGAGAAAGGCAGGGATCAGTGGGGTTGAAGCTCCCAGGTTCAAAGCCCGGTTAGTGGCAAAAGGATACTCTCAAAAGGAAGGAGTAGACTATCAAGAAGTCTTCTCACCAGTTGCAAAGCACGTTTCCATAAGGCTTCTCTTGTCTGCAGTGACTCATTATGATCTGGAACTTCAGCAAATGGACGTGAAAACGGCATTCTTGCACGGCTACTTAGGCGAGGAAATCTACATGGAACAGCCTGAGGGATATGTCAGTAAGAAACACCCAGAGAAAGTATGTTTGTTGAAGAGATCTCTCTACGGTTTGAAACAATCTCCCAGGCAATGGAATACCAGATTTGACGAGTTCATGAAGAAGAACAAGTTCAAGAGGAGTGAATACGATGTCTGCGTATACTTTAAGGAAACAGCAGAAGGACACATTTACCTTCTATTGTACGTAGATGATATCCTGATAGCTGCCAAGAATAAGAGGTCAGTCACTGAGTTAAAGAATCTACTAAGCTCGGAGTTTGATATGAAGGACTTGGGAGACGCAAAGAAGATTCTGGGAATGGAGATTTGCAGAAACAGAACAGTTGTAACCTTGCTCATATCTCAGAAAAGTTATCTTCTTAGAGTACTGGGAAATCTAGGAATGGATCAAGCGAAGCCAGTTGCTACTCCTTTAGGAGTTCATTTCAAACTAAAGTCAGCTACAGAGAAAGAAATTCAAGAACAGGGAGATAAGATGAGAACAGTACCCTATCAGAGTGCTGTGGGAAGTCTTATGTACGCGATGGTGGGAACCAGACCAGATCTTGCCTTTGCCGTGGGTTTGGTTTGCAGGTTTATGAGTGCACCTCTGAAGGAACACTGGCAGGCAGTAAAGTGGATTTTGCGATACATTAAGGGGTCTCTTGATGTCAAACTTAGTTTCCAAAGGAATAAGGACTTCTATGTTAGAGGATATTGTGATTCAGACTACGCAGCTGACTTAGACAGACGAAGATCAATCTCGGGTGTGGTTTTTACAGTCGGAGGAAATGTAGTAAGTTGGAGGTCCAGTTTACAAAAGGTTGTGGCTCTCTCCACTACTGAAGCCGAATACATGGCATTGACAAATGCAGCTAAAGAAGCTATTTGGCTAGGAGGTTTTGTGAATGAGCTTGGGTTTACTCAAGAATCAGTAGAGATATACTGTGATTCTCAAAGTGCTATTGCACTGGCTAAGAATGCAGTATATCACGAGCGTACTAAACATGTGGCAGTCAAGTACCATTTTATTCGAGACTTGATCACAGACAGAGTTATACAGGTTCTAAAGATTTCTACAGCCTACAACCCAGCAGACATCTTCACAAAGGTATTGCCTGTTGGGAAATTTCAAGAAGCTTTGCAGCTTCTTAGAGTCACTGATCATTGAAGCGAGGTGGAGTTCACCTCAAAACAGCTGGGAGGGTTTTCTCAGAAAGATATGAAGCTGGGAGGGTTTTCTCAGGAAGAACATGAAGCTGGTAGAAGAACCAGGGACTGCAGGGCTTTGCAGTGATATACAGAAGACGTGCATGGGGAAGGTTTGTTTCTCATGGTCTCTTAGGATCAGTTGTGTCCTAGGGAATCTAGAACTAAGTTAGAATAAGTGGACAAGGTGGAGAATTGTTGAGATTCTGTCCAGCTTATTCAAGTGGTCTCTCTGAAAGGGCAAAGTCACTAGATGAAGGAGAGGGTCTTGACTGTTCTTTGGTGTTGACCCGAAGTCATGTGCTACTCACATGACTTATACTAATGTAATCAGCTAAGTTATAAAGCTGAGTCTCCTTCATCGAAGTGTTAAGCGAGACGTTATGAAGTTTGTTACAGACGTTCCTGGCCATTGTTAGAGAGAGATCAAGAGCTCGAGTTTGAGCTGTTCTAGTGGATTGCTGATATCTTCAGCTCCGGTGAGTATAGCAGCCATCCTTATCGGATGGTGTGGTGAACACCGGGTAAACAAAGTCTTGTGCATCTCTTTCTTTTCAGTGTTTCGAGTTCTTAGATTCATTGGGGTTTGATTCTTGCGAAGTTCGGGATTGATTTAGAACTTAGGTTTCACACATAACCTATAAACATATGAGAGAACAAAAACGGGTTCAGTCTTTGACAATAATACAGTGAGAATAACCAAAAGAATGTAATAAATACCTGTACAAGTTAGGAGCCTCAGTTGCAGATGAATATATACATACATTACCTACCACAAACCATATCGCAAAGAAGCAATCCAGAGCCATTTTGAAGTATTCCACTATAACTTTTTAAGTCCGGAAAGCCAAAATCAAAAGACTCGAATCAGTGACTATGAACAACAATCGTTAAACATGACAGGATGACTCGACTAGATTGCAAACATTGTTCAACAGAAGAGACAACTAAAACATTCCATTCTAGCATTTCAGATCATCTAAGAGCATGTGAACATTAAAAAATATTTACCTGGCTGCACTTATGATATCTACTAC
Organism: Orychophragmus violaceus; assembly: GCA_030180135.1. Classification (NCBI taxonomy): domain Eukaryota; kingdom Viridiplantae; phylum Streptophyta; class Magnoliopsida; order Brassicales; family Brassicaceae; genus Orychophragmus; species Orychophragmus violaceus. The sequence continues at coordinate 54,313,164 of CM058236.1, read as the reverse complement.
TGCGAGAAGATGCTGTATTAGTCTGTCGACCATCTCCTTCAGATGTCCTGGATATGGAGAAGGAGAATGGTCCTGCTGCAACATTAAGATTAGGACGGTGCTAGCCAGAATCTTGTTAATTCGAGTGATAATATGCAACAGATCCACACTGATAACCCACAATCCAAGCAAACAATGGTGCGCGTGGTTGCTCATGTTTTGACAAAGACAAAACGGCAATGGCTGCAATGATCTGTCCAAGAGTGAGGGCTAGTTAGATGGAAATTCATAAGCCAAAATTCAAAGGAATTGTTCTGCGACGTATGCTTCTAGGATTGGATCGCATAAACAAAGAAGAAGAAGAAGCTGGAACAGACATTGTTGGAACAGTTGAAGGTCTCTCCTCCTCATTGCCAGCACTTGTGGGAATGTCAATGATGTGGTCGTTTGGGCTTAGATTCCCTTTGATTTTTAATAAGATTATCACTACAAGAAAAATCAACATTCATAGCACACGATACAAGCTATGGTATGTAATAGATAACGTTTCCACAAACGCTCTGACAGCGGTAGCTATAATAGACCCCCTCTACGATAGCATTTCTTTCGTGCTATGTTATTATTGCAAATTAATAGCGTTAATTTTAATTTGCTATGTTTGGTGCAATCTATTATAGCGTTTTACATGGTGCTATTATTATTTGCATCTTTAATAGTTTTTTGTATTAAATTATTATTATTATATTGTTATGAATAATAAGATGGATGCCCATTATAAGGCCCATCTTGTAGTAGCTTCTAGAATTACTTGTACACTAGGTTTTACTTGGTCATCAAGTCTTTGTACTCCTATATAAAGGAGCTTTCATTCATTGGAATAAACATCACCAATTCTTTTATCTCTCTTCTATTCACAACACGTTATCAGCACGATAGTCTCTCTTTTTCTATTTTCTTACACCGAAAAGGTGAGATTTAATTTATGTTTATTTTATGTCTTATTCTGGGATGATAAGTGACATCTTCTCTAAAATACCCATAATACCAAAATTATTCTGATCTTATTCATAATAGAGATGATTATCAGTACTTATCTAGAATAATAATTTATTGATATTTGTCATGATTTAATCCTGTATTTAAACCATGTTTATTATCGATTCATGGTTTATCTTAATGGATTCAATTCTTTATTTTATTGTTTATAAATTAGTGATTGTGCTCAATAGCTTTAAATCATTATACTGCTTTTGATTTGATTATTTTATTGTTCTAATCAATTTGATGAACACGTTTTGATTTTTTTATGAGTAAAAGATTTTGTTTTATTGTATTTCCAAAATTCTAGATTCTGAAAAGATTTAACCTACTATTTTTAAAATCAATATATTCCCTTTTGTTTTAATTGTTTCCAAAATTTTAGATTCTATTTTAAGGAAAATATTTAAGTTTCTATTTTTAAATATTAATATATTCCTTTTTGTTTTAAGGAAAATATTTAAGTTTCTATTTTTCCTTTTTGCTAACTTGCATATCAACTCCAAACAAATATTTCGTAGCATGTGTAGTTTGATTATAAGTTTAAAGTTCATGATCATATTGTTTTGCCATCAAATTTCATGAGGTTTTGGATATTGGTGGCTTGACGTAAAATATCCACATATTCTTTGGAACATTAATGCGAAAGAAATATATGATCACCAGAATGTGATATAGTCATAAACTCATCTTTATTGGTTAATATAAGATTATAAGACTTTAAGTATGTGAATAAGTACTCATATAGAGATGTTATAGAAGTCATGCTCTATCTTTCATGCAAATATTGTTGTTCTGGAGACACAATATCATGAAAAGTGTTTGAGACGTACTATGAGTTTATATTTTATCTTATTGAAAAAGAAAAGTACCACAGTAATGACAATACCCGAGGAGTAGCTATATAAGTAGTTGTAGACGTATATGTGGATATGAATATGGATATGGTCAAGGTCGAGCCCCGATGAGTTTCTTTCAAGAAATCATATCCTCACCAGAAGTGAGAAAATGATGATGGTAGCAATATGTGATGATGAAAGAAATTTGTGTGAGTACAATGTTAGGTTTTATAAAGATTATTGACAGCTCTAGAAGAGCGAATTGCCTATGGGAACGCAATTTGAAATCATTAATGCGTTATATTTTCCCAAGTCTCAAAGGTCAAAAGAATCTAAGATACACATGACCTAAGTTGGGTATGTTGTTGATTTCGTGGGATTCAATTCGAGATAGATGAACCTGGAGTGTTACTATCTCGAGGGGGAGAACTAGAGAATCCCACATCCATTCTAAGTACTAAGTGGAACATCCTGAAGATTATGTTCAAACTGAAAATAGACTTGATGAATCATTTATAAAGAAATCCAAAGGGATTTTAAATTTAATCATGTTGAGACAATAAGGGAAATGTTGAATGCCTTCAACATAAGTAATACCCGAGGCAATAAATGTATTTTGGAGAAAATACATGCATTATCTATTGAATTGTACTACACTACTATACACAGATTAGTAAAATGGAGATAAATGTTATGGTAAACCAGAAGTTTACTGAAAGTTTAATTTTTGGCAAACCGGTTATGTCATCCCGGTTTTGTAATGATGCGACATTCGTTGAAGAACCAGAGATTCTTGCGAATGATCTGCTATATGCTGCTTGCTCACAAGGCAATACGATATCCAAAATAGATTTGGAATCTATTTAATTTATGGAAAGTATACAAGGAAATGTTTGTGGGCTTGATCACCCACTGGTGGACTGATCATCCACCATATGTTTATATATTAACACATCGATAAGATTGTCGTATGTATGTATCCTTGTCATAAATCCGCAACTTAAAGTGTGCGAGACTAATTGGTAATACTGGTGAAACTGAGCAGCATTGATTCGCATATAGCCAAAGAGTAAAATAGCTCTCCCCATCAAATTGGTTTTGGGTCAGGAACCATAAATCCCCATCTAGAGAAGTTGGATAAGTTGCTCCACCACAATAGAAAAGATGAGACCTCAAAGGAGGTTATAAATATATGTTGGATATGATTCTCCATTGATGATTAGACTCTTTTAATGAGTCAATTTATCCAACTTTAGGGAGAGAAAATAAACAGCTGGAAAAGAAATGAATTATCTATGATCCTCGTACTAAAGAGCGTGAATAGAAGTCCAAATGAATGTACGAAAGATAATTCAAGTAGATTGGTTAAGCAACTTGTTGCCAGATGCTTCAACTGGCCCTAATAGAGTGACAAAGTCACATACCAGCTGTAAATGCTCCAGTTAAATTGGATGTCCCAGAAGGACAATATCAAACTGCTAGTGAGTCTAAAGAGCGCTTGAAGCGTGATAGACCTATCGGTTCCAAAGATAAGAATCCTCGAAAAAGAAAAGGAGCATGAATGAGAATGGCAGTACCGAGGAATGAAATATTAAAGATCTCGAGAAGAGATGATAAACATGACAAGAAAGAAATTCAGGTACCTGAGAATATGAAAATCTCTAATAGCTATGTCATGTCTTGAATAATATGGAACCGATATCAAATCGACGTCGTTAATAATTATGCATGCAGTATAGCAGTTGATGAGAATGAGGATCATAAGACATCTATTGAAGAGTGTACACAAAGAAGTGATTGGCCAAAATGGAAGGAAGCAATAGATGCAGAATTAAAATCTCTCGCTAAAAGAGAAGTATTTGGACCAGTAGTCCGTACATCTAAAGGTGTAAAACCAGTAGGACATAAATGGGTCTTTGTACGAAAGAGGAATGAAAATGGAGAAATTGTGAGTTATAAAGCACGTTTAGTCGCACAAGGATTCTCACAAAGACCTGGAATTGATTATGAAGAGACTTACTCTCCTGTGGTGGATAAAACAACTTTCAGGTTCCTTATTAGTCTGGCGATAAAAGAAGGACTTGATTTACGTTTAATGGATGTAGTGACGGCCTACTTATATGGACCATTGGAAAATGACATTTATATGAAAGTCCCAGCAGGATTTAAACTACCTGAAGTAGTAAATTCGAATTCCCGAGAACAATACTGCATAAAACTAAATCGATCTCTTTATGGACTAAAACAGTCACGGCGTATGTGGTATAATCGCCTTAGTAAATACTTGTTAAGAGAAGGCTACAAGAATGACCGTGTTAGTCCATGCATCTTCATAAAGAGATTTGAGAAAGGATTTGTGATAATTGCAGTATATGTTGATGATTTAAATATTATTGGAACTCCTGCAAAGATTTCATATACAGTGGAGTATTTGAAGAAAGAATTTGAGATAAAAGATCTTGGGAAAACAAAATTTTGTTTGAGACTACAAATTGAACATGTAAAGAATGGAATTCTAGTACATCAAGAAACATACACAGAAAATGTGCTCAAAAAGTTCTACATGGATAAAGCACACCCCTTGAGTAGTCCAATGGTTGTAAGATCACTTGATGCGTCAAAGGATCCATTCCGTCCTCGAGAAAACAATGAAGAAGTTCTTGGCCCTGAAGTACCATACTTAAGTGCAATAGGAGCATTGATGTACCTTGCTAGTCACACAAGACCAGATATATCATTTTCGGTGAATTTGTTAGCAAGGTTTAGCTCATGCCCAACTCAAAGGCATTGGAATGGGATTAAGCATATACTTCGTTACCTCCAAGGTACAAAAGACATGGGCTTATTCTTTTCTAACTTATCTAAGGAAGGCCTAATTGGTTTTGCAGACGCATGATACTTATCCGATCCCCATATTGCTAAATCGCAAACAGGATATGTGTTCACTTGCGGAGGTACTGCTATTTCTTGGCGGTCTATGAAGTAAACTCTCACCGCTACTTCTTCTAACCATGCAGAGATTTTAGCCATCCATGAAGCTAGTCGCGAGTGTGTATGGTTAAGATCTGTCGTTCATCATATACAAGAAGATTGTGGTATTTCTGTACGGAAAGAAGCTCCGACAATTATGTATGAAGACAATGCAGCATGCATCACACAACTCAAAGACAGATACATTAAAGGTGATAGAACAAAGCACATTCCACCAAAATTCTTCTTCACACACGATCTACAGAAGAACGGCGATATACATGTTCTACATATCCGTTCGAGCGATAATTTGGCTGACTTATTTACAAAGGCGCTACCTACTTCTACTTTCAAGAAGTTAGTTCATCATATCGGATTACGCCGTCTCAAAGATCTCGACACATGTACTCATGAGGGGGAGTAATTGCGTGTTGTGCTCTTTTTCCCTTAACCATGGTTTTTCCCATTGGGTTTTCCTGGTAAGGTTTTTAATGAGGCAACATCTTAAACGCATTACGAACCATTCCATTATAATGGACATCCAAGGGGGAGTGTTATGAATAATAAGATGGATGCCCATTATAAGGCCCATCTCGTAGTAGCTTCTAGAATTACTTGTACACTAGGTTTTACTTGGTCATCAAGTCTTTGTACTCCTATATAAAGGAGCTTTCATTCATTGGAATAAACATCACCAATTCTTTTATCTCTCTTCTATTCACAACATATATATATTTTATTAATTGGATGTATATATATTGCGAGCACTGTGTCGATCGACGCAGACCATGTCTGTCGATCGATACCACCAAACAAACCGAACTGCAATAACCAGTTAATCACTGGTCAATCCAATTGAACCGAAATTAACCGGTCCAACCGGTTTAACCAATTGCGATAACCGGTCCAATCCAATTGAGCCAGTTCATCCAGTCAAACTGATCTTAACCAATCAAATCGGTTTATGATAACCACTTCAATCCAATTGAACCAATTCATCCAATTTAAACCGATCTGATCTGCCTCAACCAAGTATGATAACCAGTTCAATCTAATTGAACCGATCAACCAATCGCAAGGCCTGTATCGACCGACACTCAACCTGTTTCGATCGACACAGTAGGACAACAGGGAATTTTTGATCCTTTGATCGAACCCTAAAAATTTTTAATTAGGTTTTCTTCATGTGTCGATCGACACCAGCTTGGTGTCGGTCGACACTTCGCGAAAACCCTAGCCGCCGATTTCAAATAAACCTTAATTCATTACGATTTTCTTCGCTGCATCGACCGACACACTTTCTGTGTCGATTGACACAAGACGGAAAAAAAATCAGAATTCGTTTTCATCAAAATCGATCTAAGAAGTTCTTTTCATTCAAATCATATGAGCGAATTTAATTCATCAAATTCAATCAAGCAGGTTGATTCAATGGAAAAACCCTAAGGCTCTGATACCACTGTTGGTCCTTTGTGCCATTCTATCATCAGATCGAATCCTAACTAGTTCCAGATAGCCTAGGATCTAGGGTTTAGTTAATTGAATCATTAGGAATGATCTCGTGTTTACCTGGAGATTTGCAGCGGAATGATGAACATGTAATTGAGATCAAGAGCGCCTCAGATGCTGCGCCTCTACTGCAGTCCACACGCACACAAGCTGGAATCCGCCGGGATGCTAGTGTCGAAAATCGGATCTCCTGGGAAACCTGTGTTTAGAGAGGTGGCTGCCAAAATCAACGACTAGGGTTCCAGGTCGTTCATATAAACCTATATATAGACCTGGAATGACTAAACCGATCATTGGACTAATTCCAATTCGTTTAAGTCATCAAATCGAAACATCAGTTTCGAAACCCGGCCTGTGTCGATCGACACACTACTTTGTCGATCGACACACCTCTTAAAACTCGATATCAATGTGTATCCAATACACATTGACCAGACCATATGCCAATGATTAATCCCATACAAAGTGTATCCAGCTTGCTTAGGTGTGTGACCCTGTAGGTTCACATAATACTAGCAATGAGTTACAACTCATTTGTCATAAGCGGCTTCTAGCAAAACATTATGACCACCTAGTATCACATGAATTGTCCGATCTCGACTATACAACTATCATGCAGAGTGAGTACAATATGATTTCAGGATATAAGCCCAACAATATGATCATTGTAGTGTCCATGAATAGCCGATATTGTGGACACTTAGTCTAGATTGTCCACTCGAAATTTCTGTATTATGTCCAAATTTTTTCTTTCAAATTCCGGTACATTGACAGATTATATTTCCATTCCAGTGGTCTATATGGTCGGAAACCTCACCTCTGGCAACCTATCAACCATCAAAAAATGAGGGGTGAAATAAATGTAAAGTAAGAAAGAGAGTGAAGAGAAAAAGAAAAGAATGGATAGAAGGAGAATAGTGTGACTCCTATCCACCGATAAAATTATTTGATCTTTTTTGTCTATCCGTGAAGAGTAAATCTGTCTTTCTAACGCTAGGACCCACAAAAAAAAATATAAAATTGCGATCAAATTTCAAAAGATACAAAATTGCAATGAAAAACTGAAAAAGAAATAACAGATGCAATACACCCTCATGAATTGTAACATTTAAAAATGTTTTTTTTTCAAATGCGCTTTTTAAAAAATTGTTTTTAAATTACTATTAACATAAATTTTTGTAATTAATATTTTTTACTATAAAAATGTTTATATTTTTTAAAGTAAATGATAAACTACACTTATCCCGCAAATACATTTCTCTTACTGTTAAGATATGTTAAGAGATATTCCAATATCTTACATATCTCGCCTCATAATATGTGTATATCTCTTTCAATCAACTTGACCGAATAAGGAAGATTGTATATTGTAAACTAGGCAAGTAGGTCAAACACATTCGTGTATATATTTGCGTTGTATGCCGTCAAGGTTGGAATAAGAACAACTTTATACATTCTAAAGTTCTTGACATGGTATCAGAGCTATAGCTACATACAAAAGGCTTTAGTTCGATTCTCTTACTGATTTTTCATAGAAATCGATTCTTGATTCATAATCTCTTTTCCTTGACCTAGTTATTGTCTATTCTTTTCAAAGGGCGATAACTGTTCTGAAATGGCAGATCTTGTGAAGGTTGAAGCAACACGCCGAACCATCTCACCATATGATCTCTCGACTGGAGATAACCCTGGATACATGATTTCTCAACCAGCGTTGTGTGGCCCAAACTATGACGAATGGGCATCAAATGTTCGCATGGCGCTCAGAGCACGTAAGAAATTTGGCTTTGTAGATGGCACGATTGCTCAACCAACAGAGGAATCTGCAGACTATGAAGATTGGTGTGCCAACAATGCTTTGGTCACCACTTGGATCAAACTAACCATTGAACCGACTCTGCGTTCGAACCTAACACATACGGAGAACGCGTCGGAGCTTTGGGAACACATCCGTGTTCGATACTCTGTGAAAAACGGACAACGCGTTCAGCGTTTGAAGGCTGAGCTTGCAACATGTCGTCAGAAAGGTATGGCTGTTGAAGCTTACTATGGCAAACTGATGCAGCTGTGGACGTCCTTGAAGGATTACCAGCAAGCCAAAACAATGGCCGAGGTGTTGAAGGAACGAGAAGAAGATAAGCTACATCAATTTCTTATGGGTCTTGATGAATCATTGTTTGGTGCTGTGAAGTCAAACCTGCTATCTCGATCTCCCCTGCCAACTCTAGATGAAGCGTACAACGCAGTGACACAAGATGAGGAGTCCAAAATCACAAGTCGGATGCTGGAGGAGAAGACCACGGAAGTTAGCTTTGCAGTCCAGACTTCTTACCGAGGAAAATCAAACCTTGAGACCAAGAACATAGCAACTACTTGTTCGCTCTGTGGAATAAAAGGACACCTGGCCGAACAGTGTTTCCGTAAGATTGGCTATCCTCCATGGTGGGGAGAAAGGCCACGCAATGATCAGCCCAAGTCCGCGATGTCCACTCCAACAGGACAGGCTCGGGCGAATCATGTTGTCGCAGTCGGCTCTGCATCTTCATCTGCAGCAGTGAATTCGGTGATTTCTAATGCTGATCGTGTGGGTCTAAGTGGACTCAGTGACACACAATGGAGATCTTTGGTTAATCTTCTGTCCGCAAGAGAAACCACCAACGACAACAGACTCTCGGGTAAGTTCTCTTTAAACTCGTGGATTGTTGATTCAGGCGCTACCAATCATATGACTGGCTCATTGGATTATCTTACTGAGTTACACACGATGGAACCCGTGTTGATAAAACTCCCTGATGGTCGCATTACACACACGACTCAGAGAGGAACTGTTTGCTTAGGATCAGATATTACAGTACCTAATGTGTATTTTGTGGATGGTCTGAAGTGTCATCTGATTTCTGTCTCACAGTTGGCCCGAGAAAAGAGATGCGTCTTCCAGATAACTGATACTTTGTGTGTAATTCAGGACCGCATCACGAAGATGCTGATTGGTGTGGCTGAGCAAAGGAATGGACTGTACTTTCTCATGGAGATGGAGGCTGTAGCGGCTGTGCAATGCTTGGATAAGAGTTCGTCTGAAGTATGGCACAAGCGCTTAGGACATCCATCTCCTACTGTTCTTCGTTTACTACCTATTTCTGGTTTATGTAGTTCTAAAGATGTTGATTCAGTGTGTGACATTTGTATCCGCGCTAAGCAAACTAAAGAAGTTTTCCCTATCAGTACGAATAAAACAACCGCAGTTTTCCAACTTGTGCATTGTGATCTTTGGGGTCCTTATCGGACAACTTCGTTGTGTGGATCTCGATATTTCTTGACTGTCGTTGATGATTACTCTCGGGCTGTGTGGATTTATCTTCTTCACGACAAAACCGCTGCTCCACACAAACTGAAGAACTTCATTGCTCTTGTTGAACGACAGTTTGATACGAAGGTCAAAACGATACGCAGTGATAACGGCAGTGAGTTTGTCTGTCTAACTGATTACTTCCACACCAATGGTATCATACATGAGACCTCATGTGTGCACACTCCTCAACAGAATGGACGCGTCGAGAGAAAGCATCGTCACATACTGAATGTGGCTTGTGCTTTGCGTTTCCAAGCATCATTTCCGATAGAACTATGGGGCAAATGTATCCAGGCTGCAGGGTACCTAATAAACCGTACTCCTTCTTCTGTTCTTGGGGGGAAAACACCGTTTGAGATGCTGTATGACCGGACCCCACCACTCAATCATCTCCGTGTATTGGGTTGTTTATGTTATGCTCACAACAATCGTCATGGAGGAGACAAGTTTGCGGATCGCAGCACCAAATCAGTCTTTCTTGGATATCCATATGGGAAAAAGGGATGGAAAATCTACAATCTTGAAACCGGTCTTGTATCAGTCTCCAGAGATGTTGTTTTCTGTGAAACGGAATTCCCTTTTGCATCTCAGTCCGGGTTGATGTCAGACTCGCACGCTTCACCATCATCCTCTCTGTTCATTGATCCACTGCTTGATCATGAGCCAGTAACGCAAAATGCAGGAGGTTCATCTACTATTATTGATGCACCTACGATGGATAATGATGTTACGACAACTCCGATTTCTTCACCAGAAATAGCAGGTACTGACCTGAGTTCCTCTGCACCAGCCACAGACACTGTTGTTGACATGATTGACGACATACCTGCAACTAAAAATACTTCTGGAGCTGATAATGAGAATTTGGGAAACCAATATGATCAGTTACAGTCTGCTGATCAAGATTTGCAGTTGCAGTTAACGCAACCAGCTGACCAAACCCTCTCCAATGCTGATGCAGAACAAGTTTTAGGCAGGGGTCTTCGCCAAAAGAAACTTCCGACAAGACTCTCTGATTATGCTCTGCAAGTTATACAATGTACTGATACAAGTCCTAAAGTATGCAAGTACCCTATTACAGATTATACGGATTGTCTACGCTTCTCTGATCATCATCAGGCTTACATTAACGCAATCACCAACAGCTTTGTGCCACAACATTATTCCCAAGAAGTGGTGGATGAATGTTGGCGTGAAGCAATGAGGTCAGAAATCGATGCACTAGATGCAAATGGTACATGGACAGTGGAAACATTACCACCAGGAAAGAAGGCAATCGGTTGTAAATGGGTATACGTGATCAAACACAGAGCGGATGGGTCTCTTGAGAGATACAAAGCTCGCTTGGTTGTCCTTGGAAACAATCAAGTTGAGGGAACAGATTATACTGAAACTTTTGCGCCAGTAGCGAAGATGACAACAGTTCGAATCTTCTTGGAAGTTGCTGCGGCCAAGGATTGGGAGGTTCATCAAATGGATGTGCACAATGCCTTCCTCCATGGTGACTTAGATGAGGAAGTGTATATGCAGCTTCCTCCGGGATTTCGAACGAATGATAAGAAGCAGGTGTGTCGCCTCAGAAAATCTTTGTATGGCTTACGACAAGCACTTAGATGCTGGTTTGCCAAGTTGTCTACTGCCCTAAGGGAATACGGATTCACACAATCAGTCCCTGATTATTCTTTCTTCTCATATCGGCAAGGTACATCTCAGCTGAATGTTCTTGTTTATGTGGACGATCTAATTATTTCAGGGAGTTCTGCAACTCTTATTAATGATTTCAAAGCATATCTGAGTTCGTGTTTTCGTATGAAAGATTTGGGCCTACTGAAGTATTTTTTAGGCATTGAAGTTGCTAGGAGTCCAACAGGGATTTACTTATGCCAGCGCAAGTATACGATGGACATCATCTCAGAAACAGGCCTTCTTGGAGTGAAACCAGTATCGTTTCCTCTTGAGCAGAACCATAAGCTTGCGTTGGACGAGAGTGCGATCCTTACTGATCCAGAACGGTATCGTCGACTTGTTGGACGCTTAATCTATCTGCGTTTCACTCGACCAGAACTTTCATATGTGATACACGTACTAACCCAGTTCATGCAACAACCACGTCAAGGTCACCTTGATGCTGCTCTTCGAGTTGTGCGATATTTAAAAAGTAATCCTGGCCAAGGTATTCTGCTCCGCTCTGACTCGTCTCTTACTCTTACGGCATGGTGCGATGCTGATTGGGCAAGCTGTCCGATCACTCGGAGGTCACTGACAGGCTGGTTTATTCAATTTGGAGATTCACCAGTCTCTTGGAAAACAATCAAGCAACCTGTCGTGTCATTCTCTTCCGCCGAAGCAGAGTATAGGTCAATGGCTGATACACTACGTGAAATACTTTGGCTAAAAGCGCTCCTGCTCTCATTTGGAATTGATCACAAAGATCCGGTTCAGTTGAATTGTGATAATATGTCTGCTCTTCATTTGGCAGATAATCCAGTGTTCCAAGAGCGAACAAAGCATATTGAGTTAGAATGTCATCGAATCCGTGATGAGATACTTCTGGGCACGATCACCACTCGACATGTACCTACGAAGGCTCAGCTCGCAGACATCATGACGAAAGCACTAGGACGAAAGGAGTTCGAAACGTTCAGACTCAAGTTGGGCATTTGTGACCTCCATGCTCCAACTTGAGGAGGGGTGTTAAGATATGTTAAGAGATATTCCAATATCTTACATATCTCGCCTCATAATATGTGTATATCTCTTTCAATCAACTTGACCGAATAAGGAAGATTGTATATTGTAAACTAGGCAAGTAGGTCAAACACATTCGTGTATATATTTGCGTTGTATGCCGTCAAGGTTGGAATAAGAACAACTTTATACATTCTAAAGTTCTTGACACTTACTTGTATCGCATTTTAAAACTGTTTTCTCGAACATCCAAATACGATATCACCATATGAATCCTAAAACTCTAAAAGCTAGCTAGTGTTTTTTACTGTTTCTTTGAAAATGGTTCGAGACAAAAACATAGATTCTTTGTTATTTTTCCAACTACTAATCTTTTGTTTTGTTGTCAACTCCAATTAACAAATCTCTTTTTTTTGGTGTTCTATAAGTTTATGTGCCCAGTTACCAGTCCATTTGCTTGACATGTGAATGTGATCTTACATCTATACTATTAAAGGAGAAGTACAAAACAAAAATTACCCATTCTTTTGGCTTATTTACAGAGAATGCCACTGATTTTTTTTATTATTTTTAATTAGTTAAGGTACAACCATCTAATTTATATAAGAGACAAGTTATGTGAGAGAAAAAGTCAGCAATCCTCCAATCAGAACAAAGGATTATGCCAGCGTGTCAAGCATTTTGGTCACTACTCCAAAAAAATTTTTGATGACTATTCCATCAATTTTTTTTTGTCTCTATCCATCTCTCACGAAAAAGTCGAGACAGTTCTCTCCAAAAAGGCTTCCCATCATCCTCCCAGATCTCTTTCGCCGGGTAAGAAATTTAGCGTCTGTTTCATATTTCAAGTTATATTCATCAAGATGTACATTTGTTTTCGTATGAATCTAAATAGTTGAATTTGTTCATAACCCTAATCCCTCTTTTTCGATTGTTTCAGTTTTCAATCCGATGAATAACGACCTAACACGGTTCGTCGATAATTTCAATCCGCCGTCTCCGCTTCAGCATTCGAGAGCTCTGAGAGGCGATTCTTATCTGGTCCGATTGAAAGCGGTTTGTATTCGAGTCCGATCGAGACGGCGACGAAGAAGATGGAGAAGGAGAAACCGAAGATGAAGATGAGAAGAAAATCCTCACCGGAAAAAGATGGAAACTGACTTTTCCAGACAAGATTTTAATCAAGGACATGTGGGTTACAATTTCTGATGATCTTTCTAAGGATGGACTTGCCTATGAAGGCCCTTCCTTCAGGTAATTATAATTAATTTTTTTTTGAACTTTTGATGTTATAAAAATCAAAAGTCATGATCCTTGATGGTTTATTTCTGCAGGGTTTTGGATGAAAAGCTAAGGCAGGCTTTCCTTAGGTACATCGAGATTAGAGGGATTGGTAATATTTTCAGAGTGGCTTGCTATATGAGTGACCATTCTTATTGAGTTTGCTCATGTTTCAGAACTTCCGGAGAGATCATACGGTGCTGATTGCCGTATTTATGTGCCTGATCACCCAACAAACAAGTTTAAAAATCTGTATGTATGGTATCTTCTCTCAACAACTCCCCTTTAAATTTAACAAACTTGTCATAGCATCCTCTTTTCATGTTGGGTGGCATAACCTTCATATTCATTTAAAGGCTTATGCTTTGGTTAACAATTTTCCAGGACACAGTATTTGATGAGTTTTCTTGGCTCACATCTTTGGATGGTGGGGAAAACAATTCTGATCCGGAATCAGCCGCTTCTGTGGGTGCTTTCAATTGGTTTTGAGTTATTGGAGGTTGGTCTCTTATGTTTTTCATGTTTCAGTATTATAAATATGTAGATATAGCTTCCCCTGTGTCACCAATAATATGTATATTTATGTTCTCCAGCTTACTTTTCGGCACATGTTACCAAACTTCAACGAGTGCTGGTGGGACAGTATTGTTCTTGATATCTTGATATGCAACTGGTTTGGTATGATTCTTAAGCCACATTTCCATTCTTTATGTCGTTTCAAAATGCTATGTAGAGCTGATTAACATTTTATATTGTTTTAATGTTGGTAGGGATCTGGGCAGGAATGAATACAATACGTTACTTTGATGGAAAAACATACGAGTGGGTTGGCATTAGCCGCCAGCCTAATATTATTGGCAAAGTAAGGTTTTGTTCAACTTCAAGATTGCATACATATGTGCCTAGCCGTTGCACGCATGTTGAGAGCTTTTGATATTTTTCAGGTGAAAAGGACACTGGGGCAGTTCACTCCAGCCCATTGGGACAAAGACGAGTGGCATCCGCTGCAGGGCCCTTGGCGTTTTATCCAAGTGCTCACTCTTTGCATCATTTTCTTAACAGTGGAGCTGAACACATTCTTTCTCAAGTTTAGCCTGTGGATCCCTCCTCGAAACCCAGTGATTATCTATAAGCTGATCTTGTGGTGGCTCATAGCGATACCGACAACTCGGGAATACAATTCATATCTCCAAGACCGGTATAGCCATTAACCGCTGTGATGTTGGTTTGTGGTGGTTGAGATAGGGTTTTATATATATACAACTGGTTGTTTTGGTTGTTGACAGGAAACCAGTGAAAAAAGTGGGATCATTCTGTTGGCTGTCACTGGGGATATGCATAGTAGAACTTCTCATCTGCATCAAGTTTGGAAGTGGTAAGTTGTTACTTACATATCCTCTCCTTTACTTATATGTTTACTTATGGGTTGTGGTGTGGTACAAAAACAGGATTGTACCCAACAGAGATGCCATTGTGGGTAGTGACACTTTGGGGAAGTGTGGGAGTTGGTATACAAAAAGGCATGTTATCTTAATTCTTACATATGCTCACCATACATTATTTGGTAACCACTCTGATGTTCTGAGATCTTGGTTAAAATATTTGGTATACAAAAAGGCATGTTATCTTAATTCTTGCATCCAATGGTGGTATCTTTTATTTAGTTTTCCCATCTTTTTCTTATCCAATGGTGTTATCTGAATTCTTGCAGGTTCCATATGAGTTGTCCTTACTTTTGCAGGAGTTTGTATGCATCAAAACAGGAGGAAGCTTCTTTAATATAAAGTTTGTCATCCCACCATTTATCTTCAATTCAGATGTTCTTAGTTCTTGCTATAAATTTATTGTCTACACAATGTCATGTGTTTAAATTAAGATTTATTAATCTAGGATTATGGCTCATAAGAAATAATGTATAAAATTACTTTAGATGCATTAAGATTTACTTTCTACAACATTGCCTATCTAAAGTTCCGTATGGTTTTTTGAACTTTTTATTTACAGATATATATTTTCGAAATTGATAATCTGTTGTATAATATTTATATTTATTATTTATTAATCCTAAATAATAGGAAAGCATGAATTTGG
This sequence comes from Orychophragmus violaceus, assembly GCA_030180135.1. Lineage (NCBI taxonomy): Eukaryota > Viridiplantae > Streptophyta > Magnoliopsida > Brassicales > Brassicaceae > Orychophragmus > Orychophragmus violaceus. The sequence goes on along the minus strand of CM058236.1, from coordinate 54,297,420 downwards.
AAACTGTTTTGCTACGTGATCTCCAGGTAACTGAGTCTGAAAATGTGAAACTCTTCAACGCTCATATCATAATTTGTGTCGTGTTGAATTTCTTTACCATGAACCATTTTCTATTCTAACGTACTAATAACTTTTTTCTTTTCTAGATATTAACAAAAGCTACATATTGTATGGTGAAAAGGTAAACGTAAACAAAAGATATTAATAACATTTTTAAAATGGACTCGATTTGCTGCAACATGTTTATTTGTTGTGGTGGTCATAGCTCAGGAGAGGAGAGTAAGAGGCTTACCTTAAAACACATTTACAAGGAAGGCTTCTAAGAAATTTGAGAACTGAGAAGCACCGTAAGAAGAAAGGGAAGAAAATCAAAATCTGGTGATAACTAGAAGGCAACAAGAAGGTGACAACCAGAAAGATTAATGACTACCAACGTTGGCATTTCTTATTTTTTCTGTGTTTTTATAATCATATAGAAATGTGGTGATATTATTTTTGTTTGTTTTCGGATCAACATACAATTTTGCTTTTGTCCTTGCTTTAAAATTTCTTATCCCCTAAAAAATCTGAACACAATTTGACTAATTACACTTAGGAACAAGTCATTTTCTACTTTTTGTTCTGTATACCCATTCACTAGGTAAGAAAATTTCAAATGCTACTAGATCACTTTTCTATTTATACTTTTTTAATTTAATTTATCTATCTAAGTTGTGTTTAAATGTTCAGTTTTTTTTTTTTTTTTGATTAATATATAATAATAAAATGTTATTACAAGAGTAGTAAACTCAACTAAATAAAGGGAAGCGCTAATATATGAAACTCATGAGAACCGGGCAATAATCAACATTATGTAAGAAACAGAGACCTTCAGATTCAGGGTTGGAAGAAGTTGAACCAGTTTAGAAGATACGAGCCATTCTCCAGACTCGTCGTAGTATGGGGACTGAAATTTCCTTGATCAAGACTTGCTAGCTTTGCTCTCATCAAATAGTTGTACTTCCTTGACAATGACGGATGCAGATTTGGTGGTGGAAGTATGTAATCGGGCATTCCTTTCTTTCCAAAGAAGATAGACTGCAGCCTGAAAGACTAGCTTACAAATGACTTTGAGCTTCCGGTTTGTAGACGAATGAGGTAGCCAAGCAACGATATCATCACACTGATTTGGCACAACTAGGTTCGAAGATTGGAGCAATGAATTCCATACCTCGGCCGAGAATATACAATCAAAGAATATGTGATCCTTTGTTTCCGCCATTACATCACACATCAAGCAGGAGGCTGGGACTTGCAAACCCCAGCGAATGAGTCTGTCCCGTGTTGTCAAGCGTTCACGCAACATAATCCAAACAATAAAAGCATGCTTCGGAATGCGTTCTGGAAACCAGACAGAGTTGTACCATGAGACGACAGGGGAGCTCGGATGTAAAAATGTTCAGTTATCTACCTAAGTTTTCATTTATCTATCTTTATGTTTAGCAACATTTTTGATTTTTAAAGCTTTGTCAAAAAAAAATTATTACTATGATAATATTGATTGTGTTTTCTTTGTTTTTATGAGTTGTTTATCCCACCTAAATTTTTTATATAACCATTTAACTATAAGAAAATAACTATGATAACAATTTGACACTTTCAAATACTAATATTTGATAACATCTGGATTAATTTATTGATATCATCTAATTTACATGTAGTTTTGCTTATAAAGAAAATAACTTAATTTTGATAATTATTATTTTTATATAGTTCGACTGAAAAAAAAAATTAGGCAACCCTCAAAAAATTTAAATTTGATTATGTTTCCTATCGTTCCTCTGTTTTTACGAGCATATCTATCTTTTTTTTCCACTCTGTTCCTGCCGATGCTTTCTTCCATTCAAAATGTTCTTTACACATTGTTGCAAGTAGTTGCTGAGCTCAAAACTTCACATATATGTTCTTCTCTTTTGTATCCTTTGCATACTCTACACTAGATATATCCAAATGTATTACTTTTCTTTTACTGTCGTGTCTTTCAGAAATGTTTTTTACGTTGTTGCAAGTAGTACTTATTTGTACTAAAATAATGTTACTTTATATTTTAGCTAAAACAAAACTCTAAACACATTCTTAATATAAACTATATAATCTTTCATATTAATGTATTGCTTTGTCTTACATTTGAACGTTAATTGAAAAAAATGTACTGAAATACAATGCCCGTGCAACGCACGGGCCAGAATCTAGTTTCTTAATAAAAGAAAAAAAAAAAAAACAAGTCTTCCCCAAGAAGTCTTACGTGTTAACCTACCCACCCAGTTGTTTCTTCTTATTAAACGCTTCTTCCATGAATCTCTAATCCACACAGCCGCGACTAGCATCATTCTCAACAAATTTTCTGATTAGTAAAATATCATTTATCGATTTAAGGATCTTTACTACATAGGATTAGGATCGTCTTGCAAAGGTTGTTGATTTATTTGTTTTGTCCTCCTCGGTTCTTATGTGAAGAAAGTTTGGTTTTTTTTTTCTTTGGGTCAGCACCGTATAGCCCCTTACATCTTAGAGTATATAGATGCAAGGAACAAATTGTTACTCAATTGGTACAATATATTGGCACTTTCGCTTTTTTTGTTTTCATCTCTAGGGATATTCAATGGCTGAACTTCCTCAGATTATGCGTATTGGCCAATATGTATTCACATATTATGCTGTTGGATTTAATTCATTGGGGTTGAATTTTATGTGTGTTTGGTTACTGGTATTGGTATTGGAAGAAAGCAGATCATGATGATGAGAATAAAAATAGCCTCTGAAATCAATTTTCACGTGGATTATATTTATACCTTCAAAGTTCTCTGAATTGCTCTGCTTTCACTTTTAAATCCGTTTTCTCAGTATTTTTGACATAGATAACTGAACATCGGTTTTGTCTCTCCTCTACTATTGGAGATTTCAGTCCGTTGGCGTCTGAGATTTGTAAAAGTACATCTTTATTTGATTCAAGTATAACCAGTTTGATGTTATACTTGGCTTGGCATCTAAGAAAATCATAGTCTGTTTAAGCTGATTTAATGCTTCAGACCACACGAGCATGGTGCTATATGAAATTTCTGAGGATGAGTTTTTTGTTCATTCCATATTAAGCATTCCGCTTTGATATATGGCTTTAACTTTTGGAGAACATTTTGTTTGCGTGTGGATTCTTTATATTGATTCAGTATGGATTGAAATGACCATGTTAAGTTCGCCGCTGGGGTCACCAAGACAATCATGGAGATTGTGAAACTCTGCCACAAGCACAGCGTCATTCATAGAGATTTGAAGCCCGGAGTGACCCCATTAGGTATACTTCTTGAATTCTTGAAAGCAGCTAGATTTATCTTAGCTTTGATTTTTTGGATTATGGTGGTAGCACAATCTTCTAGGTTGAGCAATGTTATGTATGGATGTTGTTGAATTGTAGTGGCTATTTAAGTGTTAGAATTGGAAAGGAACAGTTTGCTGATTCTGGATTTGCATAAAATTGCTTACTTTATTCCATGTAATGTTATATTCTGAGTTTTTGATATTGAGTTTCATGAGGAGCCTTTGAGTTTCTTCACGTTGCCTCTCTGTGAGCACTTGTCATAGCGAACAGAGCATAAACAATCTTGGATTGTAAGGAATCTTGAGGCGTAGCCATTAGAATAGTTTTGTTGTCTAGAGACAACAACTGGTATTAGATGTTCTAGCATATGTATGATTATTGGTCTTTAATTCACTTGCTAAAGCTTAAGTATTTGGCTCCAGGTGATTAAATTGGAACAAGGAAGCAGACGAAGCTTCTGTTGAGTAGTCCTTCAAATGTTTATTACAAATGTAACATGTCATGGAAAGTGGATCTGTCTAACTTGTTTAAACAGACAAGTCTAAATAGATTTTCAATATAAACGGGTCTAAACAGGCCGGTCTGAAATTTCTATCTAACTCAAATAAAATTTTAGAAATCAAAATCCAAAAAATAAAAAATTTACTAAATAAATTATACAATATTTTTTTATAGGTGTGAAATATTAGATTCAATCATAGAAAATATATAGTAAAATATAAAAAGTTATATTTTGTATATTTTATTAGAGTTTAAAAATAAAGAATTATAAACAAACCTAAACATAACTATTTAGTAATGAATTTTTAGATAATATTTGATGAACAATTAAAATTATTTAGTAATTGTTTTTTTAGTTTAGGCATTTCAAGTTATTTATTAATATTATTAAGTATCTATGTTTATAATAATTTATTTATAACAATTATTATTTATATTTAAAATTAAATAGTATTGATTGCAACATTATTATTATCTATATAATTACATTCTGCACATAAATAATCTAATGCATCATAAAACCCATCTAAAAAAGTTTATAAAATCATAAATATAAACAAAAAAAAATAAACTCAAGATTTAGATAAATATAAATGGTTGATAAAAAAAGATAACATTTAACGGAAAAAGATATTTAAAATATGTAATTATAATGGAAAAAATCCAAGCAATATAAATTCAAAATAAATTTGTAAATATAAAAATTAGATAAAATATTTTTATTCAGAAAATGTAAATAATTAAAATAAATATAAAATATTGAATAAAACAAATAAAAATTGTTAAACTAACGAAATGCCTAAACTAAAAATAATTAAAATCATAACTAATACCGAGCTGAACGTGGTTCAAAATATATAGTGAAAAAGTGTTTCATTCATTTTTGAGATCACATGTCAAATAAATCACAAATCAAGAAAATGATCTAACTAATACACAAGTTGAGCGCATATCAAAATATATATTGAGAGGGTGTGTCATTCATTTTTTGAATCACGGATCAAATAACAAACGGGTAAAAAAAACGATTTTGAAACAAAAAAGAAAAGAAAATCATCTAACTAATAATCCGCACTAAACATGGACCAAAATATATAGTGAAAGATTGTGCAATTCATTTTCGAGATCATAACTCAAATTAAACAGAGGTTAAAAAACAATCATCTAAGTACTACCCAAATCAAAATAAATAGTAAAAGATTGTTATATTCATTTTTGAGATTACATGTCAAATAAACATGGGTCAAAAAAATAATTTCGAAAAAATCACATATATAGTACTTTGTGTTGCACGGTTCAAAATATATAGTGAAAGCGTGTGTCATATATTTTCGATATCACAGGTCAAATAAAATATTGATCAAGAAAACGATCTTGAAAGAAAAATCTATCTAAATAATACCCCGTGTTCAGCATGAACCAAAATATATAATAAGATATTGCGTTATTCATTTCCGATATCATTCGTCAAATAAAACATGGTATAAGAAAACAAATAAAAATAAAAATAAACAAAAGAAACTATGAGCATCAAAACAAAATTATACCCGCCGATCGGCGGGTCAAAATCTAGCAAATGTATTATATGACTAAAATATTTCGTTTCTCTAGCGTTTTTAAAAGGGTAAAAAATATATTTGTGTTTTTAGCAAACAAAAAATACATATTTTATATTAACTAGATCCTTGCAAATTTTATACAATCTTATACTAGATTCTGACCAATGCATCAGCACGGGATAATTGTTTTCTTATAAAACATATTTTAATAAAATATTCATTCTTTGGATTTCGATTTTCAAATTTATAGTTGAGTGTTTCATAAAATGTTTGATCCACCTGCTACGATCTACAAATTATTTTTTATCAACAAAACATGTCTCGCATAATCCGTGAAAAACATTATATACGCACAAGTCCCGCCTAAATTTGTAGATAACTCGCGAGATCCACAAATATTTTTAAACACTCATAAAATTATTTTTTTATATATGTTTTAGTTAAAAAAAATTTCTATAATATAAATTAAATATTATTTAAATTAAATAATTTTTATTAAACAAAAAAAATTTATTACTATATTTCATTATAAAATTATTTAAATATTTATAATTTAATTATTAATAATTGTGGTTCCCGACAATCCACTTCGCCAAAAACAGAAGAACGCACCCACACGCCATATCCAAAATTATCATCCTCATAACCCGTAATTTATTGGTTTTCAATTTATTTGATACACACTTGTCCCACGGTGAATATAATAAGATGTAACTGCATGTGTTGTACCAAATTTCGTGTTCCGACTAATGTTAACTAATGTTAATGATATTTCGACAACAATTTAAGCTCATATCAATATATATATCATGTTATATAAATATATTAAATAATTTCAAATTTATTTAAACCATAAATAGACTATATATTTTATGCTTTCACGTCTTTTTCTTTTTTTGGTCTTATGTGATTTGTTAACATGTTTGATATAATTTACAAAACAAATGAGATTTTAAGAATATAATAATACTTATTTCATACTGAATATGTTAAGTAGATTTATTGTTTATATATTTTTTAATTTTAAAGTAATGACAATAAAATTAATGGCAACGAAATTAAGAATAATAATATCGAAATATTATATTTCTTTTGAGTTAATTTTTTCTAATATATTAGTTGTAATAAATAAATTAATTTTTAAAATCGGTTTGCTTTGTTTTTGAAATTTTAATGAATTTGGATAAATAAATAATGATTGGGTTAAAATTTATTTTTCTAAAACTGGGTAAAAACTAAATAATTTATAAAATAAATTTTATTTATTTTGTTGCTTTTAACTAATATAGAGAAAACTATATATAAAATATTATCTACTATTAATAAGAAAAATGATTTACTTTAAAGTGGAATTTTCTTTTATTTTAAAATATAATAATAACTTATTTAATTAATTAAAATTAAATACATATGTAAAATTAACTTTTGATTAATTAATATGTAAATCACATTTATGATAGTAATATTTTTAAATATTAATTAATGAAAAACTTTCTAAAGTTGGATACTATTAATTGATATCTTAAATACTTTTTATTTTGGTTGTGTCAGTTAATATTTTATTTATATAAATATTTATATATTGTATTTTTTAAAAATAAATATCATTTACTATTATCATTAGTAAGTTTTTAATTAATTAATTTTTGAAAGCAAATATATTATAGGTAACCAAAATATCTTAACAATAAATATCTTAACAATAATTATCTTTCAAAATAATTTGACATTTATTTTATAAAGATTTATCCAAAATTAAATGGTAATAATCAAATTTCCTTGTATTTATCATTTTCGAAATTATTTGGAATTTAAATTAACAAGGTACTATTATAAATAAATTAAAAATTAATGGCATATTCAATTTTATGTTTCTATTTTAATAATATAAATTAATTAATTAATTTAAAATTACTATTACCCACTACATTATTTTAGAGATAAAATACGAGTTTGTTGTTTCATCTTTGGTCACCATCTTTTTTTTTTTTTTTTCATCTTTGGTCACCATCTTTTCACAACTAAAAACCCATAAATAGAAGAAAAGGAGAAAACGAGATAACTGATAGAAATCAGAAAACATGATGTTCGATGAATTATTCCCTATGAAGAAAAGAATGATCGTAATCCAATAAACTCAGCCTCGTTATGCGGACTGAGCAATCACTACAAGAAAAACTGTATTTAGCTACGGATTTTTCCGTAGCTAATTTTTTCAGCTACGGATTGCTACGGATTAGCTACGAATTCAAATCGTAGCAAGGTCGTAGCTATCCGTAGCTATTTATAGCTATTTTAGCTACGGACATGGGTCGTAGCTATCCGTAGTTATATAACTATGAATAGCTACGAATAAGTCGTAGCAAACAATAGCTACGATTAGATACGTCATTTATCGTAGCTAATTAGCTACGAAAAAGTTCATAACTATTCGCAGCTATATATATTGTATAGCTACGAATATATCCGTAGCCATTGAAACCCTAAACCCTAAACAAAAATATGAAGTATAAATAAAACTCTAATTAACAAAATTTCAATTCCTATAACATATCAAAATCTAATATTCAACATTTATACATTTTATTATGAATTAAAAAAAGAAAGAAAGAGAACAACTTGCAGATCTGAAAACCGTGTCTTCACCTCTTTCTTCATCTTCTTCAATCGGTTTCTTCATCCACCCATCTCAGCTCCTCAGCTCCTCACCACCAATCTTCTTCAATCGTGTCCTCATCCTCACGGTGTCATCCTCGGTGCAAGACGAAGATCCGGCAAGGCTATCGAAGATCGGCGAAGGTTCTTCTCCACGTTATCCGGCCAAGGGGAGGGAGAGGAGATGGTTTTGGCGGCTGCGTCGTGAGTTTCAGGTGTTGAGATAGAGAGAGAAGTCGAAGACGAAGCCAGTGTGGTGGTGACGAAGCCGGTGGTGGTGAAGACGAAGCCGGTGGTGGTAGCTTGCCGGATAAACACGGCGTGCCGTTAAGAGATGCGATCTGACCAAGCTGATAGAGAGAAGACGATGGCCGGGAGAGAGAAGAGGAAGACTGTGGTGCCGACGGCGGCCTCGTCACCGGAGCTGCCACAATCGGTGACGGCGAGTCGATCCGAGCTCTCATCGAGCTTTGCTATTTTCTTTTTCTTTGTTTGTTATGTTTATTTATTTAATTGTTTTTTTTGTAAAGTTTAATAATTTTGATAAAAATAAAGTTTAATTATTTATTGTAATTTAATTTTATTATAAATATTAAATTTAATTAAATAATTTTATTTATATTTTTTTAATTTTCATTTTAAATTAGCTACGACAAAAATCGTATGAATTCGTAGATATATAGCTACGATTTGATATGCAGATATTCGTAGCTAGTGTAGCTATGAATACGGGTCGTAGCTATCCGTAGCAAATAGCTACGAAACTGTTCGTAGCTATGCCGCAGCAAGCTTGCTGCGGATAGCTACGGATTCTCATTTGCTACGAGCGTTTAGGCGGGGATAGCGTTCGTAGCTATCCGTAGCTAATGAAAAATTAGCTACGGATTTTGGGCCATAGCTACGAAATAATTCGTAGCTATGGCCCAATTTTCTTGTAGTGAATTTCTTTTAGCAAATTGGCATTGAGTAAGAGCATAGAAATGAGGTAGAATTAATATTTCTAAGTTTTCCCTACGAATCAACTGCAAATGCACAATGTATCGATTGTACTGTTTAGGGTATCGAACAAAGGGCTTCAGATTACTCAATAGATTATTCGTTATCAAATTACGTTAAGCAGAATGTAGTGAATGAAAATTGCAACGCGGGAAAGTAAACAAGTGTAAGATCGAGATGAGAAAGCGTCAGGTTCAGGAAGTTGTCAGGAAATCAGGAATATAAATCAATCAATCAATCATGAATTCAGATTGCCAACGTTCTATAGAACTCGAAACACAAGAATATAACAAACCAACTCTCATTGGGAATATTATGTATGTCTAGCAACCTAGAAATCCAAATCTCTTTGCAATCCTAGCGTTGTAAAAAAGCATTAATCTCAGGTTCGTTCGTTCACAATTTCCCTAAACCATATCTCTTTGTGAATAGACAAATTGCTCACCTAGTTTCTTTTCTAGCTAATTAACCAACACTCGCTGCGCTAATCAACCTAATATCAATAATCTAAGTGGCCATTTCAGATTAAGAGTTAAGATCAACCTAGATGAAGAACTAGAAGTTATGAATCCCAATTAAACAATCAATCTATAATTCCATAAAATCCCTAACGAGAATCCCTAAACCTAACAAGTAAACTACTCAGACATGACAATCATAACAATAGACATGATTAATATAATACTCAATATAATAAAAGAGATAAAGAAACATGGGTTCAAAGTCTTCTCTCTCAAGGTATAAGATCAGTCCCAAAAAGCTTTAATCTCTCTAAAACTCAAAGTATGAAAGTGTAGCCTAAACAGTGGCTCAAAACCTAACTAATAGTCTAAACACGATTTGGATCTTCTTGTAAATATGAGAAACTTTTGGGTTAATCTTGCAAATCTCCAAAATCTCTTATTTTGACGCGCATGATTTTTGTTCTTTTGTGGTATCATGATAGGTCTAGTTTTAATCCCTATACTAACTGCAAGTGCACAGTGATGTAGTTGTAGTACTTAGGGTATCGAATCCACAGGGACTCCGGTCAATGATAGATTTAGAACTATTAAGATTAAACTAGGAGAAAGCAAATTGTAATGAGAAACTAAAGCGAAGCAGAAAAGTAAATCAGGCGAGTTTGTAAGCAAGGAGGCAAAGCGTTAAGTCTAGGGAGTTCTCAGGAAATCAGGAACATAAACTAATCAATCAATCGGGATCTAATTAAGAACTATTCTAGAACTCAAACACAGATATAGAATTAACCAACTGTCGTTGCAAGAATTCCCTAAGTCTAAGTGCAACAATCCAAATTCCTTTGCAATTACTAACAGATTAAACCAGCCTTAATTCCAAGTTCGATATGTTCACAATCTAATTAAACCAAATTCCTTTGCGAGTAATTAAATTGCTCATCTAGCTTCTTTCTAGCTAATTAACCAACTGTCGTTGTATCAATCAACCTAACATCATAAATCTGGGTAGCTAATTCAGATTAAGCAGTAAGAACAATCCTAGATGAAGAACTAACAAGTATGAATCCCTACAGATCTATTAACATATAATTCCATGAACTCCCTAATGAGAATCCCTAAACTTAACAGGTAATCTACTCAGACATGTTCATCGGAACAGAAAACATCATGAATAGAAAACCAATTATCATAAAATCAAATAAATAACTGGGGTTTGAAATCCTCTCTCTTTCGAGAGCAGGATCAGCCCCTAACTCTCTCTGAAAAATAGAATAAAGAGAAAGTAAAGCGTAGCCTAAACAGTGGCTTAAAAACCCTAATATAATGGTCTAAAGTCGGCTGGGGCTTCTTTGTAATTATAAGGAACTTCTGGGATTTTGTGCAATTTCCATATTCTTCTCATTAAACCGCCGAGAGAAGTCCATAACGCGTCTGCATCAATCGATGCCAAAGGTGAATCGATCGACACATGTATCAAATATCGACAGTGAACTCTATCTCTCGGGTTAATACTCCAAAATGCTCCAAAATGCTCCATAATCTCCAATTCCGCTCCAAACATACCTAGACCTGTAAACATACTAAAAAGACTCCAAAACATAACATAAGACTCGATAAATAAGATATATACCATGGTTAAAAACCCTAAAATCCATGGTATATCATATCGACCGACACCAAAATGGTGTTGACCGACACCTGGTGCAGACGCATCCAGTAAACTCCGTGAAATCCATGTATGTTGTAGAATTACTCCAAAAGCTCCCAAAATCTCCAGTTAAGTTCCAATCGTGTCCAAACATGTAAAGACTCTAGAAAGACTCGAAAACATCTAATAGAGTCAAGATTAAGACTTATATCATAGCTTAAAAACATATAATCAACTCCCCCCACACTTAGTCTTTGCTTGCCCTCAAGAAAACATAAAACCAAAGTCTGAAAAGAGGTTTGAAAACACAGAAACTCATTTCTTCGTTAGAACACAACATCAACAAGCACCATAGTAAAGCCACATGAAAAACGTACCTGACAAGATCCAGAACACTATGTACTTCCCCCACACTTAGCAACTGCCCCAAGTAAACTCCACAATCCATATGAGAAATCTAAATTCACCATTCTTACTTCTATAATATTAAGTGCGGTCTCACCGAGGGAATATCGATCAGAGGGCACATGAATTCTTACTCTGTCAGAACCTGGTCACACAGACTTTCTTACTTCTAGTTCCTTTAATCTCTCTTTTCTCGCTTCAGAGGCTGATTTTTCCCCACTGGGTATCATTTTTTTTTCTATCAGCTGTTCTTCCCTTTTTATTTGAGGTGTTTCATTGGACATGTTTCCATGAAACACATGAGATAATAGGGGTCTCTACCACTTCCGTGATCACTTCGAAGCTACTAGTTAATCCTTAGAGTATTCATTTTTTTATAAGCTTGAAGGGAAGAGAGAGGGAAACCGTACTCACACAGACAAGTCTTTCAGAACTGAAGGAGGAATCCAATCCAAAGTATACCCAGCCCCTGAGTGAGAAAATTAAGTCAGGTTAGGTGTGAAGCCAGTAATGGATCCTCTGAATACCCAAAAGGATATGGGTGTCCTCAGTAGGTTGATTCGTGTTGGGATTTTTTATTAGTCTCAGATGCATGTCAAGCTTGTTCCAATGGTCACTTAGGTTCCTGCAGATGTGGTAGTTCCTCGAAAAATCATAATTTCCCACAAATGTTTTGACTCAATAAAATGACTCAACTGACTCTAAGAAAACAGAAATCGGTAAGAGCGACGACAAAACTGATCCTCGTAGTGTTTCCGACAGAGAGCAAGAGCGTAAACTCCGCCTAGCGAAGCGTTGTAGAAACCGCGTTGTGCAATAACGTTTGAGGCAAGAGAACGCAAGAGAGTGTCGAGGTTGTCGCCATATGTTGTATTTGGAGAGAAGGTTTCGTCGCCGCAGAGGAAGTTAGTGTGAACGCCATTGATGGTCAAGAGAAAAACGAGAAGAAAACTAGGGAGCTGAAAGAGAACGGACTTTTCCATTTATATAAATAATTCACGTCTGATTATTAAAAACACTTGTGTTTGGCTTTAAATAAAGAGATCTTGATTTGTAAAATTTCTTTTCCGGATAAGGGTCAGGTATTACTCGAACTATCCGAAATATCCGTTTAAGCAGTTAAAATTTAACTTTTTATAAAAGTATATAAATATAAATAAAATTGTATAATAAATAAAAAATTATTTAATGAGAAAATGTAATATTTATATTGTTAGATATATAAGTTTATTTATTTTTGTTATTATTGTTATTTCATTAATTTATTTAATTATAAATTTTTATAAAAAATTTTAAAAGAGTTCGGTTACCCGAAATACCCGAACATTATCCGTAATATTTAGAGTTCGGGTAGTAAACGGGTAATGATTTTAACTACACCCGAAATACCTGAACATTATCCGTAATATTTAGAGTTCAGGTAGTAAACGAGTAATGATTTTAACTACCCAAACCGACCCTTATCCGACCCTTATCCATTACTACCCGACCCGTTTTTAAGAATACACTTCAGGTAGTGATTTTTGATACCTAAAATACCCTTACCCAACATTTATTCGCCATTATCCGACTCGTATCCGCAAACGCACAAGCCTACTCATAACCAAACTACTAGTTACTACTTAGACCATGTCCAATTCTACTCCATTTCTTATTCCAAATTGCATTTTGTAGTAAAATTTATTCCAATTCTACTTCATTTTCAATTGTAAAATAGAGTAAAATATGGGATTACTCTATATTTCGAATAAAATATGTAATTATTTTATTTTTTGTTTATTATTATTATTTTTATTCCAAAATAGAATAGGGGTAGAGCAAAACTTAAATGCATTGAGAATACTCAATTTAGGAATGAAAGCAACATTAATTAGTTGATGAGGAACACAGTCAAACACAGAACAAAAAGGGAAGCTCTCATTAATTAGTTGATGAGGAACGCAGTCAAACCAAAGTCGAAGACGTACTAGTAGGTCTCCTTGATGAGCGAACAAGCACAAGGCTAGTTAGCTCCGCACCGAGTCGGACCGGGGATCCGACCCGCACCGCACCGGATCTGACCCGATTGTACCGAGATCCGATCCGCACCGCATTGAGTAGAGCTGGGCATTTTAACCGGAACCGATTACCCGAACCGAAACCGACCCGAAATGGACCGACCCGAAACCGATTTGGTTATATAGCATTTATCCGATGGGTAATTTATTTTAGAACCGTGGGTATCAAATAATACCCGGAACCGAACCGATACCCGATCGGGTACCCGAATGATCCGAAAAATATTAAATATATTAGTTATTTTCATATATCATACGTATAATTTTGGTATTATGGGTATTTTAAAAGTTTTATTTTCGGTTTTTGAATATATTTTTGACATTTCGAATAATTTTTTTTGTTTTTTCTTTGTTTTCGGTTATTTTTGCTGGTTTTAGAAAAAATAAATTCTAGATTTTTGGGTCTAATTCAGATATTTTTACAAATTTCGGGTAAAATCCGGTTCTGAATTTTTAGACCTGAACCGACCCAGAACCGGTTGAACCCGAATCGATATCCGATTCGAAATTGCATAAGTATCCATTGGGTAAAAAATTTCTCAACCCGAAGAACCGGAATCGATCCGAAAACCCGAATGCCCAGACCTAGCACTGAGTCGGACCAACCCCAAAACTGAATCCAGTTATTGGGCTCTTAATAGTTACAATATATGGGCCTATATATTCTAACTATTAAGAGCCCGGTTCAATGATTCGGTTTAAAATTTTGTAACTTGCTGTGAACGAGAGTCTCTTCCCGTTTCTTCAGGCGTGGCTTTATGTAAGGATCACCATAACTTGTTGCGTAGGTTCAAATCTGTTGGCACATATGTTTATGGAAACCCATCTGCAGAAAACGCCTAGAGCTCCTCATATCTTTTCCATCTCTTGATAGGTTTATGCGGATAATTGTTTTGGCAGGGACACATACTGCTCTTAGATGATTCTATAGCTCAAATGTTTCAGGATAGCTAAAAGCAAAGCTATCATCATCTTTATACTAGCCTGAGATTTTGGATTACCGATTTTTACAAAACCCAACAAAGTCAGTGCTTGTTATTTAATATATAAATAAATTCATAAATTTTCATGGTCAATAAACTTTCTTCATAGATTATTTTGATTTTGAGCCGTGAGTCTCCTCAGTGACAGAGTAATTGAGCTAGACCAGGGTATCGAATCAAACTCAAATCACCGATTCTGGAACTCTCCTAAATACTCAGAAGTTTCCAAATTCGAAACATCAAAAAGTATTTACAGAGCACAGAGCTTTCTCTGCGGTTTTCTTTCTTCACCTTCTTACCAATGAGATAAGGCAGACAAAACCCCGCTTTTGGTGTAGAAAAACAACGGCTTTCTTGTACCGCTTTTTTATACATGGAGCAGCAAATCTCAGAGATCTTAGATAACGTTGCTGGCCATACCGTTCTCAACTATATGTTCATTCCGTTGTTGTTGATGGTTATAGTTTTCCCCAGAAGAGAGTGAGCTTAATATCCCTTGTCTTGTCAAGTCAGAGTTCTTCTCCCCAACTTCGATCTTGCAAAGAGGGCAAGAGGCATTGATCTTGAGCCATTTGTCTACACACTCTTTGTGGAAGAAATGTGCGCATGGAAACACTAAACATAACCTATAAACATATGAGAGAACAAAAACGGGTTCAGTCTTTGACAATAATACAGTGAGAATAACCAAAAGAATGTAATAAATACCTGTACAAGTTAGGAGCCTCAGTTGCAGATGAATATACATACATTACCTACCACAAACCATATCGCAAAGAAGCAATCCAGAGCCATTTTGAAGTATTCCACTATAACTTTTTAAGTCCGGAAAGCCAAAATCAAAAGACTCGAATCAGTGACTATGAACAACAATCGTTAAACATGACAGGATGACTCGACTAGATTGCAAACATTGTTCAACAGAAGAGACAACTAAAACATTCCATTCTAGCATTTCAGATCATCTAAGAGCATGTGAACATTAAAAAATATTTACCTGGCTGCACTTATGATATCTACTACTGCGAGAAGATGCTGTATTAGTCTGTCGACCATCTCCTTCAGATGTCCTGGATATGGAGAAGGAGAATGGTCCTGCTGCAACATTAAGATTAGGACGGTGCTGGCCAGAATCTTGTTAATTCGAGTGATAATATGCAACAGATCCACACTGATAACCCACAATCCAAGCAAACAATGGTACGCGTGGTTGCTCGTGTTTTGACAAAGACAAAACGGCAATGGCTGCAATGATCTGTCCAAGAGTGAGGGCTAGTTAGATGGAAATTCATAAGCCAAAATTCAAAGGAATTGTTCTGCGACGTATGCTTCTAGGATTGGATCGCATAAACAAAGAAGAAGAAGAAGCTGGAACAGACATTGTTGGAACAGTTGAAGGTCTCTCCTCCTCATTGCCAGCACTTGTGGGAATGTCAATGATGTGGTCGTTTGGGCTTAGATTCCCTTTGATTTTTAATAAGATTATCACTACAAGAAAAATCAACATTCATAGCACACGATACAAGCTATGGTATGTAATAGATAACGTTTCCACAAACGCTCTGACAGCGGTAGCTATAATAGACCCCCTCTACGATAGCATTTCTTTCGTGCTATGTTATTATTGCAAATTAATAGCGTTAATTTTAATTTGCTATGTTTGGTGCAATCTATTATATCGTTTTACATGGTGCTATTATTATTTGCATCTATAATAGTTTTTTGTATTAAATTATTATTATTATATTGTTATGAATAATAAGATGGATGCCCATTATAAGGCCCATCTTGTAGTAGCTTCTAGAATTACTTGTACACTAGGTTTTACTTGGTCATCAAGTCTTTGTACTCCTATATAAAGGAGCTTTCATTCATTGGAATAAACATCACCAATTCTTTTATCTCTCTTCTATTCACAACACGTTATCAGCACGATAGTCTCTCTTTTTCTATTTTCTTACACCGAAAAGGTGAGATTTAATTTATGTTTATTTTATGTCTTATTCTGGGATGATAAGTGACATCTTCTCTGAATATCGTTATGATAGGCTATGCCTTCACGATTATGATCTCTGATCTTATTCATAATAGAGATGATTATCAATACTTATCTAGAATAATAATTTATTGATATTTGTCATGATTTAATCTTGTATTTAAACCATGTTTATTATCGATTCATGGTTTATCTTAATGGATTCAATTCTTTATTTTATTGTTTATAAATTAGTGATTGTGCTCAATAGCTTTAAATCATTATACTGCTTTTGATTTGATTATTTTATTGTTCTAATCAATTTGATGAACACGTTTTGATTTTTTTATGAGTAAAAGATTTTGTTTTATTGTATTTCCAAAATTCTAGATTCTCAAAAGATTTAACCTACTATTTTTAAAATCAATATATTCCCTTTTGTTTTAATTGTTTCCAAAATTTTAGATTCTGTTTTAAGGAAAATATTTAAGTTTCTATTTTTAAATATTAATATATTCGTTTTTGTTTTAAGGAAAATATTTAAGTTTCTATTTTTCCTTTTTGCTAACTTGCATATCAACTCCAAACAAATATTTCGTAGCATGTGTAGTTTGATTATAAGTTTAAAGTTCATGATCATATTGTTTTGCCATCAAATTTCATGAGGTTTTGGATATTGGTGGCTTGACGTAAAATATCCACATATTCTTTGGAACATTAATGCGAAAGAAATATATGATCACCAGAATGTGATATAGTCATAAACTCATCTTTATTGGTTAATATAAGATTATAAGACTTTAAGTATGTGAATAAGTACTCATATAGAGATGTTATAGAAGTCATGCTCTATCTTTCATGCAAATATTGTTGTTCTGGAGACACAATATCATGAAAAGTGTTTGAGACGTACTATGAGTTTATATTTTATCTTATTGAAAAAGAAAAGTACCACAGTAATGACAATACCCGAGGAGTAGCTATATAAGTAGTTGTAGACGTATATGTGGATATGGATATGGTCAAGGTCGAGCCCCGATGAGTTTCTTTTAAGAAATCATATCCTCACCAGAAGTGAGAAAATGATGATGGTAGCAATATGTGATGATGAAAGAAATTTGTGTGAGTACAATGTTAGGTTTTATAAAGATTATTGACAGCTCTAGAAGAGCGAATTGCCTATGGGAACGCAATTTGAAATCATTAATGCGTTATATTTTCCCAAGTCTCAAAGGTCAAAAGAATCTAAGATACACATGACCTAAGTTGGGTATGTTGTTGATTTCGTGGGATTCAATTCGAGATAGATGAACCTGGAGTGTTACTATCTCGAGGGGGAGAACTAGAGAATCCCACATCCATTCTAAGTACTAAGTGGAACATCCTGAAGATTATGTTCAAACTGAAAATAGACTTGATGAATCATTTATAAAGAAATCCAAAGGGATTTTAAATTTAATCATGTTGAGACAATAAGGGAAATGTTGAATGCCTTCAACATAAGTAATACCCGAGGCAATAAATGTATTTTGGAGAAAATACATGCATTATCTATTGAATTGTACTACACTACTACACACAGATTAGTAAAATGGAGATAAATGTTATGGTAAACCAGAAGTTTACTGAAAGTTTAATTTTTGGCAAACCGGTTATGTCATCCCGGTTTTGTAATGATGCGACATTCGTTGAAGAACCAGAGATTCTTGCGAATGATCTGCTATATGCTGCTTGCTCACAAGGCAATACGATATCCAAAATAGATTTGGAATCTATTTAATTTATGGAAAGTATACAAGGAAATGTTTGTGGGCTTGATCACCCACTGGTGGACTGATCATCCACCATATGTTTATATATTAACACATCGATAAGATTGTCGTATGTATGTATCCTTGTCATAAATCCGCAACTTAAAGTGTGCGAGACTAATTGGTAATACTGGTGAAACTGAGCAGCATTGATTCGCATATAGCCAAAGAGTAAAATAGCTCTCCCCATCAAATTGGTTTTGGGTCAGGAACCATAAATCCCCATCTAGAGAAGTTGGATAAGTTGCTCCACCACAATAGAAAAGATGAGACCTCAAAGGAGGTTATAAATATATGTTGGATATGATTCTCCATTGATGATTAGACTCTTTTAATGAGTCAATTTATCCAACTTTAGGGAGAGAAAATAAACAGCTGGAAAAGAAATGAATTATCTATGATCCTCGTACTAAAGAGCGTGAATAGAAGTCCAAATGAATGTACGAAAGATAATTCAAGTAGATTGGTTAAGCAACTTGTTGCCAGATGCTTCAACTGGCCCTAATAGAGTGACAAAGTCACATACCAGCTGTAAATGCTCCAGTTAAATTGGATGTCCCAGAAGGACAATATCAAACTGCTAGTGAGTCTAAAGAGCGCTTGAAGCGTGATAGACCTATCGGTTCCAAAGATAAGAATCCTCGAAAAAGAAAAGGAGCATGAATGAGAATGGCAGTACCGAGGAATGAAATATTAAAGATCTCGAGAAGAGATGATAAACATGACAAGAAAGAAATTCAGGTACCTGAGAATATGAAAATCTCTAATAGCTATGTCATGTCTTGAATAATATGGAACCGATATCAAATCGACGTCGTTAATAATTATGCATGCAGTATAGCAGTTGATGAGAATGAGGATCATAAGACATCTATTGAAGAGTGTACACAAAGAAGTGATTGGCCAAAATGGAAGGAAGCAATAGATGCAGAATTAAAATCTCTCGCTAAAAGAGAAGTATTTGGACCAGTAGTCCGTACATCTAAAGGTGTAAAACCAGTAGGACATAAATGGGTCTTTGTACGAAAGAGGAATGAAAATGGAGAAATTGTGAGTTATAAAGCACGTTTAGTCGCACAAGGATTCTCACAAAGACCTGGAATTGATTATGGAGAGACTTACTCTCCTGTGGTGGATAAAACAACTTTCAGGTTCCTTATTAGTCTGGCGATAAAAGAAGGACTTGATTTACGTTTAATGGATGTAGTGACGGCCTACTTATATGGACCATTGGAAAATGACATTTATATGAAAGTCCCAGCAGGATTTAAACTACCTGAAGTAGTAAATTCGAATTCCCGAGAACAATACTGCATAAAACTAAATCGATCTCTTTATGGACTAAAACAGTCACAGCGTATGTGGTATAATCGCCTTAGTAAATACTTGTTAAGAGAAGGCTACAAGAATGACCGTGTTAGTCCATGCATCTTCATAAAGAGATTTGAGAAAGGATTTGTGATAATTGCAGTATATGTTGATGATTTAAATATTATTGGAACTCCTGCAAAGATTTCATATACAGTGGAGTATTTGAAGAAAGAATTTGAGATAAAAGATCTTGGGAAAACAAAATTTTGTTTGAGACTACAAATTGAACATGTAAAGAATGGAATTCTAGTACATCAAGAAACATACACAGAAAATGTGCTCAAAAAGTTCTACATGGATAAAGCACACCCCTTGAGTAGTCCAATGGTTGTAAGATCACTTGATGCGTCAAAGGATCCATTCCGTCCTCGAGAAAACAATGAAGAAGTTCTTGGCCCTGAAGTACCATACTTAAGTGCAATAGGAGCATTGATGTACCTTGCTAGTCACACAAGACCAGATATATCATTTTCGGTGAATTTGTTAGCAAGGTTTAGCTCATGCCCAACTCAAAGGCATTGGAATGGGATTAAGCATATACTTCGTTACCTCCAAGGTACAAAAGACATGGGCTTATTCTTTTCTAACTTATCTAAGGAAGGCCTAATTGGTTTTGCAGACGCATGATACTTATCCGATCCCCATATTGCTAAATCGCAAACAGGATATGTGTTCACTTGCGGAGGTACTGCTATTTCTTGGCGGTCTATGAAGTAAACTCTCACCGCTACTTCTTCTAACCATGCAGAGATTTTAGCCATCCATGAAGCTAGTCGCGAGTGTGTATGGTTAAGATCTGTCGTTCATCATATACAAGAAGATTGTGGTATTTCTGTACGGAAAGAAGCTCCGACAATTATGTATGAAGACAATGCAGCATGCATCACACAACTCAAAGACAGATACATTAAAGGTGATAGAACAAAGCACATTCCACCAAAATTCTTCTTCACACACGATCTACAGAAGAACGGCGATATACATGTTCTACATATCCGTTCGAGCGATAATTTGGCTGACTTATTTACAAAGGCGCTACCTACTTCTACTTTCAAGAAGTTAGTTCATCATATCGGATTACGCCGTCTCAAAGATCTCGACACATGTACTCATGAGGGGGAGTAATTGCGTGTTGTGCTCTTTTTCCCTTAACCATGGTTTTTCCCATTGGGTTTTCCTGGTAAGGTTTTTAATGAGGCAACATCTTAAACGCATTACGAACCATTCCATTATAATGGACATCCAAGGGGGAGTGTTATGAATAATAAGATGGATGCCCATTATAAGGCCCATCTCGTAGTAGCTTCTAGAATTACTTGTACACTAGGTTTTACTTGGTCATCAAGTCTTTGTACTCCTATATAAAGGAGCTTTCATTCATTGGAATAAACATCACCAATTCTTTTATCTCTCTTCTATTCACAACATATATATATTTTATTAATTGGATATATATATATATTGCGAGCACTGTGTCGATCGACGCAGACCATGTCTGTCGATCGATACCACCAAACAAACCGAACTGCAATAACCAGTTAATCACTGGTCAATCCAATTGAACCGAAATTAACCGGTCCAACCGGTTTAACCAATTGCGATAACCGGTCCAATCCAATTGAGCCAGTTCATCCAGTCAAACTGATCTTAACCAATCAAATCGGTTTATGATAACCACTTCAATCCAATTGAACCAATTCATCCAATTTAAACCGATCTGATCTGCCTCAACCAAGTATGATAACCAGTTCAATCTAATTGAACCGATCAACCAATCGCAAGGCCTGTATCGACCGACACTCAACCTGTGTCGATCGACACAGTAGGGCAACAGGGAATTTTCGATCCTTTGATCGAACCCTAAAAATTTTTAATTAGGTTTTCTTCATGTGTCGATCGACACCAGCTTGGTGTCGGTCGACACTTCGCGAAAACCCTAGCCGCCGATTTCAAATAAACCTTAATTCATTACGATTTTCTTCGCTGCATCGACCGACACACTTTCTGTGTCGATTGACACAAGACGGAAAAAAAATCAGAATTCGTTTTCATCAAAATCGATCTAAGAAGTTCTTTTCATTCAAATCATATGAGCGAATTTAATTCATCAAATTCAATCAAGCAGGTTGATTCAATGGAAAAACCCTAAGGCTCTGATACCACTGTTGGTCCTTTGTGCCATTCTATCATCAGATCGAATCCTAACTAGTTCCAGATAGCCTAGGATCTAGGGTTTAGTTAATTGAATCATTAGGAATGATCTCGTGTTTACCTGGAGATTTGCAGCGGAATGATGAACATGTAATTGAGATCAAGAGCGCCTCAGATGCTGCGCCTCTACTGCAGTCCACACGCACACAAGCTGGAATCCGCCGGGATGCTAGTGTAGAAAATCGGATCTCCTGGGAAACCTGTGTTTAGAGAGGTGGCTGCCAAAATCAACAACTAGGGTTCCAGGTCGTTCATATAAACCTATATATAGACCTGGAATGACTAAACCGATCATTGGACTAATTCCAATTCGTTTAAGTCATCAAATCGAAACATCAGTTTCGAAACCCGGCCTGTGTCGATCGACACACTACTTTGTCGATCGACACACCTCTTAAAACTCGATATCAATGTGTATTGGATACACATTGACCAGACCATATGCCAATGATCAATCCCATACAAAGTGTATCCAGCTTGCTTAGGTGTGTGACCCTGTAGGTTCACATAATACTAGCAATGAGTTACAACTCATTTGTCATAAGCGGCTTCTAGCAAAACATTATGACCACCTAGTATCACATGAATTGTCCGATCTCGACTATACAACTATCATGCAGAGTGAGTACAATATGATTTCAGGATATAAGCCCAACAATATGATCATTGTAGTGTCCATGAATAGCCGATATTGTGGACACTTAGTCTAGATTGTCCACTCGAAATTTCCGTATTATGTCCAAATTTTTTCTTTCAAATTCCGGTACATTGACAGATTATATTTCCATTCCAGTGGTCTATATGGCTGGAAACCTCACCTCTGGCAACCTATCAACCATCAAAAAATGAGGGGTGAAATAAATGTAAAGTAAGAAAGAGAGTGAAGAGAAAAAGAAAAGAATGGATAGAAGGAGAATAGTGTGACTCCTATCCACCGATAAAATTATTTGATCTTTTTTGTCTATCCGTGAAGAGTAAATCTGTCTTTCTAACGCTAGGACCCACAAAAAAAAATATAAAATTGCGATCAAATTTCAAAAGATACAAAATTGCAATGAAAAACTGAAAAAGAAATAACAGATGCAATACACCCTCATGAATTGTAACATTTAAAAATGTTTTTTTTTCAAATGCGCTTTTTAAAAAATTGTTTTTAAATTACTATTAACATAAATTTTGTAATTAATATTTTTTACTATAAAAATGTTTATATTTTTTAAAGTAAATGATAAACTACACTTATCCCGCAAATACATTTCTCTTACTGTTAAGATATGTTAAGAGATATTCCAATATCTTACATATCTCGCCTCATAATATGTGTATATCTCTTTCAATCAACTTGACCGAATAAGGAATATTGTATATTGTAAACTAGGCAAGTAGGTCAAACACATTCATGTATATATTTGCGTTGTATGCCGTCAGGGTTGGAATAAGAACAACTTTATACATTCTAAAGTTCTTGACATGGTATCAGAGCTATAGCTACATACAAAAGGCTTTAGTTCGATTCTCTTACTGATTTTTCATAGAAATCGATTCTTGATTCATAATCTCTTTTCCTTGACCTAGTTATTGTCTATTCTTTTCAAAGGGCGATAACTGTTCTGAAATGGCAGATCTTGTGAAGGTTGAAGCAACACGCCGAACCATCGCACCATATGATCTCTCGACTGGAGATAACCCTGGATACGTGATTTCTCAACCAGCGTTGTGTGGCCCAAACTATGACGAATGGGCATCAAATGTTCGCATGGCGCTCAGAGCACGTAAGAAATTTGGCTTTGTAGATGGCACGATTGCTCAACCAACAGAGGAATCTGCAGACTATGAAGATTGGTGTGCCAACAATGCTTTGGTCACCACTTGGATCAAACTAACCATTGAACCGACTCTGCGTTCGAACCTAACACATACGGAGAACGCGTCGGAGCTTTGGGAACACATCCGTGTTCGATACTCTGTGAAAAACGGACAACGCGTTCAGCGTTTGAAGGCTGAGCTTGCAACATGTCGTCAGAAAGGTATGGCTGTTGAAGCTTACTATGGCAAACTGATGCAGCTGTGGACGTCCTTGAAGGATTACCAGCAAGCCAAAACAATGGCCGAGGTGTTGAAGGAACGAGAAGAAGATAAGCTACATCAATTTCTTATGGGTCTTGATGAATCATTGTTTGGTGCTGTGAAGTCAAACCTGCTATCTCGATCTCCCCTGCCGACTCTAGATGAAGCGTACAACGCAGTGACACAAGATGAGGAGTCCAAAATCACAAGTCGGTTGCTGGAGGAGAAGACCACGGAAGTTAGCTTTGCAGTCCAGACTTCTTACCGAGGAAAATCAAACCTTGAGACCAAGAACATAGCAACTACTTGTTCGCTCTGTGGAATAAAAGGACACCTGGCCGAACAGTGTTTCCGTAAGATTGGCTATCCTCCATGGTGGGGAGAAAGGCCACGCAATGATCAGCCCAAGTCCGCGATGACCACTCCAACAGGACAGGCTCGGGCGAATCATGTTGTCGCAGTCGGCTCTGCATCTTCATCTGCAGCAGTGAATTCGGTGATTTCTAATGCTGATCGTGTGGGTCTAAGTGGACTCAGTGACACACAATGGAGATCTTTGGTTAATCTTCTGTCCGCAAGAGAAACCACCAACGACAACAGACTCTCGGGTAAGTTCTCTTTAAACTCGTGGATTGTTGATTCAGGCGCTACCAATCATATGACTGGCTCATTGGATTATCTTACTGAGTTACACACGATGGAACCCGTGTTGATAAAACTCCCTGATGGTCGCATTACACACACGACTCAGAGAGGAACTGTTTGCTTAGGATCAGATATTACAGTACCTAATGTGTATTTTGTGGATGGTCTTAAGTGTCATCTGATTTCTGTCTCACAGTTGGCCCGAGAAAAGAGATGCGTCTTCCAGATAACTGATACTTTGTGTGTAATTCAGGACCGCATCACAAAGATGCTGATTGGTGTGGCTGAGCAAAGGAATGGACTGTACTTTCTCATGGAGATGGAGGCTGTAGCGGCTGTGCAATGCTTGGATAAGAGTTCGTCTGAAGTATGGCACAAGCGCTTAGGACATCCATCTCCTATTGTTCTTCGTTTACTACCTATTTCTGGTTTATGTAGTTCTAAAGATGTTGATTCAGTGTGTGACATTTGTATCCGCGCTAAGCAAACTAAAGAAGTTTTCCCTATCAGTACGAATAAAACAACCGCAGTTTTCCAACTTGTGCATTGTGATCTTTGGGGTCCTTATCGGACAACTTCGTTGTGTGGATCTCGATATTTCTTGACTGTCGTTGATGATTACTCTCGGGCTGTGTGGATTTATCTTCTTCACGACAAAACCGCTGCTCCACACAAACTGAAGAACTTCATTGCTCTTGTTGAACGACAGTTTGATACGAAGGTCAAAACGATACGCAGTGATAACGGCAGTGAGTTTGTCTGTCTAACTGATTACTTCCACACCAATGGTATCATACATGAGACCTCATGTGTGCACACTCCTCAACAGAATGGACGCGTCGAGAGAAAGCATCGTCACATACTGAATGTGGCTTGTGCTTTGCGTTTCCAAGCATCATTTCCGATAGAACTATGGGGCAAATGTATCCAGGCTGCAGGGTACCTAATAAACCGTACTCCTTCTTCTGTTCTTGGGGGGAAAACACCGTTTGAGATGCTGTATGACCGGACCCCACCACTCAATCATCTCCGTGTATTGGGTTGTTTATGTTATGCTCACAACAATCGTCATGGAGGAGACAAGTTTGCGGATCGCAGCACCAAATCAGTCTTTCTTGGATATCCATATGGGAAAAAGGGATGGAAAATCTACAATCTTGAAACCGGTCTTGTATCAGTCTCCAGAGATGTTGTTTTCTGTGAAACGGAATTCCCTTTTGCATCTCAGTCCGGGTTGATGTCAGACTCGCACGCTTCACCATCATCCTCTCTGTTCATTGATCCACTGCTTGATCATGAGCCAGTAACGCAAAATGCAGGAGGTTCATCTACTATTATTGATGCACCTACGATGGATAATGATGTTACGACAACTCCGATTTCTTCACCAGAAATAGCAGGTACTGACCTGAGTTCCTCTGCACCAGCCACAGACACTGTTGTTGACATGATTGACGACATACCTGCAACTAAAAATACTTCTGGAGCTGATAATGAGAATTTGGGAAACCAATATGATCAGTTACAGTCTGCTGATCAAGATTTGCAGTTGCAGTTAACGCAACCAGCTGACCAAACCCTCTCCAATGCTGATGCAGAACAAGTTTTAGGCAGGGGGTCTTCGCCAAAAGAAACTTCCGACAAGACTCTCTGATTATGCTCTGCAAGTTATACAATGTACTGATACAAGTCCTAAAGTATGCAAGTACCCTATTACAGATTATACGGATTGTCTACGCTTCTCTGATCATCATCAGGCTTACATTAACGCAATCACCAACAGCTTTGTGCCACAACATTATTCCCAAGAAGTGGTGGATGAATGTTGGCGTGAAGCAATGAGGTCAGAAATCGATGCACTAGATGCAAATGGTACATGGACAGTGGAAACATTACCACCAGGAAAGAAGGCAATCGGTTGTAAATGGGTATACGTGATCAAACACAGAGCGGATGGGTCTCTTGAGAGATACAAAGCTCGCTTGGTTGTCCTTGGAAACAATCAAGTTGAGGGAACAGATTATACTGAAACTTTTGCGCCAGTAGCGAAGATGACAACAATTCGAATCTTCTTGGAAGTTGCTGCGGCCAAGGATTGGGAGGTTCATCAAATGGATGTGCACAATGCCTTCCTCCATGGTGACTTAGATGAGGAAGTGTATATGCAGCTTCCTCCAGGATTTCGAATGAATGATAAGAAGCAGGTGTGTCGCCTCAGAAAATCTTTGTATGGCTTACGACAAGCACTTAGATGCTGGTTTGCTAAGTTGTCTACTGCCCTAAGGGAATACGGATTCACACAATCAGTCCCTGATTATTCTTTCTTCTCATATCGGCAAGGTACATCTCAGCTGAATGTTCTTGTTTATGTGGACGATCTAATTATTTCAGGGAGTTCTGCAACTCTTATTAATGATTTCAAAGCATATCTGAGTTCGTGTTTTCGTATGAAAGATTTGGGCCTACTGAAGTATTTTTTAGGCATTGAAGTTGCTAGGAGTCCAACAGGGATTTACTTATGCCAGCGCAAGTATACGATGGACATCATCTCAGAAACAGGCCTTCTTGGAGTGAAACCAGTATCGTTTCCTCTTGAGCAGAACCATAAGCTTGCGTTGGACGAGAGTGCGATCCTTACTGATCCAGAACGGTATCGTCGACTTGTTGGACGCTTAATCTATCTGCGTTTCACTCGACCAGAACTTTCATATGTGATACACGTACTAACCCAGTTCATGCAACAACCACGTCAAGGTCACCTTGATGCTGCTCTTCGAGTTGTGCGATATTTAAAAAGTAATCCTGGCCAAGGTATTCTGCTCCGCTCTGACTCGTCTCTTACTCTTACGGCATGGTGCGATGCTGATTGGGCAAGCTGTCCGATCACTCGGAGGTCACTGACAGGCTGGTTTATTCAATTTGGAGATTCACCAGTCTCTTGGAAAACAATCAAGCAACCTGTCGTGTCATTCTCTTCCGCCGAAGCAGAGTATAGGTCAATGGCTGATACACTACGTGAAATACTTTGGCTAAAAGCGCTCCTGCTCTCATTTGGAATTGATCACAAAGATCTGGTTCAGTTGAATTGTGATAATATGTCTGCTCTTCATTTGGCAGATAATCCAGTGTTCCAAGAGCGAACAAAGCATATTGAGTTAGAATGTCATCGAATCCGTGATGAGATACTTCTGGGCACGATCACCACTCGACATGTACCTACGAAGGCTCAGCTCGCAGACATCATGACGAAAGCACTAGGACGAAAGGAGTTCGAAACGTTCAGACTCAAGTTGGGCATTTGTGACCTCCATGCTCCAACTTGAGGAGGGGTGTTAAGATATGTTAAGAGATATTCCAATATCTTACATATCTCGCCTCATAATATGTGTATATCTCTTTCAATCAACTTGACCGAATAAGGAAGATTGTATATTGTAAACTAGGCAAGTAGGTCAAACACATTCGTGTATATATTTGCGTTGTATGCCGTCAAGGTTGGAATAAGAACAACTTTATACATTCTAAAGTTCTTGACACTTACTTGTATCGCATTTTAAAACTGTTTTCTCGAACATCCAAATACGATATCACCATATGAATCCTAAAACTCTAAAAGCTAGCTAGTGTTTTTTACTGTTTCTGTGAAAATGGTTCGAGACAAAAACATAGATTCTTTGTTATTTTTCCAACTACTAATCTTTTGTTTTGTTGTCAACTCCAATTAACAAATCTCTTTTTTTTGGTGTTCTATAAGTTTATGTGCCCAGTTACCAGTCCATTTGCTTGACATGTGAATGTGATCTTACATCTATACTATTAAAGGAGAAGTACAAAACAAAAATTACCCATTCTTTTGGCTTATTTACAGAGAATGCCACTGATTTTTTTTATTATTTTTAATTAGTTAAGGTACAACCATCTAATTTATATAAGAGACAAGTTATGTGAGAGAAAAAGTCAGCAATCCTCCAATCAGAACAAAGGATTATGCCAGCGTGTCAAGCATTTTGGTCACTACTCCAAAAATTTTTTGATGACTATTCCATCAATTTTTTTTTTGTCTCTATCCATCTCTCACGAAAAAGTCGAGACAGTTCTCTCCAAAAAGGCTTCCCATCATCCTCCCAGATCTCTTTCGCCGGGTAAGAAATTTAGCGTCTGTTTCATATTTCAAGTTATATTCATCAAGATGTACATTTGTTTTCGTATGAATCTAAATAGTTGAATTTGTTCATAACCCTAATCCCTCTTTTTCGATTGTTTCAGTTTTCAATCCGATGAATAACGACCTAACACGGTTCGTCGATAATTTCAATCCGCCGTCTCCGCTTCAGCATTCGAGAGCTCTGAGAGGCGATTCTTATCTGGTCCGATTGAAAGCGGTTTGTATTCGAGTCCGATCGAGACGGCGACGAAGAAGATGGAGAAGGAGAAACCGAAGATGAAGATGAGAAGAAAATCCTCACCGGAAAAAGATGGAAACTGACTTTTCCAGACAAGATTTTAATCAAGGACATGTGGGTTACAATTTCTGATGATCTTTCTAAGGATGGACTTGCCTATGAAGGCCCTTCCTTCAGGTAATTATAATTATTATTTTTTTGAACTTTTGATGTTATAAAAATCAAAAGTCATGATCCTTGATGGTTTATTTCTGCAGGGTTTTGGATGAAAAGCTAAGGCAGGCTTTCCTTAGGTACATCGAGATTAGAGGGATTGGTAATATTTTCAGAGTGGCTTGCTATATGAGTGACCATTCTTATTGAGTTTGCTCATGTTTCAGAACTTCCGGAGAGATCATACGGTGCTGATTGCCGTATTTATGTGCCTGATCACCCAACAAACAAGTTTAAAAATCTGTATGTATGGTATCTTCTCTCAACAACTCCCCTTTAAATTTAACAAACTTGTCATAGCATCCTCTTTTCATGTTGGGTGGCATAACCTTCATATTCATTTAAAGGCTTATGCTTTGGTTAACAATTTTCCAGGACACAGTATTTGATGAGTTTTCTTGGCTCACATCTTTGGATGGTGGGGAAAACAATTCTGATCCGGAATCAGCCGCTTCTGTGGGTGCTTTCAATTGGTTTTGAGTTATTGGAGGTTGGTCTCTTATGTTTTTCATGTTTCAGTATTATAAATATGTAGATATAGCTTCCCCTGTGTCACCAATAATATGTATATTTATGTTCTCCAGCTCACTTTTCGGCACATGTTACCAAACTTCAACGAGTGCTGGTGGGACAGTATTGTTCTTGATATCTTGATATGCAACTGGTTTGGTATGATTCTTAAGCCACATTTCCATTCTTTATGTCGTTTCAAAATGCTATGTAGAGCTGATTAACATTTTATATTGTTTTAATGTTGGTAGGGATCTGGGCAGGAATGAATACAATACGTTACTTTGATGGAAAAACATACGAGTGGGTTGGCATTAGCCGCCAGCCTAATATTATTGGCAAAGTAAGGTTTTGTTCAACTTCAAGATTGCATACATATGTGCCTAGCCGTTGCACGCATGTTGAGAGATTTTGATATTTTTCAGGTGAAAAGGACACTGGGGCAGTTCACTCCAGCCCATTGGGACAAAGACGAGTGGCATCCGCTGCAGGGCCCTTGGCGTTTTATCCAAGTGCTCACTCTTTGCATCATTTTCTTAACAGTGGAGCTGAACACATTCTTTCTCAAGTTTAGCCTGTGGATCCCTCCTCGAAACCCAATGATTATCTATAAGCTGATCTTGTGGTGGCTCATAGCGATACCGACAACTCGGGAATACAATTCATATCTCCAAGACCGGTATAGCCATTAACCGCTGTGATGTTGGTTTGTGGTGGTTGAGATAGGGTTTTATATATATACAATTGGTTGTTTTGGTTGTTGACAGGAAACCAGTGAAAAAAGTGGGATCATTCTGTTGGCTGTCACTGGGGATATGCATAGTAGAACTTCTCATCTGCATCAAGTTTGGAAGTGGTAAGTTGTTACTTACATATCCTCTCCTTTACTTATATGTTTACTTATGGGTTGTGGTGTGGTACAAAAACAGGATTGTACCCAACAGAGATGCCATTGTGGGTAGTGACACTTTGGGGAAGTGTGGGAGTTGGTATACAAAAAGGCATGTTATCTTAATTCTTACATATGCTCACCATACATTATTTGGTAACCACTCTGATGTTCTGAGATCTTGGTTAAAATATTTGGTATACAAAAAGGCATGTTATCTTAATTCTTGCATCCAATGGTGGTATCTTTTATTTAGTTTTCCCATCTTTTTCTTATCCAATGGTGTTATCTGAATTCTTGCAGGTTCCATATGAGTTGTCCTTACTTTTGCAGGAGTTTGTATGCATCAAAACAGGAGGAAGCTTATTTAATATAAAGTTTGTCATCCCACCATTTATCTTCAATTCAGATGTTCTTAGTTCTTGCTATAAATTTATTGTCTACACAATGTCATGTGTTTAAATTAAGATTTATTAATCTAGGATTATGGCTCATAAGAAATAATGTATAAAATTACTTTAGATGCATTAAGATTTACTTTCTACAACATTGCCTATCTAAAGTTCCGTATGGTTTTTTGAACTTTTTATTTACAGATATATATTTTCGAAATTGATAATCTGTTGTATAATATTTATATTTATTATTTATTAATCCTAAATAATAGGAAAGCATGAATTTGGAAACTGTTTTGCTACGTGATCTCCAGGTAACTGAGTCTGAAAATGTGAAACTCTTCAACACTCATATCATAATTTGTGTCGTGTTGAATTTCTTTACCATGAACCATTTTCTATTCTAACGTACTAATAACTTTTTTCTTTTCTAGATATTAACAAAAGCTACATATTGTATGGTGAAAAGGTAAACGTAAACAAAAGATATTAATAACATTTTTAAAATGGACTCGATTTGCTGCAACATGTTTATTTGTTGTGGTGGTCATAGCTCAGGAGAGGAGAGTAAGAGGCTTACCTTAAAACACATTTACAAGGAAGGCTTCTAAGAAATTTGAGAACTGAGAAGCACCGTAAGAAGAAAGGGAAGAAAATCAAAATCTGGTGATAACTAGAAGGCAACAAGAAGGTGACAACCAGAAAGATTAATGACTACCAACGTTGGCATTTCTTATTTTTTCTGTGTTTTTATAATCATATAGAAATGTGGTGATATTATTTTTGTTTGTTTTCGGATCAACATACAATTTTGCTTTTGTCCTTGCTTTAAAATTTCTTATCCCCTAAAAAATCTGAACACAATTTGACTAATTACACTTAGGAACAAGTCATTTTCTACTTTTTGTTCTGTATACCCATTCACTAGGTAAGAAAATTTCAAATGCTACTAGATCACTTTTCAATTTATACTTTTTTAATTTAATTTATCTATCTAAGTTGTGTTTAAATGTTCAGTTTTTTTTTTTTTGATTAATATATAATAATAAAATGTTATTACAAGAGCAGTAAACTCAACTAAATAAAGGGAAGCGCTAATATATGAAACTCATGAGAACCGGGCAATAATCAACATTATGTAAGAAACAGAGACCTTCAGATTCAGGGTTGGAAGAAGTTGAACCAGTTTAGAAGATACGAGCCATTCTCCAGACTCGTCGTAGTATGGGGACTGAAATTTCCTTGATCAAGACTTGCTAGCTTTGCTCTCATCATTAGTTGTACTTCCTTGACAATGACGGATGCAGATTTGGTGGTGGAAGTATGTAATCGGGCATTCCTTTCTTTCCAAAGAAGATAGACTGCAGCCTGAAAGACTAGCTTACAAATGACTTTGAGCTTCCGGTTTGTAGACGAATGAGGTAGCCAAGCAACGATATCATCACACTGATTTGGCACAACTAGGTTCGAAGATTGGAGCAATGAATTCCATACCTCGGCCGAGAATATACAATCAAAGAATATGTGATCCTTTGTTTCCGCCATTACATCACACATCAAGCAGGAGGCTGGGACTTGCAAACCCCAGCGAATGAGTCTGTCCCGTGTTGTCAAGCGTTCACGCAACATAATCCAAACAATAAAAGCATGCTTCGGAATGCGTTCTGGAAACCAGACAGAGTTGTACCATGAGACGACAGGGGAGCTCGGATGTAAAAATGTTCAGTTATCTACCTAAGTTTTCATTTATCTATCTTTATGTTTAGCAACATTTTTGATTTTTAAAGCTTTGTCAAAAAAAAATTATTACTATGATAATATTGATTGTGTTTTCTTTGTTTTTATGAGTTGTTTATCCCACCTAAATTTTTTATATAACCATTTAACTATAAGAAAATAACTATGATAACAATTTGACACTTTCAAATACTAATATTTGATAACATCTGGATTAATTTATTGATATCATCTAATTTACATGTAGTTTTGCTTATAAAGAAAATAACTTAATTTTGATAATTATTATTTTTATATAGTTCGACTGGAAAAAAAAATTAGGCAACCCTCAAAAAATTTAAATTTGATTATGTTTCCTATCGTTCCTCTGTTTTTACGAGCATATCTATCTTTTTTTTCCACTCCGTTCCTGCCGATGCTTTCTTCCATTCAAAATGTTCTTTACACATTGTTGCAAGTAGTTGCTGAGCTCAAAACTTCACATATATGTTCTTCTCTTTTGTATCCTTTGCATACTCTACACTAGATATATCCAAATGTATTACTTTTCTTTTACTGTCGTGTCTTTCAGAAATATTTTTTACGTTGTTGCAAGTAGTACTTATTTGTACTAAAATAATGTTACTTTATATTTTAGCTAAAACAAAACTCTAAACACATTCTTAATATAAACTATATAATCTTTCATATTAATGTATTGCTTTGTCTTACATTTGAACGTTAATTGAAAAAAATGTATTGAAATACAATGCCCGTGCAACGCACGGGCCAGAATCTAGTTTCTTAATAAAAGAAAACAAAAAAAAACAAGTCTTCCCCAAGAAGTCTTACGTGTTAACCTACCCACCCAGTTGTTTCTTCTTATTAAACGCTTCTTCCATGAATCTCTAATCCACACAGCCGCGACTAGCATCATTCTCAACAAATTTTCTGATTAGTAAAATATCATTTATCGATTTAAGGATCTTTACTACATAGGATTAGGATCGTCTTGCAAAGGTTGTTGATTTATTTGTTTTGTCCTCCTCGGTTCTTATGTGAAGAAAGTTTGGTTTTTTTTTTCTTTGGGTCAGCACCGTATAGCCCCTTACATCTTAGAGTATATAGATGCAAGGAACAAATTGTTACTCAATTGGTACAATATATTGGCACTTTCGCTTTTTTTGTTTTCATCTCTAGGGATATTCAATGGCTGAACTTCCTCAGATTATGCGTATTGGCCAATATGTATTCACATATTATGCTGTTGGATTTAATTCATTGGGGTTGAATTTTATGTGTGTTTGGTTACTGGTATTGGTATTGGAAGAAAGCAGATCATGATGATGAGAATAAAAATAGCCTCTGAAATCAATTTTCACGTGGATTATATTTATACCTTCAAAGTTCTCTGAATTGCTCTGCTTTCACTTTTAAATCCGTTTTCTCAGTATTTTTGACATAGATAACTGAACATCGGTTTTGTCTCTCCTCTACTATTGGAGATTTCAGTCCGTTGGCGTCTGAGATTTGTAAAAGTACATCTTTATTTGATTCAAGTATAACCAGTTTGATGTTATACTTGGCTTGGCATCTAAGAAAATCATAGTCTGTTTAAGCTGATTTAATGCTTCAGACCACACGAGCATGGTGCTATATGAAATTTCTGAGGATGAGTTTTTTGTTCATTCCATATTAAGCATTCCGCTTTGATATATGGCTTTAACTTTTGGAGAACATTTTGTTTGCGTGTGGATTCTTTATATTGATTCAGTATGGATTGAAATGACCATGTTAAGTTCGCCGCTGGGGTCACCAAGACAATCATGGAGATTGTGAAACTCTGCCACAAGCACAGCGTCATTCATAGAGATTTGAAGCCCGGAGTGACCCCATTAGGTATACTTCTTGAATTCTTGAAAGCAGCTAGATTTATCTTAGCTTTGATTTTTTGGATTATGGTGGTAGCACAATCTTCTAGGTTGAGCAATGTTATGTATGGATGTTGTTGAATTGTAGTGGCTATTTAAGTGTTAGAATTGGAAAGGAACAGTTTGCTGATTCTGGATTTGCATAAAATTGCTTACTTTATTCCATGTAATGTTATATTCTGAGTTTTTGATATTGAGTTTCATGAGGAGCCTTTGAGTTTCTTCACGTTGCCTCTCTGTGAGCACTTGTCATAGCGAACAGAGCATAAACAATCTTGGATTGTAAGGAATCTTGAGGCGTAGCCATTAGAATAGTTTTGTTGTCTAGAGACAACAACTGGTATTAGATGTTCTAGCATATGTATGATTATTGGTCTTTAATTCACTTGCTAAAGCTTAAGTATTTGGCTCCAGGTGATTAAATTGGAACAAGGAAGCAGACGAAGCTTCTGTTGAGTAGTCCTTCAAATGTTTATTACAAATGTAACATGTCATGGAAAGTGGATCTGTCTAACTTGTTTAAACAGACAAGTCTAAATAGATTTTCAATATAAACGGGTCTAAACAGGCCGGTCTGAAATTTCTATCTAACTCAAATAAAATTTTAGAAATCAAAATCCAAAAAATAAAAAATTTACTAAATAAATTATACAATATTTTTTTATAGGTGTGAAATATTAGATTCAATCATAGAAAATATATAGTAAAATATAAAAAGTTATATTTTGTATATTTTATTAGAGTTTAAAAATAAAGAATTATAAACAAACCTAAACATAACTATTTAGTAATGAATTTTTAGATAATATTTGATGAACAATTAAAATTATTTAGTAATTGTTTTTTTAGTTTAGGCATTTCAAGTTATTTATTAATATTATTAAGTATCTATGTTTATAATAATTTATTTATAACAATTATTATTTATATTTAAAATTAAATAGTATTGATTGCAACATTATTATTATCTATATAATTACATTCTGCACATAAATAATCTAATGCATCATAAAACCCATCTAAAAAAGTTTATAAAATCATAAATATAAACAAAAAAAAATAAACTCAAGATTTAGATAAATATAAATGGTTGATAAAAAAAGATAACATTTAACGGAAAAAGATATTTAAAATATGTAATTATAATGGAAAAAATCCAAGCAATATAAATTCAAAATAAATTTGTAAATATAAAAATTAGATAAAATATTTTTATTCAGAAAATGTAAATAATTAAAATAAATATAAAATATTGAATAAAACAAATAAAAATTGTTAAACTAACGAAATGCCTAAACTAAAAATAATTAAAATCATAACTAATACCGAGCTGAACGTGGTTCAAAATATATAGTGAAAAAGTGTTTCATTCATTTTTGAGATCACATGTCAAATAAATCACAAATCAAGAAAATGATCTAACTAATACACAAGTTGAGCGTATATCAAAATATATATTGAGAGGGTGTGTCATTCATTTTTTGAATCACGGATCAAATAACAAACGGGTAAAAAAAACGATTTTGAAACAAAAAAGAAAAGAAAATCATCTAACTAATAATCCGCACTAAACATGGACCAAAATATATAGTGAAAGATTGTGCAATTCATTTTCGAGATCATAACTCAAATTAAACAGAGGTTAAAAAACAATCATCTAAGTACTACCCAAATCAAAATAAATAGTAAAAGATTGTTATATTCATTTTTGAGATTACATGTCAAATAAACATGGGTCAAAAAAATAATTTCGAAAAAATCACATATATAGTACTTTGTGTTGCACGGTTCAAAATATATAGTGAAAGCGTGTGTCATATATTTTCGATATCACAGGTCAAATAAAATATTGATCAAGAAAACGATCTTGAAAGAAAAATCTATCTAAATAATACCCCGTGTTCAGCATGAACCAAAATATATAATAAGATATTGCGTTATTCATTTCCGATATCATTCGTCAAATAAAACATGGTATAAGAAAACAAATAAAAATAAAAATAAACAAAAGAAACTATGAGCATCAAAACAAAATTATACCCGCCGATCGGCGGGTCAAAATCTAGCAAATGTATTATATGACTAAAATATTTCGTTTCTCTAGCGTTTTTAAAAGGGTAATAAATATATTTGTGTTTTTAGCAAACAAAAAATACATATTTTATATTAACTAGATCCTTGCAAATTTTATACAATCTTATACTAGATTCTGACCAATGCATCAGCACGGGATAATTGTTTTCTTATAAAACATATTTTAATAAAATATTCATTCTTTGGATTTCGATTTTCAAATTTATAGTTGAGTGTTTCATAAAATGTTTGATCCACCTGCTACGATCTACAAATTATTTTTTATCAACAAAACATGTCTCGCATAATCCGTGAAAAACATTATATACGCACAAGTCCCGCCTAAATTTGTAGATAACTCGCGAGATCCACAAATATTTTTAAACACTCATAAAATTATTTTTTTATATATGTTTTAGTTAAAAACATTTTCTATAATATAAATTA
Organism: Orychophragmus violaceus; assembly: GCA_030180135.1. Taxonomy (NCBI): domain Eukaryota; kingdom Viridiplantae; phylum Streptophyta; class Magnoliopsida; order Brassicales; family Brassicaceae; genus Orychophragmus; species Orychophragmus violaceus. Next base: position 54,260,146 of record CM058236.1, on the reverse strand, counting down.
AATATTATTTTTTGATAGTAATATTTTTAAATATTAATTAATGAAAAACTTTCTAAAGTTGGATACTATTAATTGATATCTCAAATACTTTTTATTTTGGTTGTGTCAGTTAATATTTTATTTATATAAATATTTATATATTGTATTTTTTTAAAATAAATATCATTTACTATTATCATTAGTAAGTTTTTAATTAATTAATTTTTGAAAGCAAATATATTATAGGTAACCAAAATATCTTAACAATAAATATCTTAACCATAATTATCTTTCAAAATAATTTGACATTTAGTTTATAAAGATTTATCCAAAATTAAATGGTAATAATCAAATTTCCTTGTATTTATCATTTTCGAAATTATTTGGAATTTAAATTAACAAGGTACTATTATAAATAAATTAAAAATTAATGGCATATTCAATTTTATGTTTCTATTTTAATAATATAAATTAATTAATTAATTTAAAATTACTATTACCCACTACATTATTTTAGATATAAAATACGAGTTTGTTGTTTCATCTTTGGTCACCATCTTTTTTTTTTTTTTTCATCTTTGGTCACCATCTTTTCACAACTAAAAAACCATAAATAGAAGAAAAGGAGAAAACGAGATAACTGATAGAAATCAGAAAACATGATGTTTGATGAATTATTCCCTATGAAGAAAAGAATGATCGTAATCCAATAAACTCAGCCTCGTTATGCGGACTGAGCAATCACTACAAGAAAAACTGTATTTAGCTACGGAATTTCCCGTAGCTAATTTTTTCAGCTACGGATTGCTACGGATTAGCTACGAATTCAAATCGTAGCAAGGTCGTAGCTATCCGTAGCTATTTATAGCTATTTTAGCTACGGACATGGGTCGTAGCTATCCGTAGTTATATAACTATGAATAACTACGAATAAGTCGTAGCAAACAATAGCTACGATTAGCTACGTCATTTATCGTAGCTAATGAGCTACGAAAAAGTTCGTAACTATTCGCAGCTATATATATTGTATAGCTACGAATATATCCGTAGCCATTGAAACCCTAAACCCTAAACAAAAATATGAAGTATAAATAAAACTCTAATTAACAAAATTTCAATTCCTATAACATATCAAAATCTAATATTCAACATTTATACATTTTATTATGAATTAAAAAAAGAAAGAAAGAGAACAACTTGCAGATCTGAAAACCGTGTCTTCACCTCTTTCTTCATCTTCTTCAATCGGTTTCTTCATCCACCCATCTCAGCTCCTCAGCTCCTCACCACCAATCTTCTTCAATCGTGTCCTCATCCTCACGGTGCAAGACGAAGATCCGGCAAGGCTATCGAAGATCGGCGAAGGTTCTTCTCCACGTTATCCGGCCAAGGGGAGGGAGAGGAGATGGTGTTGGCGGCTGCGTCGTGAGTTTCAGGTGTTGAGATAGAGAGAGAAGTAGAAGACGAAGCCAGTGTGGTGGTGACGAAGCCGGTGGTGGTGAAGACGAAGCCGGTGGTGGTAGCTTGCCGGATAAACACGGCGTGCCGTTAAGAGATGCGATCTGACCAAGCTGATAGAGAGAAGACGATGGCCGGGAGAGAGAAGAGGAAGACCGTGGTGCCGACGGCGGCCTCGTCACCGGAGCTGCCACAATCGGTGACGGCGAGTCGATCCGAGCTCTCATCGAGCTTTGCTATTTTCTTTTTCTTTGTTTGTTATGTTTATTTATTTAATTGTTTTTTTTGTAAAGTTTAATAATTTTGATAAAAATAAAGTTTAATTATTTATTGTAATTTAATTTTATTATAAATATTAAATTTAATTAAATAATTTTATTTATATTTTTTTTAATTTTTATTTTAAATTAGCTACGACAAAAATCGTATGAATTCGTAGATATATAGCTACGATTTGATTCGCAGATATTCGTAGCTAGTGTAGCTATGAATACGGGTCGTAGCTATCCGTAGCAAATAGCTACGAAACTGTTCGTAGCTATGCCGCAGCAAGCTTGTCGCGGATAGCTACGGATTCTCATTTGCTACGAGCGTTTAGGCGGGGATAGCGTTCGTAGCTATCCGTAGCTAATGAAAAATTAGCTACGGATTTTGGGCCATAGCTACGAAATAATCCGTAGCTATGGCCCAATTTTCTTGTAGTGAATTTCTTTTAGCAAATTGGCATTGAGTAAGAGCATAGAAATGAGGTAGAATTAATATGTCTAAGTTTTCCCTACGAATCAACTTCAAATGCACAATGTATCGATTGTACTGTTTAGGGTATCGAACAAAGGGCTTCAGATTACTCAATAGATTATTCGTTATCAAATTACGTTAAGCAGAATGTAGTGAATGAAAATTGCAACGCGGGAAAGTAAACAAGTGTAAGATCGAGATGAGAAAGCGTCAGGTTCAGGAAGTTGTCAGGAAATCAGGAATATAAATCAATCAATCAATCATGAATTCAGATTGCCAACGTTCTATAGAACTCGAAACACAAGAATATAACAAACCAACTCTCATTGGGAATATTATGTATGTCTAGCAACCTAGAAATCCAAATCTCTTTGCAATCCTAGCGTTGTAAAAAAGCATTAATCTCAGGTTCGTTCGTTCACAATTTCCCTAAACCATATCTCTTTGTGAATAGACAAATTGCTCACCTAGTTTCTTTTCTAGCTAATTAACCAACACTCGCTGCGCTAATCAACCTAATATCAATAATCTAAGTGGCCATTTCAGATTAAGAGTTAAGATCAACCTAGATGAAGAACTAGAAGTTATGAATCCCAATTAAACAATCAATCTATAATTCCATAAAATCCCTAACGAGAATCCCTAAAAGCTTTAATCTCTCTAAAACTCAAAGTATGAAAGTGTAGCCTAAACAGTGGCTCAAAACCTAACTAATAGTCTAAACACGATTTGGATCTTCTTGTAAATATGAGAAACTTTTGGGTTAATCTTGCAAATCTCCAAAATCTCTTATTTTGACGCGCATGATTTTTGTTCTTTTGTGGTATCGTGATAGGTCTAGTTTTAATCCCTTTACTAACTGCAAGTGCACAGTGATGTAGTTGTAGTACTTAGGGTATCGAATCCACAGGGACTCCGGTCAACGATAGATTTAGAACTATTAAGATTAAACTAGGAGAAAGCAAATTGTAATGAGAAACTAAAGCGAAGCAGAAAAGTAAATCAGGCGAGTTTGTAAGCAAGGAGGCAAAGCGTTAAGTCTAGGGAGTTCTCAGGAAATCAGGAACATAAACTAATCAATCAATCGGGATCTAATTAAGAACTATTCTAGAACTCAAACACAGATATAGAATTAACCAACTGTCGTTGCAAGAATTCTCTAAGTCTAAGTGCAACAATCCAAATTCCTTTGCAATTACTAACAGATTAAACCAGCCTTAATTCCAAGTTCGATATGTTCACAATCTAATTAAACCAAATTCCTTTGCGAGTAATTAAATTGCTCATCTAGGTTCTTTCTAGCTAATTAACCAACTGTCGTTGTATCAATCAACCTAACATCATAAATCTGGGTAGCTAATTCAGATTAAGCAGTAAGAACAATCCTAGATGAAGAACTAACAAGTATGAATCCCTACAGATCTATTAAACTATAATTCCATGAAATCCCTAATGAGAATCCCTAAACTTAACAGGTAATCTACTCAGACATGTTCATCGGAACAGAAAACATCATGAATAGAAAACCAATTATCATAAAATCAAATAAAGAACTGGGGTTCGAAATCCTCTCTCTTTCGAGAGCAGGATCAGCCCCTAACTCTCTCTGAAAAATAGAATAAAGCGTAAGTAAAGCGTAGCCTAAACAATGGCTTAAAAACCCTAATATAATGGTCTAAAGTCGGCTGGGGCTTCTTTGTAATTATAAGGAACTTCTGGGCTTTTGTGCAATTTCCATATTCTTCTCATTAAACCGCCGAGAGAAGTCCATAACGCGTCTGCATCGATCGATGCCAAAGGTGAATCGATCGACACATGTATCAAATATCGACAGTGAACTCTATCTCTCGGGTCAATACTCCAAAATGCTCCAAAATGCTCCATAATCTCCAATTCCGCTCCAAACATACCTAGACCTGTAAACATACTAAAAAGACTCCAAAACATAACATAAGACTCGATAAATAAGATATATACCATGGTTAAAAACCCTAAAATCCATGGTATATCATATCGACCGACACCAAAATGGTGTTGACCGACACCTGGTGCAGACGCATCCAGTAAACTCCGTGAAATCCATGTATGTTGTAGAATTACTCCAAAAGCTCCCAAAATCTCCAGTTAAGTTCCAATCGTGTCCAAACATGTAAAGATTCTAGAAAGACTCGAAAACATCTAATAGAGTCAAGATTAAGACTTATATCATAGCTTAAAAACATATAATCAACTCCCCCCACACTTAGTCTTTGCTTGCCCTCAAGAAAACATAAAACCAAAGTCTGAAAAGAGGTTTGAAAACACAGAAACTCATTTCTTCGTTAGAACACAACATCAACAAGCACCATAGTAAAGCCACATGAAAAACGTACCTGACAAGATCCAGAACACTATGTACTTCCCCCACACTTAGAAACTGCCCCAAGTAAACTCCACAATCCATATGAGAAATCTAAATTCACCATTCTTACTTCTATAATATTAAGTGCGGTCTCACCGAGGGAATATCGATCAGAGGGCACATGAATTCTTACTCTGTCAGAACCTGGTCACACAGACTTTCTTACTTCTAGTTCCTTTAATCTCTCTTTTCTCGCTTCAGAGACTGATTTTTCCCCACTGGGTATCATTTTTTTTTCTATCAGCTGTTCTTCCCTTTTTATTTGAGGTGTTTCATTGGACATGTTTCCATGAAACACATGAGATAATAGGGGTCTCTACCACTTCCGTGATCACTTCGAAGCTACTAGTTAATCCTTAGAGTATTCATTTTTTTATAAGCTTGAAGGGAAGAGAGAGGGAAACCGTACTCACACAGACAAGTCTTTCAGAACTGAAGGAGGAATCCAATCCAAAGTATACCCAGCCCCTGAGTGAGAAAATTAAGTCAGGTTAGGTGTGAAGCCAGTAATGGATCCTCTGAATACCCAAAAGGATATGGGTGTCCTCAGTAGGTTGATTCGTGTTGGGATTTTTTATTAGTCTCAGATGCATGTCAAGCTTGTTCCAATGGTCACTTAGGTTCCTGCAGATGTGGTAGTTCCTCGAAAAATCATAATTTCCCACAAAGGTTTTGACTCAATAAAATGACTCAACTGACTCTAAGAAAACAGAAATCGGTATGTTAGTAACTACCTCCCCAACACTTAAACAACACTCTCCCCAATGTTATATAAGTTTGGGCTCGGGAGAACAAGGTCAAAACGAAAGTTTTTTTGTGTGTAGCTTATGGAGTATCTCAGAACTAGGCGTGAGCATTTAAGGTCAGGTATTCCGACCCGACCATTGTATGACTCGAATTATCTGACATTTAACTTTATTCGATATTGAAATAACTTGTTTGCGTAGTGAAATTTTTTTTCCGGATAAGGGTCAGGTATTACTCGAACTATCCGAAATATCCGTTTAAGCAGTTAAAATTTAACTTTTTATAAAAGTATATAAATATAAATAAAATTGTATAATAAATAAAAAATTATTTAATGAGAAAATGTAATATTTATATTGTTAGATATATAAGTTTATTTATTTTTGTTATTATTGTTATTTCATTAATTTATTTAATTATAAATTTTTATAAAAAATTTTAAAAGAGTTCGGTTACCCGAAATACCCGAACATTATCCGTAATATTTAGAGTTCGGGTAGTAAACGGGTAATGATTTTAACTACACCCGAAATACCTGAACATTATCCGTAATATTTAGAGTTCAGGTAGTAAACGGGTAATGATTTTAACTACCCAAACCGACCCTTATCCGACCCTTATCCATTACTACCCGACCCGTTTTTAAGAATACACTTCAGGTAGTGATTTTTGATACCTAAAATACCCTTACCCAACCTTTATTCGCCATTATCCGACTCGTATCCGCAAACGCACAAGCCTACTCATAACCAAACTACTAGTTACTACTTAGACCATGTCCAATTCTACTCCATTTCTTATTCCAAATTGCATTTTGTAGTAAAATTTATTCCAATTCTACTTTATTTTCAATTGTAAAATAGAGTAAAATATGGGATTACTCTATATTTCGAATAAAATATGTAATTATTTTATTTTTTGTTTATTATTATTATTTTTATTCCAAAATAGAATAGGGGTAGAGCAAAACTTAAATGCATTGAGAATACTCAATTTAGGAATGAAAGCAACATTAATTAGTTGATGAGGAACACAGTCAAACACAGAACAAAAAGGGAAGCTCTCATTAATTAGTTGATGAGGAACGCAGTCAAACCAAAGTCAAAGACGTAATAGTAGGTCTCCTTGATGAGCGGACAAGCACAAGGCTAGTTAGCTCCGCACCGAGTCGGACCGGGGATCCGACCCGCACCGCACCGGATCTGACCCGATTGTACCGAGATCCGATCCGCACCGCATTGAGTAGAGCTGGGCATTTTAACCGGAACCGATTACCCGAACCGAAACCGACCCGAAATGGACTGACCCGATTTGGTTATATAGCATTTATCCGATGGGTAATTTATTTTAGAACCGTGGGTATCAAATAATACCCGGAACCGAACCGATACCCGATCGGGTACCCGAATGATCCGAAAAATATTAAATATATTAGTTATTTTCATATATCATACGTATAATTTTGGTATTATGGGTATTTTAAAAGTTTTATTTTCGGTTTTTGAATATATTTTTGACATTTCAAATAATTTTTTTTGTTTTTTCTTTGTTTTCGGTTATTTTTGCTGGTTTTAGAAAAAATAAATTCTAGATTTTTGGGTCTAATTCAGATATTTTTACAAATTTCGGGTAAAATTCGGTTCTGAATTTTTAGACCTGAACCGACCCAGAACCGGTTGAACCCGAATCGATATCTGATTCGAAATTGCATAAGTATCCATTGGGTAAAAAATTTCTCAACCCGAAGAACCGGAATCGATCCGAAAACCCGAATGCCCAGACCTACCTAGCACTGAGTCGGACCAACCCCAAAACTGAATCCAGTTATTGGGCTCTTAATAGTTACAATATATGGGCCTATATATTCTAACTATTAAGAGCCCGGTTCAATGATTCGGTTTAAAATTTTGTAACTTGCTGTGAACGAGAGTCTCTTCCCGTTTCTTCAGGCGTGGCTTTATGTAAGGATCACCATAACTTGTTGCGTAGGTTCAAATCTGTTGGCACATATGTTTATGGAAACCCATCTGCAGAAAACGCCTAGAGCTCCTCATATCTTTTCCATCTCTTGATAGGTTTATGCGGATAATTGTTTTGGCAGGGACACATACTGCTCTTAGATGATTCTATAGCTCAAATGTTTCAGGATAGCTAAAAGCAAAGCTATCATCATCTTTATACTAGCCTGAGATTTTGGATTACCAATTTTTACAAAACCCAACAAAGTCAGTGCTTGTTATTTAATATATAAATAAATTCATAAATTTTCATGGTCAATAAACTTTCTTCATAGATTATTTTGATTTTGAGCCGTGAGTCTCCTCAGTGACAGAGTAATTGAGCTAGACCAGGGTATCGAATCAAACTCAAATCACCGATTCTGGAACTCTCCTAAATACTCAGAAGTTTCCAAATTCGAAACATCAAAAAGTATTTACAGAGCACAGAGCTTTCTCTGCGGTTTTCTTTCTTCACCTTCTTACCAATGAGATAAGGCAGACAAAACCCCGCTTTTGGTGTAGAAAAACAACGGCTTTCTTGTACCGCTTTTTTATACATGGAGCAGCAAATCTCAGAGATCTTAGATAACGTTGCTGGCCATACCGTTCTCAACTATATGTTCATTCCGTTGTTGTTGATGGTTATAGTTTTCCCCAGAAGAGAGTGAGCTTAATATCCCTTGTCTTGTCAAGTCAGAGTTCTTCTCCCCAACTTCGATCTTGCAAAGAGGGCAAGAGGCATTGATCTTGAGCCATTTGTCTACACACTCTTTGTGGAAGAAATGTGCGCATGGAAACACTAAACATAACCTATAAACATATGAGAGAACAAAAACGGGTTCAGTCTTTGACAATAATACAGTGAGAATAACCAAAAGAATGTAATAAATACCTGTACAAGTTAGGAGCCTCAGTTGCAGATGAATATACATACATTACCTACCACAAACCATATCGCAAAGAAGCAATCCAGAGCCATTTTGAAGTATTCCACTATAACTTTTTAAGTCCGGAAAGCCAAAATCAAAAGACTCGAATCAGTGACTATGAACAACAATCGTTAAACATGACAGGATGACTCGACTAGATTGCAAACATTGTTCAACAGAAGAGACAACTAAAACATTCCATTCTAGCATTTCAGATCATCTAAGAGCATGTGAACATTAAAAAATATTTACCTGGCTGCACTTATGATATCTACTACTGCGAGAAGATGCTGTATTAGTCTGTCGACCATCTCCTTCAGATGTCCTGGATATGGAGAAGGAGAATGGTCCTGCTGCAACATTAAGATTAGGACGGTGCTGGCCAGAATCTTGTTAATTCGAGTGATAATATGCAACAGATCCACACTGATAACCCACAATCCAAGCAAACAATGGTGCGCGTGGTTGCTCATGTTTTGACAAAGACAAAACGGCAATGGCTGCAATGATCTGTCCAAGAGTGAGGGCTAGTTAGATGGAAATTCATAAGCCAAAATTCAAAGGAATTGTTCTGCGACGTATGCTTCTAGGATTGGATCGCATAAACAAAGAAGAAGAAGAAGCTGGAACAGACATTGTTGGAACAGTTGAAGGTCTCTCCTCCTCATTGCCAGCACTTGTGGGAATGTCAATGATGTGGTCGTTTGGGCTTAGATTCCCTTTGATTTTTAATAAGATTATCACTACAAGAAAAATCAACATTCATAACACACGATACAAGCTATGGTATGTAATAGATAACGTTTCCACAAACGCTCTGACAGCGGTAGCTATAATAGACCCCCTCTACGATAGCATTTCTTTCGTGCTATGTTATTATTGCAAATTAATAGCGTTAATTTTAATTTGCTATGTTTGGTGCAATCTATTATAGCGTTTTACATGGTGCTATTATTATTTGCATCTATAATAGTTTTTTGTATTAAATTATTATTATTATATTGTTATGAATAATAAGATGGATGCCCATTATAAGGCCCATCTTGTAGTAGCTTCTAGAATTACTTGTACACTAGGTTTTACTTGGTCATCAAGTCTTTGTACTCCTATATAAAGGAGCTTTCATTCATTGGAATAAACATCACCAATTCTTTTATCTCTCTTCTATTCACAACACGTTATCAGCACGATAGTCTCTCTTTTTCTATTTTCTTACACCGAAAAGGTGAGATTTAATTTATGTTTATTTTATGTCTTATTCTGGGATGATAAGTGACATCTTCTCTGAATATCGTTATGATAGGCTATGCCTTCACGATTATGATCTCTGATCTTATTCATAATAGAGATGATTATCAATACTTATCTAGAATAATAATTTATTGATATTTGTCATGATTTAATCCTGTATTTAAACCATGTTTATTATCGATTCATGATTTATCTTAATGGATTCAATTCTTTATTTTATTGTTTATAAATTAGTGATTGTGCTCAATAGCTTTAAATCATTATACTGCTTTTGATTTGATTATTTTATTGTTCTAATCAATTTGATGAACACGTTTTGATTTTTTTATGAGTAAAAGATTTTGTTTTATTGTATTTCCAAAATTCTAGATTCTGAAAAGATTTAACCTACTATTTTTAAAATCAATATATTCCCTTTTGTTTTAATTGTTTCCAAAATTTTAGATTCTGTTTTAAGGAAAATATTTAAGTTTCTATTTTTAAATATTAATATATTCCTTTTTGTTTTAAGGAAAATATTTAAGTTTCTATTTTTCCTTTTTGCTAACTTGCATATCAACTCCAAACAAATATTTCGTAGCATGTGTAGTTTGATTATAAGTTTAAAGTTCATGATCATATTGTTTTGCCATCAAATTTCATGAGGTTTTGGATATTGGTGGCTTGACGTAAAATATCCACATATTCTTTGGAACATTAATGCGAAAGAAATATATGATCACCAGAATGTGATATAGTCATAAACTCATCTTTATTGGTTAATATAAGATTATAAGACTTTAAGTATGTGAATAAGTACTCATATAGAGATGTTATAGAAGTCATGCTCTATCTTTCATGCAAATATTGTTGTTCTGGAGACACAATATCATGAAAAGTGTTTGAGACGTACTATGAGTTTATATTTTATCTTATTGAAAAAGAAAAGTACCACAGTAATGACAATACCCGAGGAGTAGCTATATAAGTAGTTGTAGACGTATATGTGGATATGAATATGGATATGGTCAAGGTCGAGCCCCGATGAGTTTCTTTTAAGAAATCATATCCTCACCAGAAGTGAGAAAATGATGATGGTAGCAATATGTGATGATGAAAGAAATTTGTGTGAGTACAATGTTAGGTTTTATAAAGATTATTGACAGCTCTAGAAGAGCGAATTGCCTATGGGAACGCAATTTGAAATCATTAATGCGTTATATTTTCCCAAGTCTCAAAGGTCAAAAGAATCTAAGATACACATGACCTAAGTTGGGTATGTTGTTGATTTCGTGGGATTCAATTCGAGATAGATGAACCTGGAGTGTTACTATCTCGAGGGGGAGAACTAGAGAATCCCACATCCATTCTAAGTACTAAGTGGAACATCCTGAAGATTATGTTCAAACTGAAAATAGACTTGATGAATCATTTATAAAGAAATCCAAAGGGATTTTAAATTTAATCATGTTGAGACAATAAGGGAAATGTTGAATGCCTTCAACATAAGTAATACCCGAGGCAATAAATGTATTTTGGAGAAAATACATGCATTATCTATTGAATTGTACTACACTACTACACACAGATTAGTAAAATGGAGATAAATGTTATGGTAAACCAGAAGTTTACTGAAAGTTTAATTTTTGGCAAACCGGTTATGTCATCCCGGTTTTGTAATGATGCGACATTCGTTGAAGAACCAGAGATTCTTGCGAATGATCTGCTATATGCTGCTTGCTCACAAGGCAATACGATATCCAAAATAGATTTGGAATCTATTTAATTTATGGAAAGTATACAAGGAAATGTTTGTGGGCTTGATCACCCACTGGTGGACTGATCATCCACCATATGTTTATATATTAACACATCGATAAGATTGTCGTATGTATGTATCCTTGTCATAAATCCGCAACTTAAAGTGTGCGAGACTAATTGGTAATACTGGTGAAACTGAGCAGCATTGATTCGCATATAGCCAAAGAGTAAAATAGCTCTCCCCATCAAATTGGTTTTGGGTCAGGAACCATAAATCCCCATCTAGAGAAGTTGGATAAGTTGCTCCACCACAATAGAAAAGATGAGACCTCAAAGGAGGTTATAAATATATGTTGGATATGATTCTCCATTGATGATTAGACTCTTTTAATGAGTCAATTTATCCAACTTTAGGGAGAGAAAATAAACAGCTGGAAAAGAAATGAATTATCTATGATCCTCGTACTAAAGAGCGTGAATAGAAGTCCAAATGAATGTACGAAAGATAATTCAAGTAGATTGGTTAAGCAACTTGTTGCCAGATGCTTCAACTGGCCCTAATAGAGTGACAAAGTCACATACCAGCTGTAAATGCTCCAGTTAAATTGGATGTCCCAGAAGGACAATATCAAACTGCTAGTGAGTCTAAAGAGCGCTTGAAGCGTGATAGACCTATCGGTTCCAAAGATAAGAATCCTCGAAAAAGAAAAGGAGCATGAATGAGAATGGCAGTACCGAGGAATGAAATATTAAAGATCTCGAGAAGAGATGATAAACATGACAAGAAAGAAATTCAGGTACCTGAGAATATGAAAATCTCTAATAGCTATGTCATGTCTTGAATAATATGGAACCGATATCAAATCGACGTCGTTAATAATTATGCATGCAGTATAGCAGTTGATGAGAATGAGGATCATAAGACATCTATTGAAGAGTGTACACAAAGAAGTGATTGGCCAAAATGGAAGGAAGCAATAGATGCAGAATTAAAATCTCTCGCTAAAAGAGAAGTATTTGGACCAGTAGTCCGTACATCTAAAGGTGTAAAACCAGTAGGACATAAATGGGTCTTTGTACGAAAGAGGAATGAAAATGGAGAAATTGTGAGTTATAAAGCACGTTTAGTCGCACAAGGATTCTCACAAAGACCTGGAATTGATTATGGAGAGACTTACTCTCCTGTGGTGGATAAAACAACTTTCAGGTTCCTTATTAGTCTGGCGATAAAAGAAGGACTTGATTTACGTTTAATGGATGTAGTGACGGCCTACTTATATGGACCATTGGAAAATGACATTTATATGAAAGTCCCAGCAGGATTTAAACTACCTGAAGTAGTAAATTCGAATTCCCGAGAACAATACTGCATAAAACTAAATCGATCTCTTTATGGACTAAAACAGTCACAGCGTATGTGGTATAATCGCCTTAGTAAATACTTGTTAAGAGAAGGCTACAAGAATGACCGTGTTAGTCCATGCATCTTCATAAAGAGATTTGAGAAAGGATTTGTGATAATTGCAGTATATGTTGATGATTTAAATATTATTGGAACTCCTGCAAAGATTTCATATACAGTGGAGTATTTGAAGAAAGAATTTGAGATAAAAGATCTTGGGAAAACAAAATTTTGTTTGAGACTACAAATTGAACATGTAAAGAATGGAATTCTAGTACATCAAGAAACATACACAGAAAATGTGCTAAAAAAGTTCTACATGGATAAAGCACACCCCTTGAGTAGTCCAATGGTTGTAAGATCACTTGATGCGTCAAAGGATCCATTCCGTCCTCGAGAAAACAATGAAGAAGTTCTTGGCCCTGAAGTACCATACTTAAGTGCAATAGGAGCATTGATGTACCTTGCTAGTCACACAAGACCAGATATATCATTTTCGGTGAATTTGTTAGCAAGGTTTAGCTCATGCCCAACTCAAAGGCATTGGAATGGGATTAAGCATATACTTCGTTACCTCCAAGGTACAAAAGACATGGGCTTATTCTTTTCTAACTTATCTAAGGAAGGCCTAATTGGTTTTGCAGACGCATGATACTTATCCGATCCCCATATTGCTAAATCGCAAACAGGATATGTGTTCACTTGCGGAGGTACTGCTATTTCTTGGCGGTCTATGAAGTAAACTCTCACCGCTACTTCTTCTAACCATGCAGAGATTTTAGCCATCTATGAAGCTAGTCGCGAGTGTGTATGGTTAAGATCTGTCGTTCATCATATACAAGAAGATTGTGGTATTTCTGTACGGAAAGAAGCTCCGACAATTATGTATGAAGACAATGCAGCATGCATCACACAACTCAAAGACAGATACATTAAAGGTGATAGAACAAAGCACATTCCACCAAAATTCTTCTTCACACACGATCTACAGAAGAACGGCGATATACATGTTCTACATATCCGTTCGAGCGATAATTTGGCTGACTTATTTACAAAGGCGCTACCTACTTCTACTTTCAAGAAGTTAGTTCATCATATCGGATTACGCCGTCTCAAAGATCTCGACACATGTACTCATGAGGGGGAGTAATTGCGTGTTGTGCTCTTTTTCCCTTAACCATGGTTTTTCCCATTGGGTTTTCCTGGTAAGGTTTTTAATGAGGCAACATCTTAAACGCATTACGAACCATTCCATTATAATGGACATCCAAGGGGGAGTGTTATGAATAATAAGATGGATGCCCATTATAAGGCCCATCTCGTAGTAGCTTCTAGAATTACTTGTACACTAGGTTTTACTTGGTCATCAAGTCTTTGTACTCCTATATAAAGGAGCTTTCATTCATTGGAATAAACATCACCAATTCTTTTATCTCTCTTCTATTCACAACATATATATATTTTATTAATTGGATATATATATATATTGCGAGCACTGTGTCGATCGACGCAGACCATGTCTGTCGATCGATACCACCAAACAAACCGAACTGCAATAACCAGTTAATCACTGGTCAATCCAATTGAACCGAAATTAACCGGTCCAACCGGTTTAACCAATTGCGATAACCGGTCCAATCCAATTGAGCCAGTTCATCCAGTCAAACTGATCTTAACCAATCAAATCGGTTTATGATAACCACTTCAATCCAATTGAACCAATTCATCCAATTTAAACCGATCTGATCTGCCTCAACCAAGTATGATAACCAGTTCAATCTAATTGAACCGATCAACCAATCGCAAGGCCTGTATCGACCGACACTCAACCTGTGTCGATCGACACAGTAGGGCAACAGGGAATTTTCGATCCTTTGATCGAACCCTAAAAATTTTTAATTAGGTTTTCTTCATGTGTCGATCGACACCAGCTTGGTGTCGGTCGACACTTCGCGAAAACCCTAGCCGCCGATTTCAAATAAACCTTAATTCATTACGATTTTCTTCGCTGCATCGACCGACACACTTTCTGTGTCGATTGACACAAGACGGAAAAAAAATCAGAATTCGTTTTCATCAAAATCGATCTAAGAAGTTCTTTTCATTCAAATCATATGAGCGAATTTAATTCATCAAATTCAATCAAGCAGGTTGATTCAATGGAAAAACCCTAAGGCTCTGATACCACTGTTGGTCCTTTGTGCCATTCTATCATCAGATCGAATCCTAACTAGTTCCAGATAGCCTAGGATCTAGGGTTTAGTTAATTGAATCATTAGGAATGATCTCGTGTTTACCTGGAGATTTGCAGCGGAATGATGAACATGTAATTGAGATCAAGAGCGCCTCAGATGCTGCGCCTCTACTGCAGTCCACACGCACACAAGCTGGAATCCGCCGGGATGCTAGTGTCGAAAATCGGATCTCCTGGGAAACCTGTGTTTAGAGAGGTGGCTGCCAAAATCAACGACTAGGGTTCCAGGTCGTTCATATAAACCTATATATAGACCTGGAATGACTAAACCGATCATTGGACTAATTCCAATTCTTTTAAGTCATCAAATCGAAACATCAGTTTCGAAACCCGGCCTGTGTCGATCGACACACTACTTTGTCGATCGACACACCTCTTAAAACTCGATATCAATGTGTATTGGATACACATTGACCAGACCATATGCCAATGATCAATCCCATACAAAGTGTATCCAGCTTGCTTAAGTGTGTGACCCTGTAGGTTCACATAATACTAGCAATGAGTTACAACTCATTTGTCATAAGCGGCTTCTAGCAAAACATTATGACCACCTAGTATCACATGAATTGTCCGATCTCGACTATACAACTATCATGCAGAGTGAGTACAATATGATTTCAGGATATAAGCCCAACAATATGATCATTGTAGTGTCCATGAATAGCCGATATTGTGGACACTTAGTCTAGATTGTCCACTCGAAATTTCCGTATTATGTCCAAATTTTTTCTTTCAAATTCCGGTACATTGACAGATTATATTTCCATTCCAGTGGTCTATATGGCTGGAAACCTCACCTCTGGCAACCTATCAACCATCAAAAAATGAGGGGTGAAATAAATGTAAAGTAAGAAAGAGAGTGAAGAGAAAAAGAAAAGAATGGATAGAAGGAGAATAGTGTGACTCCTATCCACCGATAAAATTATTTGATCTTTTTGTCTATCCGTGAAGAGTAAATCTGTCTTTCTAACGCTAGGACCCACAAAAAAAATATAAAATTGCGATCAAATTTCAAAAGATACAAAATTGCAATGAAAAACTGAAAAAGAAATAACAGATGCAATACACCCTCATGAATTGTAACATTTAAAAATGTTTTTTTTTCAAATGCGCTTTTTAAAAAATTGTTTTTAAATTACTATTAACATAAATTTTTGTAATTAATATTTTTTACTATAAAAATGTTTATATTTTTTAAAGTAAATGATAAACTACACTTATCCCGCAAATACATTTCTCTTATTGTTAAGATATGTTAAGAGATATTCCAATATCTTACATATCTCGCCTCATAATATGTGTATATCTCTTTCAATCAACTTGACCGAATAAGGAAGATTGTATATTGTAAACTAGGCAAGTAGGTCAAACACATTCATGTATATATTTGCGTTGTATGCCGTCAAGGTTGGAATAAGAACAACTTTATACATTCTAAAGTTCTTGACATGGTATCAGAGCTATAGCTACATACAAAAGGCTTTAGTTCGATTCTCTTACTGATTTTTCATAGAAATCGATTCTTGATTCATAATCTCTTTTCCTTGACCTAGTTATTGTCTATTCTTTTCAAAGGGCGATAACTGTTCTGAAATGGCAGATCTTGTGAAGGTTGAAGCAACACGCCGAACCATCGCACCATATGATCTCTCGACTGGAGATAACCCTGGATACGTGATTTCTCAACCAGCGTTGTGTGGCCCAAACTATGACGAATGGGCATCAAATGTTCGCATGGCGCTCAGAGCACGTAAGAAATTTGGCTTTGTAGATGGCACGATTGCTCAACCAACAGAGGAATCTGCAGACTATGAAGATTGGTGTGCCAACAATGCTTTGGTCATCACTTGGATCAAAATAACCATTGAACCGACTCTGCGTTCGAACCTAACACATACGGAGAACGCGTCGGAGCTTTGGGAACACATCCGTGTTCGATACTCTGTGAAAAACGGACAACGCGTTCAGCGTTTGAAGGCTGAGCTTGCAACATGTCGTCAGAAAGGTATGGCTGTTGAAGCTTACTATGGCAAACTGATGCAGCTGTGGACGTCCTTGAAGGATTACCAGCAAGCCAAAACAATGGCCGAGGTGTTGAAGGAACGAGAAGAAGATAAGCTACATCAATTTCTTATGGGTCTTGATGAATCATTGTATGGTGCTGTGAAGTCAAACCTGCTATCTCGATCTCCCCTGCCAACTCTAGATGAAGCGTACAACGCAGTGACACAAGATGAGGAGTCCAAAATCACAAGTCGGTTGCTGGAGGAGAAGACCACGGAAGTTAGCTTTGCAGTCCAGACTTCTTACCGAGGAAAATCAAACCTTGAGACCAAGAACATAGCAACTACTTGTTCGCTCTGTGGAATAAAAGGACACCTGGCCGAACAGTGTTTCCGTAAGATTGGCTATCCTCCATGGTGGGGAGAAAGGCCACGCAATGATCAGCCCAGGTCCGCGATGACCACTCCAACAGGACAGGCTCGGGCGAATCATGTTGTCGCAGTCGGCTCTGCATCTTCATCTGCAGCAGTGAATTCGGTGATTTCTAATGCTGATCGTGTGGGTCTAAGTGGACTCAGTGACACACAATGGAGATCTTTGGTTAATCTTCTGTCCGCAAGAGAAACCACCAACGACAACAGACTCTCGGGTAAGTTCTCTTTAAACTCGTGGATTGTTGATTCAGGCGCTACCAATCATATGACTGGCTCATTGGATTATCTTACTGAGTTACACACGATGGAACCCGTGTTGATAAAACTCCCTGATGGTCGCATTACACACACGACTCAGAGAGGAACTGTTTGCTTAGGATCAGATATTACAGTACCTAATGTGTATTTTGTGGATGGTCTGAAGTGTCATCTGATTTCTGTCTCACAGTTGGCCCGAGAAAAGAGATGCGTCTTCCAGATAACTGATACTTTGTGTGTAATTCAGGACCGCATCACGAAGATGCTGATTGGTGTGGCTGAGCAAAGGAATGGACTGTACTTTCTCATGGAGATGGAGGCTGTAGTGGCTGTGCAATGCTTGGATAAGAGTTCGTCTGAAGTATGGCACAAGCGCTTAGGACATCCATCTCCTACTGTTCTTCGTTTACTACCTATTTCTGGTTTATGTAGTTCTAAAGATGTTGATTCAGTGTGTGACATTTGTATCCGCACTAAGCAAACTAAAGAAGTTTTCCCTATCAGTACGAATAAAACAACCGCAGTTTTCCAACTTGTGCATTGTGATCTTTGGGGTCCTTATCGGACAACTTCGTTGTGTGGATCTCGATATTTCTTGACTGTCGTTGATGATTACTCTCGGGCTGTGTGGATTTATCTTCTTCACGACAAAACCGCTGCTCCACACAAACTGAAGAACTTCATTGCTCTTGTTGAACGACAGTTTGATACGAAGGTCAAAACGATACGCAGTGATAACGGCAGTGAGTTTGTCTGTCTAACTGATTACTTCCACACCAATGGTATCATACATGAGACCTCATGTGTGCACACTCCTCAACAGAATGGACGCGTCGAGAGAAAGCATCGTCACATACTGAATGTGGCTTGTGCTTTGCGTTTCCAAGCATCATTTCCGATAGAACTATGGGGCAAATGTATCCAGGCTGCAGGGTACCTAATAAACCGTACTCCTTCTTCTGCTCTTGGGGGGAAAACACCGTTTGAGATGCTGTATGACCGGACCCCACCACTCAATCATCTCCGTGTATTGGGTTGTTTATGTTATGCTCACAACAATCGTCATGGAGGAGACAAGTTTGCGGATCGCAGCAACAAATCAGTCTTTCTTGGATATCCATATGGGAAAAAGGGATGGAAAATCTACAATCTTGAAACCGGTCTTGTATCAGTCTCCAGAGATGTTGTTTTCTGTGAAACGGAATTCCCTTTTGCATCTCAGTCCGGGTTGATGTCAGACTCGCACGCTTCACCATCATCCTCTCTGTTCATTGATCCACTGCTTGATCATGAGCCAGTAACGCAAAATGCAGGAGGTTCATCTACTATTATTGATGCACCTACGATGGATAATGATGTTACGACAACTCCGATTTCTTCACCAGAAATAGCAGGTACTGACCTGAGTTCCTCTGCACCAGCCACAGACACTGTTGTTGACATGATTGACGACATACCTGCAACTAAAAATACTTCTGGAGCTGATAATGAGAATTTGGGAAACCAATATGATCAGTTACAGTCTGCTGATCAAGATTTGCAGTTGCAGTTAACGCAACCAGCTGACCAAACCCTCTCCAATGCTGATGCAGAACAAGTTTTAGGAAGGGGTCTTCGCCAAAAGAAACTTCCGACAAGACTCTCTGATTATGCTCTGCAAGTTATACAATGTACTGATACAAGTCCTAAAGTATGCAAGTACCCTATTACAGATTATACGGATTGTCTACGCTTCTCTGATCATCATCAGGCTTACATTAACGCAATCACCAACAGCTTTGTGCCACAACATTATTCCCAAGAAGTGGTGGATGAATGTTGGCGTGAAGCAATGAGGTCAGAAATCGATGCACTAGATGCAAATGGTACATGGACAGTGGAAACATTACCACCAGGAAAGAAGGCAATCGGTTGTAAATGGGTATACGTGATCAAACACAGAGCGGATGGGTCTCTTGAGAGATACAAAGCTCGCTTGGTTGTCCTTGGAAACAATCAAGTTGAGGGAACAGATTATACTGAAACTTTTGCGCCAGTAGCGAAGATGACAACAATTCGAATCTTCTTGGAAGTTGCTGCGGCCAAGGATTGGGAGGTTCATCAAATGGATGTGCACAATGCCTTCCTCCATGGTGACTTAGATGAGGAAGTGTATATGCAGCTTCCTCCAGGATTTCGAATGAATGATAAGAAGCAGGTGTGTCGCCTCAGAAAATCTTTGTATGGCTTACGACAAGCACTTAGATGCTGGTTTGCTAAGTTGTCTACTGCCCTAAGGGAATACGGATTCACACAATCAGTCCCTGATTATTCTTTCTTCTCATATCGTCAAGGTACATCTCAGCTGAATGTTCTTGTTTATGTGGACGATCTAATTATTTCAGGGAGTTCTGCAACTCTTATTAATGATTTCAAAGCATATCTGAGTTCGTGTTTTCGTATGAAAGATTTGGGCCTACTGAAGTATTTTTTAGGCATTGAAGTTGCTAGGAGTCCAACAGGGATTTACTTATGCCAGCGCAAGTATACGATGGACATCATCTCAGAAACAGGCCTTCTTGGAGTGAAACCAGTATCGTTTCCTCTTGAGCAGAACCATAAGCTTGCGTTGGACGAGAGTGCGATCCTTACTGATCCAGAACGGTATCGTCGACTTGTTGGACGCTTAATCTATCTGCGTTTCACTCGACCAGAACTTTCATATGTGATACACGTACTAACCCAGTTCATGCAACAACCACGTCAAGGTCACCTTGATGCTGCTCTTCGAGTTGTGCGATATTTAAAAAGTAATCCTGGCCAAGGTATTCTGCTCCGCTCTGACTCGTCTCTTACTCTTACGGCATGGTGCGATGCTGATTGGGCAAGCTGTCCGATCACTCGGAGGTCACTGACAGGCTGGTTTATTCAATTTGGAGATTCACCAGTCTCTTGGAAAACAATCAAGCAACCTGTCGTGTCATTCTCTTCCGCCGAAGCAGAGTATAGGTCAATGGCTGATACACTACGTGAAATACTTTGGCTAAAAGCGCTCCTGCTCTCATTTGGAATTGATCACAAAGATCTGGTTCAGTTGAATTGTGATAATATGTCTGCTCTTCATTTGGCAGATAATCCAGTGTTCCAAGAGCGAACAAAGCATATTGAGTTAGAATGTCATCGAATCCGTGATGAGATACTTCTGGGCACGATCACCACTCGACATGTACCTACGAAGGCTCAGCTCGCAGACATCATGACGAAAGCACTAGGACGAAAGGAGTTCGAAACGTTCAGACTCAAGTTGGGCATTTGTGACCTCCATGCTCCAACTTGAGGAGGGGTGTTAAGATATGTTAAGAGATATTCCAATATCTTACATATCTCGCCTCATAATATGTGTATATCTCTTTCAATCAACTTGACCGAATAAGGAAGATTGTATATTGTAAACTAGGCAAGTAGGTCAAACACATTCGTGTATATATTTGCGTTGTATGCCGTCAAGGTTGGAATAAGAACAACTTTATACATTCTAAAGTTCTTGACACTTACTTGTATCGCATTTTAAAACTGTTTTCTCGAACATCCAAATACGATATCACCATATGAATCCTAAAACTCTAAAAGCTAGCTAGTGTTTTTTACTGTTTCTTTGAAAATGGTTCGAGACAAAAACATAGATTCTTTGTTATTTTTCCAACTACTAATCTTTTGTTTGTTGTCAACTCCAATTAACAAATCTCTTTTTTTTGGTGTTCTATAAGTTTATGTGCCCAGTTACCAGTCCATTTGCTTGACATGTGAGTGTGATCTTACATCTATACTATTAAAGGAGAAGTACAAAACAAAAATTACCCATTCTTTTGGCTTATTTACAGAGAATGCCACTGATTTTTTTATTATTTTTAATTAGTTAAGGTACAGCCATCTAATTTATATAAGAGACAAGTTATGTGAGAGAAAAAGTCAGCAATCCTCCAATCAGAACAAAGGATTATGCCAGCGTGTCAAGCATTTTGGTCACTACTCCAAAAATTTTTTGATGACTATTCCATCAATTTTTTTTTTGTCTCTATCCATCTCTCACGAAAAAGTCGAGACAGTTCTCTCCAAAAAGGCTTCCCATCATCCTCCCAGATCTCTTTCGCCGGGTAAGAAATTTAGCGTCTGTTTCATATTTCAAGTTATATTCATCAAGATGTACATTTGTTTTCGTATGAATCTAAATAGTTGAATTTGTTCATAACCCTAATCCCTCTTTTTCGATTGTTTCAGTTTTCAATCCGATGAATAACGACCTAACACGGTTCGTCGATAATTTCAATCCGCCGTCTCCGCTTCAGCATTCGAGAGCTCTGAGAGGCGATTCTTATCTGGTCCGATTGAAAGCGGTTTGTATTCGAGTCCGATCGAGACGGCGACGAAGAAGATGGAGAAGGAGAAACCGAAGATGAAGATGAGAAGAAAATCCTCACCGGAAAAAGATGGAAACTGACTTTTCCAGACAAGATTTTAATCAAGGACATGTGGGTTACAATTTCTGATGATCTTTCTAAGGATGGACTTGCCTATGAAGGCCCTTCCTTCAGGTAATTATAATTATTATTTTTTTGAACTTTTGATGTTATAAAAATCAAAAGTCATGATCCTTGATGGTTTATTTCTGCAGGGTTTTGGATGAAAAGCTAAGGCAGGCTTTCCTTAGGTACATCGAGATTAGAGGGATTGGTAATATTTTCAGAGTGGCTTGCTATATGAGTGACCATTCTTATTGAGTTTGCTCATGTTTCAGAACTTCCGGAGAGATCATACGGTGCTGATTGCCGTATTTATGTGCCTGATCACCCAACAAACAAGTTTAAAAATCTGTATGTATGGTATCTTCTCTCAACAACTCCCCTTTAAATTTAACAAACTTGTCATAGCATCCTCTTTTCATGTTGGGTGGCATAACCTTCATATTCATTTAAAGGCTTATGCTTTGGTTAACAATTTTCCAGGACACAGTATTTGATGAGTTTTCTTGGCTCACATCTTTGGATGGTGGGGAAAACAATTCTGATCCGGAATCAGCCGCTTCTGTGGGTGCTTTCAATTGGTTTTGAGTTATTGGAGGTTGGTCTCTTATGTTTTTCATGTTTCAGTATTATAAATATGTAGATATAGCTTCCCCTGTGTCACCAATAATATGTATATTTATGTTCTCCAGCTCACTTTTCGGCACATGTTACCAAACTTCAACGAGTGCTGGTGGGACAGTATTGTTCTTGATATCTTGATATGCAACTGGTTTGGTATGATTCTTAAGCCACATTTCCATTCTTTATGTCGTTTCAAAATGCTATGTAGAGCTGATTAACATTTTATATTGTTTTAATGTTGGTAGGGATCTGGGCAGGAATGAATACAATACGTTACTTTGATGGAAAAACATACGAGTGGGTTGGCATTAGCCGCCAGCCTAATATTATTGGCAAAGTAAGGTTTTGTTCAACTTCAAGATTGCATACATATGTGCCTAGCCGTTGCACGCATGTTGAGAGATTTTGATATTTTTCAGGTGAAAAGGACACTGGGGCAGTTCACTCCAGCCCATTGGGACAAAGACGAGTGGCATCCGCTGCAGGGCCCTTGGCGTTTTATCCAAGTGCTCACTCTTTGCATCATTTTCTTAACAGTGGAGCTGAACACATTCTTTCTCAAGTTTAGCCTGTGGATCCCTCCTCGAAACCCAATGATTATCTATAAGCTGATCTTGTGGTGGCTCATAGCGATACCGACAACTCGGGAATACAATTCATATCTCCAAGACCGGTATAGCCATTAACCGCTGTGATGTTGGTTTGTGGTGGTTGAGATAGGGTTTTATATATATACAATTGGTTGTTTTGGTTGTTGACAGGAAACCAGTGAAAAAAGTGGGATCATTCTGTTGGCTGTCACTGGGGATATGCATAGTAGAACTTCTCATCTGCATCAAGTTTGGAAGTGGTAAGTTGTTACTTACATATCCTCTCCTTTACTTATATGTTTACTTATGGGTTGTGGTGTGGTACAAAAACAGGATTGTACCCAACAGAGATGCCATTGTGGGTAGTGACACTTTGGGGAAGTGTGGGAGTTGGTATACAAAAAGGCATGTTATCTTAATTCTTACATATGCTCACCATACATTATTTGGTAACCACTCTGATGTTCTGAGATCTTGGTTAAAATATTTGGTATACAAAAAGGCATGTTATCTTAATTCTTGCATCCAATGGTGGTATCTTTTATTTAGTTTTCCCATCTTTTTCTTATCCAATGGTGTTATCTGAATTCTTGCAGGTTCCATATGAGTTGTCCTTACTTTTGCAGGAGTTTGTATGCATCAAAACAGGAGGAAGCTTATTTAATATAAAGTTTGTCATCCCACCATTTATCTTCAATTCAGATGTTCTTAGTTCTTGCTATAAATTTATTGTCTACACAATGTCATGTGTTTAAATTAAGATTTATTAATCTAGGATTATGGCTCATAAGAAATAATGTATAAAATTACTTTAGATGCATTAAGATTTACTTTCTACAACATTGCCTATCTAAAGTTCCGTATGGTTTTTTGAACTTTTTATTTACAGATATATATTTTCGAAATTGATAATCTGTTGTATAATATTTATATTTATTATTTATTAATCCTAAATAATAGGAAAGCATGAATTTGGAAACTGTTTTGCTACGTGATCTCCAGGTAACTGAGTCTGAAAATGTGAAACTCTTCAACACTCATATCATAATTTGTGTCGTGTTGAATTTCTTTACCATGAACCATTTTCTATTCTAACGTACTAATAACTTTTTTCTTTTCTAGATATTAACAAAAGCTACATATTGTATGGTGAAAAGGTAAACGTAAACAAAAGATATTAATAACATTTTTAAAATGGACTCGATTTGCTGCAACATGTTTATTTGTTGTGGTGGTCATAGCTCAGGAGAGGAGAGTAAGAGGCTTACCTTAAAACACATTTACAAGGAAGGCTTCTAAGAAATTTGAGAACTGAGAAGCACCGTAAGAAGAAAGGGAAGAAAATCAAAATCTGGTGATAACTAGAAGGCAACAAGAAGGTGACAACCAGAAAGATTAATGACTACCAACGTTGGCATTTCTTATTTTTTCTGTGTTTTTATAATCATATAGAAATGTGGTGATATTATTTTTGTTTGTTTTCGGATCAACATACAATTTTGCTTTTGTCCTTGCTTTAAAATTTCTTATCCCCTAAAAAATCTGAACACAATTTGACTAATTACACTTAGGAACAAGTCATTTTCTACTTTTTGTTCTGTATACCCATTCACTAGGTAAGAAAATTTCAAATGCTACTAGATCACTTTTCTATTTATACTTTTTTAATTTAATTTATCTATCTAAGTTGTGTTTAAATGTTCAGTTTTTTTTTTTTTTGATTAATATATAATAATAAAATGTTATTACAAGAGCAGTAAACTCAACTAAATAAAGGGAAGCGCTAATATATGAAACTCATGAGAACCGGGCAATAATCAACATTATGTAAGAAACAGAGACCTTCAGATTCAGGGTTGGAAGAAGTTGAACCAGTTTAGAAGATACGAGCCATTCTCCAGACTCGTCGTAGTATGGGGACTGAAATTTCCTTGATCAAGACTTGCTAGCTTTGCTCTCATCAATAGTTGTACTTCCTTGACAATGACGGATGCAGATTTGGTGGTGGAAGTATGTAATCGGGCATTCCTTTCTTTCCAAAGAAGATAGACTGCAGCCTGAAAGACTAGCTTACAAATGACTTTGAGCTTCCGGTTTGTAGACGAATGAGGTAGCCAAGCAACGATATCATCACACTGATTTGGCACAACTAGGTTCGAAGATTGGAGCAATGAATTCCATACCTCGGCCGAGAATATACAATCAAAGAATATGTGATCCTTTGTTTCCGCCATTACATCACACATCAAGCAGGAGGCTGGGACTTGCAAACCCCAGCGAATGAGTCTGTCCCGTGTTGTCAAGCGTTCACGCAACATAATCCAAACAATAAAAGCATGCTTCGGAATGCGTTCTGGAAACCAGACAGAGTTGTACCATGAGACGACAGGGGAGCTCGGATGTAAAAATGTTCAGTTATCTACCTAAGTTTTCATTTATCTATCTTTATGTTTAGCAACATTTTTGATTTTTAAAGCTTTGTCAAAAAAGAATTATTACTATGATAATACTGATTGTGTTTTCTTTGTTTTTATGAGTTGTTTATCCCACCTAAATTTTTTATATAACCATTTAACTATAAGAAAATAACTATGATAACAATTTGACACTTTCAAATACTAATATTTGATAACATCTGGATTAATTTATTGATATCATCTAATTTACATGTAGTTTTGCTTATAAAGAAAATAACTTAATTTTGATAATTATTATTTTTATATAGTTCGACTGAAAAAAAAAATTAGGCAACCCTCAAAAAATTTAAATTTGATTATGTTTCCTATCGTTCCTCTGTTTTTACGAGCATATCTATCTTTTTTTTCCACTCTGTTCCTGCCGATGCTTTCTTCCATTCAAAATGTTCTTTACACATTGTTGCAAGTAGTTGCTGAGCTCAAAACTTCACATATATGTTCTTCTCTTTTGTATCCTTTGCATACTCTACACTAGATATATCCAAATGTATTACTTTTCTTTTACTGTCGTGTCTTTCAGAAATGTTTTTTACGTTGTTGCAAGTAGTACTTATTTGTACTAAAATAATGTTACTTTATATTTTAGCTAAAACAAAACTCTAAACACATTCTTAATATAAACTATATAATCTTTCATATTAATGTATTGCTTTGTCTTACATTTGAACGTTAATTGAAAAAAATGTACTGAAATACAATGCCCGTGCAACGCACGGGCCAGAATCTAGTTTCTTAATAAAAGAAAAAAAAAAAAAAACAAGTCTTCCCCAAGAAGTCTTACGTGTTAACCTACCCACCCAGTTGTTTCTTCTTATTAAACGCTTCTTCCATGAATCTCTAATCCACACAGCCGCGACTAGCATCATTCTCAACAAATTTTCTGATTAGTAAAATATCATTTATCGATTTAAGGATCTTTACTACATAGGATTAGGATCGTCTTGCAAAGGTTGTTGATTTATTTGTTTTGTCCTCCTCGGTTCTTATGTGAAGAAAGTTTGGTTTTTTTTTTCTTTGGGTCAGCACCGTATAGCCCCTTACATCTTAGAGTATATAGATGCAAGGAACAAATTGTTACTCAATTGGTACAATATATTGGCACTTTCGCTTTTTTTGTTTTCATCTCTAGGGATATTCAATGGCTGAACTTCCTCAGATTATGCGTATTGGCCAATATGTATTCACATATTATGCTGTTGGATTTAATTCATTGGGGTTGAATTTTATGTGTGTTTGGTTACTGGTATTGGTATTGGAAGAAAGCAGATCATGATGATGAGAATAAAAATAGCCTCTGAAATCAATTTTCACGTGGATTATATTTATACCTTCAAAGTTCTCTGAATTGCTCTGCTTTCACTTTTAAATCCGTTTTCTCAGTATTTTTGACATAGATAACTGAACATCGGTTTTGTCTCTCCTCTACTATTGGAGATTTCAGTCTGTTGGCGTCTGAGATTTGTAAAAGTACATCTTTATTTGATTCAAGTATAACCAGTTTGATGTTATACTTGGCTTGGCATCTAAGAAAATCATAGTCTGTTTAAGCTGATTTAATGCTTCAGACCACACGAGCATGGTGCTATATGAAATTTCTGAGGATGAGTTTTTTGTTCATTCCATATTAAGCATTCCGCTTTGATATATGGCTTTAACTTTTGGAGAACATTTTGTTTGCGTGTGGATTCTTTATATTGATTCAGTATGGATTGAAATGACCATGTTAAGTTCGCCGCTGGGGTCACCAAGACAATCATGGAGATTGTGAAACTCTGCCACAAGCACAGCGTCATTCATAGAGATTTGAAGCCCGGAGTGACCCCATTAGGTATACTTCTTGAATTCTTGAAAGCAGCTAGATTTATCTTAGCTTTGATTTTTTGGATTATGGTGGTAGCACAATCTTCTAGGTTGAGCAATGTTATGTATGGATGTTGTTGAATTGTAGTGGCTATTTAAGTGTTAGAATTGGAAAGGAACAGTTTGCTGATTCTGGATTTGCATAAAATTGCTTACTTTATTCCATGTAATGTTATATTCTGAGTTTTTGATATTGAGTTTCATGAGGAGCCTTTGAGTTTCTTCACGTTGCCTCTCTGTGAGCACTTGTCATAGCGAACAGAGCATAAACAATCTTGGATTGTAAGGAATCTTGAGGCGTAGCCATTAGAATAGTTTTGTTGTCTAGAGACAACAACTGGTATTAGATGTTCTAGCATATGTATGATTATTGGTCTTTAATTCAATTGCTAAAGCTTAAGTATTTGGCTCCAGGTGATTAAATTGGAACAAGGAAGCAGACGAAGCTTCTGTTGAGTAGTCCTTCAAATGTTTATTACAAATGTAACATGTCATGGAAAGTGGATCTGTCTAACTTGTTTAAACAGACAAGTCTAAATAGATTTTCAATATAAACGGGTCTAAACAGGCCGGTCTGAAATTTCTATCTAACTCAAATAAAATTTTAGAAATCAAAATCCAAAAAATAAAAAATTTACTAAATAAATTATACAATATTTTTTTATAGGTGTGAAATATTAGATTCAATCATAGAAAATATATAGTAAAATATAAAAAGTTATATTTTGTATATTTTATTAGAGTTTAAAAATAAAGAATTATAAACAAACCTAAACATAACTATTTAGTAATGAATTTTTAGATAATATTTGATGAACAATTAAAATTATTTAGTAATTGTTTTTTTAGTTTAGGCATTTCAAGTTATTTATTAATATTATTAAGTATCTATGTTTATAATAATTTATTTATAACAATTATTATTTATATTTAAAATTAAATAGTATTGATTGCAACATTATTATTATCTATATAATTACATTCTGCACATAAATAATCTAATGCATCATAAAACCCATCTAAAAAAGTTTATAAAATCATAAATATAAACAAAAAAAAATAAACTCAAGATTTAGATAAATATAAATGGTTGATAGAAAAAGATAACATTTAACGGAAAAAGATATTTAAAATATCTAATTATAATGGAAAAAAATCCAAGCAATATAAATTCAAAATAAATTTGTAAATATAAAAATTAGATAAAATATTTTTATTCAGAAAATTTAAATAATTAAAATAAATATAAAATATTGAATAAAACAAATAAAAATTGTTAAACTAACGAAATGCCTAAACTAAAAATAATTAAAATCATAACTAATACCGAGCTGAACGTGGTTCAAAATATATAGTGAAAAAGTGTTTCATTCATTTTTGAGATCACATGTCAAATAAATCACAAATCAAGAAAATGATCTAACTAATACACAAGTTGAGCGCATATCAAAATATATATTGAGAGGGTGTGTCATTCATTTTTTGAATCACGGATCAAATAACAAACGGGTAAAAAAAACGATTTTGAAACAAAAAAGAAAAGAAAATCATCTAACTAATAATCCGCACTAAACATGGACCAAAATATATAGTGAAAGATTGTGCAATTCATTTTCGAGATCATAACTCAAATTAAACAGAGGTTAAAAAACAATCATCTAAGTACTACCCAAATCAAAATAAATAGTAAAAGATTGTTATATTCATTTTTGAGATTACATGTCAAATAAACATGGGTCAAAAAAATAATTTCGAAAAAATCACATATATAGTACTTTGTGTTGCACGGTTCAAAATATATAGTGAAAGCGTGTGTCATATATTTTCGATATCACAGGTCAAATAAAATATTGATCAAGAAAACGATCTTGAAAGAAAAATCTATCTAAATAATACCCCCGTGTTCAGCATGAACCAAAATATATAATAAGATATTGCGTTATTCATTTCCGATATCATTCGTCAAATAAAACATGGTATAAGAAAACAAATAAAAATAAAAATAAACAAAAGAAAC
Organism: Orychophragmus violaceus; assembly: GCA_030180135.1. Taxonomy (NCBI): domain Eukaryota; kingdom Viridiplantae; phylum Streptophyta; class Magnoliopsida; order Brassicales; family Brassicaceae; genus Orychophragmus; species Orychophragmus violaceus. Next base: position 54,230,481 of record CM058236.1, on the reverse strand, counting down.
TATGAGCATCAAAACAAAATTATACCCGCCGATCGGCGGGTCAAAATCTAGCAAATGTATTATATGACTAAAATATTTCGTTTCTCTAGCGTTTTTAAAAGGGTAATAAATATATTTGTGTTTTTAGCAAACAAAAAATACATATTTTATATTAACTAGATCCTTGCAAATTTTATACAATCTTATACTAGATTCTGACCAATGCATCAGCACGAGATAATTTTTTTCTTATAAAACATATTTTAATAAAATATTCATTCTTTGGATTTCGATTTTCAAATTTATAGTTGACTGTTTCATAAAATGTTTGATCCACCTGCTACGATCTACAAATTATTTTTTATCAACAAAACATGTCTCGCATAATCCGTGAAAAACATTATATACGCACAAGTCCCGCCTAAATTTGTAGATAACTCGCGAGATCCACAAATATTTTTAAACACTCATAAAATTATTTTTTTATATATGTTTTAGTTAAAAACATTTTCTATAATATAAATTAAATATTATTTAAATTAAATAATTTTTATTAAACAAAAAAAATTTATTACTATATTTCATTATAAAATTATTTAAATATTTATAATTTAATTATTAATAATTGTGGTTCCCGACAATCCACTTCGCCAAAAACAGAAGAACGCACCCACACGCCATATCCAAAATTATCATCCTCATAACCCGTAATTTATTGGTTTTCAATTTATTTGATACACACTTGTCCCACGGTGAATATAATAAGATGTAACTGCATGTGTTGTACCAAATTTCTTGTTCCGACTAATGTTAATGATATTTCGACAACAATTTAAGCTCATATCAATATATATATTATGTTATATAAATATATTAAATAATTTCAAATTTATTTAAACCATAAATAGACTATATATTTTATGCTTTCACGTCTTTTTCTTTTTTTGGTCTTATGTGATTTGTTAACATGTTTGATATAATTTACAAAACAAATGAGATTTTAAGAATATAATAATACTTATTTCATACTGAATATGTTAAGTAGATTTATTGTTTATATATTTTTGAATTTTAAAGTAATGACAATAAAATTAATGGCAACGAAATTAAGAATAATAATATAGAAATATTATATTTCTTTTGAGTTAATTTTTCTAATATATTAGTTGTAATAAATAAATTAATTTTTAAAATCGGTTTGCTTTGTTTTTGAAATTTTAATGAATTTGGATAAATAAATAATGATTGGGTTAAAATTTATTTTTCTAAAACTGGGTAAAAACTAAATAATTTATAAAATAAATTTTATTTATTTTGTTGCTTTTAACTAATATAGAGAAAACTATATATAAAATATTCTCTACTATTAATAAGAAAAATGATTTACTTTAAAGTGGAATTTTCTTTTATTTTAAAATATAATAATAACTTATTTAATTAATTAAAATTAAATACATATGTAAAATTATCTTTTGATTAATTAATATGTAAATCACATTTATGATAGTAATATTTTTAAATATTAATTAATGAAAAACTTTCTAAAGTTGGATACTATTAATTGATATCTTAAATACTTTTTATTTTGGTTGTGTCAGTTAATATTTTATTTATATAAATATTTATATATTGTATTTTTTAAAAATAAATATCATTTACTATTATCATTAGTAAGTTTTTAATTAATTAATTTTTGAAAGCAAATATATTATAGGTAACCAAAATATCTTAACAATAAATATCTTAACCATAATTATCTTTCAAAATAATTTGACATTTAGTTTATAAAGATTTATCCAAAATTAAATGGTAATAATCAAATTTCCTTGTATTTATCATTTTCGAAATTATTTGGAATTTAAATTAACAAGGTACTATTATAAATAAATTAAAAATTAATGGCATATTCAATTTTATGTTTCTATTTTAATAATATAAATTAATTAATTAATTTAAAATTACTATTACCCACTACATTATTTTAGAGATAAAATACGAGTTTGTTGTTTCATCTTTGGTCACCATCTTTTTTTTTTTTTTCATCTTTGGTCACCATCTTTTCACAACTAAAAAACCATAAATAGAAGAAAAGGAGAAAACGAGATAACTGATAGAAATCAGAAAACATGATGTTTGATGAATTATTCCCTATGAAGAAAAGAATGATCGTAATCCAATAAACTCAGCCTCGTTATGCGGACTGAGCAATCACTACAAGAAAAACTGTATTTAGCTACGGATTTTCCCGTAGCTAATTTTTTCAGCTACGGATTGCTACGGATTAGCTACGAATTCAAATCGTAGCAAGGTCGTAGCTATCCGTAGCTATTTATAGCTATTTTAGCTACGGACATGGGTCGTAGCTATCCGTAGTTATATAACTATGAATAGCTACGAATAAGTCGTAGCAAACAATAGCTACGATTAGCTACGTCATTTATCGTAGCTAATGAGCTACGAAAAAGTTCGTAACTATTCGCAGCTATATATATTGTATAGCTACAAATATATCCGTAGCCATTGAAACCCTAAACCCTAAACAAAAATATGAAGTATAGATAAAACTCTAATTAACAAAATTTCAATTCCTATAACATATCAAAATCTAATATTCAACATTTATACATTTTATTATGAATTAAAAAAAGAAAGAAAGAGAACAACTTGCAGATCTGAAAACCGTGTCTTCACCTCTTTCTTCATCTTCTTCAATCGGTTTCTTCATCCACCCATCTCAGCTCCTCAGCTCCTCACCACCAATCTTCTTCAATCGTGTCCTCATCCTCACGGTGTCATCCTCGGTGCAAGACGAAGATCCGGCAAGGCTATCGAAGATCGGCGAAGGTTCTTCTCCACGTTATCCGGCCAAGGGGAGGGAGAGGAGATGGTGTTGGCGGCTGCGTCGTGAGTTTCAGGTGTTGAGATAGAGAGAGAAGTCGAAGACGAAGCAGTGTGGTGGTGACGAAGCCGGTGGTGGTGAAGACGAAGCCGGTGGTGGTAGCTTGCCGGATAAACACGGCGTGCAGTTAAGAGATGCGATCTGACCAAGCTGATAGAGAGAAGACGATGGCCGGGAGAGAGAAGAGGAAGACCGTGGTGCCGACGGCGGCCTCGTCACCGGAGCTGCCACAATCGGTGACGGCGAGTCGATCCGAGCTCTCATCGAGCTTTGCTATTTTCTTTTTCTTTGTTTGTTATGTTTATTTATTTAATTGTTTTTTTTGTAAAGTTTAATAATTTTGATAAAAATAAATTTTAATTATTTATTGTAATTTAATTTTATTATAAATATTAAATTTAATTAAATAATTTTATTTATATATTTTTTTAATTTTCATTTTAAATTAGCTACGACAAAAATCGTATGAATTCGTAGATATATAGCTACGATTTGATTCGCAGATATTCGTAGCTAGTGTAGCTATGAATACGGGTCGTAGCTATCCGTAGCAAATAGCTACGAAACTGTTCGTAGCTATGCCGCAGCAAGCTTGCTGCGGATAGCAACGGATTCTCATTTGCTACGAGCGTTTAGGCGGGGATAACGTTCGTAGCTATCCGTAGCTAATGAAAAATTAGCTACGGATTTTGGGCCATAGCTACGAAATAATCCGTAGCTATGGCCCCAATTTTCTTGTAGTGAATTTCTTTTAGCAAATTGGCATTGAGTAAGAGCATAGAAATGAGGGTAGAATTAATATGTCTAAGTTTTCCCCTACGAATCAACTGCAAATGCACAATGTATCGATTGTACTGTTTAGGGTATCGAACAAAGGGCTTCAGATTACTCAATAGATTATTCGTTATCAAATTACGTTAAGCAGAATGTAGTGAATGAAAATTGCAACGCGGGAAAGTAAACAAGTGTAAGATCGAGATGAGAAAGCGTCAGGTTCAGGAAGTTGTCAGGAAATCAGGAATATAAATCAATCAATCAATCATGAATTCAGATTGCCAACGTTCTATAGAACTCGAAACACAAGAATATAACAAACCAACTCTCATTGGGAATATTATGTATGTCTAGCAACCTAGAAATCCAAATCTCTTTGCAATCCTAGCGTTGTAAAAAAGCATTAATCTCAGGTTCGTTCGTTCACAATTTCCCTAAACCATATCTCTTTGTGAATAGACAAATTGCTCACCTAGTTTTTTTTCTAGCTAATTAACCAACACTCACTGCGCTAATCAACCTAATATCAATAATCTAAGTGGCCATTTCAGATTAAGAGTTAAGATCAACCTAGATGAAGAACTAGAAGTTATGAATCCCAATTAAACAATCAATCTATAATTCCATAAAATCCCTAACGAGAATCCCTAAACCTAACAAGTAAACTACTCAGACATGACAATCATAATAATAGACATGATTAATATAATACTCAATATAATAAAAGAGATAAAGAAACATGGGTTCAAAGTCTTCTCTCTCAAGGTATAAGATCAGTCCCAAAAAGCTTTAATCTCTCTAAAACTCAAAGTATGAAAGTGTAGCCTAAACAGTGGCTCAAAACCTAACTAATAGTCTAAACACGATTTGGATCTTCTTGTAAATATGAGAAACTTTTGGGTTAATCTTGCAAATCTCCAAAATCTCTTATTTTGACGCGCATGATTTTTTGTTCTTTTGTGGTATCGTGATAGGTCTAGTTTTAATCCCTATACTAACTGCAAGTGCACAGTGATGTAGTTGTAGTACTTAGGGTATCGAATCCACAGGGACTCCGGTCAACGATAGATTTAGAACTATTAAGATTAAACTAGGAGAAAGCAAATTGTAATGAGAAACTAAAGCGAAGCAGAAAAGTAAATCAGGCGAGTTTGTAAGCAAGGAGGCAAAGCGTTAAGTCTAGGGAGTTCTCAGGAAATCAGGAACATAAACTAATCAATCAATCGGGATCTAATTAAGAACTATTCTAGAACTCAAACACAGATATAGAATTAACCAACTGTCGTTGCAAGAATTCTCTAAGTCTAAGTGCAACAATCCAAATTCCTTTGCAATTACTAACAGATTAAACCAGCCTTAATTCCAAGTTCGATATGTTCACAATCTAATTAAACCAAATTCCTTTGCGAGTAATTAAATTTCTCATCTAGGTTCTTTCTAGCTAATTAACCAACTGTCGTTGTATCAATCAACCTAACATCATAAATCTGGGTAGCTAATTCAGATTAAGCAGTAAGAACAATCCTAGATGAAGAACTAACAAGTATGAATCCCTACAGATCTATTAAACTATAATTCCATGAAATCCCTAATGAGAATCCCTAAACTTAACAGGTAATCTACTCAGACATGTTCATCGGAACAGAAAACATCATGAATAGAAAACCAATTATCATAAAATCAAATAAAGAACTGGGGTTCGAAATCCTCTCTCTTTCGAGAGCAGGATCAGCCCCTAACTCTCTCTGAAAAATAGAATAAAGCGTAAGTAAAGCGTAGCCTAAACAATGGCTTAAAAACCCTAATATAATGGTCTAAAGTCGGCTGGGGCTTCTTTGTAATTATAAGGAACTTCTGGGCTTTTGTGCAATTTCCATATTCTTCTCATTAAACCGCCGAGAGAAGTCCATAACGCGTCTGCATCGATCGATGCCAAAGGTGAATCGATCGACACATGTATCAAATATCGACAGTGAACTCTATCTCTCGGGTCAATACTCCAAAATGCTCCAAAATGCTCCATAATCTCCAATTCCGCTCCAAACATACCTAGACCTGTAAACATACTAAAAAGACTCCAAAACATAACATAAGACTCGATAAATAAGATATATACCATGGTTAAAAACCCTAAAATCCATGGTATATCATATCGACCGACACCAAAATGGTGTTGACCGACACCTGGTGCAGACGCATCCAGTAAACTCCGTGAAATCCATGTATGTTGTAGAATTACTCCAAAAGCTCCCAAAATCTCCAGTTAAGTTCCAATCGTGTCCAAACATGTAAAGACTCTAGAAAGACTCGAAAACATCTAATAGAGTCAAGATTAAGACTTATATCATAGCTTAAAAACATATAATCAACTCCCCCCACACTTAGTCTTTGCTTGCCCTCAAGAAAACATAAAACCAAAGTCTGAAAAGAGGTTTGAAAACACAGAAACTCATTTCTTCGTTAGAACACAACATCAACAAGCACCATAGTAAAGCCACATGAAAAACGTACCTGACAAGATCCAGAACACTATGTACTTCCCCCACACTTAGAAACTGCCCCAAGTAAACTCCACAATCCATATGAGAAATCTAAATTCACCATTCTTACTTCTATAATATTAAGTGCGGTCTCACCGAGGGAATATCGATCAGAGGGCACATGAATTCTTACTCTGTCAGAACCTGGTCACACAGACTTTCTTACTTCTAGTTCCTTTAATCTCTCTTTTCTCGCTTCAGAGGCTGATTTTTCCCCACTGGGTATCATTTTTTTTTCTATCAGCTGTTCTTCCCTTTTTATTTGAGGTGTTTCATTGGACATGTTTCCATGAAACACATGAGATAATAGGGGTCTCTACCACTTCCGTGATCACTTCGAAGCTACTAGTTAATCCTTAGAGTATTCATTTTTTATAAGCTTGAAGGGAAGAGAGAGGGAAACCGTACTCACACAGACAAGTCTTTCAGAACTGAAGGAGGAATCCAATCCAAAGTATACCCAGCCCCTGAGTGAGAAAATTAAGTCAGGTTAGGTGTGAAGCCAGTAATGGATCCTCTGAATACCCAAAAGGATATGGGTGTCCTCAGTAGGTTGATTCGTGTTGGGATTTTTTATTAGTCTCAGATGCATGTCAAGCTTGTTCCAATGGTCACTTAGGTTCCTGCAGATGTGGTAGTTCCTCGAAAAATCATAATTTCCCACAAAGGTTTTGACTCAATAAAATGACTCAACTGACTCTAAGAAAACAGAAATCGGTATGTTAGTAACTACCTCCCCAACACTTAAACAACACTCTCCCCAATGTTATATAAGTTTGGGCTCGGGAGAACAAGGTCAAAACGAAAGTTTTTTTGTGTGTAGCTTATGGAGTATCTCAGAACTAGGCGTGAGCATTTAAGGTCAGGTATTCCGACCCGACCATTGTATGACTCGAATTATCTGACATTTAACTTTATTCGATATTGAAATAACTTGTTTGGGTAGTGAAATTTTTTTTCCGGATAAGGGTCAGGTATTACTCGAACTATCCGAAATATCCGTTTAAGCAGTTAAAATTTAACTTTTTATAAAAGTATATAAATATAAATAAAATTGTATAATAAATAAAAAATTATTTAATGAGAAAATGTAATATTTATATTGTTAGATATATAAGTTTATTTATTTTTGTTATTATTGTTATTTCATTAATTTATTTAATTATAAATTTTTATAAAAAATTTTAAAAGATTCGGTTACCCGAAATACCCGAACATTATCCGTAATATTTAGAGTTCGGGTAGTAAACGGGTAATGATTTTAACTACACCCGAAATACCTGAACATTATCCGTAATATTTAGAGTTCAGGTAGTAAACGGGTAATGATTTTAACTACCCAAACCGACCCTTATCCGACCCTTATCCATTACTACCCGACCCGTTTTTAAGAATACACTTCAGGTAGTGATTTTTGATACCTAAAATACCCTTACCCAACCTTTATTCGCCATTATCCGACTCGTATCCGCAAACGCACAAGCCTACTCATAACCAAACTACTAGTTACTACTTAGACCATGTCCAATTCTACTCCATTTCTTATTCCAAATTGCATTTTGTAGTAAAATTTATTCCAATTCTACTTCATTTTCAATTGTAAAATAGAGTAAAATATGGGATTACTCTATATTTCGAATAAAATATGTAATTATTTTATTTTTTGTTTATTATTATTATTTTTATTCCAAAATAGAATAGGGGTAGAGCAAAACTTAAATGCATTGAGAATACTCAATTTAGGAATGAAAGCAACATTAATTAGTTGATGAGGAACACAGTCAAACACAGAACAAAAAGGGAAGCTCTCATTAATTAGTTGATGAGGAACGCAGTCAAACCAAAGTCAAAGACGTAATAGTAGGTCTCCTTGATGAGCGAACAAGCACAAGGCTAGTTAGCTCCGCACCGAGTCGGACCGGGGATCCGACCCGCACCGCACCGGATCTGACCCGATTGTACCGAGATCCGATCCGCACCGCATTGAGTAGAGCTGGGCATTTTAATCGGAACCGATTACCCGAACCGAAACCGACCCGAAATGGACCGACCCGAAACCGATTTGGTTATATAGCATTTATCCGATGGGTAATTTATTTTAGAACTGTGGGTACAAATAATACCCGGAACCGAACCGATACCCGATCGGGTACCCGAATGATCCGAAAAATATTAAATATATTAGTTATTTTCATATATCATACGTATAATTTTGGTATTATGGGTATTTTAAAAGTTTTATTTTCGGTTTTTGAATATATTTTTGACATTTCAAATAATTTTTTTTGTTTTTTCTTTGTTTTCGGTTATTTTTGCTGGTTTTAGAAAAAATAAATTCTAGATTTTTGGGTCTAATTCAGATATTTTTACAAATTTCGGGTAAAATTCGGTTCTGAATTTTTAGACCTGAACCGACCCAGAACCGGTTGAACCCGAATCGATATCTGATTCGAAATTGCATAAGTATCCATTGGGTAAAAAATTTCTCAACCCGAAGAACCGGAATCGATCCGAAAACCCGAATGCCCAGACCTACCTAGCACTGAGTCGGACCAACCCCAAAACTGAATCCAGTTATTGGGCTCTTAATAGTTACAATATATGGGCCTATATATTCTAACTATTAAGAGCCCGGTTCAATGATTCGGTTTAAAATTTTGTAACTTGCTGTGAACGAGAGTCTCTTCCCGTTTCTTCAGGCGTGGCTTTATGTAAGGATCACCATAACTTGTTGCGTAGGTTCAAATCTGTTGGCACATATGTTTATGGAAACCCATCTGCAGAAAACGCCTAGAGCTCCTCATATCTTTTCCATCTCTTGATAGGTTTATGCGGATAATTGTTTTGGCAGGGACACATACTGCTCTTAGATGATTCTATAGCTCAAATGTTTCAGGATAGCTAAAAGCAAAGCTATCATCATCTTTATACTAGCCTGAGATTTTGGATTACCGATTTTTACAAAACCCAACAAAGTCAGTGCTTGTTATTTAATATATAAATAAATTCATAAATTTTCATGGTCAATAAACTTTCTTCATAGATTATTTTGATTTTGAGCCGTGAGTCTCCTCAGTGACAGAGTAATTGAGCTAGACCAGGGTATCGAATCAAACTCAAATCACCGATTCTGGAACTCTCCTAAATACTCAGAAGTTTCCAAATTCGAAACATCAAAAAGTATTTACAGAGCACAGAGCTTTCTCTGCGGTTTTCTTTCTTCACCTTCTTACCAATGAGATAAGGCAGACAAAACCCCGCTTTTGGTGTAGAAAAACAACGGCTTTCTTGTACCGCTTTTTTATACATGGAGCAGCAAATCTCAGAGATCTTAGATAACGTTGCTGGCCATACCGTTCTCAACTATATGTTCATTCCGTTGTTGTTGATGGTTATAGTTTTCCCCAGAAGAGAGTGAGCTTAATATCCCTTGTCTTGTCAAGTCAGAGTTCTTCTCCCCAACTTCGATCTTGCAAAGAGGGCAAGAGGCATTGATCTTGAGCCATTTGTCTACACACTCTTTGTGGAAGAAATGTGCGCATGGAAACACTAAACATAACCTATAAACATATGAGAGAACAAAAACGGGTTCAGTCTTTGACAATAATACAGTGAGAATAACCAAAAGAATGTAATAAATACCTGTACAAGTTAGGAGCCTCAGTTGCAGATGAATATACATACATTACCTACCACAAACCATATCGCAAAGAAGCAATCCAGAGCCATTTTGAAGTATTCCACTATAACTTTTTAAGTCCGGAAAGCCAAAATCAAAAGACTCGAATCAGTGACTATGAACAACAATCGTTAAACATGACAGGATGACTCGACTAGATTGCAAACATTGTTCAACAGAAGAGACAACTAAAACATTCCATTCTAGCATTTCAGATCATCTAAGAGCATGTGAACATTAAAAAATATTTACCTGGCTGCACTTATGATATCTACTACTGCGAGAAGATGCTGTATTAGTCTGTCGACCATCTCCTTCAGATGTCCTGGATATGGAGAAGGAGAATGGTCCTGCTGCAACATTAAGATTAGGACGGTGCTGGCCAGAATCTTGTTAATTCGAGTGATAATATGCAACAGATCCACACTGATAACCCACAATCCAAGCAAACAATGGTGCGCGTGGTTGCTCATGTTTTGACAAAGACAAAACGGCAATGGCTGCAATGATCTGTCCAAGAGTGAGGGCTAGTTAGATGGAAATTCATAAGCCAAAATTCAAAGGAATTGTTCTGCGACGTATGCTTCTAGGATTGGATCGCATAAACAAAGAAGAAGAAGAAGCTGGAACAGACATTGTTGGAACAGTTGAAGGTCTCTCCTCCTCATTGCCAGCACTTGTGGGAATGTCAATGATGTGGTCGTTTGGGCTTAGATTCCCTTTGATTTTTAATAAGATTATCACTACAAGAAAAATCAACATTCATAACACACGATACAAGCTATGGTATGTAATAGATAACGTTTCCACAAACGCTCTGACAGCGGTAGCTATAATAGACCCCCTCTACGATAGCATTTCTTTCGTGCTATGTTATTATTGCAAATTAATAGCGTTAATTTTAATTTACTATGTTTGGTGCAATCTATTATAGCGTTTTACATGGTGCTATTATTATTTGCATCTATAATAGTTTTTTGTATTAAATTATTATTATTATATTGTTATGAATAATAAGATGGATGCCCATTATAAGGCCCATCTTGTAGTAGCTTCTAGAATTACTTGTACACTAGGTTTTACTTGGTCATCAAGTCTTTGTACTCCTATATAAAGGAGCTTTCATTCATTGGAATAAACATCACCAATTCTTTTATCTCTCTTCTATTCACAACACATTATCAGCACGATAGTCTCTCTTTTTCTATTTTCTTACACCGAAAATGTGAGATTTAATTTATGTTTATTTTATGTCTTATTCTGGGATGATAAGTGACATCTTCTCTAAAATACCCATAATACCAAAATTATTCTGATCTTATTCATAATAGAGATGATTATCAATACTTATCTAGAATAATAATTTATTGATATTTGTCATGATTTAATCCTGTATTTAAACCATGTTTATTATCGATTCATGGTTTATCTTAATGGATTCAATTCTTTATTTTATTGTTTATAAATTAGTGATTGTGCTCAATAGCTTTAAATCATTATACTGCTTTTGATTTGATTATTTTATTGTTCTAATCAATTTGATGAACACGTTTTGATTTTTTTATGAGTAAAAGATTTTGTTTTATTGTATTTCCAAAATTCTAGATTCTGAAAAGATTTAACCTACTATTTTTAAAATCAATATATTCCCTTTTGTTTTAATTGTTTCCAAAATTTTAGATTCTGTTTTAAGGAAAATATTTAAGTTTCTATTTTTAAATATTAATATATTCCTTTTTGTTTTAAGGAAAATATTTAAGTTTCTATTTTTCCTTTTTGCTAACTTGCATATCAACTCCAAACAAATATTTCGTAGCATGTGTAGTTTGATTATAAGTTTAAAGTTCATGATCATATTGTTTTGCCATCAAATTTCATGAGGTTTTGGATATTGGTGGCTTGACGTAAAATATCCACATATTCTTTGGAACATTAATGCGAAAGAAATATATGATCACCAGAATGTGATATAGTCATAAACTCATCTTTATTGGTTAATATAAGATTATAAGACTTTAAGTATGTGAATAAGTACTCATATAGAGATGTTATAGAAGTCATGCTCTATCTTTCATGCAAATATTGTTGTTCTGGAGACACAATATCATGAAAAGTGTTTGAGACGTACTATGAGTTTATATTTTATCTTATTGAAAAAGAAAAGTACCACAGTAATGACAATACCCGAGGAGTAGCTATATAAGTAGTTGTAGACGTATATGTGGATATGAATATGGATATGGTCAAGGTCGAGCCCCGATGAGTTTCTTTCAAGAAATCATATCCTCACCAGAAGTGAGAAAATGATGATGGTAGCAATATGTGATGATGAAAGAAATTTGTGTGAGTACAATGTTAGGTTTTATAAAGATTATTGACAGCTCTAGAAGAGCGAATTGCCTATGGGAACGCAATTTGAAATCATTAATGCGTTATATTTTCCCAAGTCTCAAAGGTCAAAAGAATCTAAGATACACATGACCTAAGTTGGGTATGTTGTTGATTTCGTGGGATTCAATTCGAGATAGATGAACCTGGAGTGTTACTATCTCGAGGGGGAGAACTAGAGAATCCCACATCCATTCTAAGTACTAAGTGGAACATCCTGAAGATTATGTTCAAACTGAAAATAGACTTGATGAATCATTTATAAAGAAATCCAAAGGGATTTTAAATTTAATCATGTTGAGACAATAAGGGAAATGTTGAATGCCTTCAACATAAGTAATACCCGAGGCAATAAATGTATTTTGGAGAAAATACATGCATTATCTATTGAATTGTACTACACTACTATACACAGATTAGTAAAATGGAGATAAATGTTATGGTAAACCAGAAGTTTACTGAAAGTTTAATTTTTGGCAAACCGGTTATGTCATCCCGGTTTTGTAATGATGCGACATTCGTTGAAGAACCAGAGATTCTTGCGAATGATCTGCTATATGCTGCTTGCTCACAAGGCAATACGATATCCAAAATAGATTTGGAATCTATTTAATTTATGGAAAGTATACAAGGAAATGTTTGTGGGCTTGATCACCCACTGGTGGACTGATCATCCACCATATGTTTATATATTAACACATCGATAAGATTGTCGTATGTATGTATCCTTGTCATAAATCCGCAACTTAAAGTGTGCGAGACTAATTGGTAATACTGGTGAAACTGAGCAGCATTGATTCGCATATAGCCAAAGAGTAAAATAGCTCTCCCCATCAAATTGGTTTTGGGTCAGGAACCATAAATCCCCATCTAGATAAGTTGGATAAGTTGCTCCACCACAATAGAAAAGATGAGACCTCAAAGGAGGTTATAAATATATGTTGGATATGATTCTCCATTGATGATTAGACTCTTTTAATGAGTCAATTTATCCAACTTTAGGGAGAGAAAATAAACAGCTGGAAAAGAAATGAATTATCTATGATCCTCGTACTAAAGAGCGTGAATAGAAGTCCAAATGAATGTACGAAAGATAATTCAAGTAGATTGGTTAAGCAACTTATTGCCAGATGCTTCAACTGGCCCTAATAGAGTGACAAAGTCACATACCAGCTGTAAATGCTCCAGTTAAATTGGATGTCCCAGAAGGACAATATCAAACTGCTAGTGAGTCTAAAGAGCGCTTGAAGCGTGATAGACTTATCGGTTCCAAAGATAAGAATCCTCGAAAAAGAAAAGGAGCATGAATGAGAATGGCAGTACCGAGGAATGAAATATTAAAGATCTCGAGAAGAGATGATAAACATGACAAGAAAGAAATTCAGGTACCTGAGAATATGAAAATCTCTAATAGCTATGTCATGTCTTGAATAATATGGAACCGATATCAAATCGACGTCGTTAATAATTATGCATGCAGTATAGCAGTTGATGACAATGAGGATCATAAGACATCTATTGAAGAGTGTACACAAAGAAGTGATTGGCCAAAATGGAAGGAAGCAATAGATGCAGAATTAAAATCTCTCGCTAAAAGAGAAGTATTTGGACCAGTAGTCCGTACATCTAAAGGTGTAAAACCAGTAGGACATAAATGGGTCTTTGTACGAAAGAGGAATGAAAATGGAGAAATTGTGAGTTATAAAGCACGTTTAGTCGCACAAGGATTCTCACAAAGACCTGGAATTGATTATGAAGAGACTTACTCTCCTGTGGTGGATAAAAAAACTTTCAGGTTCCTTATTAGTCTGGCGATAAAAGAAGGACTTGATTTACGTTTAATGGATGTAGTGACGGCCTACTTATATGGACCATTGGAAAATGACATTTATATGAAAGTCCCAGCAGGATTTAAACTACCTGAAGTAGTAAATTCGAATTCCCGAGAACAATACTGCATAAAACTAAATCGATCTCTTTATGGACTAAAACAGTCACGGCGTATGTGGTATAATCGCCTTAGTAAATACTTGTTAAGAGAAGGCTACAAGAATGACCGTGTTAGTCCATGCATCTTCATAAAGAAATTTGAGAAAGGATTTGTGATAATTGCAGTATATGTTGATGATTTAAATATTATTGGAACTCCTGCAAAGATTTCATATACAGTGGAGTATTTGAAGAAAGAATTTGAGATAAAAGATCTTGGGAAAACAAAATTTTGTTTGAGACTACAAATTGAACATGTAAAGAATGGAATTCTAGTACATCAAGAAACATACACAGAAAATGTGCTCAAAAAGTTCTACATGGATAAAGCACACCCCTTGAGTAGTCCAATGGTTGTAAGATCACTTGATGCGTCAAAGGATCCATTCCGTCCTCGAGAAAACAATGAAGAAGTTCTTGGCCCTGAAGTACCATACTTAAGTGCAATAGGAGCATTGATGTACCTTGCTAGTCACACAAGACCAGATATATCATTTTCGGTGAATTTGTTAGCAAGGTTTAGCTCATGCCCAACTCAAAGGCATTGGAATGGGATTAAGCATATACTTCGTTACCTCCAAGGTACAAAAGACAAGGGTTTATTCTTTTCTAACTTATCTAAGGAAGGCCTAATTGGTTTTGCAGACGCATGATACTTATCTGATCCCCATATTGCTAAATCGCAAACAGGATATGTGTTCACTTGCGGAGGTACTGCTATTTCTTGGCGGTCTATGAAGTAAACTCTCACCGCTACTTCTTCTAACCATGCAGAGATTTTAGCCATCCATGAAGCTAGTCGCGAGTGTGTATGGTTAAGATCTGTCGTTCATCATATACAAGAAGATTGTGGTATTTCTGTACGGAAAGAAGCTCCGACAATTATGTATGAAGACAATGCAGCATGCATCACACAACTCAAAGACAGATACATTAAAGGTGATAGAACAAAGCACATTCCACCAAAATTCTTCTTCACACACGATCTACAGAAGAACGGCGATATACATGTTCTACATATCCGTTCGAGCGATAATTTGGCTGACTTATTTACAAAGGCGCTACCTACTTCTACTTTCAAGAAGTTAGTTCATCATATCGGATTACGCCGTCTCAAAGATCTCGACACATGTACTCATGAGGGGGAGTAATTGCGTGTTGTGCTCTTTTTCCCTTAACCATGGTTTTTCCCATTGGGTTTTCCTGGTAAGGTTTTTAATGAGGAAACATCTTAAACGCATTACGAACCATTCCATTATAATGGACATCCAAGGGGGAGTGTTATGAATAATAAGATGGATGCCCATTATAAGGCCCATCTCGTAGTAGCTTCTAGAATTACTTGTACACTAGGTTTTACTTGGTCATCAAGTCTTTGTACTCCTATATAAAGGATCTTTCATTCATTGGAATAAAATTGCGATCAAATTTCAAAAGATACAAAATTGCAATGAAAAACTGAAAAAGAAATAACAGATGCAATACACCCTCATGAATTGTAACATTTAAAAATGTTTTTTTTCTAATGCGCTTTTAAAAAAAATTGTTTTTAAATTACTATTAACATAAATTTTTGTAATTAATATTTTTTACTATAAAAATGTTTATATTTTTTAAAGTAAATGATAAACTACACTTATCCCGCAAATACATTTCTCTTACTGTTAAGATATGTTAAGAGATATTCCAATATCTTACATATCTCGCCTCATAATATGTGTATATCTCTTTCAATCAACTTGACCGAATAAGGAAGATTGTATATTGTAAACTAGGCAAGTAGGTCAAACACATTCGTGTATATATTTGCGTTGTATGCCGTCAAGGTTGGAATAAGAACAACTTTATACATTTTAAAGTTCTTGACATGGTATCAGAGCTATAGCTACATACAAAAGGCTTTAGTTCGATTCTCTTACTGATTTTTTCATAGAAATCGATTCTTGATTCATAATCTCTTTTCCTTGACCTAGTTATTGTCTATTCTTTTCAAAGGGCGATAACTGTTCTGAAATGGCAGATCTTGTGAAGGTTGAAGCAACACGCCGAACCATCTCACCATATGATCTCTCGACTGGAGATAACCCTGGATACATGATTTCTCAACCAGCGTTGTGTGGCCCAAACTATGACGAATGGGCATCAAATGTTCGCATGGCGCTCAGAGCACGTAAGAAATTTGGCTTTGTAGATGGCACGATTGCTCAACCAACAGAGGAATCTGCAGACTATGAAGATTGGTGTGCCAACAATGCTTTGGTCATCACTTGGATCAAACTAACCATTGAACCGATTCTGCGTTCGAACCTAACACATACGGAGAACGCGTCGGAGCTTTGGGAACACATCCGTGTTCGATACTCTGTGAAAAACGGACAACGCGTTCAGCGTTTGAAGGCTGAGCTTGCAACATGTCTTCAGAAAGGTATGGCTGTTGAAGCTTACTATGGCAAACTGATGCAGCTGTGGACGTCCTTGAAGGATTACCAGCAAGCCAAAACAATGGCCAAGGTGTTGAAGGAACGAGAAGAAGATAAGCTACATCAATTTCTTATGGGTCTTGATGAATCATTGTTTGGTGCTGTGAAGTCAAACCTGCTATCTCGATCTCCCCTGCCGACTCTAGATGAAGCGTACAACGCAGTGACACAAGATGAGGAGTCCAAAATCACAAGTCGGTTGCTGGAGGAGAAGACCACGGAAGTTAGCTTTGCAGTCCAGACTTCTTACCGAGGAAAATCAAACCTTGAGACCAAGAACATAGCAACTACTTGTTCGCTCTGTGGAATAAAAGGACACCTGGCCGAACAGTGTTTCCGTAAGATTGGCTATCCTCCATGGTGGGGAGAAAGGCCACGCAATGATCAGCCCAAGTCCGCGATGACCACTCCAACAGGACAGGCTCGGGCGAATCATGTTGTCGCAGTCGGCTCTGCATCTTCATCTGCAGCAGTGAATTCGGTGATTTCTAATGCTGATCGTGTGGGTCTAAGTGGACTCAGTGACACACAATGGAGATCTTTGGTTAATCTTCTGTCCGCAAGAGAAACCACCAACGACAACAGACTCTCGGGTAAGTTCTCTTTAAACTCGTGGATTGTTGATTCAGGCGCTACCAATCATATGACTGGCTCATTGGATTATCTTACTGAGTTACACACGATGGAACCCGTGTTGATAAAACTCCCTGATGGTCGCATTACACACACGACTCAGAGAGGAACTGTTTGCTTAGGATCAGATATTACAGTACCTAATGTGTATTTTGTGGATGGTCTGAAGTGTCATCTGATTTCTGTCTCACAGTTGGCCCGAGAAAAGAGATGCGTCTTCCAGATAACTGATACTTTGTGTGTAATTCAGGACCGCATCACGAAGATGCTGATTGGTGTGGCTGAGCAAAGGAATGGACTGTACTTTCTCATGGAGATGGAGGCTGTAGCGGCTCTGCAATGCTTGGATAAGAGTTCGTCTGAAGTATGGCACAAGCGCTTAGGACATCCATCTCCTACTGTTCTTCGTTTACTACCTATTTCTGGTTTATGTAGTTCTAAAGATGTTGATTCAGTGTGTGACATTTGTATCCGCGCTAAGCAAACTAAAGAGGTTTTCCCTATCAGTACGAATAGAACAACCGCAGTTTTCCAACTTGTGCACTGTGATCTTTGGGGTCCTTATCGGACAACTTCGTTGTGTGGATCTCGATATTTCTTGACTGTCGTTGATGATTACTCTCGGGCTGTGTGGATTTATCTTCTTCACGACAAAACCGCTGCTCCACACAAACTGAAGAGCTTCATTGCTCTTGTTGAACGACAGTTTGATACGAAGGTCAAAACGATACGCAGTGATAACGGCAGTGAGTTTGTCTGTCTAACTGATTACTTCCACACCAATGGTATCATACATGAGACCTCATGTGTGCACACTCCTCAACAGAATGGACGCGTCGAGAGAAAGCATCGTCACATACTGAATGTGGCTTGTGCTTTGCGTTTCCAAGCATCATTTCCGATAGAACTATGGGGCAAATGTATCCAGGCTGCAGGGTACCTAATAAACCGTACTCCTTCTTCTGTTCTTGGGGGGAAAACACCGTTTGAGATGCTGTATGACCGGACCCCACCACTCAATCATCTCCGTGTATTGGGTTGTTTATGTTATGCTCACAACAATCGTCATGGAGGAGACAAGTTTGCGGATCGCAGCACCAAATCAGTCTTTCTTGGATATCCATATGGGAAAAAGGGATGGAAAATCTACAATCTTGAAACCGGTCTTGTATCAGTCTCCAGAGATGTTGTTTTCTGTGAAACGGAATTCCCTTTTGCATCTCAGTCCGGGTTGATGTCAGACTCGCACGCTTCACCATCATCCTCTCTGTTCATTGATCCACTGCTTGATCATGAGCCAGTAACGCAAAATGCAGGAGGTTCATCTACTATTATTGATGCACCTACGATGGATAATGATGTTACGACAACTCCGATTTCTTCACCAGAAATAGCAGGTACTGACCTGAGTTCCTCTGCACCAGCCACATACACTGTTGTTGACATGATTGACGACATACCTACAACTAAAAATACTTCTGGAGCTGATAATGAGAATTTGGGAAACCAATATGATCAGTTACAGTCTGCTGATCAAGATTTGCAGTTGCAGTTAACGCAACCAGCTGACCAAACCCTCTCCAATGCTGATGCAGAACAAGTTTTAGGCAGGGGTCTTCGCCAAAAGAAACTTCCGACAAGACTCTCTGATTATGCTCTGCAAGTTATACAATGTACTGATACAAGTCCTAAAGTATGCAAGTACCCTATTACAGATTATACGGATTGTCTACGCTTTTCTGATCATCATCAGGCTTACATTAGCGCAATCACCAACAGCTTTGTGCCACAACATTATTCCCAAGAAGTGGTGGATGAATGTTGGCGTGAAGCAATGAGGTCAGAAATCGATGCACTAGATGCAAATGGTACATGGACAGTGGAAACATTACCACCAGGAAAGAAGGCAATCGGTTGTAAATGGGTATACGTGATCAAACACAGAGCGGATGGGTCTCTTGAGAGATACAAAGCTCGCTTGGTTGTCCTTGGAAACAATCAAGTTGAGGGAACAGATTATACTGAAACTTTTGCGCCAGTAGCGAAGATGACAACAGTTCGAATCTTCTTGGAAGTTGCTGCGGCCAAGGATTGGGAGGTTCATCAAATGGATGTGCACAATGCCTTCCTCCATGGTGACTTAGATGAGGAAGTGTATATGCAGCTTCCTCCGGGATTTCGAACGAATGATAAGAAGCAGGTGTGTCGCCTCAGAAAATCTTTGTATGGCTTACGACAAGCACTTAGATGCTGGTTTGCCAAGTTGTCTACTGCCCTAAGGGAATACGGATTCACACAATCAGTCCCTGATTATTCTTTCTTCTCATATCGGCAAGGTACATCTCAGCTGAATGTTCTTGTTTATGTGGACGATCTAATTATTTCAGGGAGTTCTGCAACTCTTATTAATGATTTCAAAGCATATCTAAGTTCGTGTTTTCGTATGAAAGATTTGGGCCTACTGAAGTATTTTTTAGGCATTGAAGTTGCTAGGAGTCCAACAGGGATTTACTTATGCCAGCGCAAGTATACGATGGACATCATCTCAGAAACAGGCCTTCTTGGAGTGAAACCAGTATCGTTTCCTCTTGAGCAGAACCATAAGCTTGCGTTGGACGAGAGTGCGATCCTTACTGATCCAGAACGGTATCGTCGACTTGTTGGACGCTTAATCTATCTGCGTTTCACTCGACCAGAACTTTCATATGTGATACACGTACTAACCCAGTTCATGCAACAACCACGTCAAGGTCACCTTGATGCTGCTCTTCGAGTTGTGCGATATTTAAAAAGTAATCCTGGCCAAGGTATTCTGCTCCGCTCTGACTCGTCTCTTACTCTTACGGCATGGTGCGATGCTGATTGGGCAAGCTGTCCGATCACTCGGAGGTCACTGACAGGCTGGTTTATTCAATTTGGAGATTCACCAGTCTCTTGGAAAACAATCAAGCAACCTGTCGTGTCATTCTCTTCCGCCGAAGCAGAGTATAGGTCAATGGCTGATACACTACGTGAAATACTTTGGCTAAAAGCGCTCCTGCTCTCATTTGGAATTGATCACAAAGATCCGGTTCAGTTGAATTGTGATAATATGTATGCTCTTCATTTGGCAGATAATCCAGTGTTCCAAGAGCGAACAAAGCATATTGAGTTAGAATGTCATCGAATCCGTGATGAGATACTTCTGGGCACGATCACCACTCGACATGTACCTACGAAGGCTCAGCCCGCAGACATCATGACGAAAGCACTAGGACGAAAGGAGTTCGAAACGTTCAGACTCAAGTTCGGCATTTGTGACCTCCATGCTCCAACTTGAGGAGGGGTGTTAAGATATGTTAAGAGATATTCCAATATCTTACATATCTCGCCTCATAATATGTGTATATCTCTTTCAATCAACTTGACCGAATAAGGAAGATTGTATATTGTAAACTAGGCAAGTAGGTCAAACACATTCGTGTATATATTTGCGTTGTATGCCGTCAAGGTTGGAATAAGAACAACTTTATACATTCTAAAGTTCTTGACACTTACTTGTATCGCATTTTAAAACTGTTTTCTCGAACATCCAAATACGATATCACCATATGAATCCTAAAACTCTAAAAGCTAGCTAGTGTTTTTTACTGTTTCTTTGAAAATGGTTCGAGACAAAAACATAGATTCTTTGTCATTTTTCCAACTACTAATCTTTTGTTTGTTGTCAACTCCAATTAACAAATCTCTTTTTTTGGTGTTCTATAAGTTTATGTGCCCAGTTACCAGTCCATTTGCTTGACATGTGAATGTGATCTTACATCTATACTATTAAAGGAGAAGTACAAAACAAAAATTACCCATTCTTTTGGCTTATTTACAGAGAATGCCACTGATTTTTTTTATTATTTTTAATTAGTTAAGGTACAACCATCTAATTTATATAAGAGACAAGTTATGTGAGAGAAAAAGTCAGCAATCCTTCAATCAGAACAAATGATTATGCCAGCGTGTCAAGCATTTTGGTCACTACTCCAAAAAATTTTTTGATGACTATTCCATCAATTTTTTTTTGTCTCTCTCCCTCTCTCACGAAAAAGTCGAGACAGTTCTCTCCAAAAAGGCTTCCCATCATCCTCCCAGATCTCTTTCGCCGGGTAAGAAATTTAGCGTCTGTTTCATATTTCAAGTTATATTCATCAAGATGTACATTTGTTTTCGTATGAATCTAAATAGTTGAATTTGTTCATAACCCTAATCCCTCTTTTTCGATTGTTTCAGTTTTCAATCCGATGAATAACGACCTAACACGGTTCGTCGATAATTTCAATCCGCCGTCTCCGCTTCAGCATTCGAGAGCTCTGAGAGGCGATTCTTATCTGGTCCGATTGAAAGCGGTTTGTATTCGAGTCCGATCGAGACGGCGACGAAGAAGATGGAGAAGGAGAAACCGAAGATGAAGATGAGAAGAAAATCCTCACCGGAAAAAGATGGAAACTGACTTTTCCAGACAAGATTTTAATCAAGGACATGTGGGTTACAATTTCTGATGATCTTTCTAAGGATGGACTTGCCTATGAAGGCCCTTCCTTCAGGTAATTATAATTAATTTTTTTTTGAACTTTTGATGTTATAAAAATCAAAAGTCATGATCCTTGATGGTTTATTTCTGCAGGGTTTTGGATGAAAAGCTAAGGCAGGCTTTCCTTAGGTACATCGAGATTAGAGGGATTGGTAATATTTTCAGAGTGGCTTGCTATATGAGTGACCATTCTTATTGAGTTTGCTCATGTTTCAGAACTTCCGGAGAGATCATACGGTGCTGATTGCCGTATTTATGTGCCTGATCACCCAACAAACAAGTTTAAAAATCTGTATGTATGGTATCTTCTCTCAACAACTCCCCTTTAAATTTAACAAACTTGTCATAGCATCCTCTTTTCATGTTGGGTGGCATAACCTTCATATTCATTTAAAGGCTTATGCTTTGGTTAACAATTTTCCAGGACACAGTATTTGATGAGTTTTCTTGGCTCACATCTTTGGATGGTGGGGAAAACAATTCTGATCCGGAATCAGCCGCTTCTGTGGGTGCTTTCAATTGGTTTTGAGTTATTGGAGGTTGGTCTCTTATGTTTTTCATGTTTCAGTATTATAAATATGTAGATATAGCTTCCCCTGTGTCACCAATAATATGTATATTTATGTTCTCCAGCTTACTTTTCGGCACATGTTACCAAACTTCAACGAGTGCTGGTGGGACAGTATTGTTCTTGATATCTTGATATGCAACTGGTTTGGTATGATTCTTAAGCCACATTTCCATTCTTTATGTCGTTTCAAAATGCTATGTAGAGCTGATTAACATTTTATATTGTTTTAATGTTGGTAGGGATCTGGGCAGGAATGAATACAATACGTTACTTTGATGGAAAAACATACGAGTGGGTTGGCATTAGCCGCCAGCCTAATATTATTGGCAAAGTAAGGTTTTGTTCAACTTCAAGATTGCATACATATGTGCCTAGCCGTTGCACGCATGTTGAGAGCTTTTGATATTTTTCAGGTGAAAAGGACACTGGGGCAGTTCACTCCAGCCCATTGGGACAAAGACGAGTGGCATCCGCTGCAGGGCCCTTGGCGTTTTATCCAAGTGCTCACTCTTTGCATCATTTTCTTAACAGTGGAGCTGAACACATTCTTTCTCAAGTTTAGCCTGTGGATCCCTCCTCGAAACCCAGTGATTATCTATAAGCTGATCTTGTGGTGGCTCATAGCGATACCGACAACTCGGGAATACAATTCATATCTCCAAGACCGGTATAGCCATTAACCGCTGTGATGTTGGTTTGTGGTGGTTGAGATAGGGTTTTATATATATACAACTGGTTGTTTTGGTTGTTGACAGGAAACCAGTGAAAAAAGTGGGATCATTCTGTTGGCTGTCACTGGGGATATGCATAGTAGAACTTCTCATCTGCATCAAGTTTGGAAGTGGTAAGTTGTTACTTACATATCCTCTCCTTTACTTATATGTTTACTTATGGGTTGTGGTGTGGTACAAAAACAGGATTGTACCCAACAGAGATGCCATTGTGGGTAGTGACACTTTGGGGAAGTGTGGGAGTTGGTATACAAAAAGGCATGTTATCTTAATTCTTACATATGCTCACCATACATTATTTGGTAACCACTCTGATGTTCTGAGATCTTGGTTAAAATATTTGGTATACAAAAAGGCATGTTATCTTAATTCTTGCATCCAATGGTGGTATCTTTTATTTAGTTTTCCCATCTTTTTCTTATCCAATGGTGTTATCTGAATTCTTGCAGGTTCCATATGAGTTGTCCTTACTTTTGCAGGAGTTTGTATGCATCAAAACAGGAGGAAGCTTCTTTAATATAAAGTTTGTCATCCCACCATTTATCTTCAATTCAGATGTTCTTAGTTCTTGCTATAAATTTATTGTCTACACAATGTCATGTGTTTAAATTAAGATTTATTAATCTAGGATTATGGCTCATAAGAAATAATGTATAAAATTACTTTAGATGCATTAAGATTTACTTTCTACAACATTGCCTATCTAAAGTTCCGTATGGTTTTTTGAACTTTTTATTTACAGATATATATTTTCGAAATTGATAATCTGTTGTATAATATTTATATTTATTATTTATTAATCCTAAATAATAGGAAAGCATGAATTTGGAAACTGTTTTGCTACGTGATCTCCAGGTAACTGAGTCTGAAAATGTGAAACTCTTCAACGCTCATATCATAATTTGTGTCGTGTTGAATTTCTTTACCATGAACCATTTTCTATTCTAACGTACTAATAACTTTTTTCTTTTCTAGATATTAACAAAAGCTACATATTGTATGGTGAAAAGGTAAACGTAAACAAAAGATATTAATAACATTTTTAAAATGGACTCGATTTGCTGCAACATGTTTATTTGTTGTGGTGGTCATAGCTCAGGAGAGGAGAGTAAGAGGCTTACCTTAAAACACATTTACAAGGAAGGCTTCTAAGAAATTTGAGAACTGAGAAGCACCGTAAGAAGAAAGGGAAGAAAATCAAAATCTGGTGATAACTAGAAGGCAACAAGAAGGTGACAACCAGAAAGATTAATGACTACCAACGTTGGCATTTCTTATTTTTTCTGTGTTTTTATAATCATATAGAAATGTGGTGATATTATTTTTGTTTGTTTTCGGATCAACATACAATTTTGCTTTTGTCCTTGCTTTAAAATTTCTTATCCCCTAAAAAATCTGAACACAATTTGACTAATTACACTTAGGAACAAGTCATTTTCTACTTTTTGTTCTGTATACCCATTCACTAGGTAAGAAAATTTCAAATGCTACTAGATCACTTTTCTATTTATACTTTTTTAATTTAATTTATCTATCTAAGTTGTGTTTAAATGTTCAGTTTTTTTTTTTTTTTTATTAATATATAATAATAAAATGTTATTACAAGAGCAGTAAACTCAACTAAATAAAGGGAAGCGCTAATATATGAAACTCATGAGAACCGGGCAATAATCAACATTATGTAAGAAACAGAGACCTTCAGATTCAGGGTTGGAAGAAGTTGAACCAGTTTAGAAGATACGAGCCATTCTCCAGACTCGTCGTAGTATGGGGACTGAAATTTCCTTGATCAAGACTTGCTAGCTTTGCTCTCATCAATAGTTGTACTTCCTTGACAATGACGGATGCAGATTTGGTGGTGGAAGTATGTAATCGGGCATTCCTTTCTTTCCAAAGAAGATAGACTGCAGCCTGAAAGACTAGCTTACAAATGACTTTGAGCTTCCGGTTTGTAGACGAATGAGGTAGCCAAGCAACGATATCATCACACTGATTTGGCACAACTAGGTTCGAAGATTGGAGAAATGAATTCCATACCTCGGCCGAGAATATACAATCAAAGAATATGTGATCCTTTGTTTCCGCCATTACATCACACAGCAAGCAGGAGGCTGGGACTTGCAAACCCCAGCGAATGAGTCTGTCCCGTGTTGTCAAGCGTTCACGCAACATAATCCAAACAATAAAAGCATGCTTCGGAATGCGTTCTGGAAACCAGACAGAGTTGTACCATGAGACGACAGGGGAGCTCGGATGTAAAAATGTTCAGTTATCTACCTAAGTTTTCATTTATCTATCTTTATGTTTAGCAACATTTTTGATTTTTAAAGCTTTGTCAAAAAAGAATTATTACTATGATAATACTGATTGTGTTTTCTTTGTTTTTATGAGTTGTTTATCCCACCTAAATTTTTTATATAACCATTTAACTATAAGAAAATAACTATGATAACAATTTGACACTTTCAAATACTAATATTTGATAACATCTGGATTAATTTATTGATATCATCTAATTTACATGTAGTTTTGCTTATAAAGAAAATAACTTAATTTTGATAATTATTATTTTTATATAGTTCGACTGAAAAAAAAAATTAGGCAACCCTCAAAAAATTTAAATTTGATTATGTTTCCTATCGTTCCTCTGTTTTTACGAGCATATCTATCTTTTTTTTCCACTCTGTTCCTGCCGATGCTTTCTTCCATTCAAAATGTTCTTTACACATTGTTGCAAGTAGTTGCTGAGCTCAAAACTTCACATATATGTTCTTCTCTTTTGTATCCTTTGCATACTCTACACTAGATATATCCAAATGTATTACTTTTCTTTTACTGTCGTGTCTTTCAGAAATGTTTTTTACGTTGTTGCAAGTAGTACTTATTTGTACTAAAATAATGTTACTTTATATTTTAGCTAAAACAAAACTCTAAACACATTCTTAATATAAACTATATAATCTTTCATATTAATGTATTGCTTTGTCTTACATTTGAACGTTAATTGAAAAAAATGTACTGAAATACAATGCCCGTGCAACGCACGGGCCAGAATCTAGTTTCTTAATAAAAGAAAAAAAAAAAAAAACAAGTCTTCCCCAAGAAGTCTTACGTGTTAACCTACCCACCCAGTTGTTTCTTCTTATTAAACGCTTCTTCCATGAATCTCTAATCCACACAGCCGCGACTAGCATCATTCTCAACAAATTTTCTGATTAGTAAAATATCATTTATCGATTTAAGGATCTTTACTACATAGGATTAGGATCGTCTTGCAAAGGTTGTTGATTTATTTGTTTTGTCCTCCTCGGTTCTTATGTGAAGAAAGTTTGGTTTTTTTTTTCTTTGGGTCAGCACCGTATAGCCCCTTACATCTTAGAGTATATAGATGCAAGGAACAAATTGTTACTCAATTGGTACAATATATTGGCACTTTCGCTTTTTTTGTTTTCATCTCTAGGGATATTCAATGGCTGAACTTCCTCAGATTATGCGTATTGGCCAATATGTATTCACATATTATGCTGTTGGATTTAATTCATTGGGGTTGAATTTTATGTGTGTTTGGTTACTGGTATTGGTATTGGAAGAAAGCAGATCATGATGATGAGAATAAAAATAGCCTCTGAAATCAATTTTCACGTGGATTATATTTATACCTTCAAAGTTCTCTGAATTGCTCTGCTTTCACTTTTAAATCCGTTTTCTCAGTATTTTTGACATAGATAACTGAACATCGGTTTTGTCTCTCCTCTACTATTGGAGATTTCAGTCCGTTGGCGTCTGAGATTTGTAAAAGTACATCTTTATTTGATTCAAGTATAACCAGTTTGATGTTATACTTGGCTTGGCATCTAAGAAAATCATAGTCTGTTTAAGCTGATTTAATGCTTCAGACCACACGAGCATGGTGCTATATGAAATTTCTGAGGATGAGTTTTTTGTTCATTCCATATTAAGCATTCCGCTTTGATATATGGCTTTAACTTTTGGAGAACATTTTGTTTGCGTGTGGATTCTTTATATTGATTCAGTATGGATTGAAATGACCATGTTAAGTTCGCCGCTGGGGTCACCAAGACAATCATGGAGATTGTGAAACTCTGCCACAAGCACAGCGTCATTCATAGAGATTTGAAGCCCGGAGTGACCCCATTAGGTATACTTCTTGAATTCTTGAAAGCAGCTAGATTTATCTTAGCTTTGATTTTTTGGATTATGGTGGTAGCACAATCTTCTAGGTTGAGCAATGTTATGTATGGATGTTGTTGAATTGTAGTGGCTATTTAAGTGTTAGAATTGGAAAGGAACAGTTTGCTGATTCTGGATTTGCATAAAATTGCTTACTTTATTCCGTGTAATGTTATATTCTGAGTTTTTGATATTGAGTTTCATGAGGAGCCTTTGAGTTTCTTCACGTTGCCTCTCTGTGAGCACTTGTCATAGCGAACAGAGCATAAACAATCTTGGATTGTAAGGAATCTTGAGGCGTAGCCATTAGAATAGTTTTGTTGTCTAGAGACAACAACTGGTATTAGATGTTCTAGCATATGTATGATTATTGGTCTTTAATTCACTTGCTAAAGCTTAAGTATTTGGCTCCAGGTGATTAAATTGGAACAAGGAAGCAGACGAAGCTTCTGTTGAGTAGTCCTTCAAATGTTTATTACAAATGTAACATGTCATGGAAAGTGGATCTGTCTAACTTGTTTAAACAGACAAGTCTAAATAGATTTTCAATATAAACGGGTCTAAACAGGCCGGTCTGAAATTTCTATCTAACTCAAATAAAATTTTAGAAATCAAAATCCAAAAAATAAAAAATTTACTAAATAAATTATACAATATTTTTTTATAGGTGTGAAATATTAGATTCAATCATAGAAAATATATAGTAAAATATAAAAAGTTATATTTTGTATATTTTATTAGAGTTTAAAAATAAAGAATTATAAACAAACCTAAACATAACTATTTAGTAATGAATTTTTAGATAATATTTGATGAACAATTAAAATTATTTAGTAATTGTTTTTTTAGTTTAGGCATTTCAAGTTATTTATTAATATTATTAAGTATCTATGTTTATAATAATTTATTTATAACAATTATTATTTATATTTAAAATTAAATAGTATTGATTGCAACATTATTATTATCTATATAATTACATTCTGCACATAAATAATCTAATGCATCATAAAACCCATCTAAAAAAGTTTATAAAATCATAAATATAAACAAAAAAAAATAAACTCAAGATTTAGATAAATATAAATGGTTGATAAAAAAAGATAACATTTAACGGAAAAAGATATTTAAAATATGTAATTATAATGGAAAAAATCCAAGCAATATAAATTCAAAATAAATTTGTAAATATAAAAATTAGATAAAATATTTTTATTCAGAAAATGTAAATAATTAAAATAAATATAAAATATTGAATAAAACAAATAAAAATTGTTAAACTAACGAAATGCCTAAACTAAAAATAATTAAAATCATAACTAATACCGAGCTGAACGTGGTTCAAAATATATAGTGAAAAAGAAAAAGTGTTTCATTCATTTTTGAGATCACATGTCAAATAAATCACAAATCAAGAAAATGATCTAACTAATACACAAGTTGAGCGCATATCAAAATATATATTGAGAGGGTGTGTCATTCATTTTTTGAATCACGGATCAAATAACAAACGGGTAAAAAAAACGATTTTGAAACAAAAAAGAAAAGAAAATCATCTAACTAATAATCCGCACTAAACATGGACCAAAATATATAGTGAAAGATTGTGCAATTCATTTTCGAGATCATAACTCAAATTAAACAGAGGTTAAAAAACAATCATCTAAGTACTACCCAAATCAAAATAAATAGTAAAAGATTGTTATATTCATTTTTGAGATTACATGTCAAATAAACATGGGTCAAAAAAATAATTTCGAAAAAATCACATATATAGTACTTTGTGTTGCACGGTTCAAAATATATAGTGAAAGCGTGTGTCATATATTTTCGATATCACAGGTCAAATAAAATATTGATCAAGAAAACGATCTTGAAAGAAAAATCTATCTAAATAATACCCCGTGTTCAGCATGAACCAAAATATATAATAAGATATTGCGTTATTCATTTCCGATATCATTCGTCAAATAAAACATGGTATAAGAAAACAAATAAAAATAAAAATAAACAAAAGAAACTATGAGCATCAAAACAAAATTATACCCGCCGATCGGCGGGTCAAAATCTAGCAAATGTATTATATGACTAAAATATTTCGTTTCTCTAGCGTTTTTAAAAGGGTAATAAATATATTTGTGTTTTTAGCAAACAAAAAATACATATTTTATATTAACTAGATCCTTGCAAATTTTATACAATCTTATACTAGATTCTGACCAATGCATCAGCACGGGATAATTGTTTTCTTATAAAACATATTTTAATAAAATATTCATTCTTTGGATTTCGATTTTCAAATTTATAGTTGAGTGTTTCATAAAATGTTTGATCCACCTGCTACGATCTACAAATTATTTTTTATCAACAAAACATGTCTCGCATAATCCGTGAAAAACATTATATACGCACAAGTCCCGCCTAAATTTGTAGATAACTCGCGAGATCCACAAATATTTTTAAACACTCATAAAATTATTTTTTTATATATGTTTTAGTTAAAAACATTTTCTATAATATAAATTAAATATTATTTAAATTAAATAATTTTTATTAAACAAAAAAAATTTATTACTATATTTCATTATAAAATTATTTAAATATTTATAATTTAATTATTAATAATTGTGGTTCCCGACAATCCACTTCGCCAAAAACAGAAGAACGCACCCACACGCCATATCCAAAATTATCATCCTCATAACCCGTAATTTATTGGTTTTCAATTTATTTGATACACACTTGTCCCACGGTGAATATAATAAGATGTAACTGCATGTGTTGTACCAAATTTCTTGTTCCGACTAATGTTAACTAATGTTAATGATATTTCGACAACAATTTAAGCTCATATCAATATATATATAATGTTATATAAATATATTAAATAATTTCAAATTTATTTAAACCATAAATAGACTATATATTTTATGCTTTCACGTCTTTTTCTTTTTTTTGGTCTTATGTGATTTGTTAACATGTTTGATATAATTTACAAAACAAATGAGATTTTAAGAATATAATAATACTTATTTCATACTGAATATGTTAAGTAGATTTATTGTTTATATATTTTTGAATTTTAAAGTAATGACAATAAAATTAATGGCAACGAAATTAAGAATAATAATATCGAAATATTATATTTCTTTTGAGTTAATTTTTTCTAATATATTAGTTGTAATAAATAAATTAATTTTTAAAATCGGTTTGCTTTGTTTTTGAAATTTTAATGAATTTGGATAAATAAATAATGATTGGGTTAAAATTTATTTTTCTAAAACTGGGTAAAAACTAAATAATTTATAAAATAAATTTTATTTATTTTGTTGCTTTTAACTAATATAGAGAAAACTATATATAAAATATTATCTACTATTAATAAGAAAAATGATTTACTTTAAAGTGGAATTTTCTTTTATTTTAAAATATAATAATAACTTATTTAATTAATTAAAATTAAATACATATGTAAAATTAACTTTTGATTAATTAATATGTAAATCACATTTATGATAGTAATATTTTTAAATATTAATTAATGAAAAACTTTCTAAAGTTGGATACTATTAATTGATATCTTAAATACTTTTTATTTTGGTTGTGTCAGTTAATATTTTATTTATATAAATATTTATATATTGTATTTTTTAAAAATAAATATCATTTACTATTATCATTAGTAAGTTTTTAATTAATTAATTTTTGAAAGCAAATATATTATAGGTAACCAAAATATCTTAACAATAAATATCTTAACAATAATTATCTTTCAAAATAATTTGACATTTAGTTTATAAAGATTTATCCAAAATTAAATGGTAATAATCAAATTTCCTTGTATTTATCATTTTCGAAATTATTTGGAATTTAAATTAACAAGGTACTATTATAAATAAATTAAAAATTAATGGCATATTCAATTTTATGTTTCTATTTTAATAATATAAATTAATTAATTAATTTAAAATTACTATTACCCACTACATTATTTTAGAGATAAAATACGAGTTTGTTGTTTCATCTTTGGTCACCATCTTTTTTTTTTTTTTTTCATCTTTGGTCACCATCTTTTCACAACTAAAAAACCATAAATAGAAGAAAAGGAGAAAACGAGATAACTGATAGAAATCAGAAAACATGATGTTCGATGAATTATTCCCTATGAAGAAAAGAATGATCGTAATCCAATAAACTCAGCCTCGTTATGCGGACTGAGCAATCACTACAAGAAAAACTGTATTTAGCTACGGATTTTTCCGTAGCTAATTTTTTCAGCTACGGATTGCTACGGATTAGCTACGAATTCAAATCGTAGCAAGGTCGTAGCTATCCGTAGCTATTTATAGCTATTTTAGCTACGGACATGGGTCGTAGCTATCCGTAGTTATATAACTATGAATAGCTACGAATAAGTCGTAGCAAACAATAGCTACGATTAGCTACGTCATTTATCGTAGCTAATTAGCTACGAAAAAGTTCGTAACTATTCGCAGCTATATATATTGTATAGCTACGAATATATCCGTAGCCATTGAAACCCTAAACCCTAAACAAAAATATGAAGTATAAATAAAACTCTAATTAACAAAATTTCAATTCCTATAACATATCAAAATCTAATATTCAACATTTATACATTTTATTATGAATTAAAAAAAGAAAGAAAGAGAAAAACTTGCAGATCTGAAAACCGTGTCTTCACCTCTTTCTTCATCTTCTTCAATCGGTTTCTTCATCCACCCATCTCAGCTCCTCAGCTCCTCACCACCAATCTTCTTCAATCGTGTCCTCATCCTCACGGTGTCATCCTCGGTGCAAGACGAAGATCCGGCAAGGCTATCGAAGATCGGCGAAGGTTCTTCTCCACGTTATCCGGCCAAGGGGAGGGAGAGGAGATGGTGTTGGCGGCTGCGTCGTGAGTTTCAGGTGTTGAGATAGAGAGAGAAGTCGAAGACGAAGCCAGTGTGGTGGTGACGAAGCCGGTGGTGGTGAAGACGAAGCCGGTGGTGGTAGCTTGCCGGATAAACACGGCGTGCCGTTAAGAGATGCGATCTGACCAAGCTGATAGAGAGAAGACGATGGCCGGGAGAGAGAAGAGGAAGACCGTGGTGCCGACGGCGGCCTCGTCACCGGAGCTGCCACAATCGGTGACGGCGAGTCGATCCGAGCTCTCATCGAGCTTTGCTATTTTCTTTTTCTTTGTTTGTTATGTTTATTTATTTAATTGTTTTTTTGTAAAGTTTAATAATTTTGATAAAAATAAAGTTTAATTATTTATTGTAATTTAATTTTATTATAAATATTAAATTTAATTAAATAATTTTATTTATATTTTTTTAATTTTCATTTTAAATTAGCTACGACAAAAATCGTATGAATTCGTAGATATATAGCTACGATTTGATATCGCAGATATTCGTAGCTAGTGTAGCTATGAATACGGGTCGTAGCTATCCGTAGCAAATAGCTACGAAACTGTTCGTAGCTATGCCGCAGCAAGCTTGCTGCGGATAGCTACGGATTCTCATTTGCTACGAGCGTTTAGGCGGGGATAGCGTTCGTAGCTATCCGTAGCTAATGAAAAATTAGCTACGGATTTTGGGCCATAGCTACGAAATAATTCGTAGCTATGGCCCAATTTTCTTGTAGTGAATTTCTTTTAGCAAATTGGCATTGAGTAAGAGCATAGAAATGAGGTAGAATTAATATGTCTAAGTTTTCCCTACGAATCAACTGCAAATGCACAATGTATCGATTGTACTGTTTAGGGTATCGAACAAAGGGCTTCAGATTACTCAATAGATTATTCGTTATCAAATTACGTTAAGCAGAATGTAGTGAATGAAAATTGCAACGCGGGAAAGTAAACAAGTGTAAGATCGAGATGAGAAAGCGTCAGGTTCAGGAAGTTGTCAGGAAATCAGGAATATAAATCAATCAATCAATCATGAATTCAGATTGCCAACGTTCTATAGAACTCGAAACACAAGAATATAACAAACCAACTCTCATTGGGAATATTATGTATGTCTAGCAACCTAGAAATCCAAATCTCTTTGCAATCCTAGCGTTGTAAAAAAGCATTAATCTCAGGTTCGTTCGTTCACAATTTCCCTAAACCATATCTCTTTGTGAATAGACAAATTGCTCACCTAGTTTCTTTTCTAGCTAATTAACCAACACTCGCTGCGCTAATCAACCTAATATCAATAATCTAAGTGGCCATTTCAGATTAAGAGTTAAGATCAACCTAGATGAAGAACTAGAAGTTATGAATCCCAATTAAACAATCAATCTATAATTCCATAAAATCCCTAACGAGAATCCCTAAACCTAACAAGTAAACTACTCAGACATGACAATCATAACAATAGACATGATTAATATAATACTCAATATAATAAAAGAGATAAAGAAACATGGGTTCAAAGTCTTCTCTCTCAAATTATAAGATCAGTCCCAAAAGGCTTTAATCTCTCTAAAACTCAAAGTATGAAAGTGTAGCCTAAACAGTGGCTCAAAACCTAACTAATAGTCTAAACACGATTTGGATCTTCTTGTAAATATGAGAAACTTTTGGGTTAATCTTGCAAATCTCCAAAATCTCTTATTTTGACGCGCATGATTTTTGTTCTTTTGTGGTATCGTGATAGGTCTAGTTTTAATCCCTATACTAACTGCAAGTGCACAGTGATGTAGTTGTAGTACTTAGGGTATCGAATCCACAGGGACTCCGGTCAATGATAGATTTAGAACTATTAAGATTAAACTAGGAGAAAGCAAATTGTAATGAGAAACTAAAGCGAAGCAGAAAAGTAAATCAGGCGAGTTTGTAAGCAAGGAGGCAAAGCGTTAAGTCTAGGGAGTTCTCAGGAAATCAGGAACATAAACTAATCAATCAATCGGGATCTAATTAAGAACTATTCTAGAACTCAAACACAGATATAGAATTAACCAACTGTCGTTGCAAGAATTCCCTAAGTCTAAGTGCAACAATCCAAATTCCTTTGCAATTACTAACAGATTAAACCAGCCTTAATTCCAAGTTCGATATGTTCACAATCTAATTAAACCAAATTCCTTTGCGAGTAATTAAATTGCTCATCTAGGTTCTTTCTAGCTAATTAACCAACTGTCGTTGTATCAATCAACCTAACATCATAAATCTGGGTAGCTAATTCAGATTAAGCAGTAAGAACAATCCTAGATGAAGAACTAACAAGTATGAATCCCTACAGATCTATTAACCTATAATTCCATGAACTCCCTAATGAGAATCCCTAAACTTAACAGGTAATCTACTCAGACATGTTCATCGGAACAGAAAACATCATGAATAGAAAACCAATTATAATAAAATCAAATAAATAACTGGGGTTTGAAATCCTCTCTCTTTCGAGAGCAGGATCAGCCCCTAACTCTCTCTGAAAAATAGAATAAAGAGTAAGTAAAGCGTAGCCTAAACAGTGGCTTAAAAACCCTAATATAATGGTCTAAAGTCGGCTGGGGCTTCTTTGTAATTATAAGGAACTTCTGGGATTTTGTGCAATTTCCATATTCTTCTCATTAAACCGCCGAGAGAAGTCCATAACGCGTCTGCATCAATCGATGCCAAAGGTGAATCGATCGACACATGTATCAAATATCGACAGTGAACTCTATCTCTCGGGTTAATACTCCAAAATGCTCCAAAATGCTCCATAATCTCCAATTCCGCTCCAAACATACCTAGACCTGTAAACATACTAAAAAGACTCCAAAACATAACATAAGACTCGATAAATAAGATATATACCATGGTTAAAAACCCTAAAATCCATGGTATATCATATCGACCGACACCAAAATGGTGTTGACCGACACCTGGTGCAGACGCATCCAGTAAACTCCGTGAAATCCATGTATGTTGTAGAATTACTCCAAAAGCTCCCAAAATCTCCAGTTAAGTTCCAATCGTGTCCAAACATGTAAAGACTCTAGAAAGACTCGAAAACATCTAATAGAGTCAAGATTAAGACTTATATCATAGCTTAAAAACATATAATCAACTCCCCCCACACTTAGTCTTTGCTTGCCCTCAAGAAAACATAAAACCAAAGTCTGAAAAGAGGTTTGAAAACACAGAAACTCATTTCTTCGTTAGAACACAACATCAACAAGCACCATAGTAAAGCCACATGAAAAACGTACCTGATAAGATCCAGAACACTATGTACTTCCCCCACACTTAGCAACTGCCCCAAGTAAACTCCACAATCCATATGAGAAATCTAAATTCACCATTCTTACTTCTATAATATTAAGTGCGGTCTCACCGAGGGAATATCGATCAGAGGGCACATGAATTCTTACTCTGTCAGAACCTGGTCACACAGACTTTCTTACTTCTGGTTCCTTTAATCTCTCTTTTCTCGCTTCAGAGGCTGATTTTTCCCCACTGGGTATCATTTTTTTTCTATCAGCTGTTCTTCCCTTTTTATTTGAGGTGTTTCATTGGACATGTTTCCATGAAACACATGAGATAATAGGGGTCTCTACCACTTCCGTGATCACTTCGAAGCTACTAGTTAATCCTTAGAGTATTCATTTTTTTATAAGCTTGAAGGGAAGAGAGAGGGAAACCGTACTCACACAGACAAGTCTTTCAGAACTGAAGGAGGAATCCAATCCAAAGTATACCCAGCCCCTGAGTGAGAAAATTAAGTCAGGTTAGGTGTAAAGCCAGTAATGGATCCTCTGAATACCCAAAAGGATATGGGTGTCCTCAGTAGGTTGATTCGTGTTGGGATTTTTTATTAGTCTCAGATGCATGTCAAGCTTGTTCCAATGGTCACTTAGGTTCCTGCAGATGTGGTAGTTCCTCGAAAAATCATAATTTCCCACAAAGGTTTTGACTCAATAAAATGACTCAACTGACTCTAAGAAAACAGAAATCGGTATGTTAGTAACTACCTCCCCAACACTTAAACAACACTCTCCCCAATGTTA
Organism: Orychophragmus violaceus; assembly: GCA_030180135.1. Taxonomy (NCBI): domain Eukaryota; kingdom Viridiplantae; phylum Streptophyta; class Magnoliopsida; order Brassicales; family Brassicaceae; genus Orychophragmus; species Orychophragmus violaceus. The sequence goes on along the minus strand of CM058236.1, from coordinate 54,194,075 downwards.
TATAAATTTGTGCTCGGGAGAACAAGGTCAAAACGAAAGTTTTTTTGTGTGTAGCTTATGGAGTATCTCAGAACTAGGCGTGAGCATTTAAGGTCAGGTATTCCGACCCGACCCTTGTATGACTCGAATTATCTGACATTTAACTTTATTCGATATTGAAATAACTTGTTTGGGTAGTGAAATTTTTTTTCCGGATAAGGGTCAGGTATTACTCGAACTATCCGAAATATCCGTTTAAGCAGTTAAAATTTAACTTTTTATAAAAGTATATAAATATAAATAAAATTGTATAATAAATAAAAAATTATTTAATGAGAAAATGTAATATTTATATTGTTAGATATATAAGTTTATTTATTTTTGTTATTATTGTTATTTCATTAATTTATTTAATTATAAATTTTTATAAAAAAATTTAAAAGAGTTCGGTTACCCGAAATACCCGAACATTATCCGTAATATTTAGAGTTCGGGTAGTAAACGGGTAATGATTTTAACTACACCCGAAATACCTGAACATTATCCGTAATATTTAGAGTTCAGGTAGTAAACGGGTAATGATTTTAACTACCCAAACCGACCCTTATCCGACCCTTATCCATTACTACCCGGCCCGTTTTTAAGAATACACTTCAGGTAGTGATTTTTGATACCTAAAATACCCTTACCCAACCTTTATTCGCCATTATCCGACTCGTATCCGCAAACGCACAAGCCTACTCATAACCAAACTACTAGTTACTACTTAGACCATGTCCAATTCTACTCCATTTCTTATTCCAAATTGCATTTTGTAGTAAAATTTATTCCAATTCTACTTCATTTTCAATTGTAAAATAGAGTAAAATATGGGATTACTCTATTTTTCGAATAAAATATGTAATTATTTTATTTTTTGTTTATTATTATTATTTTTATTCCAAAATAGAATAGGGGTAGAGCAAAACTTAAATGCATTGAGAATACTCAATTTAGGAATGAAAGCAACATTAATTAGTTGATGAGGAACACAGTCAAACACAGAACAAAAAGGGAAGCTCTCATTAATTAGTTGATGAGGAACGCAGTCAAACCAAAGTCGAAGACGTACTAGTAGGTCTCCTTGATGAGCGAACAAGCACAAGGCTAGTTAGCTCCGCACCGAGTCGGACCGGGGATCCGACCCGCACCGCACCGGATCTGACCCGATTGTACCGAGATCCGATCCGCACCGCATTGAGTAGAGCTGGGCATTTTAACCGGAACCGATTACCCGAACCGAAACCGACCCGAAATGGACTGACCCGAAACCGATTTGGTTATATAGCATTTATCCGATGGGTAATTTATTTTAGAACCGTGGGTATCAAATAATACCCGGAACCGAACCGATACCCGATCAGGTAACCGAATGATCCGGAAAATATTAAATATATTAGTTATTTTCATATATCATACGTATAATTTTGGTATCATGGGTATTTTAAAAGTTTTATTTTCGGTTTTTGAATATATTTTTGACATTTCGAATAATTTTTTTTGTTTTTTCTTTGTTTTCGGTTATTTTTGATGGTTTTAGAAAAAATAAATTCTAGATTTTTGGGTCTAATTCAGATATTTTTACAAATTTCGGGTAAAATCCGGTTCTGAATTTTTAGACCTGAACCGACCCAGAACCGGTTGAACCCGAATCGATATCCGATTCGAAATTGCATAAGTATCCATTGGGTAAAAAATTTCTCAACCCGAAGAACCGGAATCGATCCGAAAACCCGAATGCCCAGACCTACCTAGCACTGAGTCGGACCAACCCCAAAACTGAATCCAGTTATTGGGCTCTTAATAGTTACAATATATGGGCCTATATATTCTAACTATTAAGAGCCCGGTTCAATGATTCGGTTTAAAATTTTGTAACTTGCTGTGAACGAGAGTCTCTTCCCGTTTCTTCAGGCGTGGCTTTATGTAAGGATCACCATAACTTGTTGCGTAGGTTCAAATCTGTTGGCACATATGTTTATGGAAACCCATCTGCAGAAAACGCCTAGAGCTCCTCATATCTTTTCCATCTCTTGATAGGTTTATGCGGATAATTGTTTTGGCAGGGACACATACTGCTCTTAGATGATTCTATAGCTCAAATGTTTCAGGATAGCTAAAAGCAAAGCTATCATCATCTTTATACTAGCCTGAGATTTTGGATTACCGATTTTTACAAAACCCAACAAAGTCAGTGCTTGTTATTTAATATATAAATAAATTCATAAATTTTCATGGTCAATAAACTTTCTTCATAGATTATTTTGATTTTGAGCCGTGAGTCTCCTCAGTGACAGAGTAATTGAGCTAGACCAGGGTATCGAATCAAACTCAAATCACCGATTCTGGAACTCTCCTAAATACTCAGAAGTTTCCAAATTCGAAACATCAAAAAGTATTTACAGAGCACAGAGCTTTCTCTGCGGTTTTCTTTCTTCACCTTCTTACCAATGAGATAAGGCAGACAAAACCCCGCTTTTGGTGTAGAAAAACAACGGCTTTCTTGTACCGCTTTTTTATACATGGAGCAGCAAATCTCAGAGATCTTAGATAACGTTGCTGGCCATACCGTTCTCAACTATATGTTCATTCCGTTGTTGTTGATGGTTATAGTTTTCCCCAGAAGAGAGTGAGCTTAATATCCCTTGTCTTGTCAAGTCAGAGTTCTTCTCCCCAACTTCGATCTTGCAAAGAGGGCAAGAGGCATTGATCTTGAGCCATTTGTCTACACACTCTTTGTGGAAGAAATGTGCGCATGGAAACACTAAACATAACCTATAAACATATGAGAGAACAAAAACGGGTTCAGTCTTTGACAATAATACAGTGAGAATAACCAAAAGAATGTAATAAATACCTGTACAAGTTAGGAGCCTCAGTTGCAGATGAATATACATACATTACCTACCACAAACCATATCGCAAAGAAGCAATCCAGAGCCATTTTGAAGTATTCCACTATAACTTTTTAAGTCCGGAAAGCCAAAATCAAAAGACTCGAATCAGTGACTATGAACAACAATCGTTAAACATGACAGGATGACTCGACTAGATTGCAAACATTGTTCAACAGAAGAGACAACTAAAACATTCCATTCTAGCATTTCAGATCATCTAAGAGCATGTGAACATTAAAAAATATTTACCTGGCTGCACTTATGATATCTACTACTGCGAGAAGATGCTGTATTAGTCTGTCGACCATCTCCTTCAGATGTCCTGGATATGGAGAAGGAGAATGGTCCTGCTGCAACATTAAGATTAGGACGGTGCTGGCCAGAATCTTGTTAATTCGAGTGATAATATGCAACAGATCCACACTGATAACCCACAATCCAAGCAAACAATGGTGCGCGTGGTTGCTCATGTTTTGACAAAGACAAAACGGCAATGGCTGCAATGATCTGTCCAAGAGTGAGGGCTAGTTAGATGGAAATTCATAAGCCAAAATTCAAAGGAATTGTTCTGCGACGTATGCTTCTAGGATTGGATCGCATAAACAAAGAAGAAGAAGAAGCTGGAACAGACATTGTTGGAACAGTTGAAGGTCTCTCCTCCTCATTGCCAGCACTTGTGGGAATGTCAATGATGTGGTCATTTGGGCTTAGATTCCCTTTGATTTTTAATAAGATTATCACTACAAGAAAAATCAACATTCATAGCACACGATACAAGCTATGGTATGTAATAGATAACGTTTCCACAAACGCTCTGACAGCGGTAGCTATAATAGACCCCCTCTACGATAGCATTTCTTTCGTGCTATGTTATTATTGCAAATTAATAGCGTTAATTTTAATTTGCTATGTTTGGTGCAATCTATTATAGCGTTTTACATGGTGCTATTATTATTTGCATCTATAATAGTTTTTGTATTAAATTATTATTATTATATTGTTATGAATAATAAGATTGATGTCCATTATAAGGCCCATCTTGTAGTAGCTTCTAGAATTACTTGTACACTAGGTTTTACTTGGTCATCAAGTCTTTGTACTCCTATATAAAGGAGCTTTCATTCATTGGAATAAACATCACCAATTCTTTTATCTCTCTTCTATTCACAACACATTATCAGCACGATAGTCTCTCTTTTTCTATTTTCTTACACCGAAAAGGTGAGATTTAATTTATGTTTATTTTATGTCTTATTCTGGGATGATAAGTGACATCTTCTCTGAATATCGTTATGATAGGCTATGCCTTCACGATTATGATCTATGATCTTATTCATAATAGAGATGATTATCAATACTTATCTAGAATAATAATTTATTGATATTTGTCATGATTTAATCCTGTATTTAAACCATGTTTATTATCGATTCATGGTTTATCTTAATGGATTCAATTCTTTATTTTATTGTTTGTAAATTAGTGATTGTGCTCAATAGCTTTAAATCATTATACTGCTTTTGATTTGATTATTTTATTGTTCTAATCAATTTGATGAACACGTTTTGATTTTTTTATGAGTAAAAGATTTTGTTTTATTGTATTTCCAAAATTCTAGATTCTCAAAAGATTTAACCTACTATTTTTAAAATCAATATATTCCCTTTTGTTTTAATTGTTTCCAAAATTTTAGATTCTGTTTTAAGGAAAATATTTAAGTTTCTATTTTTAAATATTAATATATTCCTTTTTGTTTTAAGGAAAATATTTAAGTTTCTATTTTTCCTTTTTGCTAACTTGCATATCAACTCCAAACAAATATTTCGTAGCATGTGTAGTTTGATTATAAGTTTAAAGTTCATGATCATATTGTTTTGCCATCAAATTTCATGAAGTTTTGGATATTGGTGGCTTGACGTAAAATATCCACATATTCTTTGGAACATTAATGCGAAAGAAATATATGATCACCAGAATGTGATATAGTCATAAACTCATCTTTATTGGTTAATATAAGATTATAAGACTTTAAGTATGTGAATAAGTACTCATATAGAGATGTTATAGAAGTCATGCTCTATCTTTCATGCAAATATTGTTGTTCTGGAGACACAATATCATGAAAAGTGTTTGAGACGTACTATGAGTTTATATTTTATCTTATTGAAAAAGAAAAGTACCACAGTAATGACAATACCCGAGGAGTAGCTATATAAGTAGTTGTAGACGTATATGTGGATATGGATATAGATATGGTCAAGGTCGAGCCCCGATGAGTTTCTTTCAAGAAATCATATCCTCACCAGAAGTGAGAAAATGATGATGGTAGCAATATGTGATGATGAAAGAAATTTGTGTGAGTACAATGTTAGGTTTTATAAAGATTATTGACAGCTCTAGAAGAGCGAATTGCCTATAGGAACGCAATTTGAAATCATTAATGCGTTATATTTTCCCAAGTCTCAAAGGTCAAAAGAATCTAAGATACACATGACCTAAGTTGGGTATGTTGTTGATTTCGTGGGATTCAATTCGAGATAGATGAACCTGGAGTGTTACTATCTCGAGGGGGAGAACTAGAGAATCCCACATCCATTCTAAGTACTAAGTGGAACATCCTGAAGATTATGTTCAAACTGAAAATAGACTTGATGAATCATTTATAAAGAAATCCAAAGGGATTTTAAATTTAATCATGTTGAGACAATAAGGGAAATGTTGAATGCCTTCAACATAAGTAATACCCGAGGCAATAAATGTATTTTGGAGAAAATACATGCATTATCTATTGAATTGTACTACACTACTACACACAGATTAGTAAAATGGAGATAAATGTTATGGTAAACCAGAAGTTTACTGAAAGTTTAATTTTTGGCAAACCGGTTATGTCATCCCGGTTTTGTAATGATGCGACATTCGTTGAAGAACCAGAGATTCTTGCGAATGATCTGCTATATGCTGCTTGCTCACAAGGCAATACGATATCCAAAATAGATTTGGAATCTATTTAATTTATGGAAAGTATACAAGGAAATGTTTGTGGGCTTGATCACCCACTGGTGGACTGATCATCCACCATATGTTTATATATTAACACATCGATAAGATTGTCGTATGTATGTATCCTTGTCATAAATCCGCAACTTAAAGTGTGCGAGACTAATTGGTAATACTGGTGAAACTGAGCAGCATTGATTCGCATATAGCCAAAGAGTAAAATAGCTCTCCCCATCAAATTGGTTTTGGGTCAGGAACCATAAATCCCCATCTAGATAAGTTGGATAAGTTGCTCCACCACAATAGAAAAGATGAGACCTCAAAGGAGGTTATAAATATATGTTGGATATGATTCTCCATTGATGATTAGACTCTTTTAATGAGTCAATTTATCCAACTTTAGGGAGAGAAAATAAACAGCTGGAAAAGAAATGAATTATCTATGATCCTCGTACTAAAGAGCGTGAATAGAAGTCCAAATGAATGTACGAAAGATAATTCAAGTAGATTGGTTAAGCAACTTATTGCCAGATGCTTCAACTGGCCCTAATAGAGTGACAAAGTCACATACCAGCTGTAAATGCTCCAGTTAAATTGGATGTCCCAGAAGGACAATATCAAACTGCTAGTGAGTCTAAAGAGCGCTTGAAGCGTGATAGACCTATCGGTTCCAAAGATAAGAATCCTCGAAAAAGAAAAGGAGCATGAATGAGAATGGCAGTACCGAGGAATGAAATATTAAAGATCTCGAGAAGAGATGATAAACATGACAAGAAAGAAATTCAGGTACCTGAGAATATGAAAATCTCTAATAGCTATGTCATGTCTTGAATAATATGGAACCGATATCAAATCGACGTCGTTAATAATTATGCATGCAGTATAGCAGTTGATGAGAATGAGGATCATAAGACATCTATTGAAGAGTGTACACAAAGAAGTGATTGGCCAAAATGGAAGGAAGCAATAGATGCAGAATTAAAATCTCTCGCTAAAAGAGAAGTATTTGGACCAGTAGTCCGTCCATCTAAAGGTGTAAAACCAGTAGAACATAAATGGGTCTTTGTACGAAAGAGGAATGAAAATGGAGAAATTGTGAGTTATAAAGCACGTTTAGTCGCACAAGGATTCTCACAAAGACCTGGAATTGATTATGAAGAGACTTACTCTCCTGTGGTGGATAAAACAACTTTCAGGTTCATTATTAGTCTGGCGATAAAAGAAGGACTTGATTTACGTTTAATGGATGTAGTGACGGCCTACTTATATGGACCATTGGAAAATGACATTTATATGAAAGTCCCAGCAGGATTTAAACTACCTGAAGTAGTAAATTCGAATTCCCGAGAACAATACTGCATAAAACTAAATCGATCTCTTTATGGACTAAAACAGTCACGGCGTATGTAGTATAATCGCCTTAGTAAATACTTGTTAAGAGAAGGCTACAAGAATGACCGTGTTAGTCCATGCATCTTCATAAAGAGATTTGAGAAAGGATTTGTGATAATTGCAGTATATGTTGATGATTTAAATATTATTGGAACTCCTGCAAAGATTTGAAGAAAGAATTTGAGATAAAAGATCTTGGGAAAACAAAATTTTGTTTGGGACTACAAATTGAACATGTAAAGAATGGAATTCTAGTACATCAAGAAACATACACAGAAAATGTGCTCAAAAAGTTCTACATGGATAAAGCACACCCCTTGAGTAGTCCAATGGTTGTAAGATCACTTGATGTGTCAAAGGATCCATTCCGTCCTCGAGAAAACAATGAAGAAGTTCTTGGCCCTGAAGTACCATACTTAAGTGCAATAGGAGCATTGATGTACCTTGCTAGTCACACAAGACCAGATATATCATTTTCGGGAATTTGTTAGCAAGGTTTAGCTCATGCCCAACTCAAAGGCATTGGAATGGGATTAAGCATATACTTCGTTACCTCCAAGGTACAAAAGACATGGGCTTATTCTTTTCTAACTTATCTAAGGAAGGCCTAATTGGTTTTGCAGACGCATGATACTTATCCGATCCCCATATTGCTAAATCGCAAACAGGATATGTGTTCACTTGCGGAGGTACTGCTATTTCTTGGAGGTCTATGAAGTAAACTCTCACCGCTACTTCTTCTAACCTGCAGAGATTTTAGCCATCCATGAAGCTAGTCGCGAGTGTGTATGGTTAAGATCTGTCGTTCATCATATACAAGAAGATTGTGGTATTTTTGTACGGAAAGAAGCTCCGACAATTATGTATGAAGACAATGCAGCATGCATCACACAACTCAAAGACAGATACATTAAAGGTGATAGAACAAAGCACATTCCACCAAAATTCTTCTTCACACACGATCTACAGAAGAACGGCGATATACATGTTCTACATATCCGTTCGAGCGATAATTTGGCTGACTTATTTACAAAGGCGCTACCTACTTCTACTTTCAAGAAGTTAGTTCATCATATCGGATTACGCCGTCTCAAAGATCTCAACACATGTACTCATGAGGGGGAGTAATTGCGTGTTGTGCTCTTTTTCCCATTGGGTTTTCCTGGTAAGGTTTTTAATGAGGCAACATCTTAAACGCATTACGAACCATTCCATTATAATGGACATCCAAGGGGGAGTGTTATGAATAATAAGATGGATGCCCATTATAAGGCCCATCTCGTAGTAGCTTCTAGAATTACTTGTACACTAGGTTTTACTTGGTCATCAAGTCTTTGTACTCCTATATAAAGGAGCTTTCATTCATTGGAATAAACATCACCAATTCTTTTATCTCTCTTCTATTCACAACATATATATATATTTTATTAATTGGATTTATATATAAAAAATTATATTTCAAATGATTTAATTAATGAATCAAAACATGTTTACAAAAAAAAATCATTAACAAAACTATCTAAGTTAACATAAAACTAAGTCTTGCTTCATTGCTTCTTCCTTTTTCCTCTTGTATTCTTCAATCTTCTGCAGGTAATCTCCATGTTCTTCTTTGCCATCATTTTAGTCTTGTATTCTGAAACCAAAGTCATAAGTTTAATGATTCACAAGCTATATCTGTGTTTGATTAAAGGATTCATACCATCAAGAACACAAGAGATCATTCAGAGTAAGAAACAAAAGTTACCTCCACATCACGGAACAGGCTCTGCAATCTAAGAAACAACAAAAATGATGTTTATGGTTAGACCAACAATTGGTCAATAAAACTCAGATAAACCAACAGCCAATGATAAATGAACCTGGTGATTACCATTGTATAGAGAGAAGCAGTGTTGGTCTAAAGAACAAAATCCAAAGCTTCATACAAAAACTGGATTTCTGAAACACAACAACACCTGGGAGATTAACATTTTTCCTTTCACCGAGCATGGCAGAGTTCTAGCAGCGGCAACGGACTGTACCATTCTCTTTGTCACACGAGAAGACCAGTAACGAAATTGTACCATCGGCACAGAGTATGACCATCCCTGGGTTGACATCTACAACCAACTTCTTGTAATTCATGCAAATTGTGTTCTCATCACCCTTCAAGTCATAGTCAGTCGAAATGGTGATCTCTTGGCCTTGTTTCAACTGGATTAGTTTCCCATCTTTCAAGAATCCGGTTCGGATTTCTGGACCCTTTTAAGAGAAAACACAAAACCATCACGTTACTATAATCAGAAGAAACCAAATAGATCTGACTCAATTTAGACATTTACATATATCAACTGAAATTAGGCTATAACTTGTACTTCACACACTAACTACATTCTCCGGCCAAGAAACCATAATCATACACAAGAAACTAGAGAACATTGTCTATCAACACCTATCTTTTTCTGACTCGACAATCATTAGTCTCTTGTTCCTTGAATTGTAGACATGTCCGCCTCAGTCTAAACATAAACAAAACACGTGTGACATTTATACAAGTAACTCATAAACAATGCTGTTCAAATCAGTGAAGGGGTGTAAGTAAAGCAGAGAAGGGGTGTAAGTAAAGAACTGCATATAAATGTTCAAATCATAAAGCCTTACCCGGAGAAATAGCAGTGCTAATTTGTTTTGAAGCTGAATAAAGGTGTCTCACAAAGGGCATTCGCCTTATAAACTGCTCACCGAGCCAGAAAACCAAAATATGTTATTATCTGATATCGGAAATTAATCAAACTTTTAAAGATAAATGAAATGAAATTTTCATTTTACGAGGTACAGTGTCACAATTACGAGTCACACTCAACAACTTAGCAAACTAATCTACTAAACTGCAGTAGTAAGAAGCTTGTACAAGGAGCGTAAAGCTAAGAAACATAACACTAACTCTACCAGTAAGACCAAAACCTTGAATCCTTATCTGTTAATACGAACTGGTTGCATATAAAATATTTTCTGCTTTTCAGATTTACTAAAGCACATAACTTCACTATAAAAGTCAGAAAAAAATTGAACACAAACATTAGCTTTTCAGTCTTACCAAATATGTCAACACCAAGGCTCTCGTATATCGGACTGAAGAAACCATCAACAAACTGGATAAACCACCAAGTGATGAGGAATGTAAACAAAACATCATTTTGGTCTCCACGACAAGCTTTAAGAATCTGGGTTTCTGGGTTTCTGTTTTTCTGAAACAAGGACAATTCCAATAACTCTCCTCCTCGTCTCGTCCGGTTCTACAAAAACCAAACATTGTTAAGAATCCAGAAACCCTATTCGATTTCAAAAGTGGAACTCTTCAAAACACCAAATCAATCGAATTGCTCCCAAAAATGAAACCAATAAAAGGGGAAAATTTTTAAACGATAATCTTTAGAACCATTACACAACAGAATAAACCAACCCAGACACACGAAATCGATATGCATCATGAAACCCAGAAAAGATTTGAGAAAACTAACATCCGCATCTAAAGGGTTTTTGATTTAGGTAGCTTCAGCCTCGGGATTTTGTTGTTTCCTTATTTCTGGCTCGGCGTAGATGCGTTCAAGCTCGTTTAGGGTTAGAAATATGACGATGCTGGAGGTTGAAGAAGATACAGGCTCGTTTAGGGTTAGAGAGAGAGAGAGAGAAACGAGAAAAGAGAGAAGAGAGGATTTTTTTTTTAGCTGCTGATCTAGTCCCAGATTATTTTGTGAGATGGTTTTGTGCTCAAGAGGGAAAATGAAATTGGAGAGGGAAAATGAAGAGGGGAAATGAAACTGAAGAGGGAAAATGAATTGTGTTGTTCAGGACCCTAAATTTTTATTAAGTGTTTAGGCGGTTAAGCTAAATTTAGCTTCCCGCTTATAGAAACTCTGTTATAGCATTAATCCAATGCTATCTTATGGTTTGGAATTTTCATAAACATCTACGACAGCATATCAGTAAACCGTGCTATGCAACAAATCCACACTGATAACCCACAATCCAAGCAAACAATGGTGCGCGTGGTTGCTCATGTTTTGACAAAGACAAAACGGCAATGGCTGCAATGATCTGACCAAGAGTGAGGGCTAGTTAGATGGAAATTCATAAGCCAAAATTCAAAGGAATTGTTCTGCGACGTATGCTTCTAGGATTGGATCGCATAAACAAAGAAGAAGAAGAAGCTGGAACAGACATTGTTGGAACAGTTGAAGGTCTCTCCTTCTCATTGCCAGCACTTGTGGGAATGTCAATGATGTGGTCGTTTGGGCTTAGATTCCCTTTGATTTTTAATAAGATTATGTTGGGAAATACCCATCTAAATTTGGCCCACTTTGCGAATACCACACCATGGAACTTAACCCGAGAGGTCCTGCTTAAACCCTAAAATGACCTTAAAAACCAACCACGAAGGATTATAAATTGATGCGATTTCAGGGTTTCGCACGCTCGATCCACGTTCAACTACAAACGCAAAGCTCATTCATAAGAAAGAAACTCACCCAGATTTTACCCCATAAAACTAGGGCATAACAAAAAAAACAAAAGCAAGATCGTAAATAGCAAAACCTACACTGGGCAAGATTTTTCTATTTACGAATTCGAACAACAGAACTTCGGCTTGGTAATACTTAATCGCTCTCTTATAGTAAGACTGACACATTACGTCGGTGTCATGAAGCCTGTAGCATTTTCAGCATGGTTATGTCGCAATTGCCCCTAGACAGCCGACGTGGCAATATCGCGCACAGTGCGCGTGTGAGTTTGTTTAAATGTTTAATTTGTTTAATTATTTTACTACTGATGATTTGAATGCGAGTGGGGATGTTCTAAAAGTTTCCCTATTTTTTAATCCATAATTTTAAAATAAACTGTTTAAACTTAAATATAAACGGGTAGAGTAATCGTTTTTACCTTTTTGGAAATTAAACGCGATTCTGGAGAGGATTTGCAGAAAGACGAAGAGGTTGTAAACTGTTCACTGTTCTTCATCGCAAAGACAGTTACGAACCTAGGGTTTACGGTTTCCGAGAATCAATGTCTACTCGGAGAGACAATGGTGACGGTTTTGCGAATTCCGGTAAAAAATTCTCAAAGTTTCAATTTTTTGGTTTCTGGTGTAAAGTCTGGAAGTTATGGAGGTTCAGCGGATTCTTTGAAACCCTATTTCGTATTAGAATTTCATAATTGTTAATCTAGTTTCGGTGCATGCAGAGTGAAATCGTATCGATTATCATTACGCCTTCTCGATTGGGTTTTGGGTTAGCTTTTCAATTTGAATTTGATGCTTGTAATAATCTAATTTGTGACTTGGCTCGAATAATTTCCTAGTTTCGGTTTTCTCTGTTAATTTCGTCTGGTTTTTTGATTCCCGCTTCGTTGTATGTATAAAAAATAAAAATTTGTTTGTAGGATGTAATTTTAAATCAGATATGAACATTCTATCCATGTATGGTCGTTCATAGAACAAATGATTGACTTGTTATTGGTTCTTGCACACAGTTAACCTTGACAAAGATTGCATCCCACCGTTTGAGCCAGATGACGATGTTTGCGACCCTCAGTTACCGGAGAGGTGGTTCTCTCGCAATCACTATCCAACAGGGAGGAAACTCCATTCCTATTCTAAAACTGACTATTTAGTGGAACTATCTCTTGCTCTCAAAGATCACAAGTTGGAGATGGACAAGATCATGAAGTCGCAGTTTGGGAAATTATTCGATATACCTTTGAGGCGGCTGACATTTTCGGGGCAATTGGTACATGGATTTCTCACACGTCAGCTGCAGTGTAATAGGCGTCACGAGCGTTGGTTTATATTCGGCCCTAAGCCGATCAAGTTCTCTTTAAGAGAGTTTTATCTTGTAACTGGATTGAAATGTGACCCCTACGAGAAAAGCAATTCGGAAGCGGCGGATAGGGTGGTAGAAGAAAACGAGGGTGAGGCCGTGAACCTTACCGATGAGCAGCCCATCGATGCACCGCAAGGTATGTGGGACCAAACTTATTCAGTATAGTGGGTACTAAGATGATTTAATAAACTATTTTTCTGCTTCTAAACAGTTGTTCCAAATCATTGGGACTCATTGATTGCGGGGCAGATGGGCAAAGACGGGAGTATAGATCAGCTCATCAACCATCTGAAATTTGGGGAAAAAATGGAGGGGGATACCAGGTTTCAGCTAGCCCTAGTCATACTTGCTGACGGTGTGGTTGCCATAGAGAATCAGTATGGAAAGGTTTCTCGGAAAACCGTTGAACTTGTCCAAGATGTGGAGAAGTTTTTATCTTATTCATGGGGCCGGAAGGCCTTTGAGTTAACAATGCTTAACTTCACGGATATGGTAAGGAATAAGGGAATGAAGGATAGGGTGAAAATGCCCTCGATAAGGATGCGAGGATTCCCGACAGCAATTCAGCTGCTTGCCCTTGAAACAATCCAGGAGCTACAGGCTAAGCTCCCATGTGCATCTTCTGAGCTAGACTTCACCCCTCGTTCCTGCAGTGGCTTGTATAAAAAGAAGACTATCGACTACAAAGATCTCATGAATGTGGAGAGCCTTCCCGAGGTATGATGCAGGATCATTTAGACCTATTTTAGTTTCCGGTGTGAACGTTCATAATTTCATATTTTTGCTATGAACGTCTATAAGACACATAAATATGCTGGTGTGAACGTATACATATTAGCTAGTTTTATGGGAGTTTAGTTGCTGTATACCTTGTTAATTGACAAATTTATGCTACCTTTGCAGCTTACTATAGATTCAATTCTTCATGTTTCCGATGAAAAAGTGGATCCCAAAACGTGGGAATGGGGTGATGATGATGAGGAGGAGGATGAGTGCATAGCTTATTTGGAGTCAGTACTGACAGAGGGGAATGCGTCCATACAGCTCAATCGTAGGTCTTGGCCCGGAGGAGACAGCTCGTGGCCTAGGGTGCCGACACCAGAGGAGATGGAAGTGTATGCGAAGAACAAAGAAGAGAAATAACGTAAGAAGAGTCAACCGAAGAGAAAGGGAAAGAAGAGATCCAGGAGCGATGATGACGATGGTGACGCATGTCACTCGCCCAAGAGGAACTGCTCTAGAATGGATGAAGGTTGGTGGGTTAAGGAGCGCAAGACGGTTATTGATGATACCGCGGCAGTGGCAGTTGGATGTACCAGATCTTTGTGGGTGAAAGAGTGGCGTCCGGAGATGGAGGCATATTTCAAGAGTGTAATTGACAAGCATTTAGAAAACAACAACTTAGTTAGGGTGGATAAGGCGGGGGAGAGGAGGAAGGAGCCTGGACAGGTGAGCCTTGATCCTAGTGGGAAAAAGAAGAAAGAAAGACGTGTTCATTTTGAAACAGAGGCGCCCAACGTGGTCTAGAACCCAACCATGAAGCCTTCCCGAACAGGTCGTGGTAGTGGTTGCGTTGTCCATATAGGACGTACTAGGTGTTCAGACTCCGTTGGAAGTACCATTAAAAAACAAAAAGAGAAGAAACTTACGGTAATGTTTGTTGTGAACCCGTAAATCTCGTTATGAACGTACATTTTTTATTATCTATTTATCCAAGTTTAAATATTTAATTCTTACATGAGGTTTTGTCGAAGGATTTTGTTGATGAAAGTCCCAAAACATCTCGTAAGGCGGCTCATAAACAGAAGAAGCCCAAGGCCAAACCTCGTATGAAGAAGAGAAAGTCTGCTCAGGTGCATGTTGTTGGGAATGTCCTGAAATCTATTGTACTTGCTCTAAGTGAAAGTCGTATAGTCGAGATGAGACAATCACATATCACTAGGAAATCATAATGCTTTGCTAGAAGTCACTTATGATCAATGAGTTGAGAACTCATTGCTAGTGTTATATGATCCTACAGGGTCACACACCTAAGCAAACTGGGCGTTAAAGACGAGGTTGATCATTAATGTAATGATCCAGTGAATGCATATGTGATATGCATTCGATATCAATGTTCTGGGACAGCATCGATCGTTGCAGAGAGTGCATCGATCGATGCACTCGCGGATTAATCAGATTAATTCGGTTTAATCGTTGGTTAATTCCGTTGTGGTTTAAGCCTACATATATAAGATATATGGTCGACCTAAACTCGTCCCTAACCTAATTCACAGCCACCAGAACATAGAAATAAACCTCTCTGGAGATTAGATCTCTGTAAGGCACTAGCATCCCTGCAGTCCAGTTTGTGTGCGTGTGGATACCAGTAGAGGCGCAGCATTTGAGGCGCTTCGTGATCTCGATTATCTGCTAATACTTCCGCTGCAAATCAACAGGTAAATCTGAGATCCCATAGATTCAATTATATGAACCTTAGATCCTAGGCTCGGAATTCAGACTAGGGTTGCTAATCCTGATTAGAACTGCAAGAAATTCCTTCAGTGGTATCAGAGCTTTAGGGTTCCATTGAATCTGTAGCATGTTGATTAGATTGGTTGAATCTGAATCTGTGTATGGTTGATACAAACTTGCTAAAATTCGTTTTCCTGAAAACATAGTTTAGGGTTCTGTTTCGAAAACGTTTAAGGGTTTTCTCGCATGGTGTCGATCGATGCCAATCCGGCATCGATCGATGCAGGGCGATAGCCCGAATAAAATTTAGGGTTTTTCGCATGGTGTCGATCGTTGCCAATCCGGCATCGATCGACACAGGGGGAAAACCCGAATAAAACTCAGTTTTCGCCTAGTGTCGATCGACACAAATGTTGTGTCGGTCGACACAAACCTCGCGAGATTGATGAATCGGTTCAATTGGATTGGACCGGTTATCAAGCTTGGTTAATGATGGTCGAACACTGTGAATGGTTTAATTGCGATTGGTTTGATTAGGTTAGCATCGACCGATGCTAATGTAGCATCGATCGACGCTGACCGGTATTCAAAACCGGATCAATTGGATTGATCGGTTATCGCGGATTGCTTTTGGTTATCCTGCATCGATCGACACTATAGTAGTGTCGGTCGACATCAGGCTTGATGATTAGGTTATTGAACCTGAAATCACAGAACCGAAGCAAGATGAATCAATTAATTATAAGAATTAAAACATAATAAAACTGAACGTTTTAAATGATTCCGTTCCTCAATCAAATATCAAGTGATACTTGATGTCTTTCCAATCTTGTCAACTGTCAAGACCCATTTAATTGTGCGATAGACTTGCAGTGCAAGATGTCCACAATTTCATGAGTAAGACAGAGGTAATCGTGTTGATGGACTTGCAGTGCAAGACGTCAACAATTACATGACTGAAAGGATTGGTTTACTTGGCTGGGCCGTCAAAATCGTTTTGGGCTCAGAGACATCAGGTGGATTGGACATAAGATGTCGATCCACAACCAAGAGTTATATTGGATATAACTAGCAAAGTTGTTGCTTACCTAGATAGCTAAATTTGGGTGATAGCCAGTGGCTCACTTAAGTTTAGTAAAGTATGGGTCTTGGATCATTATATTCATCTGAGGAAACATTGTTTGAATATAATGCGAGTTTTCTTAAAAGTTAAGATTTATCATCTCTTGAACATCATAACTAAACCTTTTTTTTTCCTTTCTTTGTTCTCAGCTATGACTAACACTCATAATAACTCTTTCCCCCTGCGATCCGTCCTTGAGAAGGACAAGTTAAATGGATCGAATTTTCTCGAATGGTATCGGAACTTGAGAATTGTTCTCAAGCAGGAGAAAAGGGACTATGTCCTAGAAACTGTTCTCCCTGAAAAACCGAGATCCAATGCTGCACATGCAGAAAGGAGTGCTTGGGATAAGCATTCCAATGATGTGGTCGATGTGAATTGTCTCATGTTGGCTACCATGAACTCGGACTTGCAGAAGCAATACGAGAACGTGGAGTCGCCAGTGGAGATGATTACTAGCCTGAAAAGCATGTTTCAGGAGCAAGCACGAACTGAGAGATACCAGACGGTTAAATCTCTCATTGAATGCAAGCTACCAAAGGACAGTCCGGTCAGTCCTCATGTCATTAAGATGATGGGTTATATTGATAACCTGGGGAGACTGGATTGTCCCATTAGCCAAGAGTTGGCTACTGATATCATTCTGCAGTCACTGCCGTCAAGTTATGATCAATTTGTTATGAACTATAACATAAACAACTTGACGAAGACGTTGACTGAACTGCATGGCATGCTCAAGACAGCTGAGCCTAATATCAAGAAGGGCACTCCTAATGTACTTATGGTACAAGGGGGTAAGAAGTTTAAGAAACTTGGCAAAGGCAAGGGAAAGGGCAAGGCAGTCCAGGTTGAGAACCAGGACACGCCTGCGCCAAACCCGAAGCCCAAGCCGGGCCCATCTGAGACTGATAAGTGCCATTACTGTAAAGAGCCTGGGCATTGGAAGAGAAATTGCAACAAATTCTTGGAAGAGAAGAAGAAGAAGAAGACTTTCGAGACTTCATCTTCAGGTATTTATGTTATAGAAGTAAATGTTACTACTTCTGGTTCTACTTCTTGGGTATTGGATACCGGCTGTGGTGCTCATATTTGTACAAATATGCAGGGCCTAAGCAACAGTAGGAAGTTGGAAAAGGGACAAGTGGACCTGCGCGTGGGGAATGGAGCAAGAGTTGCTGCATTAGCCGTAGGAACATATAACTTGTCTTTATCTTCTGGTTTGGTTTTAAAGCTTAATAATTGCTACTATGTACCTGCTATAAGCAGAAATATTATTTCCATTCCTATTTTGGATGTGGAAGGATATCAGTTTTCAATTAAGAATAAATGTTGTTCTTTTGATTACAATGATATATTTTATGGTAGCAGCCCATTAGAGAATGGGCTTTATGTTTTAAACCAAACTGCACCAATCTATAACATTAACACCAAGAGATTCAAATCAAATGACACGAATCAGACTTTTCTTTGGCATTGTCGTTTGGGCCACATAAACGAGAAACGGATCCAAAAGCTTCATAGTGATGGGCTTCTGGGCTCATTTGATTATGAATCATGTGAGAAATGTGAATCTTGTTTACTAGGCAAAATGACTAAGGCCCCTTTCAACAAATCAAATGAAAGGGCCAGTGACCTATTGGGCCTTATACATACAGATGTGTGCGGCCCAATGAGCACAAGTGCCAGAGGAAATTTTCGATACTTCATTACCTTCACTGATGATTTCAGCAGGTATGGCTATGTCTATTTAATGAGACACAAGTCGGAATCTTTTGAAAGGTTCAAAGAATTCCAAAATGAAGAACATAATCAACTTGGCAAAAGTATTAAGGCTCTTCGATCAGATCGTGGAGGAGAATACTTAAGCCAAGAATTCATCGATCATTTGAGAGATTGTGGAATTGTTTCACAACTCACTCCTCCTGGAACACCACAATGGAATGGCGTGTCTGAGAGGAGGAATCGGACTTTATTAGATATGGTTCGATCAATGATGAGTCTCTCAACTCTTCCATTATCCTTTTGGGGATACGCTCTAGAAACGTCTGCGTTTACACTTAATAGGGTTCCGTCAAAATCAGTTGCAAAGACACCACATGAGATGTGGACTGGAAATGTTCCAAGTTTGTCTTTCCTGAAGATTTGGGGTTGTGAAGCTTATGTTAAGCGATTAATTACATATAAGCTCGAACCCAAATCTGATAAGTGCTACTTCGTTGGTTATCCTAAGGAAACCAAGGCATACTACTTTTACAACCAATCCGAGAACAAAGTGTTTGTTGCTCGGAACTGCGTTTTTCTTGAGAGAGAATTTCTTTCCAAGAGAAACAGTGGGAGTAAAGTACAATGATATACCATGGATTTTAGGGATTTTAACCATGGTATATGTGTTATTTATCGAGTCTTTTACTATGTTTTAGAGTCTTTTCAGGTGTTTATTAGGTACAAGCACATTTGGAGCATATTTGATGATTTAGGCACTTTCTGGAGCTAATTGGAGTATTTGGCCGAGAGATAGAGTTCACTGTCCGAAACAGAGAAAGGTGTCGATCGTTGCATGCCTAGCATCGATCGATGCACCAGCGAGATGGGCCAAACGACGGTTTGATGAAGAATGATAAACATTTCAATTCTGCCCAGAAGTTCCTGATATTTACAAAGAAGCCCCAAAACGTGTTTTAGGTTATAAATAGAGTTTTTGAGCCATTGTTTAGGCTATGCTTCATAACTAAGTTTTATTCTCTTAGGAGATTTTAGGGGCTGGTTTTGTTCTCGAAAGAGACTTGATTTTGAACCCCAGTTCTTATTTGATTTTATGATATTTGGTTTTCTACTTATGATATCTTCTGTCCCGATGAATATGTCTGAGTAGATCACCTGTTAGGTTGAAGGATTCTCATTAAGGATTTCAGAGAATTATAGTTTAATTAATCTGTAGAGATTCATACCTGCTAGTTCTTTATCTAAGTTGTTCTTAATGCTTAATCTGAAGTAGCTAATCAGAGTTATGATGTTAGGTTGATTAATTCAACGGAAGTTGGTTAATTTAACTAGAAAGAATTTAGGTAAGCAATTAAACTGTTCGCAAACGGAAGTTTGGTTCAGGTTAATTGTGAACATATCAAACTTGGAATCAATGCTAGTTTAATCTGTTAGTTCTCGCAAACGGAAGTTTGGTTTACTGCACTTAGACTTAGAGGATTATCGCAAAGGAATTTGGTTAATTCTATATCAGTGTTTGAGTTCTAGAATAGTTATTGATTGGATCTAGATAGATTGATTGCTTGCGTTCCTGATTCCCTGAGAACTCCTGAAACCTAACGCTTCGCCTTCTTGCTCACAAACTCACTTGATTTACTTTGCTATTTTGTTACTGTTTTCACATCTGCTTCGCTTAATTTAATCTGAACTGCTATTAATCTATTGTGTGACTGAGAGTCCTCGTGGGATTCGATACCTTATATACTACGATTGCATTAACTGTGCACTTGCAGTAGAATAGGGAAAACTATACACCTATCAAGTTTTTGGCGCCGTTGCCGGGGACTCTTTGAGTTCACCTATAGATTTAGTACTAGGAATTAGACTAAGTATTCCTTTTAATTTTCTTGTTTACTCACGTTTTTGATTTTTGGATTCGCAGGGATTCGCATTGCATCGATCGTTGCTCACCTTGCATCGATCGACACAAGGCGAGAACAACGATACTGAGATCTGAGACGTTCAATAGGTTCCGCGCCATGGAACCTGTGATTCGAGAACCGCAGGAAAATGCTCAACCCGTAGAGGAAGAGCAACAGCTGGATCTACAAAGAGTTGTAGAGACGGCGCCTGTGGAGCCTGAAATTCGCCGATCCGAAAGGATCCGTCACGAACCCGAGAGATATGGATTTCTCGTAACCAATTGTCATGATTTGTTGATCATTGACAGTGACGAGCCAGCGAATTTTGAAGAAGCGATGATGAGCCCTGACTCCGAAAAGTGGCTGAAGCCGCTGAATCCGAAATGGGATCCATGACACAGAACCAAGTATGGACTTTGGTTGATTTACCCGATGGTGCAAGACCCATTGAGTGTAAATGGATTTTCAAGAAGAAAATTGATGTGGATGGAAATATTCAGATATATAAAGCAAGGCTAGTGGCAAAAGGTTTCAAACAAATTCATGGTATTGACTATGAAGAAACCTATTCACCTGTCGCCATGCTTAAGTCCATTCGGATTCTCCTAGCAACAGCAGCTCATTATGACTATGAGATCTGGCAGATGGACGTGAAAACAACTTTCCTTAATGGAATTCTGGAAGAGGATGTGTACATGACACAACCCGAAGGTTTCATCGATCCAAATGCAGCTAGGAAAGTATGCAAGCTTCATCGATCCATTTATGGATTGAAGCAAGCATCTCGGAGTTGGAATCTTCGTTTTGCTGAAGCAGTCAAAAAGTTTGATTTCATCAGAAGCGAACAAGAACCATGTGTTTACAAGAAGACTAGTGGGAGCGCAGTTGCATTTCTCGTGTTGTATGTAGATGACATACTTCTTCTCGGAAATGACATTCCGTTGTTACAGTCTGTTAAGACTTGGCTCGGAAGTTGTTTTTCAATGAAAGACATGGGAGAAGTGTTGGAATTATGTCCAGTAATCTCTGTACTGTCTCTAGAAAGTAAGAGTATGTCAATGATCAGACATAAGTCATATAATACTGGGGGTCATGATGGCTTGCTAGAGTCCGCTCATGATCTATAAATCATGGATTTATTGCCTTTATTATATGATCCCATATGGGTCACACGCCTAAGCTAACAGGAAAATGTGTAGGAACGGTTTAGCAGAAGTACGGTAAAAGTGCTAGGCATTTACTGTGCTTAGAGAGATAGAAGGAATTGGGCCCAAAAGCCCAAAAGGAACTAGGCATAAGTTTTATGATTAAAACTTAACCTAGCCACCTAATTTCCCTAAGCCTCCTGCGCCAACTCTCTCTCTCTCTGCGGCCTCCCTCCTCTTCGGTCTAGCAGCCAATTTCCTGTGCGTGCGTGTGTGAGCCTTTGGAGGAACTATCTCTTGGTGGTTCTGCTGATCTCTGACCCGTACCTCCTCTTTCCGCTGCATAACAAGGTAACAGGTGAGATCCTTTATGATTCTGCAAGAGAACCTAGATCTGGCATGTTTAGTAGGATCAATTAATCTGATAATTGAACCAGGAAACACTAAACGAATCCTTCAGTGGTATCAGAGCCATTGGTTCTGTTAGGATTTCTTGTTTAGAATCATGTTTAGGTTGTTTAGAAGTGTTTGAATCAATCTATTGATAAGAAAAACACTTAAGAAACAAAGAATTAAAACCTAAACTAACTAGAAATCGCATGATCCGATCTATATGAATCGGTATGCGTCGGAGTGTTGATCGGTTTCGGATCACACGTCCGGATCGTTTGATGCACAAACCGATCATGGATCGGGTTGTGTCGTCCATACGATCGTCGACATGGGCGAGCGGCGGGCCAATCGGACATGACGCACGGACGGATCAAGGATCGCGTCGCGTGGTCGATCCGATCAGCCGAGAGACGCACGATCAACGGATGGACCGATCGATCGCACGATCGCGAGAGATCGACCGCGATCGCGTCTCGGCCAAGCCCACACCGTCCTGCTTCCGTCCCGCTATCGTCCGCGATCGAGAGATGGGCCGATCCCGGATCGTGTCCCGTCCGTGCGTCGCGTGAAGCTTCGGTTGGTGATCGCATTCGGTTCGGTTCGGTTAATGGTTCGGTTTAAAACTTGATTAAAAATTAATCGTCACGGTTTAATAAACAGACTTAATAAAATTTATTAAGTTCTGGTTAAACCGGGATAAGAAATCCAAAGTCGAAAAATTGGATTTAGTGCCTAAACCAGTGGTTTTCTAATTTGATTTGGTTGGACCAAATAAATTGAGAAAATCCGGTTTAGTAAATAACCGGTTGACAATTGTGGTCATCGTAGTAATTAATTTTGGTTAGACAATTTTAATGAACCAGACCGGTTATGTCATTTAATTGGACAATTGGGTTATGTCTTGGACATGGACCAATTCTTGGGCCTCGGGCCAAGAAGTTAAAACAATTGGGCCAATTATTTGAGTCTTATTCTTCAGATTATTTTAAAATTCATTTAATTATTAAAATTTGATTTTAAAATTAATCAGTTTCCAAAATCTGAAATTAGAAAGTTTCTTAGAATAGAAGTTTCTAGATTTGCATGTTTTGGATATTTAGGAAATTTCTATAGTTAGAAAGTTTCCAATTTTAGGAAGTTTCCAATTTTAGAAAGTTTCCAAAATTAGTAGGTTTCCAAAATGAAAGTTTCCCAAAATAGTAATCTTCTATTTTGGGATGAAATTTTAATAAACCTACAAACCTCAAATAATATCAAGCGTTGGATGTCTTGTCCAGTCTATGTCAGCTGTCGAAGCCCATTCAATTGTACTCATGGCCTTACAGTGTGAGGGTGTCTACTTTTTGCGTGGGTAAGACGGTTTGTGATTCATAAATGTCATTGGGAGTCCCAGACATTAGTGATTACATGACTGTATAGTCTGGTTTTCTTGACTAGGCCATCGGGAGTCCCGGGCCTTGAGACATCAGAGTGGATTGGGCCTCGGGCCCAGATTCACAACCAAGAATTATATCACGGATATAATTAGCCGAGATAGGGCTTACCGATATAAGCTAAGGTTGGGTGACGGCCAGTGGCCCACTTTAATCTTAGTTATATGTGGATCTTGGAATCATTATATTCTATTGAGGGTAACTGATGTTATTGAATATAATGCGAGATTAATCATATTAAATATAATACGAGATTAATCATTTTGAACATATTAACTAAAATCCTTTTATCTTATATTTCAGCTATGACTACTACAAGCACTCAAAACACATTCTCAATCCGGTATGTTCTCGAGAAGGAGAAGCTGACTGGAACAAACTTCCTGACGTGGTCAAGGAACTTGAGGCTGGTCCTCAAGCAGGAGAAGAAGGATTATGTCCTTCGTGATCCCCTCCCCGAGAGGCCTCCTAACAATGCCGCCAGGACTCTGCATAATGCTTGGGAAAAGCATTCGTCAGATGAAAATGATGTCTATTGCCTGATGTTGGCGACCATGACTGCTGAGCTGCAAATTCAGTTCGAGAGTGTGTTGTCGCCCATCGAGATAATGGCAAGCCTGAAATCGCTTTTTCAGGAGCAGGCAAGGACTGAGAGGTTCCAGACAGTTAAGAACCTCTTAGACTGTAAGTTGGCTGGAAATGCGGCAGTGAGTCCTCATGTCTTGAAGATGATGGGTTATCTCGATCATCTTCAGAAACTCGACTGCCCTATCAGCCAGGAACTTGCCTGCGACATCGTTCTGCAGTCTTTACCTGCAAGCTATGATCAGTTCATCCTGAACTTCAATATGCATGGCTTGAGTAAGACATTGCCTGAGCTTCACGGAATGCTCAAGACTGCAGAGCCCAACTTGAGGAAAGCCAAGGACCCCAATGTGCTTATGGTGCAAAAGGGCAAGGGCTTTAAGAAATCCTCTGCCAAGGACAAGGGAAAAGCTAAGGCTGTTCAAGTCTCGGACAAGGACACGCCAAAGCCCAAGCCCAAGTCCAAAGCTGGGCCAACTGACATATGCAGGTTCTGTAAAGAACCAGGGCATTGGAGGAGAGAATGTAAGAAATTCCAGGAAGGTCTAAAGGAATTAAAGAAGAAGACTCTGGAGACTTCTTCATCAGGTATTTTTGTTATAGAAGTTAATACAACTACTTCTGATAATACCTCATGGGTTATGGATACTGGTTGTGGGGCTCATATTTGTACTAATATGCAGGCACTCAGCAACAGTAGGAGGCTGAAGCAAGGACAAGTGGAGCTACGAGTTGGGAATGGAGCGAAAGTTCCTGCACTAGCTGTAGGCACATACTTGTTGTCTTTACCTTCGGGATTGGTTTTAGAACTCAATAATTGTTATTTTGTACCTGCGATAAGCAGAAATATTATTTCAATTTCTTTGTTGGATTTGGAAGGTTATGATTTTTCAGTTAAGAATAAATTATGTTCCTTCAATCGCAACAATTTGTTCTATTGTTGTGCCCCTCTTACGAATGGGCTTTACATACTTGATCAATCCGCGCCAATTTATAACATTGATACCAAACGGTTCAAACCTAATGAGGAGAACCGAACGTTTCTATGGCATTGTCGTTTAGGGCACATCAGCGAGAAACACATCAAGAGGCTCCATTCGAATGGACTTCTTGGCTCATTTGACTTTGAGTCATGTGAGAAATGTGAATCCTGCATGATGGGCAAAATGACACGGGCCCCCTTTAATAAACCTAACGAGAGGGCCAGTGACTTATTGGTCTTGATACACACTGATGTGTGTGGCCCAATGTCCACAAATGCAAGAGGAAACTATCAGTACTTCATTACCTTCACTGATGATTCAGAGAATTCCAAAATGAAGTACAGAACCAACTTGGCAAAAGCATTAAGGCTCTTCGGTCCGACCGAGGAGGAGAATACTTAAGCCAAGAATTCAGTGATCATCTGAGAGAGTGTGGGATCGTATCCCAACTCACTCCTCCTGGAACACCACAATGGAATGGTGTGTCTGAGAGGAGAAATTGGACCTTATTGGATATGGTTCGATCTATGATGAGTCACACAGACCTTCCAATATCCCTTTGGGGATATGCTCTGCTAACAGCAGTGTTCACTCTAAATAGAGCGCCATCAAAAGCAGTAGCAAAGACACCATATGAACTATGGACTGGAGAAGCTCCAGTGCTGTCTTATCTTAGAATTTGGGGTTGTGAAGCCTATGTCAAGAGATTGATCTCTGACAAGCTTACACCAAAGTCTGATAAATGCTACTTCATTGGTTATCCGAAGGAAACCAAGGCTTATTACTTCTATCTACGATCCGAGAACAAGATTTTTGTTGCCCGGGATTGTAATTTTCTTGAGAGGGAGTTTCTCTCTAAGAAAGACAGTGGGAGTAAGGTACTGCTTGAAGAAATTCAAGATGAACAGGATACTGCTCAACCTAATGAGGAAGAGCAGCAGGAGGACCTACAAGAAATTGTAGAGCCTGAATCTGTAGTAGCTGAAGTTCGAAGATCCGGGAGGATCCGTCACGAACCCGAGAGATATCAAGGATTCCTCGTGACTAACTGTCATGATCTTCTGATCATTGATGGTGATGAACCATCGAACTTCAATCAAGCCATGATGGGCCCAGATTCCTCTAAGTGGCGTAAGGCCACAGATTCCGAAATGGACTCCATGTCGGTCAACCAAGTGTTTTCGTTGGTTGATTTACCCGCTGGTGTAAAAGCCATCGAGTGCAAATGGATCTTCAAGAAGAAGATTGACGTGGATGGAAATGTCCAGATTTATAAAGCCAGGTTGGTGGCAAAAGGTTTCAGACAAGTTCACGGTGTGGATTACGATGAAACCTATTCCCCAGTGGCTATGATGAAATCTATTCGGATTCTACTAGCAACTGCAGCTTTTCATGATTATGAAATTTGGCAGATGGACGTAAAAACCGCCTTCCTGAATGGTATTCTGGAAGAGGATGTGTATATGACACAACCTGACGGTTACATAGATCCAAAGAATGCTGGGAAAGTATGCAAGCTTCATAAATCCATTTATGGATTGAAGCAAGCATCGAGGAGCTGGAATCTTCGTTTTGATGAAGCGATCAAGCAATTTGACTTCATCAGAAACGAAGAAGAACAATGCGTGTATAAGAAAACTAGTGGGAGCAAGATAGTATTTCTTATTCTGTATGTCGATGACATACTGCTTCTCGGAAATGACGTACCAATGCTAAAGTCGGTGAAGGACTGGCTTGGAAGTTGTTTTTCCATGAAAGACATGGGTGAAGCCGCATACGTTCTTGGAATAAGGATCTACCGGGATAGATCTAAAAGGCTGATAGGCTTGTGTCAAGATTCATACATTGACAAAGTCCTGCATAGATTCAGCATGGCAGATTCCAAGAAGGGCTTCACGCCAATGGTACATGGCACAACGCTAAGCAAGAAGCCGAGCCCTACGACGGCTGCTGAGCTTGAGCGCATGAAGAATATTCCTTATGCATCTGCAATAGGATCTGTCATGTATGCCATGATCTGTACTCGTCCTGATGTTGCTTATGCATTGAGCATGACGAGTAGATACCAGTCAAATCCAGGTGAAAACCATTGGATTGCCGTCAAGAATATCCTGAAGTATCTAAGACATACTAAGGATAAGTTCTTGGTGTACGGTGGAAGTGATGTGCTTGAAGTCAGTGGATTCACGGACGCAAGTTTCCAGACAGACCAAGATGATTTCCGGTCACAGTCCGGTTATATCTTTTGTCTGAATGGCGGTGCAATCAGTTGGAGAAGCTCCAAGCAAGACACCGTTGCTGATTCCACTACAGAAGCTGAATATATCGCCGCTTCAGAAGCAGCGAAGGAAGCTGTTTGGATACGAAAGTTCATTATTGAACTAGGTGTGATACCAAATGCGGCTGAGCCTCTGGCACTGTTTTGTGATAACAATGGTGCTATTGCTCAGGCAAAGGAACCAAGATCACACCAGAAATCCAAGCATGTTCTAAGAAGATTTCACTTGATACGTGACATCATTAATAGAAAGGAAGTCAAGATCAGCCGAGTTCAGACAGATGATAACGTCGCTGATCCATTGACAAAGCCACTCCCAAGACCTAAGCTCGAGTTCCTGACTGAAGCTGTAGGCATTAGAGACATTGAAATGTAGGTAGTGATTGGTAGAGAGACTGTAGAGGCTGTAGCCTTTTTCACAGTCTTCACAGTATTTTTTTTACCAAACATGCTTTAACTCCCTTTTTTTTCTCTACAGTCTTTAAAGTCACTTTTTCTCTTAAAAGGCTATTTGCTGTTGTTTTTTTAAAAGTCTCTTATTTCTGACTGTTAGAACTTTATACCTCATAATAATTAAAAAAGAAAATGAATAATCCACTTCCGTTAGACAAAATATGTCTGACTTTTGTTTTGACAAAATCAAAGCATACTTTTATCTTCGTTGATCCTATCTATTGCACTATAAATCAGAATTTTACTAATAATCCACAACTTTTACAAAGTCAATACTTCTATTATTAGTATAATGAACTTATTGTTGACATTATTTTACGATCAAGAACCATTCAACCTAAAAAAATAAAACAAATCATCAAATACTATTTTTAGAAATCACAAAATCATTATAAATACACACCCAAAGTTTTCTAAAAACTTACCCACTCAACAGGTACAATAATCTAACTATGCTTTTGTCTCCATATTTTTTTCTTATCTAATTAATAGATAGTTATTAGATTTATATGTATAATATTTTATTAATTTAAAATAATTTTTGTTTCAGAAATGTCGTCGTCATCGTCTTTCCGTAAGGTAATATAGACATATTTTATAATTTTATATATTTATTATGTTATACTAATATATCTATATTTTTGTTTGTTTAATATTTATAGAAAAAGATCACATGGAGCGATAATAACACTCATACTTTTCTTGAGTTGTTTATTTCTCAACAAGAAGAAGAGAATTGGAAAGAAGTGCATTTAACAAAAGAAGGAAAAGAGAAATTGATTGACAAATTTCATGAGGCAACAGGATATAAGCTACTCTGGAAAAATTTAAAAAATCATTACGATAATCTTAAAATGTGGTATAATGCATACCAAAGATTAAGCAGAAAAACTGGAGTTTATGTCAATCCTAAGTTGCAATCAAAGAAGCGTTATTATTGGCCATATTTTAAGGGGTTTATCGGTGCAATTGATGGAACGCATGTACCTGTTATGGTGTCTGGACGAGATCAAAGAAGATACTGGAATAGACATGGACATCCAACAATGAACATCCTTTCCATATGCGATTTGGACATGTTGTTTACATATATTTATGTTGGTATTCCAGGATCTGCACATGATGCAAAAGTTCTTTCGCTTGCTATGGACGATGATCCTAATTTTCCTCATCCACCGGAGGGTAAATATTACTTTGGAGATTCGGGTTATGCATTACGTCGTGGTTTTCTTTGTCCATACAGAGGAGAGCGCTATCACCTAAATCGGTTTGTCGACCAACCAGAGAAAAATCATAGAGAATTGTTTAATCGTCGTCACTCATCAGTTAGATCTGTTATCGAGAGAACTTTTGGTGTTTGGAAAAAGAAATGGCGTATTGTGAAAGATGAAGCTAGATATACAATATCTACTATGCGAAAAATTGTGGTAGCAACCATGACCATTCACAATTACATTCGCAAATCAAATATTGTGGATCCCGATTTCCAATCGGTAGAAGAAAATGCGAATGGACATGCTATCAATGAGGACGACACTCCGAACACAGTAGAAGAAGATATTAGTTCGAGACAATACATGGAAGAGTGCGAGATGAAATTGTCAACGCAACGTGGGCTAGTTGTCGTTAGTTTTTTTTTATCTTAATAGATTTTTTTGTTTAATAAATTTTGGCTTTAGTTAAATTTTAATAATTAATAAATTAAATTTCTAATATAAATTATTTTAGGCATTCTTTATTTTTTTGCTGCAAAAATTAATATCTAACTATAATAATAAATTATAATAACATTTTTTATTTTATTTAACCAAACAAATAATAATTCATTGCTATTTTTAGACAAAAACAATCAAGTGCTAAAGACTACAGTGGATCTACAAATTATTTAAAACAATCAAACACTATAATTAGAAAATAACTGAAAAATTATAAGTTTCATAACAATGATAACATATAAATTTTATTAAAATATTGACACATATATTTAAGTTTGATTTAATTTATAATTTTTAATGAAAAAAATATTATTCAAAGTACAGTCACAGCTTATACAGTTTTTGTTAACAATCAGGCTTTTAAATTTTTTTAAAGTTACAGTCACAGTTTTCACAGCCAAAATCTCTACAGCCAAAATCTTACAGTCACAGCCCACAGTCACAGTCCGTACCAATCATAGCCGTAATCTAAATTTGAGTGGGAGTTTGAGGGCTTTATTTAGTTATTTGATATGTTCTTGTAAAACATTTTAAGATGTTTAATAAATTATTATTTCAAGATTATTTTAACTGTGATGAAATAATCGTTCCAAAATGATATAAACCATTTTATAGGTCATCGAAGTAAGTGACTTGATCTTGAGTCATCAAAGTCATTTAGCTTGATCATGAGACCCTATATTTGATAGATGGCTTATATCATCGTGTCCCTAGTCGAAGGTTGTTGAAATTGGAACACCAACAACCGCGTGAGACTAGATTGGTATGTGACTTATGACAAAGTCTCAGGATGTCATAGATGCACGACATCAAAGTCAGTACATAGGTGTATGTTGGGGTACATACGACCGGACAAGACCCGATTATAAGAACTCTTCAGGATATTTATATCTGTGTCATAAGAGATTCTTACTACGACTATAGAGTATAGTCCTTAGACCTGAGTTCGCATGCATGTGACTGCACATGAACTAATGCGCTTTGATCATTGTCTAATGCTGTCGTTAAGCGATAGTTATAAGGACCTTGTTTGGGTGTATTATGAAATGAGTAGTTTACAGTGATGGAACAAGACGGGATTTGTCCCTCCAATATAAATGGAGTGAATATCTCTAGGCCAATCGGAGATTTGAATACTGGAAAATGCATGGCCATGCTCAAACGGACTTTCCGAGTCGTTTGGATTGTCAGTATCAAATCAGAGTCCGATGAACAAGATTAGGCTTTATAAGGATGACACTAATCTTGCCTTATGACTAATCGAGATATTGAGACAAAAGGATTATGAATACAGAGATTCCAGTTCAAGTGGGAGATTGTTGGAAATATGTCCAGTAATCTCTGTACTGTCTCTAGAAAGTAAGAGTATGTCAATGATCAGACATAAGTCATATAATACTGGGGGTCATGATGGCTTGCTAGAGTCCGCTCATGATCTATAAATCATGGATTTATTGCCTTTATTATATGATCCCATATGGGTCACACGCCTAAGCTAACAGGAAAATGTGTAGGAACGGTTTAGCAGAAGTACGGTAAAAGTGCTAGGCATTTACTGTGCTTAGAGAGATAGAAGGAATTGGGCCCAAAAGCCCAAAAGGAACTAGGCATAAGTTTTATGATTAAAACTTAACCTAGCCACCTAATTTCCCTAAGCCTCCTGCGCCAACTCTCTCTCTCTCTGCGGCCTCCCTCCTCTTCGGTCTAGCAGTCAATTTCCTGTGCGTGCGTGTGTGAGCCTTTGGAGGAACTATCTCTTGGTGGTTCTGCTGATCTCTGACCCGTACCTCCTCTTTCCGCTGCATAACAAGGTAACAGGTGAGATCCTTTATGATTCTGCAAGAGAACCTAGATCTGGCATGTTTAGTAGGATCAATTAATCTGATAATTGAACCAGGAAACACTAAACGAATCCTTCAAGAAGCCGCGTATATTCTTGGAATAAGAATCTATAGAGATAGATTAAACAAGTTGATTGGACTTTGTCAAGACACTTATATCGATAAGGTCTTACACAGGTTTAGAATCCAAGATTCCAAAAAGGGCTTCATACCAATGTCTTATGGCATAAGTCTCAGCAAGAAGCAGTGTCCTGAGACACCTGCTGAGCGAGATCGCATGAGTCGGATTCCCTATGCCTCGGCGTTGGGATCCATCATGTATCCCATGCTCTGTACTCGTCCAGATGTTGCTTGTGCTTTAAGCATGACGAGTAGATACCAATCGGATCCAGGTGAAAGTCACTGGACAGCAGTCAAGAATATTCTGAAGTATTTGAGAAATACTAAAGATAAATTCTTGGTGTATGGAGGAAGTGATGAGCTGGTAGTAAGTGGTTACACAGACGCAAGTTTTGAGACAGACAAAGATGATTTCCGATCGCAATCTGGTTACATCTTCTGCCTGAATGGCGGTGCAGTCAGCTGGAAGAGTTCCAAGCAGGACACTGTAGCAGATTCCACAACTGAAGTTGAGTACCTCGCTGCTTCTGAAGCGGCAAAGGAGGCTGTTTGGATCAAGAAGTTCATCACTGAACTTGGTGTGATTCCTAGCATTTCTGAGCCAGTGGCTTTGTATTGTGACAACAATGGAGCCATTGCGCAAGCAAAGGAACCTAGATCACACCAGAAATCCAAACACATAGAAAGGAGATATCACCTTATCCGTGATATTGTGAATAGAGGAGATGTGAAGATCAGCAGAGTCCCTACGGATGAAAATGTTGCTGATCCACTGACCAAGCCCCTCCCAAGGCCTAAGCATGAGTTTCATACTACTGCTGTAGGCATTAGATTTCTTAAGATATGATCTTGTTTTCAGTGGGAGTTATATTTGGTTTTTAGTTATGACTTGATGTTCGTAAAACATAATTTGGTTATGTTATTTTAATGAAAATGTTTCAGCATTATTTAATTGTGTTATTAAATAATTGTCCCAAAGTAATTTATGACATTTTATAGGTTATCAAGTATGTGACTTGATCATGAAACCCTATGAGAAACAAATGACATAAATTATAAATGGTCCCTAGTCGAGGTTGTTAAAATGGGATACTAACAACCACGTGAGACTAGTATGTGAGGTGACTGATGACTATGTTTCATGGAGTCATTTAATAAGTGTATTAAAATCAATCACATAGATTTGTGTTAGAGAACACATGATCGGACTTGACCCGTTAATGAGAACTCTACAAGATGTTATATGAGTGTCATAAGAGTTTCTCATTACGACTAAAGAGAGTAGTCCTTAGACCTGAGTTCATCATGTCCTCTCTTATATGGATTGGTTCGTCTTGACTTTGTCAAACGTCAGCCGTAACTGGTGATCATAAAGACACTGATTAGGCGTATCATGAAATATAAAAGAGACATGGATGGAACAAGATGGGATTTGTACCTCCTATATAACAGGAGTTAAATATCTTTGGGCCTATCGAAGATTTGATACTGGAAATGCGTGGCCGCGCTCAAACGAGGTGATTGTCAGTCGTTTGTTTTCGGGATTCGATAAACGTGATCTGGCTTAACAAGGATGACACAGTTCTTGCCTTATGCTAGATTGAGATATAGCTACAAAGGGATTAAAGGAATAGATGATTCCATTACAAGTGGGAGATTGTTGGGAATGTCCTGAAATCTATTGTACTTGCTCTAAGTGAAAGTCGTATAGTCGAGATGAGACAATCACATATCACTAGGAAATCATAATGCTTTGCTAGAAGCCACTTATGATCAATGAGTTGAGAACTCATTGCTAGTGTTATATGATCCTACAGGGTCACACACCTAAGCAAACTGGGCGTTAAAGACGAGGTTGATCATTAATGTAATGATCCAGTGAATGCATATGTGATGATCCAGTGAATGCATATGTGATATGCATTCGATATCAATGTTCTGGGACAGCATCAATCGTTGCAGAGAGTGCATCGATCGATGCACTCGCGGATTAATCAGATTAATTCGGTTTAATCGTTGGTTAATTCCGTTGTGGTTTAAGCCGACATATATAAGATATATGGTCGACCTAAACTCGTCCCTAACCTAATTCACAGCCACCAGAACATAGAAATAAACCTCTATGGAGATTAGATCTCTGTAAGGCACTAGCATCCCTGCGGTCCAGTTTGTGTGCGTGTGGATACCAGTAGAGGCGCAGCATTTGAGGCGCTTCGTGATCTCGATTATCTGCTAATACTTCCGCTGCAAATCAACAGGTAAATCTGAGATCCCATAGATTCAATTATATGAACCTTAGATCCTAGGCTCGAAATTCAGACTAGGGTTGCTAATCCTGATTAGAACTGCTAGAAATTCCTTCACATGTTTCACCACCGGATTTGCCGGATAACTTACCGTCGGCTGAACGGAAAGAGGGTATCGCGAAGATCCCTTCGGATGGAGATGGTAAGCGAAGGAGTCATATAGCTGTACAGACTTTGAAGCGGAAGAAGTTTGATAATGAGGTGCTGGGGAGGGTATATACTCATATTTACGTACATAATTTCAGCACGTAATTTGTGAACGTTCATGTTTATTTGTGAACGTGCATTAATGAATATATGAACATTCACTCGGCAGGAAGATGTCCCGGATGACACCGCCCCGGTCGATGAAGGGAATAAGGCGGTAGATAATCTTCCTTCCGCTAAATATTTTGAGTGTGTTGGAACATCTCAGACTTCTGGGAAACCTAGAAAACGCGAAAAACATATCCATGAAATATTTTCGAAGAAGAAGAAGAGTTCTGAAGCCTCGGCCGAGAAGGTAATTTTGGCTGGCGAAACGGCGCCGGACCAAGTGGAGAATGCAGAAAATTTGGACTCTTCGTCGGGTTATGACCAAACGACGGAGCCATGTGCCGCAACCACGGCTGAGGAAATCGTCCATGATGCCATGATGGAAATGGTATAGATTACAACTATGTCTATGAACTAAAACCCAAATCAATGAACGTACATATTTCTGTTAACACATTTGTTTTGCAGCGCGTAGCTGCTACAATTGTCGGCAAGTCAGTGGGGTCAGAGGCAACTATAGTGAAAACAAATCTGCAGATCCCGTGATCAGAACAACAGACGGAGAAAACATTAAAACCCCCATGGCGGATACGGTATATGTTTGTGAACAATTAGGTGCATCTATGAACGATCAAACAATTATATGAACATTCATATTATTGTGGACATTTTCTTTTGCAAGGCACAGCCGCCACAACTGCCGGAAACCCTCAGGGGTTAGAGGGTAGTTTACACGAATCATCTGTGCCGGATCAGGTGATCACAACCCCAGAGGGAGGTGCGACACAAACCCCCATGGCAGATACGGTATATGTTTGTGAATAATCAGGTGCATCTATGAACGATCACACAATTATATGAACATTCATATTCTTGTGGACATTTTGTTTTACAGGGCGCAGCCGCCACAACTGCCGGAAACCCTCAGGGGTTAGAGGGTAGTTTACACGAATCATATGTACCATGGTGCGGAGTGTACTTGTAGTTTTGATTGGAACGAGGAATACGTGTGCGAACATTGTTTCGCACGTAGTGTTGCCGTGAGGGTTTGGCTTATGTGGTGAACGAGCATTAGACGTGTACTGAACCCGTGAACGTTCATCCGATATGAATATTAATTTAAAATACTTGTATTAATCGTTCATTCATCAGTAAAAGGAAGTTGGAGAAACAGTACCTAATGATGTACGATCATAATATGGACTTGACTGGTTTTTTGTTCTAAAATTAGTTTCTGCTTTGACTTACGTAAACTTAGTGCGCTTCAATAACTACTACTATTAATGGTAATGTGGGGCCTAAGTTTTGCAGGGTAATTGTCGCCATTAATATGGGAAAATTTAGTGGGTTAAAGTCTAGTCGATATTAACTACAACTACTAACATATCTCCATCTACCATCTCAAGAGAGAATTATGTATATAGTAATAAAATCTGTTACTGGTATATGTCACATCATGCTTCATTTATGATCACGCCCTTTTTAAGTATAAATAAGGTTTTATTAGCACACGTTTATCAGCACATCCTTCCCTCCTTATCCATTTCATGTTGATTCGGTGTGGTAAGTCAATATGCGTCAACCACCAGAACCACTCCAACTTGACGTCATCCACCGGGTCGCTCAATCTAGTGACATAGTTGACTTCTTGTCTATTGGTTCTGTATGCAAAAATTTCTATGATCTGGCCCACTCGCCGGAGGTACTAAAGTCGGCAAATCTCGACCACTTTAAGTTCAGAGCGACGTACGTCCGCATAGGGAGCACGGGCAGGGCTTTCTTTGAGAGGTAACACAACATCTACGAGCAATATTTCTAGTTTATTATACTTCCCACTGACATAACCATCCCTATATACATGTCGCAGATGTCTTCTAGCAGGAAATCCAACGGCTATCCTGATGGAAGGCGTTCGTGTTGCCTTCGTCGAGTGGGATTGCGAGAGGGGAATTAGCATTTTACAACAAGGCCTCACGACATGTCCATACAACGTGCTAGCGAGAGGAATGTGCGAGTTGATGAACGGAAGGTCAGACCAAGGGTCTGACATCTTGGAGAGCTTGCGTTGGTGGGAAGATATAGTATTTACATCGGGGCTTGGGCTCTGGATTGTGGCCGCGGTATCGGCTATGAGGGACAGGGATCCACTAAGACTCGATGGGGGGTTCTTCAGAAGGTACAAGACTCCAAGATATCACGAGGAAAATTGTGAATGTGATTTTGATATCAACGGGTGGTTCTCATGCACACACTGTTTCGCTCGAAGCGTATCTATCAGGCTCATGCTCATGTGGTAAAACTTGCACGTTTTCAGAATGAATCGGCTTAATTATCTAAATATTTTGGTAACTAGTGAACGCCCACGAAGCCTCTTATACGTTCACAGATTGTAACATAATTACTCCGTTGTAGAAGATGGTGTTTCCTTCGATGTAAACCTTATGTTTGTCATATTTCTACATGTTTGTTGATAAAATTTGCAGTAAATAGTCAACCCTAAATGCATGAAATAGTAGGCTGGTCTAATTTTAGCGTACAATACTTTTTATGGACGTTCATAAACGTTTACTTTGGTAATGTCAACTAATTCGGTATCTCCACTGTCAAACAAAAGTAAATGCGCAATTACGAAGGCTATCAATTGCATGTCCCTTAATTTTTATGGGCTAATTATAGCCATCAATAAGTAGTAAATAAAGTGGTTTGAAGTCAAATTGGTATTAACGACACTTACTATCTTACCTCTATCTTCATATAAATATGGTATTTAAATTTGTTGTAGGTATATGTCAAATCATGTAAAAATATTAGTGACACTCCATTGGTTATAGACACTCCCTCGAAACGGGAGTAGAATCTACCTTATAACCACTCCTTTTGTATAAATAAGGTAGGTTTTCTGCCAGGGATGACAAACTTAAACCGGTTATACCAATTGAATTCTACTTATCTCTACGAATAATGCTTCTTTTGCCTCAACCGCTCCAACTCGAAATCATAGAACGTCTAGCGAGGTCCAGACACATCGTTGATTTGACTTCCTTTCCATTGGTTCAGCCAACAAACTTATGAATCAGTACACTCGTTTACCAGAAGTTCTGAAGTTGACAAACATAGACCACTTTATGTTCAATGCCGTATACGTTTGTATGAGTAGCACGGGCAGGGCTTTCTTCCAAAGGTAAACAGACTTGTTACATTAGTTGTCCCCTAACCGATTTGATATTTTATTTATGGAGAAGAAACAACAAAAAACCCCATACTTTGGCCCTACTTTGAAAGGTGCCTAGACGCTGGAAATCCCACGGCATTCCTCATGGAAGGGGTCCGTGTGGCTTTCCTTGAACGTGATTGTGATAGGGCCATAACCATTTTGAAACGAGGCCTCACTTCATGTCCATACAACGTTCTAGCCAGGGGAATGTGCCATCTAATGGTAGGTAGGTCTGACGAGGGCTCAGATATCTTGGAGACATTGCGTTGGTGGGACGATATAGTTTTTGCTGGATGCGTTGCTCGTTGGATGGTGGAGGCGGTCAGGGCTATGAGGGGGGTGTCCATGAGCAGGCCAGAAGCGGGGTTCTGTAAGACTTTCAAATCGCCTAGGTATCACGCCCAGAGTGCGCATGTGGTTTTGATTACATAGGGGAATTTGACTGTGAGAACTGCTTCGCAGTAAGTGTGGCTAAGAAGCTATTGATTATGTGGTAGACAGTGAGGATCAGATGCAAACTTCCGTGTTATGTGAGATAGCACAACTTTTGTGAACGTTCATTACCACCCATAAACGTTCACTATGTCTTTCGAAATATCTTAAATTTAAGCTGGTTATATGTTTATCTGTAACTATTTTATATTAATATTTAAGGATGATGTAGTATGTTTTATTACCTATTGTGCCATGTGCTTATCAAGTAGGTAGAAAAACTAAATATCCGATGTGCATTAAAGAGACAACCAGAGTTGTAAGTAATAAATGGGTGGATTCTGTCATTTGTTATAATTTAACTCTTTTTTATTAATATGTAAGGATGATGTAGTATGTGGTAGACAGTGTGGATCAGCTGAAAACTTCTGTGTTATGTGAGATAGTACAGCTTTTGTGAACGTTCATTACCACCCATTGACGTTCACTATGTTTTTCGAAATATCTTAAATTTAAGCTGGTTAAATGTGTAACTGAAACTGTTTTATATTAATAGTTAAGGACGCTGTCGTATGTTTTATTACCTATTGTGCCGTGTGCTTATCAAGCAGCTAGGAAAATAAAATATCCGATATGCATTAAAGATACAACCAGAGTTGTAAGTAATAAATGGGTGGATTTTGTTATATGTTTTACTTTAACTCTTTTTTTTATTAATATTTAAGTATGATGTAGTATGTTTTATTACCTGATGTACCACGTGCTTATCAAGTAGCAAGAAAAGGTAAATATCTGATATGCATTAAGTAGACAACCAGAGCCGTAAGTAATAAATGGGTGGAATAGTTAAAGACATTTATTATATTTGCAACCACATCCAACCACTAGAGTGCCCATCTCCGCTATTAAAAAAACGGTGGAGTTCGATCTTCTGTTTATCAACAAGTCTTTCAAATCATCCTACTGTGTTGGGTAAAGGGAGAGGAATGTTCTCCAAGCTTCCTGACGAGGTAAACCGCGACATAATCGCTCGCGACGCCCGCTCGAGTTATACCGATCTCTTGCTGCTTATGGGAGTCAATATGACCACAAATCACATAGCTACAAGAGGAGCGCTCTGCGAGTCGTCAACATAGACTCCTTCGTGGATAACGCCGCCAGAGCTTCCATAAGAAATGATGCACGCCCATTTTACAAAGGTTAGTGAACTGCTTAAACATATGTGAACGTGGAAATCTAAGATGCATGATACAATAGGGTTTTTTCCGTTAATCTTGTAAAAGGGTCTCTTGTTGGTATTTGTGAGTAGGTGTTTGCTCGCGAAGAACCCCACTGCCTTATTGCTAGAGGGATTGAGGTCACTGATGACAGAGTTGGATCCGCGAAGAGCAATTTTCTTGTTTGGTCAAGCCCCACAGGACTGTCCCTACATCATATTTTCCCAAGGCATGACGAAAATATTGACTGGCAACTGGTTAGAGGGATTAGAACGTCTAGAAAACTTGCGCTGGTGGGTGGACGTACAACGCTTGTCTGACCTAGCAGAACGGATACTAACGGCGGTTGGTGATCTGGGAATGCGAAAGGTTGGAACCTACAACTCGTCCTACGCTTTTCCAAATCCGCCCTGGGGTGGGTGCCATTTCCGATCGGACGGAGATCCCGAGTGTATTAGCTGCTGGATTTTCTGTATCTCCTACACTTTCGCTTTGTTGTCTTAACTTTTAAAAATAAGAACTTCAGCCTTGCTTAAATCACTTTGTCTATTGTCCTTCAGTTTATTAATTATTTATTAGATGCATATACAATTCTCCGGAAATTGTAATGCACGTGCACAAGGTGCTATGTGAATGTACATAATAATATTATGAACGTCCATGATAGACAACCCTTTATTTTTTTCCTTCGTTTTCTGGGGGATCCAATATCCACCTCAACTATCGGCCAGTGTTTCATTTTTAAACGATTGGAAAGAATGTTCGAATTTTGAAGTGTTTTCAAATTTATAGGGAGAGAAAGAGGCGAGGATGAAAAAACAAAAAATATCCTTAAAACAGTGAGTACATAGATTACGTCAAAAAAAAAAAGCATCAAAACATAGATATTAAAGAGGTGATATAAGACTTCAGCAACCGGCGTGCTCCTTAGTCCACGACTCCGCAAGTGACTGGAAGACAACATTGTTGAATATGTAGATGTCGGCTATTTCGTCAACAACATGGTCACCTTCTCCGACTTTTGGTTCTTTCAGCAAATTAAAAATTGTTTCCAGAAGTTGAGGAACGGTGTCTAAATAGGTCCACTCGTTCCTAGAAATCAACTTGGGTAGTAAAACGTACCCATTGGCATCAATGTTTGGATGATATATATTTGTCTTGAAATAGAACCTTGGTGGTTTAAAAGGATATTCAAAAGGAAACCAAAGACAAAACTTGAAGATGCCGCCAGAGTAGGGGGAATTTTCAGGACCCATCATTATGCCTTCAACCGGACCCATGCTAGCAAAAGGAAGTGGATTCTTCTCCAAACTCTTCATTGCCTTCTTCAAAGCTCTTTGAAATGTCGACATGATATCCTGAATAACGTGTGTCAATAAACTGGTCAAATCTAAAACAACACCAAAATTCAAAACAATTTTGCATAACTGTATATGTTACGTCCTTACCTTAATTAGAAGTTTCTCAAAGGAAGAAAGATGGTGAAACCTAATGAAGTTCTTCTCACTGACCCCCGGGGATATATTTATACACGCTAAAGAGTTTCTTCAGTGAACGGTCAAATTAGTGAACCGATGCAACTTCTCTCTGACCAGTCAAACCTTGCAACTTTTCGGGACACCTCACACGTATCAATGCAGATTTCAATGACATCTCACCCATATCGATACCCCTTTTTAATGACCAGTCGCACAGATTCAATGACAAATGTTCAGTGGTCACGCAGATTTAACAGCAACTGTTGAATCTCATAAATGATATTACAATTTTAGAAAATTGAAAATTCGCGAACCATAGTTTTTCCACGTGGCATTTAAAATTCTCGATTAACGGACACATCACCTGCGATTGTTTTAGATTAAACATTCATGAAACAGAGTTCTGACTCTCAGTTAACCAAAGTTGCCGCTAAATAATACGACCCAAACCATAGTAATAGTTTACTGCAAGTAACCAAGATCACACAGCATAGGGGAACCAAATCCATTATCTTCATCAACCTTGATGCAGGGGGGAGGGTTAAAGGCGAAAGGTAATCAATCATGTCTTGCAGACGTGTCCATGGATGGCTTATGAACGTCCATCCATATCAACAAAATGCAAATAAATAATAAGCGTATGAAAGTACTTGACACCATGTGAACGTGCGTAATAACATATGAACGTAGATAAACAGTGCATTAAGGTTCATTTATAAAACATCCGATGATAAAATATAGCGATTACACAAGTCTGGTGATATTATACCACATCCTTACAGGTCAAAGTGCGTAACAAACTTATGCACGACCATTTCAAAAGCTCCCGACATTCATACATAGCGATAATACAAAGCTGGTCATAACAAGCTTATGAACGTAGATACAACAATACGTGCACGTGCATAACAAACTTATGTACGTACATATCAAAAAGTGAACATTCATACGTAGTACCTCCGACACCATATCAGATAGGATTCTTGCAATTGGTCCTGTTATGCCCTGGCTGGCGGCATCTTCCGCATTTGTTTGGCGTCTTTTCTTGGTTGGTTCCTTTCCACTCTGCAAAGATACACAACAATCCTCCTAGTCAAATGTTCTGGTTCGACCTTTTTGAACTGAGCTTAACAACTTACAAAGAGCTCGAAGAAAGATCTCTTTCTCTTAGTTGGCGGCCTTCCAGGGGGCCTCCTCGTGAGCGGTGGATGCAGGTCCATATTTTTCAGCTCTTCCGGTACGTACTCATCAGCATCAGCGGAGTTGGGGACGGGTAGTACGATACCCGCATAAGCAAGCTTCCATGTCTGTAGCGCATACCATTTGTGACATAAGGTCACGGGGTTCAGTTTCAGAAATTTCGTGGCGGCAACTGCATGGCAGCAAGGTAGCTTTAGCTTGTCGTAAACCTTGCATGTGCATTCACCAGTGTTTAAGGTAACATGTTAAATCCGATTGGTGAGGGATGTAACTTGCACACTCCACTGTGATGCTCTAGTAACCACCAATTTTGTAGCATCGTCCGCCAATGTAAGCAGCAATTTATCCACCTTCGGGGTCACTACGGATTGACTCTTCGCTGCCGTGTCTTGTCTGAGACAGAACCACCGCATCAGCATTGTCCTTATGAACTCAACAGTCGAAGTTATCGGAAAATCTTTTGCTTTCGCGAGCACAACATTCAAGGACTCGGCAATGTTGCTGCTCATCAGATTGTACCGTTCCCCTTTTCCATGGTAACGTGTCCAGTGTTCAAAGCCTATTCCTTCTAACCATTCCACACACTTAGCCCTGCGTATGCCTATCTCGTTCATAGCACCGAGGAAGTGGTCGTGCCTATATGCCCGTACAGCATTCGAAACTAGTTCACATATTCCCTACACCTTGAACTTTTGGCCTGCATTGCGTTCCAAATGAACAGCTCAGACTCTGTGGTTGGCCAGGGGGTAGACTTGCTTAACTACATGATATATACCTGAGTGACGATCCGAGACAATGACCAGATCAGTGGAATCATGGTCAATCTCGACCAAGTTGCGCATGAACCACTCCCACGAATCAAAGTTCTCACCGTCGACAACGGCATATGCAATGGGGAAAATCTGGAAGTTACCATCCTGGAAACTCGCAGTTATCATGCACCCCAAGTATTTACCATGCAGTTGAGTTGCGTCCACAACTACCACATTTCGTAGCCACGGAATGCCTTCGATGGAAGCACCAAATACGAAAAACAAACTTTGAAACCGCTTAACCATCTTCCCATTTTCTTCTACATCAATGCTATGCAGATTGTAGACCGTCCCTGGATTTGCTTGGCGCATCAAATACAAATACGCAGGAAGTAACTTGTAGCTGCCCTCTGCGGATCCGTGGACTGACTCAATAGCCAACTCGCGTGCTCTCCAAGCTTTCCAATATGAGACAGTAATTGACAACTCCTCCATCAGCAATAAGGGCAAGTCTCTCGGCCTAGGTCCATTTCTTCCATTCCCATACTTTTTCTTCAACAACTCTGCTATAACACGTGTAGTAGCATGCTTGATGTTCTCGGTTCTAGTATTAATGTCGCAAGAGTGGTGCAATTCAACTTTCCTTATCTCAAAATAAGAAGAATAGGGCACCACTTTAGCAAAAACCCTCCAATCACACCGAGGGTCAACACATTCCATAACTATCTTCTGTGGTGTGGACCGCGGAGTACGAAAGTGAAACAGCCTCTTTATAGCATAAACACACATAATTACCTGTAAATCCTTCTTGGTTTTGAACAACCGCCCAACGTATGCGATTATATCAATATCACCGAGATCTTTACCACCTTTTATCTCGTTGTCAAACATAGGTGGAGCATCTTGCGCAAACATGGTAGCTTGATCGCGGATATCCTCGTATATATTCTGCAGGTGCCACATACGTCAGCTTGCAGCTTGTTCCAAGTTCACCCTCGAATTCCTTCAACACCCTGGACTTGTATGAATCAGTTGTGTCATCATTACGTAATGTTATGCATCTCCCGTATGCCCAGTAATCAATTCTGAATTCCCACTCTCCACTGTCGGAACGATTCCACTTCCCGGCCACCACGTACAC
Organism: Orychophragmus violaceus; assembly: GCA_030180135.1. Taxonomy (NCBI): domain Eukaryota; kingdom Viridiplantae; phylum Streptophyta; class Magnoliopsida; order Brassicales; family Brassicaceae; genus Orychophragmus; species Orychophragmus violaceus. The sequence continues at coordinate 54,150,768 of CM058236.1, read as the reverse complement.
AGGATCAAGGTGAACCTGATCAAAGTATATACAACATGAATTGTTAGCAAGATCACCTCAATGTTTGGCAAAAGATAATTTATTAACAGTCGTGAACGTTCATTAAAATAGATAGTTATGAACGTGTATAAAACTCACACGCACATAAGTCAAAGAAAACCACAACAGGACACTATTTCGAACAGACATCAGCATACGTTCACAAGAACAGAGCATAGCTAAGATTTATTTACCTAACGATCTTTAACAGCTTAGCAGACGTTCATATGAACAGTTAACAACAAATATACGTTCATATTTCAGATCCGATTGATATTTTTCCACAGATACTAAAAACTAACAAGTAACAAACAAGGTCACCAAGGATCTTTAACAACAATTTGTCACAACTACATGTCAACTGTATACACAAAATAGATAGATTATACAAAAAAAAAATCCCAAACGGTAAAAACCAAAAAGAATTAATTCTTACCTCCGCCATTAATGCAGATCTCAAACGGAAATAAAGTGCTTCCCCTGAATTTAATTCCGCAGCTCTGTCTTCAACAAACACCCATCGGTGAAACCTGGATCTGTGAGGAAGTTAGATAAGTTATAATTAACTGAGCTTCCACTAATTAAATAGGCAGATTAGACCTACTAAGCATTAATTGCTTAAGCATTGGCGGGAAAAAAGTATATATTAAATCAAATCAATGTCAGAAACGGCAAGCTTCACGCGCCATGCTTGGCAGGTAAAGATCACGTAACTAAACCAAAACCCAGCGCCGACGCGCCATAATCGTCGTGACTCAACAAACCAAGGGCATAATCGCGTTTCTATTAATGTAACAGTGAAAAAGTGTTAGCTGGATAAAAACAAACTGAAAAGTGTTACTTTTGTATATGCTACGCGGAATATTGTTATTTTTGCCGAAAATCCCTTCGAACAAAACCTAATTCGCACCTAAATTAATCATGAGGAAGCTAAGAACTTAGGGAACAAACCTTCTACACATAGTGATTTTTCTTTTCCGGTAAAACTGGAGAGTCCCCCATAAGATAAAACCGAGAAACCAAATGGATTATTGTTTCCAGAGAGCCTCTATACTGAAAACAAATCCGATATGCCCCTCTATTTATTAGAATATTTAGTAACATTATTTTTAAATTGAAAACAATGGAATTTACTAAAAAACCAGAAACGATTCGTTTTAGGATTCGGTTTATCCTAAAAACCGCGGATTGACCCGATTTTCCCGGGTCGGATAACACCAAAATCGGGTCAACCATTTTATAACCCTAATAATCCCGTTAATCGGCCCCATTTTGATTTTCCTTTTCGATCTCAACCGCAAACCCTAACGGTTCCTTCTCAGATAACTCGGGATAACTGAGAGGATATTGAGAAGAGAAAGGAAATGTAGAAACGGAAACTCGATAATCGGAGAAATAATCGGAGAAATGGGTGTTGAAACACGGCGTTCGAGGAAGGAGATGAAGGAGGATGAGTCGAATCCGGCGGTGTAATCGCCGAAGAAGCGGAAGGCTCCGGTAAAGAGACTTGAAAATCCGAAGGATCCCGGTGACCCGGCAGCGAGGCCTTCAAAGAAGTTGAAGACGGTGGTTTCCCAGGCACCGGGGACGATGGTTTCGACGGTGGTGGGAGGTTCTTCTTTGGTTCCGGAGACGGACGCTTCGAGGGTGGTTCCTCTAGGTGGTTGTGCCAATGATGAAAAAGAGAGATCCGAAGAAGAAGAAAGCTCTGAAGAAGAAGATTCGAGCTCTGAAGAAGCGTCTTCGGTTCAGAGGGTCGAACCGCCTTCGCTTCTCCCTTCGCTTCCTATTGTTGCCGATGATGACCAAGAGAGCTCTTCCATAGAAGAAGATGGAAGCTCCGAAGAAGAAGATTCTGAAGAGAAGTTGAAGCAGAAGGATTTAGAGTAGCAGCGGCGGTGAAAATTACCATCCCAACTCTGGCGTCAGTATCAAACATCTCCAAGGACAAGGAGATGACCATTGCTCCGACCCCAACTCCGGCTACAGTCTCAAACCTCTCCAAGGACAAGGCGAACGCCAATGAAAGGAGTGGAGAATCTTTTTCCGAATGGGAAACCGACACCGACTCGGAGGTAATGGATGCAATGGAAAACTAGTAGAAATAGGGATAACTGCTTTGTGATAACTAGTAGAAATGCGTGTAACTAGTATAAATTGGGAAAATTGGCAATGGATAACTAGTATAACTAAGGAGAACTGGTATAACTCGGGAAACTGGTATAACAAGGGAAAACTGGTGGAACTCGGGAAAACTGGTATAACTAGGGAAAATCAGGACAACTAGGTAAAACTGTAATTGTAGAACTTAGGAAAACTGGGTAAAACTGTTTGGTACTGTCAGACTTATTTCTTGTATAATTTAGTGCATTTGAATGTTATTTGCAGGATGATGAGAGTAGCAAGCCATTGAAACCATAGAGATTGGCCTTCCCTACTAGCACCTATCAGACGAGAGTGAAGATAGGGACAAGATGTTTTCTCAAGGATGTGTTCAAAACGTTTGAAGGCCTGAACCCGCCTCTGAATGATGCTGAGAAGGAATGGTTTGTGTCGCATCCTCAGTTTAAGCACCTGTTCCACATGCCGAAGGACCATAACCACAAGGTTCAGGGCATGTGGATGCTCGTGTTGCGAACAGCCAAGACCGGGAAGAGAAAGGAACTTTGGTTTGTTGTAAATGGAGTTCCTCTGCGCTAAGGCCTGAGGGAACACACATTGATATGTGGTTTAAACTGCTGAAACTATCCTCTTGGATACAAGGAAAGGGGCAGTTTGAGTTTCATCAAGCTTCATTTTGGTAAGGGACCGGTAAGACAGGAAGATGTGAAAGCGAATCTTGTAGCAATGGGAGCTCACGCCGACAGATTGAAGATGGCTGTGTTGTTGTTCCTGTCGAGTAAAGTTTGCAGACAAAGGAAGACTAGAAAAGGTGCACCAGACGTTTTGGAAGTATATCAAAGAGCTGTGACCGACCTCGACTATCGTAAGACGTTTCCTTGGGGTAGACTTTCTTACGACTTCATGGTGGAGGAGATAAAGCACACGGTTGGTCATTTTTAATCCAAAGGGGAGCTGAAGAATGACGCACAGTGGGCCATTCCAGGTTTTTATCTCCCTTTGGAGGTAAGTACATTGAGGTTGTTTGTTGATGTTGCTTTAATTGCAACTAAGTCTAACTACTACTACTGTTTTGTAGCTACTAGCGTTTGAGGCGATTCCTCAACTGGGGAGAAGATTTAGGGAAATGGTCCCAGGAGCAGACATGATGTGCCCGAGGATGTGCAAGTCGAAGTTCAAGAAAGGAGATATATCAGATTTCCCATTGAAAAAATCAATGAAGAACTTGGTACAACTCAGGTCAGTTATCATTTGAATATGAATGTTGATGTTTGTTCTATTAAAATTTGTATTAACAATTATTTTATTCCTTGTCAGGACATTGATAGCATCCTCTTAGTCAGTACGCAAGAAGAAAAAGATCTTCTGGCTGAAATCTTTGAAGTAGACGACGATCGTGATGAAGATGATATCGTAGTTGATGGGTGGACCAATCATTTTATTCGTGGGAAAACGGTCTTATTTGAAGACATGTTTGAACAAGATGTTGCTGCACGAGGAACAAAAGAGAAGGAACAAGTTGTTGCTCCAACGATTGATCCCCCACCACTACAAGTCGATGCTTCATCCCCGACCGATATGGCCGAGATCTTGAAGATTGTTCGTGGAATTGACGCAAGAATGACTGCGGTGGAAAATTTTGTGGAGGAGGAGAAAGCTATGAGAAAGTGATTGCGATTTAGGTGGTGTTGGTTTTTCGGACTTTTGTCCTCTTTGTTGTGGTACTTAAAAATGTTGTCCCTTTTGTAGTAGCATTTAAAACATATAGATTTTTAGCTAACATTTTTTCTATATTAGTTATTTATTTATGACATAAAATATTTTTATATAATATATTTAACTAGCTAAATATTAAAAGTAATTTTTAAAAAAGGGGGGAGGTGAGAAGAGAAAAGTACTAATGTTTTTTTTGTTTGAGCCAAAAATTCGGTCAATTATGTTTTTTCCCGCCAAATATTTGGTCAATTTTGAATTTTGCCGCTCTAGAAAAACACATAGTTTTACAGGAGTTTTAGTTGTACAAAATTTCTTAATAGTTGTACTTTGGCTCTTTTCAATATAATCAGTTTTACTGGAACTTTAAATTTGATTTTATAGTTTTACAGTTGATTTGACTCAATTAATCTATGAATATAATGCTTCTGCATATTAATATGTTACAACCCTCAATTTTTGTAAATTTATCCTCTTTACTTGTCCGTTATTCCAAAAATGATCTTGCAAGTATATGAATATTGTTTGTGGAATTACTTGGTTGAGTGATTCTCAATATAATTTTCTGTAATATCACCCATTGACCATGGTTAGGATAAAAGTGATCCTACAAGTTTAAATATTATATAGATATATGTTAAATATTTTCTCCAATGATAATCATTATAATTACGATAATCACTTAGTTTTACACAGTTTTACACAGTTTTACCAGTTTTATCAGTTTTACCAGTTTTACACAGTTTTACCCGTTTCACTAGTTTTACACAGTGTTAACCCGTTCATACCAGTTTTACACAGTTTTACTGTTTTACCAATTTACACAGTTTTACCAGTTTTACATAGTTTTACACAGTTTTACCAACAGTTTTGCCAACAGTTTTACACAGTTTTACCAACAGTTTTACCAACAGTTTTACACAGTTTTACACAGTCTTGGAAAATGATGGAGACATTTTATATATAAAAAAGAGTACTAAATAGCCGAGAAATTAAAAACAAAAAAACAGAGACTCACACATAGAAGAAATTAGATATTGAGAAAAGACATATTTTGATTCATGTAGTAGAATCTCATGCCTCATTTGAACATGAAGCAATCGGGACACTCGATTTCCAAATCCAGAAGATGGCAAGATGCAGGGGGCCTTCTGTTCCACAATGTTTGCATATAAACCGGTTTCTTCTCGACACTGACTCCATGCAGTATCCTCCTCAAGTTCTTTCAAACGCGGGCCACCAATTCCTCCTAATCTTCCCGCCAGTAACGAAAAGAAACTTCCTCAAATGGACCTTCTAGACGATCGTCGTGGAGGAAGCGCAGAACACCCCATAGGTATGCAGCTTCCAGCATCTCATCCTCGCCCTCTCCAATGGCGGCATTGTTAAAATGTAACATTCCGCTTTCCACATCACCCTCTTGGAAGTATGAGAGGATACCTAATGTAAAACCGGTAAAACTGAGTAAAAATATTGATGTAAAACCGGTAAAACTAATTAAAACTAGTAAAGTAAAACTATTGAGGATACCTTGCACGAAGTTAGCCACGTTATCATTGTCTAGGCATTTGTTCAGAAATTCCATGTGCTGATACGCATTGAGAGGATTCTTCACCAGGGGTGAGAGAGAGAGAGAGAGAGAGAGAGAGAGAGAGAGAGAGAGAGAGAGAGAGAGAGAGAGAGAGAGAGAGAGAGAGAGAGAGAGAGAGAGAGAGAGAGAGAGAGAGAGAGAGAGAGAGTGAACGGAGGACTTCAGGACTCTTGTCGGCTTCGTTCATAATTCTGCAGGTTTTTCTGAGGTTGCAGTAATCGGCGCATGAATTTTTGACGGCTTTATGTGAGATCTTGGTAGAGGATTTCGATCGGAAATTGTTGAAGAGAGACAATCGATCTCCTGTTGGCCATGGTGAGTCTCTGTTTTTCAAACTTCTCTCTGTTTTTCGAAATGAATTTCTCTCTGATTTTAGAACTTTTTTTGTGTGGGAAATAGTTATAAGAGAGACGCAGAACTTCTCTGTATTTATAGACCCATAATTTGTTTGGGTAGCGTCCATAAGACGCAGAGATGTGACGGTTCGCCGGTTTCGGAGACCCAATCGATGTGAGTCTCTGTTTTTCGAAGAGACTTGTAATGATGAGTTGTCCTCAGTTATACTAGTTATACAGAACGATTCTTAGTTTCACTAGTTGTACTAATTGTACCATTTATACCAGTTTTACTTGTTATACAACATACATCAGTTGTCCCCAATTCTCCTGCAACAGAAACACAAATTCCAATTTCAATCGATTTCCGGAGCCAATATGCTTACTATTACTATGTAGACCTTACTACATTGTTTTTATTACCAACCCAACCACTATCCGATCCAATCCATATGAATGATCCGACCCGACCACTAAAATTACCCTAATTTCCTAAATCATTTAACTTTTTTTCCATCTCTGCACTTTATTGCCGTTCACACACACTGAAATTATTCACCCTCTGCGCCATTGACGTTGTTGAATCAATGGAGGAGGCTCAACCCGACTCAGAAACGACCAGACCAAATCCGGCTCAGATTCCGGTTAACTCGAGTTCCCTCTCTCTTGAACATCCGACTCAAATTCTGAAGCAGGATGGGGAAAAAGCAGAGGTGAGAAAGTTGAAGAAACGATCAATTGGGACTTCGTCAAAAAGTTCAGGTTTGTATTTTCCGCCGGTAAATATGAAAGAGCTGGTTTTGGGTGGGTTAAAATTGGAATTAGGGTTTAACCCATTCACTGAGAGCTTTAACGAGAGGATTGTGAGATTATTGGTCATGGTTTTGCTGAGAGCTTTAGTTTGGGTAGTGATCTTTAATCCGATTCTGGTGAAGTTTCTCTAATCTATTTCGTGTTAGTTCTATTCAGTTTGTTAATGGGAGATCAATCTCTACTTTTCGTTTTTCAGGTAACTTATAAATATCTCGTGAGGGCCTGAGACGAGACGAAGGCAGTTTGGTGCACACATCCCTTTGTGATTTTGTTCGTATTTTGTTTCAAAAAAGTGCGAGGTTGTGGCAAAGAGTAACTCAAAACGTATGTATTCATGGTGGTGGGATAGTCCCAACACACCCAAGAATTCTAAATGGCATCCATGTCCCCTTGATATCAAAGTTGAGTAATGGTTTAGTGTTTTTCTTGTAAGTTGTAGTCAGATTCAATAAATGCATGAGTCATAGACTGGTTTCGTTTTTAAAATTTGCAGATGAAAGAAAGAAGACATTGCATGAGTAAAGTTCATTGTGGATACAGCCAAAAGAACTAGGTCATAATTGAGGACAAAAATGCTACTTTCAAGAACCAAGCTCTCTCGTTTTTTTAAGTGTTTAGTAGGTGAAATTTATCTGGATTGTTGCAAAGAGAAACATGACCATTCCATTTTCATTAATATAAATTTTTGGTACAAATGGATTTATTAGGTTCAACTAAGCTAAAATTTAAACAGTATATATAGGTAAAGTGGTACGACTGAGAACGTAGTTGGAAATTAAAGTGTGTAAACTTAAACAAAATTAGAAAAGATAACGGCAAATCGCAAAAATAGCACAAAAAACATATCTTATCACAAATATAGCAACTTTAACCCTAAAATTTAAAAATAGCACAAAACATGTTTTGTCACTAAAGTAGCCCTAACCCTTAACCTTAAATACTAAACCCTAAACCCTAAATACTAAACCCTAAATCTTAAATAATAAATCCTAAATAATAAACTCTAAACCCTAAATAATAAACCCTAAACTCTAAATAATTAACCCTAAACTTTAAATAATATAATGTTATAAAAGTCTTTGCAATTAAAATAATACTAAAAATGTGAATTATTTCTCTTAGTGCTATATTTATGATAAGGTATGTTTTTTGTGCTATTTTACGTCTTTTCTCAAAAGATAATGATAATAATGATAACTGATAGATTCAAATTGTTCATGCTTTCTTGAATTCTCTCACTAAAAGTTATGTCAAAAATAAAGAAAAGATAATGATAAGAATGATAACTAGAGTAGCATTAGGGGTGTAGTTTTTACTAGAGTAGCATTCTAAAGTGGTGTAAAAGACTCTTGAGTTCTTTCTTTAATTTATCCAATTTTATTTTTAATAATAAACTATTTTTTTATCTAAATGATTATATCTAAAATTTTAAAAACAAATTTAACCTAACTCCAAATCCCCCTTTTACTCTCCCATCTCTTGCATAATTTTTTCTTTTTAACAGTTTACGCCGGAGAAGAAGATAGAGTCGCCGCCGTTTAGTCGCGCTCGTCAACTCGACGCCTCTTTCGCCGTCGTAGCCAAGGTCGCCGCCCTCGCCAACCTCTCCGATTTCCTCTGTTCAATCCGCTCGATTCCGTTCGAAGCATCTTCACCGGATTTGTCGATTTCCTTCTGATTTTTTTTATGTCTCGGATTTCTCGCCACCATGAGTGTTTAGTTTTAAGTGTCAAGGATCTTGTTTGTTTTCTTTTACTCTTATTGTTGTAGATTTAGTTGTCAATTCAAAGGATCTATTATCAATATTTTGGATTTGTTTTGTTTGTGTTTCGGCTTTATTTAGTTGACCTTTAAGATATATTTGTTCTTGCAAAGGATTTAGATTGCTCTATTTTGGTTTTCTTGTAATCCTTTGCACCTTATTTGCTTATGTTTGTTTATTAATGTAACGAAATTTTGATGTTAATGGGTACCGGATTTATTTGTTTATGTTGCGGATTTAGTTCGTATTGTTACGGATTTATTGTTCAGTATTGCGAGTTGGTGTCAATGTTATGCGTTTATGTTACAGATTTATACAAACTTAACAATTTTCCTTTCTTGTGTAGATATGGATGGTTCAGAGGCAAAGGAATATCCTCCTCGTCTCTATGGAGTCGAGAACATTCCGGATCCAACAAGAAGTTTGAATCATGCAAGCAACCTTCATTGCTTGTTAAAAGCAAAACCAATGCTCGGTAATGATGTATGGTATGCTTTGAAAGAATCTTCACTAGGTTGTATTGTGTCACTGGCCAAGAACAACTTCACATGGTGTGCAAAGACAGTTCACTACTTTCTTACGCATCAGTTAAAAATTCGGAAACCTATGGAGATTTGGTCTTTGCTTGGAGATAACCCCATGCGATTTTCATTGCATGAATTTGCGAGAATAACAGGTCTTGATTGTGGTCCGTATGAGCTTGAAGGTGATATTGGAATTGATCATACATAATTATGGGAAAAAAATGCAGTTGTCCATAGGTGATGGACCTCATTGGAGTGACTTGAATAGAGTGTTAAAATGTATAGATAACACGTGGAGTTTCCCAGAAAGGAGAAGTGTTGGTTTTATGTGCCTCATCTCCCTTGGTGTCTTTGGGTTTCAAAGGGGTTGTAGAATGAGTTTAAGTATGCAAAAAGACTTTAGATCCCATAGTATTCAACAAGTATCCATGGGGGCGTCTAGCATTTGAGGTTTTGATTACTTCCATCAAAGCTGCTAATCTATCACAGCATACCATTACCTTGAATGGTTTTGTTCATGCATTGCTCGTATGATCATATGAATCTTTTCCACCCAAGAAGGGTGTCAAGAAACCTGAGGCTGTGGAGAATCATGAGGTTGTGAAGAAGACTAAGGCTGTGGAGAAGCCCGAGGCTGTGGAGAAGCTCGAGGCTGTGGAGAAGCCCGAGGCTGTGGAGAAGCCCGAGGCTGTGAAGAAGCCCGAGGCTGTGGAGAAGCCTAAGGATGTGAAGAAGCCAAAACTTTTTGGAAAGCATAAGGATGTCGAGAAGCAGAAGGATGTTGAGAAGAGAAAGGCGGTTGAGAGGCATAAGGATGTCAAGAAGCCAAAACTTGTTGAGAAGCAAAAGGCTGTTGAGAAGGTTGCAGACAAAGAGGTCTTAGTTAATGCCTCATCCCTGGATCTACAAGATAAAGTTTTGTCTGCCGGTTTAGACCTCTTACAAAAGGTTATTGGAAGTGGTGAAGTTGACATGCGCCATAGAGCGTTGGCCGAAACGTGTAAGGATCCGTATGTCGGAAATTCAATCATCAAACGCATTCATCAAGTGAAACCTGCTTTTGGGTCCTTCACAAGATTATGTGTATGATCCCTTCGAAACCGTGGCTCCTGGGAAATTGGCAAAGTTGATGGATTTGTACCACTTATTATGTAAACCTTAAACAATTCTTTGAAACTAATATAAACTAAACACTAAACCCTAATCTCTAAACACTATTATGTTAGCTTCAACATTTAGCCCTAAACCCTAATCCTCATGTAAATCTTTAAAAATGAACAATAAACCATAAAACTTAATTTTAAAACTAAAACGAGATTAAATATAAACTAAACCCTAAACCTTTAATCCAAATTCCTAAACCCTAATATCTAAACCCTTAACCAAATCCCTAAACACTATTATGTTAGCCTCAAACCATTCTTCGAAAGTCTTAAAAATAAAAAAACTAAACCATAATCTCTAATCACTATTATGTTAGCCTCAAATCATTATTTGATAATATTTAACCCTAAACCCTAAACTTCATGTAAATATTTAAAAATAAAAAACTAAACCATAAAACTTAATTTTAAAACCTAAAACGAGTTTCAATAAACCCTAAACTCAATAAACCCTAAACATTAATTTTAAAACCTAAATCAAATATTTATAGACATTAAGTTCAACACTATTATGTAAACCTTAAACAATTCTTTGAAAATCTTAAAAATAAAATGTTATGTTGCTGATTTATTTTGTTATGTTGCGGATTTAGTCTATGTGGTACGGATTTAATCTGTTATGTTACGGATTTAATCTGTTATGTTATGTTGCGAAAAACATATTGAACCCAGAAAATAGTAGTACCCATATATGTCAAGAATAAGTACCGAGGCATTTTTAAGATCAGAAAAAGACAAAAACAACTCAACGGGGACATGTGCGCCGGTTATGCCCACTTGAACCGCAGTTCGAACAGATGTGTGGCTTTCTAGGACGTTTGTTCTCCAAAGCCTTTTCCAACGCAGACTTATATCTTGATTTCTTTGGTCTACCTGGAGGTTTCCGCACTACAGGAGGCAAACACTTTTTTCGGCGACATGTGCGGGAATAGGGAGAAATACATCACAAGGCAGTACATACTGCTCGTAATCATGACAAAGATAGGACTTGTAATAGTATGGAGATGTTAGACGAACAATACTCTTCCGCTTGGCTTCTCCAGCAGCAATAGCGTGGACGCAAGGTAGTTTAAGTAAGTCGAACCTGCGACAAGTGCATCTACGTTCTCATACGTTGACTACATGAGTTTGGTTAGCGCTACTGACTTGTACTTGATCAGCATCAATTTCTTGAACTGCCAACAACCTTGCTTCTGTTACACATGGCTGCAGAAAATACAGTGAAAGAATAAAGAGTAAATACTAGTAAAAGTTGTCCACAGTCAAGAGTAATACCTCAACCAATTTCTCGGCACCACGAGTAAGTAGTGTCCTCATTTGGCCTGCATCATGCCTCCGTTCAGAAAACCACCTAGTTAACATGTTTCGTATAGCGTCAACAAGCCTAAAGGTGGGAAGGTTCCTGGCGTCCGAGAGTACTCCGTTGATCGATTCCGCTATGTTGGATGTTAAAATGTTGTACCTATGTCTATGGGAAACCTATAAATGTTGAAGAAGCAAACCCACTTCTCCTCTGGAAAGGATCTCGGCAGCGGTACAACGTTGATGACGTCCTACTGTCAGCCCAGAAAGAGGAAAACCTGGTATGTTTATCTCTTGCGGGTTTGTTATCTATATTTTTTCTTCCTCGTTGATTTTGTTTTTACTGTTGCGGATTTGTGTGATGTGTTGCAGATTTACGTTATGTGTTGCGGATTTGTTTTATATGTTGCGGATTTGTTTACTATTACGGAATTGTTTTCTTTGTTGCGGATTTGTTTATTGTGTTACATATTTGTTTTCTTTGTTGCGGATTTGTTTTCTGTTTTGTGATTCTTATGTGTTTTATGGTATCTCGTTTTCATGTAATCTCCAGGTCAGTCTGTCGCATTTGACTGTGTTGCCTTACGATGAGATATACCCGGTCTGGCCTTTTGATATACATGATCCGAGAGTGGATGTAATGATCAGAGATATCCTCAACAATAATTTGGACAAATCGTTGTGGGAAAGGAGTGGTTGTCTCGATAAGGCCCAGTTAAAGTTTATGATGAAGAGAAAGGAAGAAGCCAAGGGAAGTCTAAAGAGGGACAATAGAAAGCGTGGAGTCGATGAGGTTGTTTCTGACGTGAATAAAAATTCGAAGGTGGATTTAAGTGTGGATTCCGAGATTCTAAAGCTAGTAAAGGGTTTAAGTTATAAAGTTGATCGGATGAACACCGAATACAGAGACATGTTCAACATAATGGAGGGTGCATTGGCTCAAGGATGCTTGCATCATAAGCAGCCAGTGACAAACGTAGAAGTTGGCGACTTGTCTTCCGTAAAAAATCAGGTATGTCAGGCCAAATTGTAGGTTCTTTATTAAAAACTAACATGTCCATAAAGCTAGTTATATGATTTGATTTTTTGGTTTATGTTTTACAGGAAGTTCAAAGTAAGAATCATGACCACGAAGGGAAGGAGTCTTCTTCAAATACACCGGTAAGTGATGCGTCATGCTTTCAGTTAGGTGTCTCTAATATATTCAGAATGTGGTATTTATGTCGATTGCGTTTTAACAGACATGGCTAGTATCCCCTAATAAACAAGGGAAGGTGGACGTGATATATCATGGTTTTCACCGGTTTTAGACCATGATATAAGTATGTTTTAGAGTCTTTTGGTGTTTCTTTAGAGTCATTTACAGGTGTTATCAGGTCTAGACGCGTTTGGAGCGGATTTGGTGATTATGGCGCTTTCTGGAGCATTTTGGAGCATTAACCCGAGAGAAGAGTTTACTGTCCAAAACAGAGGATTGCATCGATCGACACACCTTGTGCATCGATCGACACACCTTGTGCATCGATCAACACATCTTGTGCATCGATCGACACACATGCGAGTCAGACTTATTCTCGGCGGTTTAATGAAGAGTTTGGAAATTGCACTTTAGCCCAGAAGTTTCCAATAATTACAAAGAAGCCCCAGCCGTGATTAGAGATTTATAATTAGGTTTTTGGTGTTTAATTCTAGATACGCTTTCATACTTTGAGCATAGAGATTTTAGATCTTTTGGGGTCGTTCTAATCATGTACTTCTTCGTGCTTTTGGAGAAGATTTCGAACCCCTTTTATTCTTACTCTTTATTTATGCAATCTATTTATTCTATAATTTGTGTTTCACTAATCATGTCTGAGTAGATTCATAGTTAGGTTTAGAGATTCTCGTTAGGGATTTCATGACTTGTTAGATTAATTTATCAGTTTAGGATTCATAACTTAATTGTTCTTCAGCCTGAATTGTGCTTAATACTAGTTTCTAACTTGATCACTTAGAATCTAGACTTTAGGTTATTAAATTGACACGAAAGTGTAATTTAGAATCTGAACTATTTAGGTTGAGCAGTTGAATTATCTGCAAAGAAATTTGGTTTAATTGAATTGTGAAAATATCGAACATTCACTTAAAGCTAGTTTAATCTGTTAGGAATTGCAAAGAAATTTGGATTTCTGCTATTAGACTTAGAGAATTCTCGCAACGAAAGTTGGTTAATTCTACATCTGTGATTGGGTTCTAGAACCGAACTTAATTTGATTCTGACTGATAGTTTATCTGCTCGTCTGATTTCCTGAGAACTCCCTAGACTTAGCGCTTTTAGTTGATTGCTTACAAACCACTCCTCCTATCTGATTTACTTTTCTGCTTGCTATTTAGTTTCTCATTAATTTCTCCTAGCTTAACTTGACCGTTCTACAATCTATCGTAAGGTCTAGAGTCCCTGTGGATTTCGATACTCTATATACTATTGTCACGTCTGTGCACTTGCAGTGTAGATTTAGGGATAAAACTCTGATCATATCAGGACGCTATGCAGAAAAGGGTGTCAACGCTAAGGATGCTCCACCCAAAAAGGGTGTCAAGAAACCTGAGGATGTTGAGAAGCATGAGGCTGTGAAGAAGACTAAGGCTGTGGAGAAGCCTAAAGCTGTGGAGAAGCCTAAGGCTGTGGAGAATCCCGAGGCTGTGGAGAAGCCCGAGGCTGTGGAGAAGCCCGAGGATGTGGAGAAGCCCGAGGCTGTGAAGAAGCCCGAGGATGTGGAGAAGCCTAAAGATGTGAAGAAGCCAAAACTTTTTGGGAAGCATAAGGAGGTCGAGAAGCAGAAGGATGTTGAGAAGAGAAAGGCGGTTGAGAGGCATAAGGCTGTCAAGAAGCCAAAACTTGTTAAGAAGCAAAAGGCTGTTGAGAAGGTTGCAGACAAAGAGGTCTTAGTTAATGCTTCATCCCTGGATTTACAAGATAAAGTATTGTCTGCCGGTTTAGACCTCTTACAAAAGGTTATTAGAAGTGGTGAAGTTGACATGCGCCATAGAGCGTTGGTCGAAACGTGTAAGGATCCGTATGTCGGAAATTCAATCATCAAACACATTCACCAAGTGAAACCTGCTTTTGGGTCTTTCACAAGTGATTATGTGTATGATCCCTTCGAAACCGTGGCTCCTGGGAAATTGGCAAAGTTGATGGATTTGTACCACTTATTATGTAAACCTTAAACAATTCTTTGAAAGTAATATAAACTAAACACTAAACCCTAATCTCTTACCATTATAATGTTAGCCTCAAACATTTAGCCCTAAACCCTAATCCTCATGTAAATCTTTAAAAATGAACAATAAACCATAAAACTTAATTTTAAAACTAAAACGAGATTAAATATAAACTAAAACCTTAACCCAAATTCCTAAACCCTAAACTCTAAACCCTAAACCCTTTACCAAATCCCTAAACACTATTATGTTAGCCTCAAACCATTCTTCGAAAGTCTTAAAAATAAAAAAACTAAACCATAATCTCTAAATATTATTATGTTAGCATCAAACCATTATTTGATAATCTTTAACCCTAAACCCTAAACTTCATGTAAATATTTGAAAATAAAAAACTAAACCATAAAACTTAATTTTAAAACCTAAAACGAGTTTCAATAAACCTTAAAACCTAAACTCAATAAACCCTAAACATTAATTTTAAAACCTAAATCAAATATTTATAGACACTAAGTTCAAATCCCTAAACAATATTATGTAAACCTTAAACAATTCTTCGACAGTCTTAAGAATAAAAAAAACTAAACCATAATCTCTAAACACTATTATGTTAGCCTCAAACCATTATTTGATAATATTTAACCCTAAACTTCATGTAAATATTTAAAAATAAAAAACTAAACCATAAAACTTAATTTTAAAACCTAAAACAAGTTTCAATAAACCCTAAACCCTAAACTTAATAAACCCTAAACATTAATTTTAAAACTTAAATCAAATATTTATAGACACTAAGTTCAAATCCCTAAACAATATTATGTAAACCTTAAAAAATCTTCGAAAGTCTTAAAAATAAAATGTTATGTTGCTGATTTATTTTGTTATGTTGCGGATTTAGTCTATGTGGTACGGATTTAATTTGTTATGTTACGGATTTAATCTGTTATGTTATGTTGCGAAAAACATATTGAACCCAGAAAATAGTAGTACCCATATATGTCAAGAATAAGTACCGAGGCATTTTTAAGAACAGAAAAAGACAAAAACAACTCAACGGGGACATGTGCGCCGGTTATGCCCACTTGAACCGCAGTTCGAACAGATGTGTAAATTTCTAGGACGTTTGTTCTCCAAAGCCTTTTCCAACGCAGACTTATATCTTGATTTATTTGGTCGACATGGAGGTTGCCGCACTACAGGAGGCAAACACTTTTTTCGGCGACATGTGCGGGAATAGGGAGAAATACATCACCAGGCAGTACAAACTGCTCGTAAGCATGACAAAGATAGGACTTGTAATAGTATGGAGATGTTAGACGAACAATACTCTTCTGCTTGGCTTCTCCAGCAGCAATATCGTGGGCGCAAGGCAGTTTAAGTAAGTCGAACCTGCGACAAGTGCATTTACGTTCTCGTACGTTGGCTACATGAGTTTGGTTAGCGCTACTGACTTGTACTTGATCATCATCAATTTCTTGAACTGCCAACAACCTTGCTTATGTTACACATGGCTGCAGAAAATACAGTGAAAGAATAAAGAGTAAATACTAGTAAAAATTGTCCACAGTCAAGAGTAATACCTCAACCAATTTCTTGGCACCATGAGTAAGTAGTGTCCTCATTGGGCATGCATCATGCCTCTGTTCAGAAAACCACCTAGTTAACATGGTTCGTATAGTGTCAACAAGCCTAAAGTTTGGAAGGTTCCTGGCATCCGAGAGTACTCTGTTGATCGATTTCGCTATGTTGGATGTTAAAATGTTGTACCTATGTCCTGGAAAATGAACGCGGCTCCACACCTTCACATCGGCCTTCAGAAAGTATGCGTGTAGTGCCGGATTGAGGTCTTGGATCTCGTTGAATAGAATATTGAAATCAGATATCCGATATGTGTTTGCTTCCCTTTTCACTAATCGAAAAGCTTCTCCTCCTTTAAACCTCATAAGTATGTTTTTGTACATATGATATGTACATATACCACGATTGGCCAATGAATAAACTTTTCCAATTACTTTAGCTATCGATTTATCCCTATCAGAGATGATAGATAGGTCATTGTCATATGGCATCGCTAAACTGAGTTTTGTGAAGAACCATTCCCATGATTCATCGTTTTCAGTATCAACAACTGCAAATGCTATCGGGAAGATTTTAAAATTACCGTCCTGGGCTGCTGCCACTAACAGTGTACCTTTAAATTTTCCTTTCAAATACGTTCCGTCAACAACTAAGACTTTCCTCATGTACTGGAAACCAGCGATGCTTGCACCAAATGAAACAAATAATGACTTGAATCTATCCAACTCATCAATTTCCAGTTTTGTAAGAGTACCGGGATTGGCTTTTCGTATCAAATACAAGTATGCTGGGAGTTTTTCGTAACCACTTTCATGGGTGCCTGTAGATAATAAGCGCGCACATCGAAAAGCTCGATGGGCTTTCCAATATCCAATCTAAGAAACAATAATAAATCTGTAACACGTTGCAAAAATCCGCGATAGACCTAAAACTCTATAGCAAAATCCGTGATTGAAGATATGAAAGTAAATTGGTTCGCAATTGTACCTTTATACCGTAGCCGTTGTTGAGAGCGGTAGCAAGATATTCT
Source organism: Orychophragmus violaceus (assembly GCA_030180135.1). Lineage (NCBI taxonomy): Eukaryota > Viridiplantae > Streptophyta > Magnoliopsida > Brassicales > Brassicaceae > Orychophragmus > Orychophragmus violaceus. The sequence continues at coordinate 54,133,593 of CM058236.1, read as the reverse complement.
GGTTTCACGTTGGGTCCAATATTTCCTATCGTATCGAAGTACAATTTTCCTAAAATCTCTTTTGTTGCTTGGCGATTACGGCCACCTCTTTCTGTGACAGAACAAGAATGTTCTCTGATGTATACTTTGATATGGAATACTGGAGACGCCCCGAATTTTCCAGCTCGAACTCTCCACGTGCAGCCTTCTATCCAACATTTTACAATTAGTAATTCTGGCCGTGAGTATTCAACATCGAAATCAAATTTCTTTGCAACGGGAAAGCACTTGCAGCCTTGTAAGCAATGTTTTCTGTCAAACCTTTGACCTACGGCAATATCCATTGATGCGAACTCAGGTCGAAGGTAATTTTGAACAGCCACACATTCATTAACATCATTGAGATATACACTTGTTGCTGCATCTTTTTCGTCCTCCTTTTTAATCCTCCCATATAGGTTGTAATCCTCATCACCAGAGCTAGCACCATCCGGATTCACTGCAAGAAAACAGCCGGGAACCGACGGACTTAATCGTCGGTATACCGTCGGAAAAGGCGTTTTCTGATGGTATTCCGACAGGACAAATCCGTCGGTTCCAGGGCGTCGGAAAAAACAATCCGTCGGAAAACCGTCAATATTTTCCGACAGTTTTCCGACAGGCAATTTTCCGACAGATTATCGACGGCTTACCGAGAACACAAAAACCGACGGCGAACCGACAATATACCGATAAGAATAAAACCGACGTCAAACCGATGGTAATTTACCGACGGTTTACCGACGGTTGCTAACCGACGGTTTACCGACGGTTTCTAACCGACGGTTTACCGACGGTTGCTAACCGACGGTTTCTAACCGACGGTTTACCGACGGTTGCTAACCGACGGTTTACCGACGGTTGCTAACCGACGGTTTACCGACGGTTGTTTACCGACGGTTTACCGACGGTTGTTTACCGACGGTTTACCGACGGTAAACCGACGGTTTTTAACCGACGGTAAACCGACGGTAGATTACCGAGAGTATTCCGACAGGTAGGACCGACGGCTTAACCGACGGTTTACCGACGGATATTTTCCGACGGTTTTTTCCGACGGATATGAAAATATTATTTTTTTAAATAATATATTTAATATATATTTTATATATATTATTTTATAATCAATTATTTTTATAAAAATTTTATATACGAAATATTTTAAAAATTTTGTATTAAATTTATAAAATAAAAGTGTTTTTAAAATTTACATAACATTGGGATCCGGAACGTTTCCGGGTCCGAATCCCGTTCCCAACCCCTGAACAGAACCCGTAGCTGAAGCTCCCGTTCCCGTTCCCGCTCCTGGTCCCACTGCACGCTCAGTCCCGCCCAATTCTTGTCCTGGAGGAGGTCCGCCAAACTGGATGTAGTTCAAGATCCGTGCTTGCATCTCCGCCATCTTTCTTTCATTCTCGACCCTTTCCTCTCGTATCCGAGCTTCAAAGGTGTCCTTGAGAGCTGCAATTTCAGCATCTTTCTCGCGCAGAGCCTCGGCGAAGACGTCGCTCTCAGGTCGGAAGCGTGAATGCGGAGTGGAGTCTTCCCCCATGTTTCCTAAACCGAAAACACGGCCCTTCCTGCGTTGCGTTTCCTGCGAAGTATAGTAACAAATATTAGTGAAACAATTAAAATAAACAAAACATCTATTTAAATTTTGAGTAAACAAACGAATTTACCTCAAGAAAGATCTCGTTGATCCTTTGTGACGGTACTACCCCCTCCGTCGAACCGACCTCCTCGGATAACTGAGTCTGGACCTCGTCAACCCGCCTCTTTGCTGATTCGACGATTCTCCGAGCGAGCGGGTCCTGGATCTGACCGGTGAACTTGTTCGTGTGGACCTCCTGGGTAAGTTCAAGAAAATTTGGATCCTTCCCTGTTTTTTCTTTCTGCACATTATAAAAACGGTTAGTCAAATCCAATAAATAACACTATTGAATAAAGCAATACTTACAAATTCAATTTTTCGTTGTGCGGTGCTCTTAGCTCCCGCGTTATGAGTCGCATGTCCCATACCGCCCCTCTCGCTCTTGCGGTTCTGGGAATGCATCGCCGAATCTGCTGCAGTAGTGGGCTTGATCCAGAGGTGGCTCAACCCTTCAATCAGCGATGGGTTGACTCCCTTCGGGTCTTCCTTCAGGACCCACTTCTGCTTCCACTCGTTGATGACATGAGTGTAATGGGACCGTGCCTTCTTGTGGAAAGCCTTCTCCACTTGGGACGTACGGTGCCTGTCCCAAGTGTATTCTTGCTTTAAAAAAAAAGATTAACGTTAGCATGGATTAAAAAAATAAAACTTTGATATAAACTGAATATAAGTGTACGTACCGCAAATGCCCGGAACCAGTTATGCTGCTCGGACCTTGGCATTTTCGCGTACTGCGGGTACGGATGACGGAGCATGCTACACATCATTGCTAAAATAGACTTGGTGATCTTGGAGGACGTGATAGTGAACCTGTAATAGTTCATAAAAAATTGGTCAATTATACAAAAGGTTTACATAATATTAAAAAGAAAAAAATTTAATTATTAAAGTTAAAAAATACTGACCAAGTCGTCCCGGGGTTGTTAAACGGATCCGGATGGAGCCGTTTCAACGTCTCCCGCCCTGGCTGTTCCACCAGCAACTCTATCTCCGGTGCAATCGTCGCTGGCGCATCGTCGTCCGGGGTTGCTTGGACGTTGGACATAGAATCGCTGCCAGCATGGGTAGACTGCTGTGGCCCGGACTGCGTCGGTCTAATCTGAGTCGACCGAGAGCGACGGTGCGGTGGCAATCTCGTCGGAGCAGTCTGAGGTGGAGGATGCGATGTGGTCGCCACAGGAGTCTGAGAAGTGCTCCCCGGCAACAACCCATCGGTCTGGCTCAAAAAAGCCTCGAACTCCTCGTACGACCTACAATACACAAAATAAAGTTTTCATTTCTTCCAAAAAAATTAAAAAAACTAATATATCATTTTAAAGAAACTAAAAAGTTTTCAAAATTAGTTAAAAATACTTATATATTGTTAAAAAATTTAAAAAATATATATATTAAATGTTTAATAATCTGCAATATTTTTAAAAACCCTAAAAAAAATTTCCATAATTACAATTCTTATCTTAAAAATCATAAAAAGTTTTTAAAATATATGCTTAACATATCTAAAATTTGAAAAACATTTTTCATAATTAGGATCAAATCTATAAAAATTAAAAAACGTTATATAATTTATAAAAAAAACCTACCAAAAATAAAAATGTTTTCAAATAATTTAAAAAACGTTTTTAATATTATGACAAACCAAAAAAAAAATTTTATGAACAAATTTATACAAAAAAAAAAAATTCATTACTTGTACATGAAATTAAGGAGTTGTAAACCACAACAATTCTACAAATCTAAGTACACAGACCATAATCTAAGATCTAACACACATTAATCACTACATGCATCCTAAATCGAAACTTCTAACATCCTAAAAATCATGTAATTTCCATTTTTGATCGGTTAGAAATGGAACTTACATGTTTATATAGCGTTGGGCGGTGGGGATTGCAAGTCGGTGGCCGGAATCGTCGAGAAAAAGCAGAGAGAAGTCGGAGATTCGCGGTGGAGAGAGAGAGAGAAATCGCAGAGAAAATGAGGAAGAAGAAGTTTAATCGATATTATCTCTTTATAAACCGACGGATTTCCGACGGCAATTAAATTTCTGTCGGAAATCCGTCGGTTCCGAGTCGGTCCAATCATTTGGCGGTTAAATGAAAATGATTGGGCGCAAAAACGAAAAAATTTGTAAAAATTTATATTCCGACGGATTTACGACGGACACATAAATACCGTCGGAAATCCGTCGGTTATTAAAAATGCGCTAGCATGATTCGAACCTGCGCCCTTTTGATGTTTATTTCGTACCTTAACCAGTGTGCCGATGTTACTAATTGCTATGTTCATACAGCGTTAATTATATGAGGACATGCACTATTTTGAAAACGAACTTTCAATTAATTCATTATTAAAAACAACGCAGTACATTTCAGTTTCAAGCATTATTGTTTTAATTAAAGGGTTACACTTAGATAGTCCGGTTATTATAATTCGGAAATTGGTTCTCGAACCAATTCTCTGCGTCAGTTTGTCTCCACTTGCGGCTCATACGGTTCCATGACCTTGCAGGGATCCACTCCGGTTTTTCTCCGCCATTTTCCGCAAGTGACTTCAAACGGCGCATTTTTGTCTGGAAAACACGTCTTGCGGTCTTATGGAATTCCCACCAGACGTTTAACAGGTTTTCAGGAGTGAAATTGTAGTGATCCTGTTATGGTAAATTAAATAATAAAAAATCAGTAATGACTTCACAAAAATTCAATAAGAAGAATAATTAGTTACCAGAAAATGTTTGAACCATGCGGCTTTAAGGTCGTCAGGGATTGTGTAATACACGACGTTGCTCCCCGACCAATGATTCTCGATGATTCCACTGATGGCGCCCAAAATGCTTGCATGGTATCCAAACCAAAGAGAACGGTTTTCTCTAGAGGGGTTAAGAACAGGAAGATGCCCCCGACCACGTTTACGGATTTCCCGCAGATAAGAATCGCGGTTCTCAGGAGACATATAAACAAAATCCATTTGAGTGTTGGTGAAGTTGTACGGTGTGGAGTAAATTGAAACATTGAGCGCATACTTATGCAAAATTTTCCGACGGATTTTCCGACGGCTTCCGTCGGAAATTAATTAATTTAATAAATGACGAGACGTTGCAATGAAACGTCCAGGAAAGATTCGGGTTTAACAGGCCTGCGTTATTGCAGCCTTTGACTGATTTCCGACGGATTTCCTACAGATTATGTTTAGGGTTTGTTTAGGGGTTAGGGTTTGTAGATTATTGAACACTTATACTAAAATTAGATGTAGTATTCATCACATTTAGGATAAACTGACTTATGCAATAATGTATAGATATTATCTAAATCGGTGATAAGAACGGTTGAATCTTTCTATAAACGGCAATGTACGTTAAGAAGTTATTTCGTCCGATGCATAATGTTAGTTTTCCGGGGAAGAAGTCTTTCAATGTTTATAGAGACAATAAACTTTAGTCGAAGAGAGCTCTATTAATTTGATGTTTTAGGGTCTGAAACCCTAAACCCTAAATATTTTTCTGTCGGTTTTCTGTCGGAAATTTCCGACGGAATTATGACGGAAATAGGCTATCCATCGGAAATCCGTCGGTAATTAAAAAAAGGTCTAAAATTTCCCACCGCGTGGATTCGAACCCACGCTCAGGTAGTGATACAAGGATAGTTAGAACCAATTCGGCTGTCTGCCAACTTAGCGTTTTTTTGTAACGTTCTAATATTATAGAGAAGATCTTAACTACTACAAAAAAACAAAATGTTTTATAAGTACTTCCCTAATTATTAAAGTAAAGATTAAAAATGGCCAACACATTGACTTCAACTAAAAAAAATTTAAGTTCCATTTTACAAAATCTTATTACAACAATATTAATCCGCAACATCTTCTGAATCGTAGTCCGTTGAAATAGAATCTGTGTCGTCGTCAAATTCCCCCCTCTCTTCTTCGGAATCCGAATGGAGAACAATGTTCCCAAAATGAGTAAAATCAACGACGAGATTAACTTCAAGAGATTCCTCAACGGGAGCTATGTAATCACTTTGCCTTGCTTGAAGTGGTTCTTGTTCTTCGACTCCTTGAACTCTTCCTCGCGGATAAATTTTGGTAACTGTAACCCATGGATCGTTCTTGTATGTTACTCGAGGATATGGGATGTAACTAACCGATATTAGGTAGGAGAAATTAGCATACGATGCTCTATATAATCACGTTATATCGATGATGGAAAAATAAAACTAGGCCAAAACATTCGTGTTTATTTACCTGGTCTGCTTGAGATGCAATAATGAAGGGGTCGAATTTTTGAAGCTTCCTATTCGAATGTATAGACGTTACGCCAAACTCATCTATTGATACACCTCTCCCGATAATAGGGTTGTACCAATCGCACAAAAAAACCACGCATCTCATGCCTAGCTTTCCGATGTATTTGACTTCAAGTATTTCTTTGAGCACACCGTAGTACACAACTTCGCCGGATGTAGATGAGACTCCGTGTTCGGCCGTCGTTCTAAAGGACCCTTCTTTATACACTTTAAAGGCATATCCCCTCGTGCAATATCGCGGATAAGACTTTGTGTTGTAGTGGAGACCGTTGACTATGTCTACTAACCAATCTGCCGGTTTGCGCCCACATTTGACTTCTGCTTCCACCTAAAAAATAGCATGTAAAACGTTTTTGTAAATGACCAAATCTATTGTCTTTGAGGTTAATTGAAAATGCAAAACTCACATAAAACTTCAACCAAGCGCAGAAGTATGTGTCTTTCCACTCTTCACGGTCATTCTCGTTTAACTCTGGATGCCGATGTTGGAGTGACTCCATGTATAACCTATAAAAATCAACCCAGGGGTAAAAAAATGCAAGTGATCATGAAGTTTAAATGCGATGATGTAAACGAAGTAAACTACACATACCTTTCGTACTCAAATACTTCCTCGCAGTTGTTTAGAATATATTTTTGAAGGTGGGCGTGTTCTTGGGTCGTTAATTGTCGCTTTATTTCTTTACCGCTTAACCGCCCAACTTGTTGAAAAATACTGGGAACCGATGAAGGATAAAATGGTCTTTCACCTTTGTCATCGTTTCTTGCCGGGCGCCGACTATTTGTGCGTACTTGTGAAGGGAAATAATAACCGGCAAATGTCGCCGCTTCCTCATTGTGGTACTGAGCAGCAACTGAACCCTCAACTTTAGCTGGGTTCTTAACCTTTTTCTTAAGGTGGAACATATAGCGTTCGAAGGGATACATCCACCGATATTGTACCGGACCACCTAGTCGAGCTTCTCCGGGTAGGTGAATGGGTAAATGCTCCATAACATCAAAAAACGACGGTGGGAATATCTTCTCAAGATTGCAAAGGATTTTAGGAATGTTATCCTCCAAAGTTCGAATGCCGTCAGCCGTTAGGGACCTCGTGCTTATGTCCCTGAAAAAGGAACCTACCGCGGCAATTGCTTTGTGAACATCTTTGGGGAGGAGATGAGCAAACGCAAATGGCAGTAGTCGTTGCATCACCACATGACAATCATGACTCTTCATCCCGATAAATTTGTCCCCCTCAGTGTCAACACAATTACGCAAATTTGAAGCGTAACCGTCAGGGAATCGTACGCGGCGCGTAATCCACTCGAAGAACTCTTCCTTTGATTTCTGATCCACCCAATACGCTGGAATTGGAGGTTTACCGTTCTTTTGAAGATGAAGTTCAGGCCGGTGACAAATTTCAGGCAAATCAAGCCTAGACTTAACATTATCTTTCGTCTTTCCTTGGACGTTCAGAACGGTGTTCATGATGTTATCAAAGAAATTTTTCTCAATGTGCATCACATCAAGATTATGTCTTAGTAGCTGGTCCTTCCAATACGGTAAATCCCAGAAGATGCTCAGCTTGTGCCAGTTATGGACTACACCAGCTCCATATACATTCTCATGACCATTACCACCACATTCACGAGTTCTCAATGCACCAAAACCCTCTAAGAAAACCAAAGTAGACGACCCACTGTCTTGCAGAATAGGATCATCAAACACTTTCTTCTTCTTCGTAAAAAGTTTAGTGTTTTTCCGGTATGGATGATCATGCGGTAGAAATCTCCTATGACAGTCAAACCAAGACGATTTGCGTCCGTTTTTAAGCTGAAATGCATCGGTCTTTTCCTGACAATACGGACATGCTAACCTTCCATGCGTAGTCCATCCTGATAACATACCGTAAGCTGGAAAGTCGCTAATGGTCCACATTAATGCAGCCCTCATCAAAAAAATTTCCTTACATGAGACATCATATGCTACAATACCGGGCAGCCAAAACATTTGCAGCTCGTGTATCAATGGCTGCAAGAATACATCAAGTGATCTTCTAGGATGCTCTGGACCGGGAACAAGTACGGAGAGGAAAAGAAACTCTCGGCGCATACACATAGATGGCGGTAGGTTATACGGAGTTAAAATAACTGGCCACAACGAATAAGGTCTCCCATGCCTTCCGAACGGGTTAAAACCATCTGTGCATAATCCGAGGTACACATTACGTGGCTCGTATGCAAAATCTGGATATACACTCTGAAAATGTCGCCACGCTTCAGCTTCAGACGGATGCGCAATTTCTGGTCCTCTTCTATGCTCAGCATGCCATCTCATTTCCCCTGCAGTTCGCTCCGATTGGTATAAGCGCCTCAGCCTATCGGTTAACGGCATATACCACATTCTCTTATAAGGAACCTTAGCTCTTCCCCTTGTATCCTCATAACGCGGCTTCTTACAGAACTTACATTCCAAACGGTATTCATCTTCTCGCCAATATATCATACAATTATCGATGCAGACATCTATCATCAGATACGGTAAACCAAGCCCTTTAACCAGTTTCTCAACCTCGTTGTATGAACCTGGCGCAAGATTATCTTCAGGAAGAACATCTTTCAGGTATTCGCAAAAAGCATCCACACATTGCTCCGCCAGATTATAGTCCGTCTTTATTCCCATTAGTCTGGTTGCAGATGATAATGGCGAATGTCCGTCTTTGCAACCAGCATAAAGCGGACGCTTCGCTGCATCTAACATATCAAAAAATCTCCTAGATTCTACATTAGGTTCCTCCTCTGCCCTAGGGATTTGATATTCACCTACTTCCTGTATATTTTCTCTAAATGCATCATTAACCATCTGAACAGTTGCTACACCAACATCTTCATCCACGATATTATGATGTTCGCTAGTACTACCAATAGGTTCCCGCGTACTAGCACTACCAAAATGATCTCCACTACTACTTGCGCCATCAAATGTTTCCCCGTGAAGATACCAAATCTTATAACCAGCCATAAACCCAACTGAGTAAAGGTGATGCCATACTTCGCCAATTGTAGGATTTCTAACATTTCGACACTGACTACATGGGCATTTCATCTTACCGGTTTTCTGCGTATGAGGTTGATTGCAAGCCATCGTCATGAATTCCACAATACCGAGTGCATATGGTTTGTACACTAAATATGTCGTCTCATCTACCCTCGGTCCGTCCATCCACGATCTGAAATAATTAGAAGAAGTCATTTTGATCTCCGAAGAAAGTGAGAGAACAAGAGAGAGAGAGAGGGAGAGAGAGAGAGTGAGAGAGAACGGTGAAGAGAAGAAGGAAGAGATGCTTGATTATATTGAAAATTAACCGACGGAAAACCGACGGACTAGCCGTTACCGTCGGTTTTCCCTCGGAAAATATGTCAGCCCAACAGTGCAATACAACGGTTATGTCGGCCCAACGGTCTTATTCATGATTTCCGACAGAATACCGACGGTACGGATTCCGACGGCAAACCGACGGATTGTATTATCCGTCGATAATCTGTCGGAAATTTGGTAAACGGTCAAAAAAGAGAATTAACTCTCTTCTCTTACCGAGGCATCGAGTCGGTAATTGTCCCTTCGGAAATAAATCCGAAATCCGACGGATTTCCGACGGTTTGGCCGTCGGTAATTTTTCTTTATATATCCACCGAGTTTCTTCCTTTTTGGCATCAGCAAAAAGGCAAAACAAAACAGAAGAAAAAAATGAATTACGTTTTTCTTTCTGCCGAAGCCCGTACGACGATTCTGCAAATGATCGCGGAACCAGGTCGGGAGGCATTGCCAAACCTCGACCCAACACGTCCACCACATCAGGCGGTTTGGTTTGGATCCAATGCAGTCATTCCCTCCGTGATCAGCGACATCATCCAGAATCGCTGGTCTGGAAGATACCTGACGTACTACAACGTCCTGCCTACCCTGAAAACTTCATGGTTTATTGATTTTCTGGTAAGTTATATATTTATGTTTATATACTTATATTTTAATTTGAAATTTTATTTAACCCAAATTTTTTTATTAATTTTAGGAATTTTTTACATTCTCTCCGGATAATCTTTTTATTGTTTGGCGGGAGTTTCACCGGGCCGCAAGGAAAGTTTTCCAAACAAAGATGCGGCGGATGAAGCTCCGGTGGCAACGGGGTGAAGGAAGACCGGCTTGGATTCCGGCGGGAGAGTGGAACATCATGGTCAACCAATGGAGGGAGACGAACGACGGGAATTGGTTCGGGAACCAAACACAAAATAATAACAATTGAAAATTTATTGTAATTTTTATTTAAATTAACAATAAAATTATAAATAAAATTGTTTTTTTTTAAATGTTATATACGAACAACAGAATATACTATTAATTTTGAATTAGATAAACGAAGAACTCACCGTATCACAGTGGTTCGGGAATAAGGTATGACTGTGCAAAGGTCTCGTGTTCGAGACCGCCCTTCTACCAGTTTTTTTATTAACCGATGGCCTACCGACGGATTATCGACAGAATATACATCCTGTCGGGAATCTGTCGGAAATATTCCGACAGATTGTGTTTCCGTCGGAATTTACCGACGGTAATCCGACAACTCATAAACCGTCGATTCTACGTCAGGAAGCTGTCGGAATCTGGCTGAATTTCCGACGGGAAATTTTCTATCGGAAAATCAGTCGGTTTTGGCATTGTTTTCTTAAAGTGATTCTTGCAACAATCGAATAAGGATTCATCGTCGTCCGTTTCTCCGTCTTCGCTTTGGGAGTTTAGCACATCCATGGTACTGTCTTCCTTCGTTGCACTCAGTTTCACACGAAGGTGGTATTTTTCTTTTCAGAGAATTCTTCTCTATCATACTTTCTTCAAGACCTGAGTCAATCTCTGTAACAGATATGCACAATCTACAAGTATTTTCTTTGAAGTGTTCCAGAAAAAATTTCAGATCCTCATGGCTACCAACAACTACAGGACGAGTTCCTGTTGGTAATTTAGCCAACACTTTCTTTGGATACATGTAACTCATTTGAATTCTATGCCCTCTGCTACTAATACCGAATTGCTCAAATACTGCCACACTAAATTGCTCAAAACTTGTTATACCTTCGGCTTCATCTTTTACCTCCATAATCTATATCAAATAACCATATGTTCCATATGTTATCTTCAAAATTCCAACTACCAGAAATAAGAATCACAAGCACCATGATAGAGGATGAGTGATGATGAAGATTATAAATGAGAGAGAGAGAGAGAGAAAATTTTAGATGATGATGATGAAAAAGATGCAGTTATGGGACGCGGCCGAAATTAAGTTTTTTTTCCCGCCAAATATTGAAATCTAGAAACAAATATTAAGTTACCAAAACGGTTCCTGAAAATCAGGAGCAAATCTTGTAACAGTTACTCGATTTTTGAACATATTCAATAAATCTGTAACATGAAAATCAATATCTGACATAATATAAATCCGTAACATTTAAAACAAATCTGCTACAAAGAGAGAAAGTCTGTAACATAGCAGTGCTACAATAGTAATTAATTTTAACAATTTTCTTTGTTGCGGACTTTAATAAATCTGTAACACGTAACACATATCCGTAACATGAAATTTCAGATTTATCCAAAACTAAGGAAACAAATCTGGAAAATCTGCAACACGTTAATATAAATCTGTGCCACGTCAGCAAAAAAAAAAATCTGCAACATGAGAACATAAATCTGTAACACGGATAAAAATCTGTAATACTATGATGCTAGTATAGTAATTTTCCAAAACCTTCTAACGTGTTACAGATTTATAAAACTCTGCAACAAAGAATAAATCTGCAACAAAAGAAAATAACTCCGTGCAAACTTTTTCGAAAATCCGTATTTTCAATAAATCTGTAACAAATAATGTCATAAATCCGTGCGGATTTATTATTCTGGGAAGGTGGCATTTTCGTAAATAAAGTTCGTTTTTGCTGATGTGGAAATAAAATAGTAATGGCATTCTTGTAATTATTTTTTCCTAACAAGTACCTGTAGAGTCATTTTAGACCAAAATTTTAGCCTACAAAAATTAGAATCTCAAATACTATTATATTAATTAGCACATGTTTTAGTGTCATTACAGCTTTTTCCCTTTATTTTTTGCTAAAAGATTAAATTCTTCTAATTCATAGTTGTTCATGAAAGATAAAGATGAAAAACTAATGGAATAGTTTTGTACTACTGTAAAAAAACACACAAAATATAGACTAAATAACATAACAATTAAAAAAACAATTAAAAACAATATATATATATATATAAGACAAACGCCGATATATAAGAATTAAAAAAAACAAATATAAAATTCATAAATATAGGACAACTCCGCGCGTATGCGCGGGCATTGGATTTCCTAGTGATGTTAAACAAAAGTGTTTGTTTATTTATCTACAGATCATTTACACCGTTTAGACATAGATGCAAATCACTAGTTGATCACCCTTTTTCTCTCTTTTTCTCTAAACGTTCGCCCTAGCCGTAAAAACCAGATCCGCCGTCGGAGGTGAGTCGTCGTCGGCCGTTGGCGTCACCGCCGGTGCGTCTCGGCGCCTCGTCCTCCCCTCTTTCATTTACGCTGCTTTGTTTTTCCTTCCATTCGATCTCATTGCCTTCTCTGTCTCACGTCGTTGTGTTGTCTCGTCTTCTCCGGCGCCTAAAGGCGGTTGTGGTGTAGCTGAGGCGATGACGGCGAGTGTGTGGCGGTGTGGAGGCTCATCGATGGTTTTCTCGGCTTTGGGTCTGGGTTTTGGTTTTAGGGTCCTTTGCGGTTTTGGTCCTCTGGTCCTCCCCGCTCTCCGCCCTCAGGAAACTCTCCGGCTTGGTCGTGGGAGGTTGTTTGCTACGGTTTTTCATCTCCTTGTTCCCTAGCGATTGGTTTGTTAAGGGTTTGGTACAAACTACTTAATTAGTCATTGCCCTTCGTTTTATTTTAGATTGGTCTAAGTATGGTTTAGTTATGGTTGGAGTCTATGGGATTGATTTGGTTTTTGAGATTATAGTTCTTGTAGGCGGATTCCGAAACCTAGTTTTGGGTCACAATGGTTTTCGATTTGATTGTGCAGATCTGTGTTTTTGTGGCTTTAGTAAATTGGAAGCAATATAATAAGACACGTGGAGATCTCCAATCTTGTAGGTATTAATACGAGAACTGGTATTTTCAATTTCTGAATTAATTGTTTAGATATTTGTCCTTTAGTTTTATCAACTAGTTGATGTTCTTTGTTTCCGGGGTTGTACTCTTTAAACCTCCGGCTCTAGTCTCCAGAGTTGTTATCCATTTAACCACCGGCTTTATTTCCCTCTTTTGGGATGTAATCTTTCTCTTTTGGGCTGTAATTTCTCTATTTTGGGCTGGTAATATTTCCGATATTTATGAATGAAAAAAAGTTGACACAAAAATTATTTATAGATTCAGCATGCCATAATATTTTAAAAGGTCGATCGGCAGCAGGGCTTTCGTTTGTGCAGAGTTCTGGCTTGGAGGAGGCGGTTTCCGGCGCTCGCTCGTCGTCTGGCTTGTCATCGGCGGTTGCATGTCGTTTTGCTTCTCTGACTGCCACGTGCGTTGGTGCGATCTTATCCCTTTCGAAAATCTGTTGGACCTTTACTGGGCTTCTTTCAAGCTTTTGTATCTCTGTTTGGGCTTCAATTCGGCCATGTTGTAAAACTTTTGCCTTTCGGGGCTTTTCTAATGAAAATCTTGTCGGCCAAAAAAAAAAAAAAAAAAAAAAAAAACATCATAAATGAGTTTCGAGCTTTTCATTTCAAGGTCTTTTTTGTCAACTTTTTTTTCTTTCTCATTTAAAGGTCTAGAAAATACGATGCGTGCTTTTGGTTTTCCAACACATGTATTATGACATCCTGTTGAGGTCAATGGGATTCTACTTTTTTTTGGTCAACAATGGGATTCTACATGGCCGAACCACACCATAGTAAAAAAAAAATGTCTTTAAGTCAAAACTGCAAATCGCTTCTCATTAACATCTAACCAAATGTTCATTGGGAACTCATTTTCCTTTAAAATAATAGATTAAAACGTTTGCAATGAATAAAATCATCTTCCAAATAGAAAACTTAAAAGTGGAATTAATCCTTAAGAAACTATAAAAAGAACACAATCCTAAAATAGCACCATTACAAACTTTAGTTGGTACACCACTCTTTCTTACTTACTTACATATACATACATATAAAAAATGTATGAAACCTGCCATAAGTAGTGGCAATGCAAATATAGAAACCTATCAATCAATAGAGGTAAGGGCAAAGCATATATAGAAACCTATCAATTGGATTAGTCATATCAAAGCTCCTACTTTGAAGTAAAATATAAAAAAGGTGAGATTGTAAAAAAGAAAAAGAAAAAGAATCCTAGAAATGAAATTACATTATACATTCTCTTCTTTACCTCAGTGCATCTTTGGCACAAACAAAAAGAAGCACTAGTGGAATCATCATATTACACTTTCAAGAAATGGTTATCTCAAACATATATTCCAAGAACAAAATCACCTATCATCTCTCCATATACAATCTTACTCTTCTTCTTCTACCTCATTGCATCTTCTTCAACAGAGGCAACATCAATTGCTGAGAAAAAAGGAGACAAATAAATAAAAGTTAATAAAAAAACATAGGTTAGATATAATATACATACTACATTCAATACATATATACATTGTCGTATCTAAAAAGCTTTGAATTTTGACTTTCCCACTCCTGGACTTTCATGATTAAAGATTTGATAATACCTACACAAGTGTGTCATAGAATCAATCAAGTTTTTTCTAGACAAATCCAAAAAGTTAAATTTGTCAAATTCAATTAAAAGAAACTCAGTAGGAATTTCATCAACAAGACTATGAACAATTTCTGCCCGTTATTTCTCTCCACAAGTAATATCAAATTCATCTTCATCTACCTGAACAAAGAAAACAAGGTGTTATCAAAAATTCTGTAATATAAAAAGTGTAAATTTTCATTTTCTTACCTTCTCAAGCCACGCTTTTTCACTCTTAGAATGTTTCAACATCTCAAGCTCTCTCAATATCTCTTCTCTACTTAGAGCTTCATACTGAGAATTAGTTATGGCCTTGTCTAGATCTTCAATAAGGAGTGCAATTGACTGATTATCAGTGAGAGATGCTCCACTAGAAGAAATTTTAGTAGCTGCATCAACAACTTCCTAAAGCTCTTCTCTCAAAGTAATGTGAGAGTCATAAGTATCTGTATCAGCTGATCTCTTCTGCTAACTAGAATAAAAGTTAAATCTTCTGTGATAACTTCAGCTTCATTAATACCCTCTCTAGTCTTCATCCTTTTCTTATTGACATCAATACCTCCTTCTCCTTCTCTCTTCTTGATGGTTTTTCTTTTCTTACTACTGAAAAGTATATTCTTTATTTCATATTTTCACTTGTGCCTTGAAAATCAGAGACTGAACAGAGATACATTCTTGTATGTATATGTAGTAAGAGACCATAGCTTGATAGGGATCACCTTCCACTGAACCATTATATTTGAGATAGTTCTTAGTTGATGGTGTTATAGGTATGGTCAAGGTCATATGACTTATACCATCAGACTACTAAACCGTTGATACTGAATCTTGGGTAAGCCTTCTACTCTGGATAGAAGAACAGGAAGTCACGATCTTCGTCATGATCTTGAAGTTTCATGTCGATGAAGATTGAATCATCCTTCAACTGCGGAATTGCCACAACAAGTCCTTGATCAACATGCTTCAACAAAGCAACCTCTACCCTATAATGTTTCTCCCAATCCACAAAAAACCCACCTACAATTACATACACCCTTTGTTGATTCACCAACGATTGAGCCATCTCTTTATGAGCCGCAGAGCAATATCCATCTCCTCGAATCACAATCTGGTTGCAGCCGAACATGGCGCAACCATGTACTATAAGACCAGCGTATTGACCTGGAGGGGGAGAGAGAGAGGGGGTTGTTCATCCGGCGGCGGCGGCGGCGGTTGATCCGGCGAATGTATAGCAGCCTGACGATCTATTTCTTCGATTAAAGTCATGGAGAAAAGTTGAAATTGAAAAGCTGAATCTAGGGTTTTCAGCAGCGAGGAAGGGGAAAAAAGAGAGTCGACGGGGTGAGAAAAAAAAGATTATGGGTTTCTTGTTTGTGTTTCTTAGAAAATTTTAATCAATGATTTGATTTAGTGGATGTTATTGTTTGTCTATTTTCGTGTATTTTAAAATCGGTTGATTTTAAAATCTAATAGATAGATTTTATTAATAGCTGCGAAATCTATAGCTTTTCGCTCGGATTTTAGTCTTTGTATTTTTGACCTAAAAATCCACCAAAATCCATTCGAATCCATGATAAAATCAAATTCAAATATAAATCTTTACGATTGAATAACACTTGATTTTAATTTGAATTTTGAAATCATAGAACCGATAACATTAGACTTTAATTAGGATTCTAAAATCATAAAATCAATAACACATGATTTTGATAAAGATTTAAAATCAATGATTGAATAACACATGATTTTGCTTGGATTTAAAAATCCACTAAAATGCATAAACCAATAACTTCTACTCAGTTTTGTTTCTCACTTGATATAATCGAGACCGTCCAAAGAAATGATCCGGGAGAATGGCTTTTAACCAATCAAAAATTGTTAGCCAACAATTTTTTTTTTTTTTTTTTGGTCATTGGAACTACAATTTGTGCTCACATTTTTTTTACAAATGTGCTCTCGACTACTAGTACTAATTTATTATTATTATTTTTAATTTTAAATGGTAGTTGACTTATCAAATGATAAATATCATAAAGCTTCATTGCATTCTCTTATGGGTTTCATTGGGATTTCTTAAGCCAATGGCAATTCTCTTCATTAGAATGTCCGATAAAGCTTATTAAAATGGAAGACTAGTTAAAGTACTCTTCTACCTCCATGTCATTTTCCAGGTAATTTAGTTATTACTAATCAACTCATAATATTTAGGGTTTATAATGATGGAAAATGTTATTATTGTTGATAATTTTGTGTGATTTTGAGATATGAAACAAAATATTTAAGGATCTTTAGTTCAAACTCACGATAACATCTCACTTTAATCATTTTCTCCACTATACTTATACCTAGTGTTTTATCTGCGCAGAATGCATATGGTTTTTAATTATAAATCGAAATTTTATATTACACATTTCAAAACTTTATTTTGTGTAAATTTTAAATATTATGCAATAGATATTTGATTTGAGTATAAATTTGTTTTTTTCTTTGGGTTTTCTGTTTTATTTCGATTATTTTTGCGATATTAAAGTTTACCTAATTAAGTTTTATATTTTGTTTTATAATTAAGATTTTCAATGTTATATTTTAATCATAAAATATTACTAAATCATAGCACATAATTTTATATTGTAGAATTAATACTAATCTATTTGGGTTAATATTGATTGAGTTCATATAAGTAAAATGTGAAATCCATTCTATTTGGGTTTAGGGCAGATATTTTTGAAAATTTTAAAAAAGTTTTATATATTTTATATATTATAAATTCATTATATTTGGTTTAGTTTTTATTTATTTTTTAAAATATTATGGTTTAGACATTTGTTTTGGGTTTATTGTTTTTTGGCCTTGGATTTCATTGTTTTTAGTATTTTTGAAATATTCTGAGTTTATGTTTTGGTCAACTGGGTTTTATCTATGATTTTATCGTTAATATTTAAACTTGATAGCTGAATCAAAATTAGTTTTTTTTTTGACAAAGATTTACTATTTAAATGCAAGGGAAATAAAATATTTACATGGCCAAGCCCAAGAGCTAAGTAGCTCAAACATACTCATAGAATCAAACTAGAAACAAGCCCAATAGCAGATAAAACAGTCCAAAGGTAATTTTGTAGCCTAATAACCTTGAGAGAAACAGACAGGGTTGAAGAAGGGACCAATTAGTATGTGGAATTAATATTTCTATTTGGATTAGTATGTGAGATTGTATCAAGAAGTCTATTTTATTTGAAAAAAAAATAAAACTAAGTACACATATTTTATTTTTAAATTATTTATTTATTGAAATAAAATTTTATAATTTTATTATATTAGAAATATTTAATTATATATATCATTTATTTAATATTTTATATAAATAATATATTTTTGGATGTCAAAATTGAAATTCTTAATTTTGTTATAAATTATACTATTTGATTTTATACGACATTAATTTTATATAAAATAATTTAATTTAAATAAATACAATTAAATATTGAAGATAATAATAGTTTAACCTGTTATATTTGTTTATATGGAATAAATTTTTTTTTTGTCAAATTTGAAGGAATGATTCTATAAAAACTTATTTATATATCTAACTTTAAAATTCTAACTTTAAAATATTTATTTCTAAATTAATTTTAATTTAAGTATGTTGTTTATATTATTCACTTTGAATTATGTTGAAAATATGAATTTATGTTGTTTTGTGTATGATTACTTTAATTTAATTTCATAGTTTATAAAAAATAATTTATGTATTATATTATTTATTATATTTATCAACTAATTTATTAACTTAATGTTTATATATATATCATATGATTTTTACTTTATAAGTTAAAATTTAGTTAATATTAATTTATAATTATATTTAATAACAAATACAAATTTAATTAATTTATTTCTAAAATTTTGAATTTTTTTTTGTAAGATTTGATTATGATAGAAAAAGGAAAAGAAAAGATATAAAAAGATATTTAAATTAAATATAAATTGATATGACTTTGCTACCATTAATGAAATAATTTATAACAATGACATATTATGTAATAAATACTGATAGGGAAAAGTTAGTTTCATAATGGTCTCTGTTTTAATAAATTATATATTAATTATGCAATTTTTTGGCAAAAAAACTTCTAGATAAGTGATATAAGATCTTTTAAAATTTAAAACAAGAAGCGCTCATAGTAGTCTTAAACTTACTCTCAAGTTCAACAACTAGATACATATGCACTCGAGTTATTTTCAAGGGTTGACTTCACAAAATCCTCTAAACTATTCAAACCCATACATAATCCCCTCAGATTTTCGAACCTCTAGAACCTCTGTTTTGTCCATGAAAGTTGCCTCTGGAAGTAACAGGCAGAGTGTTTTCCACCTGAAAATCCCTATTTGAACTCACTCCAAATGCCTCGTCACGAGACTGCAGCTTGTTATCATAACCAGAGATCTTTGAAATCACATCATTGAAGGAAGGAGGTCCAAAGCGTGACATAGAGCTTTGGATAACTGTGCAGATCGGATCATACTCACTCGTGAGACCAATCAGGAAAGCAAACACTTTCATTGAGTTTTCAACAGTTTTGCCAAGGCACTAAGCTGATCGCATACAGACCGAAACTTACGGGTATAAGCCAAAAAGTCTTTACCTTTATTTGTAAGAGATTCCAGATGCCGATTTAACTTATACTCTCTAGCAATGGATAATTGGTTGAAGTTAGCAGAAAGGTAAGCCCACACTTCATGAGAAGTTGTCAACCCATAGACATATCCCAAGATCTCTTCCGAGAGAGTTCCAAAAATCCATGACAACACTAGTTGATCTGTACACACTCAAGCTTCATATATTGGGTTTGGAGTCTCCACAGTAACACCATTTGTGGTTGTACGCAGAACATCGTCTAGAGCTGCTTCTGCACCATTGGCAAAGACTACCTTTGGATTCTCGTGTGGCAAGTGCTGGTAGGAATGGGGAGTAGCTGAGTTGCAGCCCATAGTCTATAGAAAGAACGGAATTTCACGATCTTCAGGGATTTCCCCTCTCCCTTGGCTACTTTCTTCATTGTCGTTGATCGTGTTTTGAGAGATAGGCTGATTTCCTTCTATGTTGTGTCGATGGAATATAACCTCGGTTATGTAGCAAAACACCTTATCGGCTAGATTTCCTTTTCTCTTAGAGCTTTACGTTTAGTTCTTGGATGCGGTAAGTTGACAGGTTGGTTTGTAATTTTTTCGTTCATTTCTCTTTTTTTATCTCGTATTGCAATATGTTGTTCGCAACACCGTAAAACAAAAAATCTGGTATAAATCTTAATATTTAAACAGAACAAACAACTAAATTTGTGGTTTCAAAAAGCGTACAATGACTAATATTTTCCAAATAGATAAACACATACTATATATCATGCCAATGCAATTGGTGCATCCAACACTTAAAGGGGCCAAAATGTTCAATTGCATCCATTATTGCACCCACTAATCATGGATTTTACACGTCATGGGTTATGCATCGGTTAATTGCATATAGTTTAGTCCCAGTCGATCAACAAATTGTAATTGGACCCATAACGTTAAAGCGTGATGGTTTTAGGAGTTACGTTATATTTGGTAGCTGTGTTGATTAGATGATGTTCCAGTAGTTAGTTTTGATAATTTTCATTAATTTTAAAATAGACTAGATTTTGATCCGCGCTGAGTGCGGAATATTAGTTAAATAATTTTTTTAGTTATTTTAAGTTATCGTTTTTCTCGTTTTTTGTTTTGAAATCGTTTTGTCGAATTTGATAGTATATTTATTTTAGTTATTTGAGTTGGTTGAGTATAAATATTTTATCTTTTTTTCATAGTACTTTCAAGTTATATGTTTTGTATTATCCATCGCGGACAAGTTTTTTTTGTTTTTATTATCATTAAATATTTTTGTTCATTTTAACTTCATTTCAAGCGATAATTTTTTTTTAGCAAACTCATGATCTATGTGGGATTCAATCTTTAAGTATTATAACACATTTGTTGTGTACTTGCAGTAGTTTCTAGGATTTAAAACATGTGTATTAATGATGACTTATAGGGTTTTAAATAAGCAATAGAGAGAAAGTGACCATTGTAGAAAGATGAATAAAATAAGATTTAGGTTTAATGACATTTTTTCTTTATCAAGATGTAGAGGTAAATATAATATTTATATAGTGCTTAGAATAAAGTGATTGGAGATAAAATAATTGCATTGCTAATGACACTGATAAGAGTTACAAAAAATGCATTGTTATCGTGTCCGGGATAATTTTCCTTTTTTGAAATTTATTTTAGTAAATTATTTATTTTTGAGTTTTTCTTTTTTGAAAATTGATTAGGGTTTAATAGAGATGTAAAATAGGCCGGTCTGACTTGTTTAGACTTGGATCGTTTAAACCGATTCATTTAGACCCGTTTATATTTATAATTCATTTAAATCCGCCGGTTAAACCAGTCAGAAATAATATGCAACCGTTTAACCCGTTTAGGCTTATGTATTTGTTAAGACTATAAATTTCCAAATCGAAGCCAAAAAGTTAAAGAATCAATTTATATACTAGTGTCTGACCCGCGTTTAACGCGAGTTTATTCTTATTTTTATTTAAATTTTTAGATTTAGTGGGACAATAATGTTAGAATATTTATCATTTTTATTATATTACAATTTCTGTTGACTGGGTTTAATTTTATTTTTTTATTCTCATGTTATAAATTAGTTTTTGTTTTGGTTTTTATGGTTTTTAACACTTTATATCGTTTTGTCAGTTTTTAGTGTTGTATTTTAGTTATTGAATTTATACCGGCACGCTAGTATAATATTATATATTACTTTCTTATTTTAATAATAATTTATTAATTTTAATGATTATATAATTTATAAAATAATTATGCATTAAATTATATAATTATATGTACCAATTGATTTAGTAACTTAATTATGCTTGATTTTATTTCTTTAAGTTAAATTTTAGTTAAGAATAATTTATAATATTTATTTTAATATTAATTTCGAAATTAATTTATTAAATTTTCGAAAAAGATTTTCGTTAGATATGATTAGGATAGAAAAAGGAAAACAAAAGATATTATAAGATATTATGAATAAATCAAATATAAATTGTTTTACAGTTTTACCCTTAATGAAGAATACAATTCCTAATAAAATCAAGGGCAAGTTTCGGAAACAACATTTATGTACCATGGTTAATATCCTGTTTTAATAGTATAGATTGGTTATATCAAATTCGGATCACAATTTCATTTAAGAAAAAGTGGTTCTATAACTAAAATAAATAACTAATATAATTCCATGACTTTAGCATAAAAAAGAAGGCAAAATCTAGTATATTAGGTAGAAAAAAATCAGATCAATATTTTCATCCATCAAAAAATCGTTGGTGAAAAAACATGAAACAAACTAATTGAAATCTAATCTGTTAATAAGAATTTACTAATAGGAATTTAGTACAAAAATAGTCAAATATAAACTAATCGTCAAATACTCGGAGAGTTCCTCCTATTGTGATTGAATCAGGGATTACATTGAAGCCATTGCCTCCCTCAACCTTAGAAACTGTAACCACCTGCACAAGGAACTCAAACGATGTGTTAGAAGAAAGCCAAGAGCAGGTATATGTGGTCTAAGGACAATAAGAAAGTGAACCTTTAAATCCAAAGGGTCGGTTTCACGTGAAACCAGATGTTGAAGACTGAGGACGACGATTGAAGCTGCAATAACTGGGTCTATAGTATGTTGTAGGATGACAGCATGACCTCCTTTCCCGGCGATCACAGCCTCGAAGAATCAAGAACCAGCCATCATGGAACCTGCACGTGGAGCTGATTTGCCAAAGGGAACCCGATTGGTAAGATGAATCACAAAATGGCTTTGACATGCTTCAGCTCCTTCTATCATCTTCTTTGCTCCGGCCAACCCTTCTTCAGCTGGCTGGAAGATAAGCATAACAGTTCCCTAATTAAAACAAAAGTATTGATTGTGTATATATATATATATGTCTTAGGTTAGTGTTGGTGATGAAAATCATAAGGTTAATTATAAAAAGTGTATAATAAAATCTGCAAATCGTGGCGATTTTCTTAAAGCAGCTTTCCAGCACCAAGAAGCACAACTACATGACTGTCGTGTCCACAAGCTTGCATTTTTTTTTGAACTTTACACAAGCTTGCATTTTACCTAAAATTTTACTTGTGTGCTCCCACTCAACAGCTTCCTAGATTCAAGATTCAAACAGATTATATTATAATCCTGATAATATTTTTTAAATAAAACCATGAAACATCACATTTCCCCATTAATTGACCGATTATTCTGAAATAACCATATATATAAATTTAGAAATGATACTATACCTGCAAAGTCAAAGCATCCATATCAGCTCTCAGCGTGACCAACGACGGTTCTCCGGTGCGGATGTATCCAATAACGCCAGTGATACCGACTGGATACCCGTTATTTAATGATAACACAAGTGGCGAGATTCTTTATGTTAATGTTTGTGTCGTCTACATATTCTTGCAGCTTCATTACCACTTTGTTCATGCTGCAAAAAACAATAAAAATTAATAAAGAATGTTTAAATGCATATAGAAGAAACAACCATGGACGAAGTGTGAAGAGACTTATTCATAGAAAAGAGTCAACATGAAACCAAAACAACAGAGAAGAAGTAAATAAAAAACGTTAAGACATTTCAGTTTAATGGTGTTCATATCACCGGAAATGATACATTCTCCAGGGATTTGGTTAATTCCGCCTCCCGGATCTGCAAAACCAGAAAAATCCTTTGATATCAAGTAGAAACATGTGGTGTCATTACTCATACATATATTATGCTTTAGATTCCAAAACATACAACTTCATTGGATTGGTTTCGTTGTGGATGGCATCACAATACCATACTCTTTCTCCTATTCGAGGCGCGGAAAGTCTCAGTAGCACCAGGATTAGATTTCTTTAAGCCCTTCCATTCCTAACTCAATCACGTTAATAATTTGCACATAAACAAAATAAATAAATTAATGCCAAGCTTGCAGCTTCATCAATCTCAACAATGGCAAATCTTATATAGTGATGAAAATGTATAAAATATTTGTCTAGCTTGTTATGGAAGTTTTAGAACTTTGGAAAATATTGAAATTGAGAAATATGGACGATTGAATTAGAAATCTTCTAATTGAAGCTTCTCATTAATATAATATTCTATTAATTAAATTGATATCTATTTATTGTTTAGATTTTTTAAAGGTGATTTTCATTATTTCAAACAAAATTTAGGCAAGATCATTAATATTTATTTTTAAGTTTCAAAATAGTGTAGTTTGTTTCTAATTAATATTTCATTTTTTTAGCACGTCACTATGTAAATTAGCCTGAGTCATAGGGAGGAAGTGGGGATCTTCATTAGGGAAATTAGGTCTCATAGCTATAGATGAGACTCAAATTAGGTAAATAAAAAGTAGCTTTTGGGGAGGATGAAAAGTTCAATTTTGCTCATCACCATATCTTTTTTTACACTCTTGAATATTCACTCTATCTATGAGGACTTTTGATTCGGCTGACATTGTATTACACAATGACCCCACCATGAATTTGTCTTCTTCCTTATCATTTCCCCTTCACCGTTTTGCTTCTACATCTCTTCATCTAACCATTACACAAGCTCCTCTCTCTCTCTCTTTCTCTAGAAAATTAAAATCCAGTTTCTGCGCCATTACGACATTCAAATATTTTTTCATCGAAAGCTTTAAAATCAGGGAGAGATGTCTGAGAATTGATTTTACGCCATTACGCCATTACGACGTTCAAATATTGCTTTAGATTTGGATTAGTGTTTGATTTCTGAGAATAAGTGTCGAGTGGCGAATCCAGACCCGACAGCTCCGGATCTGAATCCGGATCCGGTTCGTTCGACGGAAGATAGCTTTGAATCAGGTCTGCAATTCAGATTCGGAAGCTTTGAATCTTATTTGATGTTCTTTTGCTAATGGATTGTTATGGTTTTCAATGTTTGATGTGTAAAAGGTTATAAATTTCTTGATTATTTTGTGTTGTTTTATCAGCAGTTTTTGAGGATGGAAGCAGAAACATCTTGGACTAATTATCATTACAACTACATTACATATGTCTCTGAAGTCTCAGAGTGGTGCCGCTTGTTCTTCGATCAGATTTGACTCTCGTTTGAGATGTGGGTAGGACTATTTTGTATAAAATATTTTACAAATAGTTAACTACTTATAGTTGACTATAAAATTTAGACTATTTTACAGAATAGTTGACTACTCATTACATAAACACACCACTAAATCTAAAAGTAAATTATATTTATTCTAATCTCATATTATTAGTTAGTGTTTTTTTATAAATGTAGTTGACTATTACGTCTAGTAGTTAACTATGTATGTTATAAAAAGTAGTTGACTATCTTCTCAAAGTATTCAATGTAAATTATAAAATAGTTGAAAATAGTTGATTATGTTTTTTTGGTTATGTATATCCAGTATTCGAATACAATATAAAATAGACAACTATTCTGGTCGAAACAGACAAAAGTATCTGTCACTTTCCATCACTAGATATAATAGTCAATTACATTTATATTAAAGAAGTAAATGACTACTTTGTATAGATTATTTTACAAAATAGTCAACTATTTATTTATTACGTAAAAACAACACATATAAAGAATAGTTAACTATTTTGTATAAGCTATTTTACAAATAGTTGACTATAAAGTTTAGATTATTTTACAGAATAGTTGACTACTCATTACGTAAACACACCACTAAATCTTTCTAATCCCATATTATTAGTTAGTGTTTTTTATAAATGTAGTTGACTATTACGTCTAGTAGTTAACTATGTATGTTATAAAAAGTAGTTGACTACCTTTTCAAAGTATTCAATGTAAATTATAAAAGTACACAATATAAAGTAGACAACTATTTTGGTCGAAACAGACAAAAGCACCTGTCACTTTCCATCGGTACTTTATATTTCAAAAAAAAAAAAATCATTTTTTGAAGGTCTGAAAAGCTGTCCATGGAAAAAATAAGGGTAAAATTGTCCAACTTTGTGTGTCATTTTAGTTGTGTTGTGCTACAAACCTAATTTCAAGTAAAAACTTTTCATAGACCTAATTTTTGGTCCAAAACATAATATTAATGCAAATAACCCTCTTCATTAATTAAATTAATATTTGTTTCTTAATTTAGAAAATTAGCACTCCATAATTTTTGATCTCGAAACAGAAAAGATATTCTAAAATTTAAGAATGTGTTTGATGTTTTAGAAAATATATTTTAATTAATTCAATTTTACCCTTAATTAATGCATAATCTAACAAAAGAAATCAGTGGTATATGATGTAATTACATGAAAATTAATGGCATTCTCAATTTTGTATTTCTGTTTTAATAGTATAGATTAATATACTAACGATCTGATTAAAATAAAAAGATTAATACATTGGCTAGATATACTTTATTTTATCTTATAATTTTACATGACGTACAAATTAGAAGCTACATATTACACACTGGCAGAATTACTAATTTGGGAATTTTAACATCGTTAAAATCTCTCTCTCTCTCTCTCTCTCTCTCTCTCTCTCTCTCTCTCTCTCTCTCTCTCTCTCTCTCTCTCTCTCTCTCTCTCTCTCTCTCTCTCTCTCTCTCTCTCTCTCTCTCTCTCTCTCTCTCTCTCTCTCTCTCTCTCTCTCTCGTAGAAAAACTAAATCTCACCGTGTTTTGGAGGCCTCTCCAGCTTCCGGCATCGTCCGTCGGAGTCGGGCGAGGTCTTGCGTCGTTGTTGGAGCTTCAATTACAACTGTGGTGCTATGTTTTTATGAACACTTTTCGCGACTATTCGTGGCAATTTTTCTACGACTAGCTACAGATGCGTTGTAGATAAACTTAGTTTCAAATAGCTACAAACGAAGCTGTGGATATCTAGCCACAATCTAATTTGTAGAGAGTCGTAGCTATAGACATGGATAGAGTCACCGCTATTCATAGCTATATGGCTAAATTATTGAGTTCACGGACCATCTGTATAATGTGTCAGACCATCAATCAACTCAAGCCAGCTGAATCAATCCAATCGTTAGCGCAAAGAATATATTCGCCTTAGTTATGGCCATAGTCGCATCTAGCCGTAGCTAAACAAATAATCACGTTTCTACACTATTTCAACTACTTTAATTGTTTAAAAATAAAATCTATATAGCTACGGCACTGGTCGTAGCTATCTGTAGCACAAAAAACTATAAAAAGAACTGAGAGATCCTTGTGTTTTTCATAAGTCGAAAATTTAAAATACGTTTGAAAAAATCAGATTTCATTTTATTGAGAGATATAAAATATGACTAATTGCTTTCGATCAAGATAATGAATGTATAAACATGTAAAACGTTCTTATCTTTGTGTTTGTGAGAACTTTTTTTTTTTCGTTTGCGTGTAGTCAAGAATATTATCTTTAGTAGGGGGTCTTGTTGTTGGAATTTCTAGCAGTTCTAATCCAATTAGCAACCCTAGGTATAATTCCAAGCCTAGGATCCAGGGTCTATGTATATTGAATCTACACCAGATCTCGAATTACCTGGAGTTTAGCAGCGGAAGATTATCAGATATTCGAGATTCTCAAGCGCCTCAAGTGCTGCGACTCTACTGGCATCCACACGCACACAAACTGGAATCCGCCGGGATGCTAGTGCCGGGAGATCGGATCTCTCTGGGATACACGTGTTTATTTCTGAGTTTTAGGTTCCCCTTTTGTCAGCTGACGGCTACTCCCACTCGTGTCTCATATATCCCATATATATAAGCACGAGTATAACCTAATTAAGTCATTAACCTATCAACTCTTGTGTCGATCGACACAGGTATGTGACGATCGACACACACCGATTAGACTCTTGTGTCGATCGACACTACTGTTAGCGTCGGTCGACACATTCTCAAAACACGTACATAAATGTGTATCAAATACACATTAATTGATCATTACATCAATGATAATTCCCACATGGAGTATATCCAGTTTGCTTAGGTGTGTGACCCTATAGGATCATATAATACTAGTAATGAGTTCACAACTCACATATCACAAGTGGTTTCTAGCAAAACATTATGACCATCTAGTATTGTATGAATGTCTAATCTCGACAACACAACTATCTCTAGAGTGATTACAAGTGTGATTTCAGGACATTCCCAACAATCTCCCACTTGTACTGGAATCATCTATTCCCAAAATCCCTTCGTCTCTATATCTCAATATGGCATAAGGCAAGATCCGTGCCATCCTTATTAAGCCAAAATCATGTGCATCGAACTCCGATTTATACTGACAAGAAAAACGACTGACAATCACCTCGTTTGAGTGTGGCCACACATTTCTCAGTATCAAATCTTCGATGGGCCCTGAGATATTTATCTCCTGTTATATAGGAGGGACAAATCCCATCTTGTTCCATCCATGTTCCTTCACACGCTTCATGATACACCCAATCAATGTCTTTATAATCACCAGTTACGGCTGACGTTTGACAAAGTCAAAGCGGACCAATTCACATGTAAGAAAACATGATGAACTCAGGTCTAAGGACTATACTCTACAGTCGTAATGAAAACTCTCATGACACTTATATATACCTATCCAGTAGAGTTCTCATTGGTGGGTCATGTCCGATCATGTGTTCTCTAACACATATCTATGTGATTGATTTTAATACTCTTATTAATGACTCCATGAAACTTAGTCATCAGCCACCTCACATACTAGTCTCACGCGGTTGTTAATGTCCCACTTTAACAATCTTGATCAGGGACCATCATAATTTATATCATTTATCGCTTATAGGGTTTCATGATCAAGTCACATACTTGATGACATATAAAATGTCATAAATTATTTTGGGACTATTATTTAATAACATAATTAAATAATATTGATGTCAGATTTCATAATCAAATTATGCTTACATGAACATCATATCATAACTAAACAACAACAACTCCCACTAAAATTAAGATCACATCTTAAGACATCTAATGCCTGTAGCAGAAGTCTGACCCTCATACGTTCTCGCTCAGCATGTGCCTAAGGACACTGCGTCTTGCTAAGAGTAATGCCAAGAGTCATTGGCATAAAGCCATCTTGGAATCATGCATACTGGACATGTGCAAGACCTTATCCATATAAGTCTCTTGACACAATCCAATTAGCTTGTCTAATCTATCTCTATAGATTCTTATTCCAAGAATGTATACGGTTTCTCCCATATTTTTCATCGAAAAACAACTTTCGAGCCAAGTCTTAACAGATTGAAACAATGGAATTTCATTTCCGAGAAGTAGTATTTTATCAACATACAATACTAGAAGTGCAACTACCACTAGTCATCATGTAAACACATGGTTCCTCTTCGTTCCTGAAGAAGTCAAACCTTTTTGACTGTTTCATCAAAACGAAGATTCCAACTCCGAGATGCTTGCTTCAATCCATAAATGGATCGATGAAGCTTGCATACCTTCCTAGTTTCATTAGGATCAATGAAAATTTCAGGTTGTGTCATGTACACATCCCTTTCTAGAGTTCCATTAAGGAAAACTGTTTTCACATCCATCTGCCTGTTCTCATAACCATTATGAGTGGCGGCAGCGGCTTTCAGCCATTTTTGGAGTCGGGGCCCAACACTGCTCCTTTATAATTTGCAGGCTCGTCACTTTCAATGATCAGCAGATCACGACAATCGGTTACGAGAAATCCACATTTCTCGGGTTCGTGACGGATCCTTTCGGATCTGCGAGCTTCAGTTTTGCGTAAAAGTCGCGCACATATCTCATATGTAAACTTTTACTATGACCTAATTAACCAAGGTTTAAACCGTAGTTAATTAAGTCATAGACCAAAATCGCTATTTTGGTCCGCGATATGTGTCGATCGATACACCTTTGTGTCGATCGACACTTCCTCAGAAACTCGCCATTTGAATGTATATCGAATATACATTCACCAGATCCTTTGCAAACTTCAGGCACCACAGGTGCAGGTCCTACAACTATTTGTAGATCCAACTGCTGTTCTTCCTCATCAGGTTGAGCAGTCTCCTGTGATTTTCGAATTTCTTCGAGTTGTACTTTTACTCCCACTGTTCTTCTTGGAAGGAAAATCCTTCTCAAGAAAACATAGTTCCGAGCAACAAACAACTTGTTCTCGGACCGGTTGTAAAAGTGACTTGCCTTGGTTTCGTTAGGACAACCAATGAAGTAGCACTTATCAGATTTGAGTGAGAGCTTATTAGAGATTAAACGTTTTACATAAGCCTCACAACCCCAAATCTTCATGAAAGACAATTTAGGAACATTTCCAGTCCACATCTCATGTGGTGTCTTTGCATTTAATTTTATGGAACCCTATTTAGTGTAAACGCAGACGTTTCTAGAGCGTGTTCTTAGAAGGATAATGGAAGATCTAAGTGACTCATCATTGATCGAACCATATCTAATAAAGTCCGATTCAGGAAGGGTGAATTGTGAAACAATTTCACAATCTCTCAGATGATCACTAAATTCTTGACTTAAGTATTCACCTCCATGATCCCATCGTAGAGTTTTTGATACTTTTGCCAAATTGATTCTGTACTTCATTCTGGAATTCCTTGAACTTTTCAAAAGATTCCGACTTATGTTTCATTAATAAGACATAACCGTACCTACTGAAATATCAGTAAAGGTAATGAAGTACTGAAAGTTTCCTCTAGCACTTTTGCTCATCGGGCCATACACATCCGTATGTATAAAGCTCAATAAGTCTCTGGCCCTTTCATTTTGTTCGTTCGCGACCTGTGTCGACCGACACACCTTTTGTATCGATCGACACTACCTTTTGTTGAAAGGGGCATCAATCATTTTGCTTAATAAACAAGATTCGCTTTTCTCATATGATTCATAATCAAATGAGCCCAAAAGCCCATCACTATGGATCTTCTGAATTTGTTTCTCATTTATGTTGCCCAAACGACAATGCCAGAGAAAAAGTTTGATTCGTATCATTTGACTTGAATCTCTTGGTACTAATGTTATAGTTAGGCACGCTTTGGTTTAGAACATAAGATCCATTCTCTAATGGACTGCTACTATAAAACATATCATTGTGATCAAATGAATAACACTTATTCTTAATTTGAAAACTGATATCTTTCCATATCCAAAACAAGGAATAGAAATAATGTTTATGCTCAAAGCAAGTACATAGTAGCAATTATTAAGTTCTAAACTATGCCAGAAGATAAAGACAAATAAATGTTCATGCGGCTAATGCAGCAACTCTTGCTCAATTTCCACGTGCAGTTCGACTTGTCTTTTCTCCATAGTCCTACTATTGCTCAGGCCCTGCATATTTTCACAAAATATGAGCACTTCAGCCGGTATCCAATACCCAATAAGTAGAACCTTAAGAAGTAACATTTACTTCTATAACATAAATACCTGAAGAAGAAGTCTCGTACGTCTTCTTCAGCTTCTCATAATCTTCCAGGAATTTCTTGCAATTTCTTTTCAAATGCCCGTGACCATTACAATAATGACACTTATCATCTTTAGAAGGACCAGGCTTAAACTTAGGAGCATGATTAGACTCGCTTGGATTCATAATCGAGCTCGTCTTGCCATCACCTTTGATCTTACCAAGTTTCTTAAACTTATAACCCTTTTGTACCATAAGGACATTTGGGGTGTCCTTCTTGATGTTAGGTTCAGCAGTCTTAAGCATCCCATGCAATTCAGTCAACGTATTTGTCAAGTTGTTCATGTTATAGTTCATAACAAACTGATCATAGCTTGACGGCAGTGACTGCAGAATGATGTCAGTAGCCAACTCTTGGCTAATGGGACAATCAAGTTTCCCCAGGTTATCAATATAACCCATCATCTTAATGACATGAGGACTAACTGGTTCGTCCTTTGGTAGCTTGCACTCAATTAGAGACTTAACCGTCTGGTATCTCTGAGTTCGTGCCTGCTCCTGAAACATACTTTTCAGGCCATTGATCATCTGTATTGGCGACTCCACGTACTCATATTGCTTCTGCAAGTCCGAGTTCATGGTAGCCAACATGAGACAACACACATCTACCACATTATTAGAATGCTTATCCCAAGCATCCTTATCTGACTGCCAGGCATTGGCTCAGTACTTTTTGGGGAGAACTTTCTCAAGGACATAGTCCTTCTTCTCCTGTTTGAGAACAATTCTCAAGTTCCGATACCATTCAAGAAAGTTGGATCCATTTAACTTGTCCTTCTCAAGGACGGATCGCTGGGAGAAATTGTTATGATGGTTTGCGCTAGATATAGCTGAAAACAAGCGAGGTTTAGTTATAATGTTCAAGAAATGAGAAGTCTTAACTATTAAGAAAGCTCGCATTATATTCAAACAATGTTTCCTCAAATGAATATAATGATCCAAGACCCATACTTCACTAAACTTGAGCGAGCCACTGGCTATCACCCAAATTTTAGCTATCTAGGTAAGCAACAACTTTGCTAGTTATATCCAATATAACTCTTGGTTGTGGATTGACATCTAATGTCCAATCCACCTGATGTCTCTAAGCCCAAAACCAATTTGTGATGACCGATCAATTCAATTGATCCGTTTTTATGATAACCGGTCTGTGTCGATCGACACTACATTAGTGTCGGTCGATGCTAACCTTATCAACTCAATCGCAATAATCCGTTTTAGCGTTTGACCATTATCAACCAAGCTCGATAACCGGTCCAATCCAATTGAACCGATTCATCAATTTCGCGAGGTTTGTGTCGACCGACACACCTCTTGTGTCGATCGTCACTAGGCGAAACCTAAGTTTTATTCGGGTTTTCGCCCTGTGTCGATCGACGCTGGATTGGCATCGATCGACACCATGCGAAAAACCCTAAAACGTTTTCGAACAAAAAAAACCCTAGCCGAGATTATTTGATCAAAAACTCAATTTTAGCATGCATATCAAATATACAGTGATCCAGATTCAACTAATCTAATCAACATGCTACAGGATTCAATAGAATAAACCCTAAGGCTCTGATACCACTGTTGGAATTTCTAGCAGTTCTAATCCAATTAGCAACCCTAGGTATAATTCCAAGCCTAGGATCCAGGGTCTAGGTATATTGAATCTACATCAGATCTCGAATTACCTGGAGTTTAGCAGCGGAAGATTATCAGATATTCGAGATTCTCAAGCGCCTCAAGTGCTGCGCCTCTACTGGTATCCACACGCACACAAACTGGAATCCGCCGGGATGCTAGTGCCGGGAGATCGGATCTCTCTGGGATACACATGTTTATTTCTGAATTTTAGGTTCCCCTTTTGTCAGCTGACGGCTACTCCCACTCGTGTCTCATATATCCCATATATATAAGCACGAGTATAACCTAATTAAGTCATTAACCGATCAACTCTTGTGTCGATCGACACTGGTATGTGACGATCGACACACACCGATTAGACTCTTGTGTCGATCGACACTACTGTTAGCGTCGGTCGACACATTCTCAAAACACGTACATAAATGTGTATCAAATACACATTAATTGATCATTACATCAATGATCATTCCCACATGGAGTATATCCAGTTTTCTTAGGTGTGTGACCCAGTAGGTGTTGGGATTGTGTCCTGAAATCACACTTGTACTCACTCCTGATAGTAGTTGTGTATCGAGATCAATCGTTTGTATAATACTGGTGATTGTAATGCTTTGCTAGAAGCCTCTTGTAATCTGTAAGTTGTAGACTTACTGCCAGTATTATATGATCCTATAAGGTCACACACCTAAGCAATCTGGAAGCTAACATATGGGAATGATCATTTGATAATGATCACGTTGATGTGTATTGGATACACATTGACATAGAGTTTTATGATGTATGTGTCGATCGATACATGAGTGTGTCGATCGATGCAGGCTTTTCGAGAAGGTGTGTCGATCGACACAGTAAGTGTGTCGATCGATGCATATCGGGTTTTGACGAAAGCGAGTCGGGCTTCTCCGACGGTTTTGTGATGTCATTTCCAGGTCGATATATAAAGGCTTATATGGTCGACCTGGACCCTAGCCGTCAGTGTGATTCTCAGAGAGAAAAGCAGAGACATCGAAAACTCATTCCCTGAATCCGGCACTAGCATCCCGGCGTTCCAGGTTGTGTGAGTGTGTGCTTGGTAGAGGCGAAGCACTTGATTCGCTATATCTCGTTCACCATTCTATTCCGCTGCAAGATCTGAGGTAAGAACGAGGTTGGTAATTTCAATATAACAAACCCTAGATCCTAGGAGATCCAACAGTGGTATCAGAGCGTGGTAGGGTTTAGTCTATTGAATCTAAGGCATTTAAATCGAATACTGATGAATTTGATTAGTTAATTGCCTGTTAAATCGTGTTTTCTAGAAATTAATCTCGGATTGAATCTCTGTTGAAAACGACGAACTGCTGTTGTCGCACTGTGTCGATCGACACTAAGCTTGTGTCGGTCGACACACCACGAAACGCATAATAAGATTTTAGTGTTTGTCGCAGAGTGTCGATCGACACAAAGCGTGTGTCGGTCGACACAGAGCGAAAACGCGTAAATAATTTAGGGTTTGTCGCATGGTGTCGATCGACACTAAGCTTGTGTCGGTCGACACATCTCGAAAACTCGTAAAAGATATTAGGGTTTTCGCAGAGCATCGATCGACGCACTGGGTGTATCGGTTGATACACGGAAAAATACGAAAGATTTGAAATCGCACTATGTCGATCGACACACTGGGTGCATCGGTCGACACAGACTATGCGAATGGATAGATCGGTTCAATTGGATTGAACTGGTTATCTCGCATGGTCATGTCGATTTAATCCCTAATATTCTACAATGTCGGTCGACACAAACCTTGCGGTTGGTTGAATCGGTTGAATTGGATTGAACTGGTTATCATGCTTGGTTAAGGCAGTGAAGATCGGTTTAAATTGGATGAATTGGTTCAATTGAATTGGACTGGTTATCTCAATTAGAATAAACCGATTTAACTGGTTAAGATCAGTTTGATTGGATAAGTCGGTTCAATTGGATTGGACCGGTTATCGCGATTAGATAAAACTGATTGAAGCGGTTCAATTAGATGGACTGGTTATATTGGATTTGACCGGTTATCTCGAATGATCTTAAGGTTGCATATCAAGAGTCGACCAAGTGTGTCAGTCGACGCATATGGTGACGATGCGAACCGTAATTTTTGAACCAAATGATTAAGAAACGAACCGAATGACCTAACCCACTGAAATTAGAACGATTAAAACTTAATTAAAATTAGAAGTAAAATGTTCTAAACCTGTCTAATACACATTGGATGTGTGTTAGATCGAAGCTTAGTTATTCAATATGGTCAACTGTCAAGACTCGTTTCGTTGTTGGATAGTCTTGCCAAGAGCTTGGTGTCCACAATTACATGAGTAAGGCAGGTAGTAGTGTTGATGGTCTTGCAGTGCTTGACGTCAACTATTACATGACCTAAGAGATTGAATTACTAAACTTTTAGAGTTCCATTTCCTCAACTAAATATCAAGTGATCTTGATGTCTTGCCCAATCTTGTATACTGTCAAGACTCGTGTCGTTTGTTGGATAGTCTTGGAGTCCTTGGTATCCACTGCAACATGAGTGAGGCAGGTGATCATTGATAGACTTGCAGTGCGACTGTCAATGATCACAAGACAGAAGAGATTGGTTTACTTGACTGGGCTATCAGAAGTTCTGGGCCCAGAGACGTCAGAGTGGATGAGACATGGATTGTCTCATCTACGACCAAGAGTTGTACTGAGTACAATTAGCAATGGTTTGCTTACCTAGATCACTAAAATCTGGGTGATGACGAGTCGTCCACTCAGATTTTAGTGATGTATGGATCTTGGATCATTATATTCATAGAGGAAACATTGTTTGAATATGATGCGAGTTTTCTTATTGTATAAGATTCCTCATTTCCTGAAATCATAACTAAAATTTTCTTTGATTAAAATTTTCAGCCTATGTCTAAAACTACCTTCTCGTTACGACCCGTCCTTGAGAAGAACAAGTTATGTTGGTATCGAAATTTGATATTAATCCTCAAGCAGGAGAGTAAGGACTATGTCCTTGAGAAAGCTCTTCCAGAAAGGCTTGGGGCCAATCGCTCGAATGCAATATATGATGCTTGGAATAAGCATTATATTGATGTGGTAGATGTGTGTGGTCTGATGTTGGCTACCATGAAATCGGACTTGAAGAGTCAATACGAGAACATGGAGTCGCCAATAGAGATGATCACCAGCCTGAAACTGAAGTTTCAGGATCTGGCACGAGTTGAGAGATTCCAGATGGTGAAGTCTCTCACTGGGTGCAGACTACCAGAGGATGTTCCAGTGAGTCCTCATGTCATTAAAATGATGGGTTACGTTGATAACCTGGGGAGACTGGATTGTCCTGTCAGCTTAGAGTTGGCTACTGACATCATTCTGCAGTCACTGCCGTCAAGTTATGATAAGTTCATTAAGAATTATATCAAGAAAGGCTTGACGAAGACATTGACTGAGCTGCATGGCATGCTCAAAACAGCTGAGCAAAACATCATAAAGGGTAAAAGATTTGAGAAATCTTGTGTTGACAAGGGTAGAGGCAGGGCCGTCCAAATTTGGAATCAGGATAACCCTGTGTCATCTTATAAGCCCAAGTCCGGCCCATTTGGTGTTAGAAATTGCTTCTACTGTGATGAGTATGGGCATTGGAAGAGAGATTGCATTAAATTCTTGGAAAATTCACAAGAGATGAAGGAGATGTATGGTACCTCTTCTTCAGGTATTGTGTTATTAATTCAAGTTCTACATACGTATTGGATACTAGTTGTGGTACTGATATTTTGGAAATATGCAGGGCCTAAGCAACAGTAGAACGTTGAAGAAAGGACAAGTGGAACTGCGTGCCTGGTATGGAGTGATATATCATGGTTTTTACCCACTTTATACCATGATATAGTTGTGTTTTTAGAGTCTTTTGTATTAGTTTAGAGTCTTTTACAGGTTAAATCAGGTTTGGAGCTAATTGGAGATATTTGGAGCATTTTGGGCATTTTGGGACGTTTTGGCCGAGAGTTTAGTTCACTGTTCGATTATTTGATGTTGCATCGATCGACACGTATTGTGCATCGGTCGATGCAGTCGCGAGATGGGCCGTACGCGTCGGCGTAACCAGTATTGAAGATTTGCAAAGAAGCCCAAGATACTTTCAGTATTTACACAGAAGCCCCAGCCGAGATTTTGCCTATATATACTAGTTTTTGGTGTTTAATTTAGATACGCTTTCATACTTAGAGCTAAGAGATTTCTAGAGTTTTTGGGGCTGATCTATTTCCTTGTATTCATTTATTTTGGAGAAGATTTCGAACCCCTTTGATATTTTAATTTCTTATATGCAATCTATTTATTCTATGATTATGTTTTCATCAATCATGTCTGAGTAGATCCATAGTTGAGTTTAGGGTTTCTCATTAGGGTTTGATGACTTGCTAGACTTGTTTAATTCAGTTAGGATTCATATGATTAGAATGTTCTTCAAACTAAATTGTGCTTAAAGCTAGTTCTAACCTGATCAATTAGAATCTAGATCCTAGGTTGCTAAATACGTCACGAGAGTGGGGTTTAGGAATCTGAACTATTTAGGTTGAGCAATTGAATTATTCGCAAAGAGATTTGGTTTAGTTCTATTGTGAACATATCGAACTTGAACTTAATGCTAGTTTAATTTGTTAGTAATTGCAAAGAGATTTGGATTACTGCACTTAGACTTAGAGAGTTTTCGCAAAGAGATTTGGTTAATTCTATTTCCGTGATTTGAGTTCTAGAACTGAGTTTAATTTGATCCTGACCGATTAACTTGTCTGCTTGTCTGATTTCCTGAGAATACCCTAGGCTTGACGCTTTTAGTTTATTGTTTACAAACCGATTTCCTGCTACTGTTTACTTTCTTGCACCGCAATTCATTACAATCACTACTTGCTTATTTCTAGTATTAATTCCTACGGTTTGATTCTCTTGAGACCAAGTGTCCCTGTGGATTCGATAACCCTATATACTACATTGACTATACTGTGCACTTGCAGTTTAGAATAGGGATTAAAACTCGACCTATCAAGTTTTTGGCGCCGTTGCCGGGGACTCTTTGAGTCTTCGATAGGACCGAACTTAGGGTTTTACTAGAAATTTTTCGTTTTTGTTTTTGTTTTTCGTTTTTGTTTTATTTTGATTTTACTGATTCTTTTCTCTGATTCTTTCTGTCGCAGGTACCGAAATCGCCTTGCGTCGACCGTTGCACATCTTGCGTCGATCGACACTAATCGATTCTGAGATTGAACCGATCGTTGCACTGATAGCATCGATCGTTGCTGGACGATTACAGACAGTTTATGCCAACGCAGAACACTAGAAGTAATCCGAACTCGAGCTTGGTTAATCTCAATCTAGAGGAACTTGGACGTCTAGAAAGAACAATCAGAAGAGAAAAGAGAGAGAAAATGGTACGAGAACGCTTGATCTTGATACCAGATGCTGATGGAATCCTGAGGGATCCAGAGAACAATCCTTACAATGCTGCTGGGCATAGGATTGATGCTGAGGGACAAGTGATCCCTGATGAAGCTGGGCCACTGGGCCAGATGGTTGTCCGTGAAAGGACATTAGCTGATT
Source organism: Orychophragmus violaceus (assembly GCA_030180135.1). Lineage (NCBI taxonomy): Eukaryota > Viridiplantae > Streptophyta > Magnoliopsida > Brassicales > Brassicaceae > Orychophragmus > Orychophragmus violaceus. The sequence continues at coordinate 54,095,014 of CM058236.1, read as the reverse complement.
ACAACAGACCTGACGAGTTTCATGCGAACCGAGCAGCTTTAGTGCTTCCTGCCTTTGAGAGGAACGACTTTGAGGTAAAGACTATCTACTACCAACTGATGAGGCATATTGCTTTTCATGGTCTTCAATCAGAACAGCCTATGGATCACATAGATAAGTTTGAGGACATAGTTACTGGTATGAAATACGATGGAGTTTGCCAGGACTATCTGTTCCTTAAGCTATTTCCGCACAGTCTTGCTGGAGACGCTAGTGCATGGCTGAGACAACTGGCACCTGGTCAGTATACTACTTGGGCAGCCTTAAAGAGTGAGTTCCTGCGTCATTTCTATGACAATGCGCGTTCAGACCAATCTAGACAGGACATACTTACTTTCTCCCAAGGAGTTGTGGAGCCTTTAAAGACTGCCTGGATGAGATTTAAGCAGTATCAGCGTGACTGTCCGCACCATGGATTCACTGAAGTTCAGCTGATTGGCATCTTCTTCAGAGGAATAGATCTTCCGTATCAGCAAGCGCTGGATAATTCTAGTGATGCCAACTTCAACACCAGGACTCCTACACAAGCTAAGCAACTGATCGAGAATTTGATTAGCAGCAATAGTTGCAAGACTATGGATGATAGGAGGAAGAAATCTGGTGGAAGTATTGATAACTCAGAGATGGCTGAATTGAGGTCCAGAATGGATAAAATCTGCACTCTTCTAGGAGAGAAGAAAGCTGTCCACTTTGCTCAAGAAGTAGAAGTAATTCAGACTGAGGAGGACACTCAGGAAGAGGATGTGAATTACATCGGAGGATCTGGTTTCCAAGGAAACAGATTTGGATATCAATCTGGGAACAGATTTTCCGGTGGAGGACAGAAAACTGCCTACACGGGCAATCAGAACTCTTCAGGCTATGGACAGAACATCAACTTTCAGAAGCCTTATGGACAGAATGCTCAAAGGACCTACGGGTCTTCATCTTATCAAACACCTACTACACCTACTGCTTTCGAGACTAAGATGGAGACAATGATGGAACAGTTGATGGAGAGCCAAATCAAGACTTCTGTGGACTGCAACAAGAAGATTGATGCTATGTATGGAGATCTCAATGGGAAGATTGAGTCTATGAACACTCACATGAAGCAACTAGACACTCAGGTTAATCAGATTTCAGGTACTATGAAAGGAAAAGGACCTGCAGATACTCATATTAAAGCCTGGTCTGTACTCGTTAATGATGGATCTCATCTGGGTGAGAAGTTTGAGCTAAGCACAGCTGAGTTGGTTGATGAAGCAGAATTTTCGGATTTGAGTGAAAAACTCACGGGTGGAATCCGCGACGATCGCATTGCAACGATCGACACACACCTTGTGTCGGTCGATGCAGGACATGGACAGACAGTGTTGCCGGATGATTATGAGACTGATGCAGAACTGGCCCGCCTATTCCCTGATGTATCCGAAATCACTCAGGAGGAGATTTATGCACAAGCCATTAGGCAATATCCCAAGGTATCTGAGATAATTAAACAGGAGATAGAGGAGCTGAAGAAACTGGAGAAGAGTGGTGAAGACTTGGAAGAAATTCCACCGCCTGATGATCCACCTTATCATCCCTGTGTGCAGAGGTATTTGAATAAGATGCTACCATTGGATGATGACCTAAAAGAATGGGTGATTGTAGTTCCCCAACACATTAGTGAAGTGCTACTGAACAAGATCCCAAAGAAGTTACCTGACCCTGGAGTCTTTATACTTGATTGCTCCATCTTCTAGAACAGCTTTAGACGCTCTCTTTGTGATTTAGGAGCTGCTGGAAGTATGATGCCTTATTCTGTGGCAGAGAAGCTAGGGGTGCTGAATTTTCTCCTACTAGAACCCGTCTTATCCTAGCTGATCAGTCTATACGAGTTCCAGAAGGAGTTTTAGAAGACATACCAGTGAGAGTTGGAAACTACTTGGTTCCAACAGACTTCCTTGTGCTGAAATATGATTGCGATCCGGATGAAGCACTGCTACTTGGAAGACCATTCTTGGCTACAGCAGGAGCTGTGATTGATGTCAGACAAAGTCTGATAGACCTCCACCTGGGAGATGAGACGCTGCGATATGACATGGAGAAGCTGCGGAAGCCACTGATAGATGGGCAGACTTTCACAATCATGGAAGCAGAAGATGACCAGCCAGATGGGCCTGTGATTTTAGATCCTGGAGCACACTTTACTCCATCCTTTCTTGGGCTGAAGCATTCAGCAACAGCCTACACTCCACCATGGATGAGGAGACTTGAACAGAGACAGAAAAAGTCTCTGTCAGGATCTCTAAGTGCCTGAAAGATCTTGTGCGTCTGGTCAAGCTAATGACCTTAAACAAGCGCTGAGTGGGAGGCAACCCACTGATAGGTTTAGTTGTTTTCTTTCTTATTTTTGGTGTTTTTCTTAGGCTTTCACGTTTTTGTTTTTGTTTTGCTAAGTTACAGGATGCAGAATTCGAACCTGGAGATGTGTGACGATCGATGCATATCTGCACCAGTCGTTGCAAGGAGATTTGACGAAGAAGGGAAATCGCATTGTGACGATCGTTGCTCCTGCGCAACGGTCGTTACTCGATGGTTCAATTGCAAAAATTAAGGTTTGTGCTTAACCGGAAATCGAATTCGATTTACGAAGCATCGATCGTTGCCCCTGACGCAACGATCGTTGCAACCCACGACCAAGGTAAGTGCCTTAAACCCTTTTCTCTTCTCTTCTCCTCCTCATTTCTTCGCCGTCCGTACAACCGAGAGCTATTTCACCTGAATCTCTAATTCTTCACCAATTTTTGCGTTTCAAAGCCTGAATCTTATTGTTTTAACCCCCTATTAGCTGATTCCTTTACCCATTTACAACGAATCGAAGGTATGACTTCTCATTTTCGCCATTTTTAGAATGGATTTTAGGGTTTATGGAATTTGGGATTTTTGGCTTGAAATCGACGATGATATGCTTAAATGGACATGATTTAGGTTGTTTAACAGGAGGTTCTTGTTGATTTGATGCAATGTGGTTAGATTTGAACTGAATTTGATGATTTGCTTGCGGCAAAATCGCCTTGCAACGGTCGTTGCTTTTGAGCAACGGTCGTTGCTTTGCGATTTTGGGAAATGTTCGACGAGGTGAAATCGCCTTGCAACGATCGATGCCTTAGATGCAACGGTCGATGCTTCGCGATTTCACAGAGAGTTGCCGAGACTTATTTTGTGTTTCAATTTTGTTTATTTCGCAGATGGAAACTAATCGACAACCCCGCAAGAAACGAGCCACAGCTTCTACAGCTTCAAGGCAATACATACCACCACCTGCCTGGTTTAGCAGAGAGTCTGAGCCACCCGCACCATACCAGAGATATGGACCACCAGTTGCTTTACCCTGGCCCAAAGCAGACAAGACACTTATGCCGGTATAGATGATGAGAGCGAGTGAGCGTAGTCTCCATTATCAGTTTATCGGTTCTGTATTTCTGACTTTTTATCTTTTCTTGCACTTTTGTTTTTATTTTTCTTAGGATTTATTATGTTTGATGGTTGTGCATGACTTGATACATTTTTTGTTTCAGTTTTACTCTGTTTCTAGCGTTTTCAGCTTGCAGGAATCGAAATTGACAAAAACCGCCGAATTAACCTGCTAACTCGCTGACTGTTCGTGACAATCGCATTGCGTCGATCGACACACGTTTGTGTCGATCGTTACAACAGAAATCGCACAGCAACGGTCGGTGCACCTAGTGCAACGATCGATGCCTGACTGCGACAGAGGTAAAACCCGAGAGAACTAACCATTCAACTATTTTAATTTTTCTTTTCTTTAACCAATCCCTTGCTTGACACTACTGGGGACAGTGTGTCTTAAGTGTGGGGGAGGTTCTACTAATTAGTTTCTTTTGTTTTCTTAGAGTCAGTTAAATTTTTCAAAATTTATTTTTCGAGTCAAAATTAGTTTAAGTAGGAAACAATGACTTTTTAAGAAGATTAGCACCATTTGCAGGAACTTAAGTGACCATTGGGATGAAGCTGCAGATCTATCTATGACTATTAGAAAACCCCATCACAGATCAGCCTACTGAGGACACCCATATCACTTCAGGTATCAGAGGATCCTTTACTGACTTCACCTTAATACTGACTTTAATTTTTCTCACCTAAGGGCTTGGTATACTTTATGTCGGACTCCCTTGTTGGTTCTGACACAGCCTGTAAACCTGTCCTATTTAGTCCCCTTCTCCCCTTCTGTAAAAGTAAAAAAAATAATAAATAAACTGCGGATGAGTTAGTAACTCCGAAGTGGTCATGGGAATAGTAGCAAACACTATTATCTGTCATGTGATCCATGGAATGTGTCCAAAGTACACCCCATAACGGGAAGAACACTGATAAAAAAAATAAAATGATACCCAGTGGGGAAAAATCAGTTGTTAAAGAAGGGAAAGAGAAGAAAGGGACTAGAGAAAGATAGTATGGTGGTCTAGAGCTGGCAAGGTAAGAATCCATGTGCCTTTAGATCGATACTCCTTAGGTGAGACCGCACTTAAATACTTGCAGAAGTCAGTAGGGTGAATTTGAATGCTTGAATGTGATTGTGGCGTTTACTTAGGACAGTTGCTAAGTGTGGGGGAAGTACATGTTGGTCTTGATGTCTGTAGATTGATTCTTTCATGTGGATTACTAAGGGGAATCTGAATGCTGCTGCTTCTATGATGAAATGAGTTTCTGAAGAGTTTTCAAACCTCTTCACTGCATTTTAGTTCTCTGTTTTGCTTGAGGGCAAGCAAAGGCTAAGTGTGGGGAAGTTGATATATCATGGTTTTTACCCACTTTATACCATGATATAGTTGTGTTTTTAGAGTCTTTTGTATTAGTTTAGAGTCTTTTACAGGTTAAATCAGGTTTGGAGCTAATTTGAGATATTTGGAGCATTTTGGGCATTTTGGGACGTTTTGGCCGAGAGTTTAGTTCACTGTTCGATTATTTGATGTTGCATCGATCGACACGTATTGTGCATCGGTCGATGCAGTCGCGAGATGGGCCGTACGCGTCGGCGTAACCAGTATTGAAGATTTGCAAAGAAGCCCAAGATACTTTCAGTATTTACACAGAAGCCCCAGCCGAGATTTTGCCTATATATACTAGTTTTTGGTGTTTAATTTAGATACGCTTTCATACTTAGAGCTAAGAGATTTCTAGAGTTTTTGGGGCTGATCTATTTCCTTGTATTCATTTATTTTGGAGAAGATTTCGAACCCCTTTGATATTTTAATTTCTTATATGCAATCTATTTATTCTATGATTATGTTTTCATCAATCATGTCTGAGTAGATCCATAGTTGAGTTTAGGGTTTCTCATTAGGGTTTGATGACTTGCTAGACTTGTTTAATTCAGTTAGGATTCATATGATTAGAATGTTCTTCAAACTAAATTGTGCTTAAAGCTAGTTCTAACCTGATCAATTAGAATCTAGATCCTAGGTTGCTAAATACGTCACGAGAGTGGGGTTTAGGAATCTGAACTATTTAGGTTGAGCAATTGAATTATTCGCAAAGAGATTTGGTTTAGTTCTATTGTGAACATATCGAACTTGAACTTAATGCTAGTTTAATTTGTTAGTAATTGCAAAGAGATTTGGATTACTGCACTTAGACTTAGAGAGTTTTCGCAAAGAGATTTGGTTAATTCTATTTCCGTGATTTGAGTTCTAGAACTGAGTTTAATTTGATCCTGACCGATTAACTTGTCTGCTTGTCTGATTTCCTGAGAATACCCTAGGCTTGACGCTTTTAGTTTATTGTTTACAAACCGATTTCCTGCTACTGTTTACTTTCTTGCACCGCAATTCATTACAATCACTACTTGCTTATTTCTAGTATTAATTCCTACGGTTTGATTCTCTTGAGACCAAGTGTCCCTGTGGATTCGATAACCCTATATACTACATTGACTATACTGTGCACTTGCAGTTTAGAATAGGGATTAAAACTCGACCTATCATGGAGCAATGGTTGCTGCATAAGCCGTAGAGATTCTCCACTTGTAGGAGCCTTTCAAGCTTGGTTTTTTGAATTAAGTAATTGCTACTATGTACCTACTTTATGCAGAGATGTCTTTCATTTTCTTGTAAGAATTTGAATGTTTTTCATTCTGATAAAAGACAAGTTTTGCTCTTTTGATCTTAATGAAATATCATATGGTAGCACCCCTTTTGAAAGGGTTTTATATCTTAAACCATCATACGCTTAAATATAACATAAATATCAAACGATTTATCTGATGACTTGAACTCGATTTTCCTCAGCATAGTCATATTGACCAAATAGAGTGAAGCGGCTTCAGAAGTTCCATAGTTATGGGCTTCAGGTTCATTTGGTTGTAAATCAATTGAGACATGAATTCTGCTTGCTGGACCAAATGACTAAGGCTTTTTTTAGCAGAGCTAAAGAAACGGGCCAAAGGCTCGTTGGGCCTTACACATACTGATGTATGCGGCCCGATGAACATTAGTGCCAAAGGAAAACTTCAATACTTCATTGACTTATTGATGGCTTCAATAAGTATGACTGTGTTCTTTTGATGAGACACAAGTTGGAATCCTTTGAGGAGTTCCAAAATGAAGTATAGAAACAATGTGACAGAAGTATTAGAATCTCTCGATTGAATCGTAGAAGAGAATACTTGAGTCAACAATTGGGTGATCATCTAAGTGAGTGTGAAGCCATATCACAGCTCTTTTCTCCTAGAAAACCTGAATGGTGTTTCTGAGAGAATGAATCGGACCTTATTGGATATGCTCCGATTAATGATGAGTCACATGAATCTTCCATTATTCTATTAAAATACGCCCTAAAATGAACATGTTTACGCTAAATAAGTTTTCTATCAGAATCAGTGAAAGACACCACATTGGATGTGGACTGGGTGATTTCCAAATGTGTTTTTCTGATTAATTGGGATTGCAGGGTTTGTGTAAGGCAGTTGTCAACAAACAAACTTGAACCCAAATCTGATATGTGCTGCTTCACTGGTTTTCCTTGGGAAACCGAGGCTTAGTACTTCTTGCAACCAATCCGAGAACAAAGTTTTGTTGCTCGGAACTCTGTTTTCCAAGAAGAACAGTGGGAGTAAAAGTACAGCTCGAAGAATTTCGAGAAACACAGGAGGCTGTTCAACCTGTTGAGGGAGAGCAGCGGTTAGACCTACAGAGTGCTGTAGGATCTACACCTGTGGAGCCTGAAGTTCGCTGATCCTGATGGATCCGTCACTAAACCGAGGGTAATTCCTCGTAACCGATTGTCGTGATCTGTTGATCATTGAAAAGTGACGAGCCTGTGAAATTCAAAGAAGCGAAGGTGAGCCCCAACTCCGAAAATTGGCTAGTTATGCATGTTAGCTTCACCGATTGAAGCAAGCATCTTGGAGTTGGAATCTATGTTCTGTTAAAACGGTCAAAGGCTTTGACTCGATCAGGAACGAATGGAAACAGTGCGTTTACAAGTAAACTAGTAGGAGCGTAGTTGCAATTCTCAAATTTTATGTTTAGAACGTACTTAATCTCATAAACGACGTTCCGACGCTAAAGTCTTGTCAAGATTTGGGTCGGAAGTCAAATTTAACGATGGACATGGGAGAAGTCGCGTGAGTTCTTGGAATATGGATCCATTGAGATGGATCAGGAGAGCTAATTGGATCGTGTCAGAACCATTATGATTATAAGGTACTGGACAGTTCCAATATGCATGATTCCAAGAATGGCTTCACACCAAAGGTCTTATGGCAATGATTTTAGCAAGATGAAGTGTCACAGACACTGACTGAGCTAGTGTCTATGAGTGTGATTCCTTTTGCTTATGCAATAGAATCCATCATGAACGCCATATTATGCGCTCGTCTAAATGCAGCTGACGCATAAAAGCATGACGAGAAGATACCAATTTGTTCCAGTAAGAGTCACTGGACAGTTGTAAAGGAATATCCCCAAGTGTTTGAGAAACACTAAGGATAGGTTCTTGTACAACTGAGAAATAGACGAATCAATTATGAGTAGTTAGACGGACAAAGATGATTCCCGGTTCTCACCTGGTTATGTCATTTTGCCTGTGTAACGGTACTATCTGTTGGAAAGGTTTCCAAGCAGAGAACCGTAGAATAGTGCTCATTAAAGAATAGCGGTGTGGTTTGTTGGAATGGTTCCAAGCAAGAACACCGCAGCATCTCTCAAAACCTAAGCACGATTTGAACACTGTTGCTGTAGGTACTAGACATCTGAAGACTTGGTCTTGATTCTAGTAGGATTTAGTTTAGTTATGATGTTCAGATAAATATGATATGGTCATGTTTATGAAAAACTGACATCAACATTATTTGACTATTGGATAATTAAATAATGGTCCCAAAATAAGTTTATGTCATATTATAGGCCATCAAGTTGAGGACTTGATCATGAAACCCTATAAGTAACAAATGACATAAATTATGATGTGTCCCTAGTCGAGGTTGTTAAAGTGGGACAATAACAACCGCGAGAGACTAGCTTGTGAGGTGACTGTTGACTAAGTTTCATGGAGTCAATGATATGAGTATCACTGTCAGTCACATAGATATATGTTGGTGAACATATGATCGGACGTGACCCGCTAATGAGAAGTCTCCAGGATAGTTATATCTGTGTCATGAGAGGTTCTCATTACGACTATTGAGTATAGTCCTTAGACCTGAGTTCATCATGCTTTCTTGCATATGAATTGGTACACCTTGACCTTGTCAAACGTCGATCCGTAACTGGCGGCTATAAAGGCACTGCTCAGGTGTATCATGAAGTGTGTAAAGGAACAGGGATGGAACAAGATGGGATTTGTCCCTCCTGAATAACGGGAGATAAATATCTCAGGGCCTATCGAAGAATTTATGCTGAGAAAATGTGTGGCCGCACTCAAACGAACTGTAGTTCAGTTGTTTGTTTTGTTCAGTATAGATCAGGAGTTCGATAAATATGATATTGGCTTAATAAGAATGACACTAATCTTGTCTTATGCCAAATCGAGATATAGAGACAAAAAGATTGTAGGAATTGATGATTCCAGTACAAGTGGGAGATTGTTGGGATTGTGTCCTGAAATCACACTTGTACTCACTCCTGATAGTAGTTGTGTATCGAGATCAATCGTTTGTATAATATTGGTGATTGTAATGCTTTGCTAGAAGCCTCTTGTAATCTGTAAGTTGTAGACTTACTGCCAGTATTATATGATCCTATAGGGTCACACACCTAAGCAATCTGGAAGCTAACATATGGGAATGATCATTTGATAATGATCACGTTGATGTGTATTGAATACACATTGACATAGAGTTTTATGATGTATGTGTCGATCGATACATGAGTGTGTCGATCGATGCAGGATTTTCGAGAAGGTGTGTCGATCGACACAGTAAGTGTGTCGATCGATGCATATCGGGTTTTGACGAAAACGAGTCGGGCTTCTCCGACGGTTTTGTGATGTCATTTCCAGGTCGATATATAAAGGCTTATATGGTCGACCTGGACCCTAGCCGTCAATGTGATTCTCAGAGAGAAAAGCAAAGACATCGAAAACTCATTCCCTGAATCCGGCACTAGCATCCCGGCGTTCCAGGTTGTGTGAGTGTGTGATTGGTAGAGGCGAAGCACTTGATTCGCTAGATCTCGTTCACCATTCTATTCCGCTGCAAGATCTGAGGTAAGAACGAGGTTGGTAATTTCAATATAACAAACCCTAGATCCTAGGAGATCCAACAGTAGGATCATATAATACTAGTAATGAGTTCACAACTCACATATCACAAGTGGTTTCTAGCAAAACATTATGACCATCTAGTATTGTATGAATGTCTAATCTCGACAACACAACTATCTCTAGAGTGATTACAAGTGTGATTTCAGGACATTGCCAACACTCATTTTGTCTGTGTAAGAGGTGTAAAAATAAAAATGTGGTGATTTTGATACTGTGACGAACCATCTTATGTTAAAAGGTTTTACGGAAAACTATTATGTATGGACACACCACGGAGAACAAGGTTACTATGGTGGCGCATCTACAAGCCAATATGCCGGTAAAGCATCAACAAGTCATCAAGTAGCAGAACCTGTAACAAAAGCTGAATATTCTAATATTCAAGTTCCGACAGATGAATTCCGTGATCCCAATGAAGATTTCAACAAGTTACCTGACAGTGCTGAATGTGTCAAAAAACCAATCTACCATGATCATGTTTACCAAGCTTTCGAATCCGCAAATCAACCTCTATACGATGGGTGTACTGATGGGAGAACTCAATTGTACCTAACCTTGAAAGTGATGAACTGTAAGACCAATTTCAATATCCCAGAGGAGGGTTTGGACAATATCGTTCAAACATTTAGTTATGTCCTTTCACCGCCTAATTGTTGGGAATGTCCTGAAATCTATTGTACTTGCTCTAAGCGAAAGTCGTACTGTCGAGATGAGACAATCATATGACACTAGGCAGTCATAATGCTTTGCTAGAAGCCACTTGTGATCAATGAGTTGAGAACTCATTGCTAGTGTTGTATGATCCTACAGGGTCACACAACTAAGCAAACTGGACGTAGTATATGAGGTTGATCATTAATGTAATGATCGGGTGAATGCGTATTTGATATGCATTCAATACCAAGTTTCTGGGGCAGTGTCGATCGACGCAATAAGTGTGTCGGTCGACACAGATCGACAGTGTCGATCGACACAATAAGTGTGTCGGTCGGCACAACTTGCGGATTACCAGATTAATTCGGTTTAATCGTTTGTTAATTCCGTTGTGGTTTAAGTCAACATATATAAGATATATGGTCGACCTAAACTCGATCTAACCTAATTCACAGCCACCGGAAAGGTAAGAGAAACCTCTTGAGAGATCTGATCTCTAAAGGCACTAGCATCCCTTCTGTTCAGTTTGTGTGCGTGTGGATACCAGTAGAGGCGCAGCATTTGAGGCGCTCTAGATCTCGATTATCAGCAAATCTTCCGCTGCTAATCACCAGGTAATCTCGAGATCTGATGAGATTCGATTATATGAACCCTAGATCCTAGGCTTGGAATTCAGACCAGGATTGCTTAATTGGATTAGGAACTGCTAGAAATTCCTTCAGTGGTATCAGAGCCTTAGGGTTCTATTTAATCAGTAGCATGATGATTAGATTAGTTGAATCTAGATCTCTGTATAATTGATATAAGCATGCTAAAACTCGTTTTGATCAAAGTAACCTAGTTTAGGGTTTTTTGTTCGAAAACGTTTTTAAGGTTTTTCGCATGGTGTCGATCGATGCCAATCCGGCGTCGATCGACACAGGGCGAAAACCCGAATAAAACTTAGGTTTCGCCTAGTGTCGATCAACACAAGCGTTGTGTCGGTCGACACAAACCTCGCGAAATTGATAAATCGGTTCAATTGGATTGGACCGGTTATCGAGCTTGGTTAATAATGGTTAAACGCTAAGAACGGTTTATTGCGATTGGTTTGATTAGGTTAGCATCGACCGACACTAATGTAGTGTCGATCGACACTGACTGGTTATCATAAAACTGGATCAATTGGATTGATCGGTTATCGCAAATTAGTTTTGGTTAACCTGCATCGATCGACACTAAAGTAGTGTCGGTCGACACAAGGTCCGATGGTTTAGGTTATTGAATCTGAAATCACAGAACCAAACCAAAATGAACCATTTTAATTAGAAGAATTAAAACATAATAAAACTAAATGTTTTAAAGGTTCCGTTCCTCAACCAAATATCAAGTAATCCTTGATGTCTTCCCGATCTTGTCAATTGTCAAGACTCGTTTCATTGTGCGATAGATTTGCAGTGCAAGGTGTCCACAATTACATGAGTAAGACATGAGGTAATCGTGTTGATGGACTTGCAGTGCAAGACATCAACAATTACATGACTTAAAAGATTGGTTTACTTGACTGGGCCATCAAAATCGTTTTGGGCTTAGGGACATCAGGTGGATTGGACATTAGATGTCAATCCACAACCAAGAGTTATATTGGATATAACTAGCAAAGTTGTTGCTTACCTAGATAGCTAAAATTTGGGTGATAGCCAGTGGCTCACTCAAGTTTGGTGAAGTATGGGTCTTGGATCATTATATTCATCTGAGGAAACATTGTTTGAATATAATGCGAGTTTTCTTAATGGTTAATACTTCTCATTTCTTGAACATCATAACTAAACCTCCCTTGTTTTTTCCAGCTATGTCTAGCACAAACCATTGTAACAATTTCTCCTTGCGATCCGTCCTTTAGAAGGACAAGTTAAATGGATCAAACTTTCTTGAATGGTATCGGAACTTGAGAATTGTTCTCAAACAGGAGAAGAAGGACTATGTCCTTGAGAAAGTTCTCCCCAAGAAGTACCGAGCCAATGCCTGGCAGACAGATAAGGATGCTTGGGATAAGCATTCTAATGATGTGGTGGATGTGAGTTGTCTCATGTTGGCTACCATGAACTCGGAATTGCAGAAGCAATATGAGTACGTGGAGTCGCCAATAGAGATGATCACTGGCCTGAAAAGTATGTTTCAGGAGCAGGCACGAACTCAGAGATACCAGACGGTAAGATCTCTGATTGAGTGCAAGCTACCAAAGGGCGAACGAGTTAGTCCTCATGTCATTAAGATGATGGGTTATATTGATAACCTGGGGAAACTGGATTGTCCCATTAGCCAAGAGTTGGCTACTGACATCATTCTGCAGTCACTGCCGTCAAGCTATGATCAATTTGTTATGAACTATAACATGAACAACTTGACAAAGACGTTGACTGAATTGCATGGGATGCTTAAGACTGTTGAACCTAACGTCAAGAAGGACACCCCAAATGTCCTTATGTTACAAAAGGGTAAAAAGTTTAAGAAACTTGGTAAGAACAAAGGTGATGGCAAGACGAGCTCGATTGTGAATCCAAGCGAGTCTGGCCATGTTCCTAAGGTTAAAACCAGTCCTTCTGAAGATGTTAAGTGCCGTTATTGTAATGGTTATGGACATTTGAAAAGAAACTGCAATAAATTCTTGGAAGATTATGAGAAGCTGAAGAAGACGTACGAGACTTCTCCTTCAGGTATTATGTTATAGAAGTAAATATTACTTCTTATAGTCCTACTTATTGGGTATTTGATACCAGCTGTGGTACTCATATTTTGTGAAAATGTGCAGGGCCTGAGCAAAAGTAGGACTATGGAGAAAGGACAAGTGGATCTATGCGTGGGAAATGGAGCAAGAGTTGCTGCAATAGCCGTAGGAGTATTTCATTTGTTTTCTTTTATGGCATGTTCTGAACTTAAAACTGCTACTATGTACATGCTATGAGCAGAAAGATTATTTCTAATCCTTGTTTGGATATGGAAAGATATCAGTTTTCAAATTAAGAATAAGTGTTATTCATTTGATTACAATGATATATTTTATAGTAGCAATCCATTAGAGAATGGACTTTATGTTCTAAACCAAATCATGCATGACTATAACATTAGTACCAAGAGATTCTAGTCAAATGATACGAATCAAACCTTTTCTCTGGCATCGTCATTTTGGGTCACATAAATGAGAAACAGATTCAGAAGCTCCATAGTGATGGACTTTTGGGCTCATCTGATTATGAATCATAACGAGTAAAGTGAATCTTGTTTATTGGGTAAAATGACAAAGGCCCCTTTCAACAAAAGGTAGTGTCGATCGACACAAACGGTGCGTCGGTCGACACAAGTCGCGAACGAATAAAATGAAAGGGCCAGAGGCTTATTGGGTTTTGTACATACAGATGTATATGGGCCAATGAGCACTAGTGCTAGAGGAAACTTTCAGTACTTCATTACCTTTACTGATGTTTTCAGTAGGTACTGTTAAGTCTTATTAATAAGACATAAGTCAGGATCTTTGAAAAGTTCAAAGAGTTCTAAAATGAAGTACAGAATCAATTTGGCAAAGGTATTAAAGCTCTACGATGAGATCATGGAGGTGAATACTTAAGTCAAGAATTTAGTGATCATCTGAGAGATTGTGAAAGTGTTTCACAATTCACTCCTCCTGAATCAGAATTTATTAGATATGGTTCGATTAATGATGAGTCACTTAGATCTTCCATTATCCTTCTAAGAATACGCTCTAGATGTTGGAATGTTTAGATGAATCCTGATTCAATTCCAGATTCAGATTATCCTAAACATGCGATCTAGGTTCTTCTCAGAATAGAAACAAATGATGATCTCACCTTATACCTGTTATTGCAGCGGAAGAAGATGGTATGTCTGAGATCAGAGAAACACCGAGGGATGAATCCTCCAAAGGTTCACACACGCTTTCACAGGAAACAGCTGCTAGACCACAAGGGGAACTCGGCGCAGAGAGAGAGAGTTTTTGGCTCAAGTGTTAGGGTTAATCAGTCTGAAACTCGAGTTTTATGACACAAAACTCGTCCTGTTCCGTTTGGGCCATTTGGCCCAAATACCAATTAACTCGTCGGTGTTTGCGCACTGCATCGATCGTTGCACCTTATGCATCGATCGATGCACAGTGGCTAAACCTTTTATTCTCTCTAAGTACAGTAAATGCCTAGCACTTTTACTGTACTTCTGCTAAACCGTTCCTACACATTTTCCTGTTAGCTTAGGCGTGTGACCCATATGGGATCATATAATAAAGGCAATAAGTCCAAGACTTATAGATCATGAGCGGACTCTAGCAAGCCATCATGACCCCCAGTATTATATGACTTATGTCTGATCATTGACATACTCTTACTTTCTAGAGACAGTATCGAGATTACTGGACACAATTCCAACAATCTCCCACTTGTACTGGAATCTCTGTATTCATAATCCTTTTGTCTCAATATCTCGATTAGTCATAAGGCAAGATTAGTGTCATCCTTATAAAGCCTAATCTTGTTCATCGGACTCTGATTTGATACTGACAATCCAAACGACTCGGGAAAGTCCGTTTGAGCATGGCCATGCGTTTTCCAGTATTCGAATCTCCGATTGGCCTAGAGATATTCACTCCATTTATATTGGAGGGACAAAATCCCATCTTGTTCCATCACTGTAAACTACTCATTTCATGATGTACCCAAACAAGGTCCTTATAGCAATCGCAGAACGATAGCGTTAGACAATGATCAAAGTACATCAGTCCATGTGCAGTCACATGCATGTGAACTCAGGTCTAAGGACTATACTCTATAGTCGTAGTAAGAATCTCTTATGACACAGATATAAATATCCTGAAGAGTTCTTATAAGCGGGTCTTGTCCGGTCGTATGTTCCCAACATACACCTATGTACTGACTTTGATGCCGCGCATCTATGACACACTGAGACTTTGTCATAAGTCACGTACCAATCCAGTCTCACACGGTTGTTGATGTTCCAATTTCAACAACCTTCGACTGGGGACGGGATGATATATAACATCTATCAAATATAGGGTCTCATGATCAAGCTAAATGACTTCGATGACTCAAGATCAAGTCATTTACTTCGATGACCTATAAAATGGTTTATATCATTTTGGAACGATTATTTCATCACAGTTAAAATAATCTTGAAATAATAATTTCATTAAAACATAAAATAATGTTTTACAAGAACATATCAAATAACTAAAATAAAGCTCACAAAACTCCCACTCAAATTTAGATTACATTTCAATGTTTCTAATGCCTACAGCTTCAGTCAGGAACTCGAGCTTAGGCCTTGGGAGTGGCTTTGTCAACGGATCAGCGACATTATCATCTGTCGGAACTCGGCTGATCTTGACTTCCTTTCTATTAACGATGTCACGTATCAAGTGATATCTTCTTTGAACATGCTTGGATTTCTGGTGTGATCTTGGTTCCTTTGCCTGAGCTATAGCACCATTGTTGTCACAAAATAGCGCCAGAGGCTCAGCCGCATCTGGTATCACACCTAGTTCCATAATGAACTTTCGTATCCAAACAGCTTCCTTCGCTGCTTCTGAGGCGGCGATATATTCAGCTTCTGTAGTGGAATCAGCAACGGTGTCCTGCTTGGAGCTTCTTCAACTTACTGCACCGCCATTCAGACAAAAGACATAACCGGACTGTGACCGGAAATCATCTGTGTCTGTCTGGAAACTTGCGTCCGTGAATCCACTGACTTTAAGCACATCACTTCCACCGTACACCAAGAATTTATCCTTAGTATGTCTTAGATACTTCAAGATATTCTTTACGGCAATCCAATGGTTTTCACCTGGATTTGACTGGTATCTACTCGTCATGCTCAATGCATAAGCAACATCAGGACGAGTACAGATCATGGCATACATGACAGATCCTATTGCAGATGCATAAGGAATATTCTTCATGCGCTCAAGCTCAGCAGCCGACGTAGGGCTCTGCTTCTTGCTTAGCGTTGTGCCATGTACCATTGGCGTGAAGCCCTTCTTGGAATCTTTCATGCTGAATCTTTGTAGGACTTTGTCAATGTATGAGTCTTGACACAAGCCTATCAGCTTCTTAGGTCTATCCCGATAGATCCTAATTCCAAGAACGTATGCGGCTTCACCCATGTCTTTCATGGAAAAACAACTTCCAAGCCAGTCTTTTACGGACTTCAGCATTGGAATGTCGTTTCCGAGAAGTAGTATGTCATCGACATACAGAATAAGAAATACAATCTTGCTCCCACTAGATTTCTTATACACGCACTGTTCTTCTTCGTTTCTGATGAAGTCAAATTGCTTGATCGCTTCATCAAAACGAAGATTCCAGCTCCTCGATGCTTGCTTTAATCCATAAATGGATTTATGAAGCTTGCATACTTTCCCAGCATTCTTCGGATCTATGTAACCGTCAGGTTGTGTCATATACACATCCTCTTCCAGAATTCCATTCAGGAAGGCGGTTTTCACGTCCATCTGCCAAATTTCATAATCATGAAAAGCTGCAGTTGCTAGTAGAATCCGAATAGATTTCATCATAGCCACTGGTGAATAGGTTTCATCGTAGTCCACACCGTGAACTTGTCTGAAACCTTTTGCCACCAACCTGGCTTTATAAATCTGGACATTTCCATCCACGTCAATCTTCTTCTTGAAGATCCATTTGCACTCGATGGCTTTTACACCAGCGGGTAAGTCAACCAACGAAAACACTTGGTTGACCGACATGGAGTCCATTTCGGAATCAGTGGCCTTGCGCCACTTAGAGGAATCTGGGCCCATCATGGCTTGATTGAAGTTCGATGGCTCATCACCATCAATGATCAAAAGATCATGACAGTTAGTCACGAGGAATCCTTGATATCTCTCGGGTTCGTGACGGATCCTCCCGGATCTTCGAACTTCAGGTACTACAGGTTCAGGCTCTACAATTTCTTGTAGGTCCTCCTGCTGCTCTTCCTCATTAGGTTGAGCAGTATCCTGTTCATCTTGAATTTCTTCAAGCAGTACCTTACTCCCACTGTCTTTCTTAGAGAGAAACTCCCTCTCAAGAAAGTTACAATCCCGGGCAACAAAGATCTTGTTCTCGGAACGTAGATAGAAGTAATAAGCCTTGGTTTCCCGTGGATAACCAATGAAGTAGCATTTGTCAGATTTCGGTGTAAGCTTGTCTGAGATCAATCTCTTGACATAGGCTTCACAACCCCAAATTCTGAGATAAGACAGCACTGGAGCTTCTCCAGTCCATAATTCATATGGTGTCTTTGCCACTGTTTTTGATGGCGCTCTATTTAGAGTGAACACTGCTGTTAGCAGAGCATATCCCCAAAGGGATATTGGAAGGTCTGTGTGACTCATCATAGACCGAACCATATCCAATAAGGTCCGATTTCTCCTCTCAGACACACCATTCCATTGTGGCGTTCCAGGAGGAGTGAGTTGGGATACAATCCCACACTCTTTCAGATGATCACTGAATTCTTGGCTTAAGTATTCTCCTCCTCGGTCGGACCGAAGAGTCTTAATGCTTTTGCCAAGTTGGTTCTGTACTTCATTTTGGAATTCTCTGAACTTCTCAAAAGATTCAGACTTATGTTTCATCAAATAAACATATCCATACCTACTGAAATCATCAGTGAAGGTAATGAAGTACTGATAGTTTCCTCTTGCATTTGTGGACATTGGGCCACACACATCAGTGTGTATCAGGCCCAATAAGTCACTGGCCCTCTCGTTAGGTTTATTAAAGGGGGCCCGTGTCATTTTGCCCATCATGCAAGATTCGCATTTCTCACATGACTCAAAGTCAAATGAGCCAAGAAGTCCATTCGAATGGAGCCTCTTGATGCGTTTCTCGCTGATGTGCCCTAAACGACAATGCCATAGAAACGTTCGGTTTTCCTCATTAGGTTTAAACCGTTTTGTATTAATGTTATAAATTGGCGCGGATTGATCGAGTATGTAAAGCCCATTCGTAAGAGGGGCAGAACCATAGAACAAATTGTTGCGATTGAAGGAACATAATTTATTCTTAACTGAAAAATCATAACCTTCCAAATCCAACAAAGAAATTGAAATAATATTTCTGCTTATAGCAGGTACAAAATAACAATTATTCAGTTCTAAAATCAATCCCGAAGGTAAAGACAACAAGTATGTGCCTACAGCTAGTGCTGAAACTTTCGCTCCATTCCCAACTCGTAGCTCCACTTGTCCTTGCTTCAGCCTTCTACTGTTGCTGAGTGCCTGCATATTAGTACAAATATGAGCCCCACAACCAGTATCCATGACCCATGAGGTATTATCAGAAGTAGTTGTATTAACTTCTATAACAAAAATACCTGATGAAGAAGTCTCGAAAGTCTTCTTCTTCAATTCCTTTAGACCTTCCTGGAATTTCTTACAATCTCTTCTCCAATGCCCCAGTTCTTTGCAGAACCTGCACATGTCAGTAGGCCCAGCCTTGGACTTGGGCTTGGGCTTTGGCGTGTCCTTGTCCGTGACTTGGACAGCCTTGGCCTTTCCCTTATCCTTAGCTGAGGATTTCTTAAACCCCTTGCCCTTCTGCACCATAAGCACATTGGGGTCCTTGGCGGTTTTCCTCAAGTTGGGCTCTGCAGTCTTGAGCATTCCGTGAAGCTCAGGTAGTGTCTTACTCAAGCCATGCATGTTAAAGTTCAGAATGAACTGATCATAGCTTGCAGGTAAAGACTGCAGAATGATGTCGCAGGCAAGTTCCTGGCTGATTGGGCAGTCGAGTTTCTGAAGATGATCGAGATAACCCATCATCTTCAAGACATGAGGACTCACTGCCGCATTCGCAGCCAACTTACAGTCCAAGAGGTTCTTAACTGTCTGGAACCTCTCGGTCCTAGCCTGCTCCTGAAAAAGCGATTTCAGGCTTGCCATTATCTCGATGGGAGACAATACACTTTCGAACTGTTTTTGCAGCTCAGGAGTCATTGTCACCAACATCAGGCAATAGACATCATTTTCATCTGACGAATGCTTTTCCCAAGCATTGTGCAGAGTCCTGGCAGCATTGGCAAGAGGCCTCTCGGGGAGGGGATCTCGAAGGACATAATCCTTCTTCTCCTGCTTGAGGACCAGCCTCAAGTTCCTTGACCATGTCAGGAAGTTCGTTCCAGTCAGCTTCTCCTTCTCGAGAACAGACCGGATCGAGAATGTGTTTTGTGTGCTTGTAGTAGTCATATCTGAAATATATAAATAAAAAGGTTATTAGTTATTATGTTCAAAATGACTAATCTCATATTAAAATTTAATTTGATTAATCACGCATTATATTCAATAACATAAGTTACCCTCAATAGAATATAATGATTCCAAGATCCACATATAACTAAGATTAAAGTGGGCCACTGGCCGTCACCAAACCTTAGCTTATATCGGTAAGCCCTATTTAGGCTAATTATATCCGTGATATAACTCTTGGTTGTGAATCTGGGCCCGAGGCCCAATCCACTCTGATGTCTCAAGGCCCAGGACTCCCGATGGCCTAGTCAAGAAAACCAGACTATACAATCATGTAATCATTAATGTCTGGGACTCCCAATGACATTTATGAATCACAAACCGTTTTACCCACGCAAAAGCAGACATCCTCACACTGTAAGGCCATGAATGCAATTGAATGGGCTTTGACAGCTGACATAGTCTGGACAAGACATCCAACGCTTGATATTATTTGAGGTTCGTAGGTTTATTAAAATTCATTCCCAAAATAGAAGATTACTATTTCGGGAAACTTTCTATTTTTGGAAACCTACTATTTTGGAAACTTTCTAAAATCGGAAACTTTCTAACTTTAGAAATTTCTTTAAAATCCAAAACCCGCAAATTCAGAAACTTCTATTTTAAGAAACTTTCTAATTTCAAAATTTCGGAAACTATAATTTAAAATCGACTTTATAATTTTATAAAATAAATTTTAAATTGATCTGAAGAAAGACTCAAATAATTGGCCCAATTGTTTTAACTTCTTGGCCCGAGGCCCAAGAATTTGTCCATGTCCAAGACATGACCCAATTGTCCAATTATTTGACATAACCGGTCTGGTTCATTAAAACTGGTCTAACCAAGTTTTAATTACCACGATGACCACAATTGTCAACCGGTTATTTACTAAACCGGATTTTCTCAATTTATTTGGTCCAACCAAATCAAATTAGAAATTCCTGGTTTAGGCACTAAATCCAATAATTCTTTCGACATTGGATTTCTTATCCCGGTTTAACCAGACTTAATAAAATTATTAAATCTGTTTATCAAACCGAGACGTTTAATTTTAATTAAATTAAACCGAGCCGAAACCCTAACCGCATCGATCGATGCTCACAGCATCGATCGTGCAACGATCGTTCATCGATCCTGCATCGATCGATGCTCTCACGCGTGCACGAACGGTTATCAGGTTTGGCCGAGAGATTCTCGTGAGATCCATGCGATCGTTTGAACGATCCATGCGATCGCGGTCAATCTCTCGCGACTGCAACGATCGATCCTTGCATTGCATCGATCGATGCAATGCGATCTCATTCGATGCAAAATCAGTTTAGATCGCATACCAAATCAATATAGTTTGGTCATGCGATTTCAAACAGTTTGTATAGGATTCAACTCTTGTTTCTTAAGTGTTTTAATCTTATCAGTAAATTGATTCAAAAACACACTTTTAAACAATCCTAAACAAGCTTCTAAACAAGAAAAACCAGAACCATTAGCTCTGATACCACTGTTGGAATGTTTAGATGAATCCTGATTCAATTCCAGATTCAGATTATCCTAAACATGCGATCTAGGTTCTTCTCAGAATAGAAACAAATGATGATCTCACCTTATACCTGTTATTGCAGCGGAAGAAGATGGTATGTCTGAAATCAGAGAAACACCGAGGGATGAATCCTCCAAAGGTTCACACACGCTTTCACAGGAAACAGCTGCTAGACCACAAGGGGAACTCGGCGCAGAGAGAGAGAGTTTTTGGCTCAAGTGTTAGGGTTAATCAGTCTGAAACTCGAGTTTTATGACACAAAACTCGTCCTGTTCCGTTTGGGCCATTTGGCCCAAATACCAATTAACTCGTCGGTGTTTGCGCACTGCATCGATCGTTGCACCTTATGCATCGATCGATGCACAGTGGCTAAACCTTTTATTCTCTCTAAGTACAGTAAATGCCTAGCACTTTTACTGTACTTCTGCTAAACCGTTCCTACACATTTTCCTGTTAGCTTAGGCGTGTGACCCATATGGGATCATATAATAAAGGCAATAAGTCCAAGACTTATAGATCATGAGCGGACTCTAGCAAGCCATCATGACCCCCAGTATTATATGACTTATGTCTGATCATTGACATACTCTTACTTTCTAGAGACAGTATCGAGATTACTGGACACAATTCCAACACTAGAAACGTCTGCGTTTACACTAAATAGGTTTCCATCAAAATCAGTTACAGAGACACCACATGAGATGTGGGCTGTAAATATTCATGATTTGTATCTCGTGAAGATTTGGGGTTGTAAGGCTTATATAAAACGTTTAATCTCTGATAAGCTCACACCCAAATCTGATAAGTTCTACTTCATTGGTTGTCCTAACAAAACCAAGGCATGTTACTTTTACAACCAGTTCGAGAACAAATTGTTTGTTGCTCGAAACTATGTTTTCTTAAGAAAGACTTTCTTTCCAAGAAGAACAGTGGGAGTAAAAGTACAACTCGAAGAAATTCGAAAGTCACAGGAGACTGCTCAACCTGATGAGGAAGAGCAGCAGTTGGATCTACAAAAAGTTGTAGAACCTGAACCTGTGGTGCCTAAAAGTTTGCAAAGGATCTGGTGAATGTATATTCGATATACATTCAAAAGGCGAGTTTCTGAAGAAGTGTCGATCGACACAAAAGTTGTATCGATCGACACAGATCGCGAACCAAGATATTGATTTTGGTTTATAACTTAATTAACTACGGTTTGAATCTTGGTTAATTATGTCGTGGTAAAAGTATACATATGAGATATGTGCACGACTTTTACACAAAACTGAAGCTCGCAGATCCGAAAGGATCCGTCACGAACCCGAGAAATGTGGATTTCTCGTAACCAATTGCCATGATTTATTGATCATTGAAAGTGACGGGCCTGCGAATTTTGAAGAAGCAATGATGGGCCTTGACTCCGAAAATGGCTGAAAGCCGCTGAATCCGAAATGGGATCCATGTCACAGAACCAAGTGTGGACTTTGGTCGATTTACCCGATGGTGCAAAAGCCATTGAGTGTAAATAGATTTTCAAGAAGAAAAGTTGACATGGATGGTTGTATTCATATGTACAAAGCTAGGTTGGTGGAAAAAGGTTTCAAGTAAATTCATGGTATTGACTGTGAAGAAACCTAATCCCAGACACCATGCTTATATCCATCCGGATTCTCCTAGCAACCGCCACTCATAATGGTTATGAGATCTGGCAGATGGATGTGAAAACAGTTTTCCTTAATGGAATTCTGAAAAAGGATGTGTACCTGACACAACCTGAAGTTTTCATTGATCCTAATGAAGCTAGGAAGATATGCAAGCTTCATCGATCCATTTATGGATTAAAGCAAGCATCTCGGAGTTGGAATCTTCGTTTTGATGAAGTAGTCAAAAGGTTTGACTTTATCAGAAACGAAGAGGAACCGTGTGTTTACAAGAAGACTAGTGGGAGCGCAGTTACATTTCTAGTATTGTATGTTGATAACATACTGCTTCTCGGAAATGAAGTTCCATTGTTTCAGTCTGTTGAGACTTGACTCGAAAGTTGTTTTTCGATAATAAATATGGGAGAAACCGTGTACATTCTTGGAATAAGAATCTATGGAGATAGATTGGAAAAGCTAATTGGATTGTGTCAAGATACTTATGGTGATAAGGTCTTGCACAGGTCCAGTATGCAGGATTCCAAGAAGGGCCTCGTGCAAATGACTCTTGGTACTACTCTTAGCAAGACGCAGTGTCTTTCGACACACGCTGAGCAAGAGCGAATGAGGGTCAGACTACTGCTAAAGGCATTAGATGTCTTAAGATGTGATCTTAATTTTAGTGGGAGTTGTTGATGTTAATTTTAGTTATGATATGATGTTCGTGAAAACATAATTTTATTATGTTATTAAAATCTGACATCTGTATTATTTAATAATGGTTATTAAATAATAGTCCCAAAGTAATTTATGACATTTTATAGGTCATAAAGTATGTGACTTGATCATGAAACCCTATAGATAATAAATGACATAAATTATGTTGGTCCCTGGTCAAGGTTGTTAAAGTGGGACATTAACAACCGCGTGAGACTAGTATGTGAGGTGACTGATGACTAAGTTTCATGGAGTCATTAATAAGAGTATTAAAGTCAATCACATAGATATGTGTTGGAGAACACAGGATCGGACATGACCCACTGATGAGAACTCTACGGGATAGTTATGTAAGTGTCATGAGAGTTTTCATTACGACTATAGAGAATAGTCCTTAGACCTGAGTTCATCATGTTTTCTTACATGTGAATTGGTCCGCTTTAACCTTGTCAAACGTCAGCCGTAACTGGTGACTATAAAGGCATTGATTGGGCGTATAATGAAGCGTGTGAAGAAACAGGGATGGAACAAGATGGGATTTGTCCCTCCTATATAACAGGAGATAAATATCTCAGGACCCATCGAAGATTTGATACTGAGAAATGTGTGGCCACACTCAAACGAGGTGATTGTCAGTCGTTTGTCTTATCAGTATAAATCGGGTTTCGATGAACATGATATTGGCTTAATAAGGATGACACGGATCTTGCCTTATGCCAGATCGAGATATAGTGACGAAGGGATTATGGGAATAGATAATTCCAGTACAAGTGGGAGATTGTTGGGAATGTCCTGAAATCTATTGTACTTGCTTTAAGCGAAAGTCGTACTGTCGAGATGAGACAATCATATGACACTAGGCAGTCATAATGCTTTGCTAGAAGCCACTTGTGATCAATGAGTTGAGAACTCATTGCTAGTGTTGTATGATCCTACAGGGTCACACACCTAAGCAAACTGGACGTACTATATGAGGTTGATCATTAATGTAATGATCGGGTGAATGCGTATTTGATATGCATTCGATACCAAGTTTCTGGGGCAGTGTCGATCGACGCAATAAGTGTGTCGGTCGACACAGATCGACAGTGTCGATCGACACAATAAGTGTGTCGGTCGACACAACTCGCGGATTACCTGATTAATTCGGTTTAATCGTTGGTTAATTCCGTTGTGGTTTAAGTCGACATATATATAAGATATATGGTCGACCTAAAATCGATCTAACCTAATTCATAGCCACCAGAAAGGTAAGAGAAACCTCTTGAGAGATCTGATCTCTAAAGGCACTAGCATCCCTTCTGTTCAGTTTGTGTGTGTGTGGATACCAGTAGAGGCGCAGCATTTGAGGTGCTCTAGATCTCGATTATCTGCA
Organism: Orychophragmus violaceus; assembly: GCA_030180135.1. Taxonomy (NCBI): domain Eukaryota; kingdom Viridiplantae; phylum Streptophyta; class Magnoliopsida; order Brassicales; family Brassicaceae; genus Orychophragmus; species Orychophragmus violaceus. The sequence goes on along the minus strand of CM058236.1, from coordinate 54,070,028 downwards.
AATCTTCCGCTGCTAATCACCAGGTAATCTCGAGATCTGATGAGATTCGATTATATGAACCCTAGATCCTAGACTTGGAATTCAGACCAGGATTGCCTAATTGGATTAGGAACTGCTAGAAATTCCTTCACTAATAAACCTCCGATATCATATTACGAGACAAAGAAGTTAACGCTGTTTCTTGGGTACCTATATCACAAGATCGATGTGCACGAGGAGAATTGTATGCTATTTTTGAAGGGAGGAGATCGTGAGTTTTCGCATTGTCGGTTCTGTGGAAAAGATAGGTACAAAACAAATGTGGCTGATAGGTCAAGAAATATCCCTATTCTACTGCAAGTGCACAGATATGCGAATGTAGTATTTAGGGTATCGAATCCACAAGGAATCACGGTCACACGATAGATTATATGTTGTTAAGTTAAGCTAAATCAATTCAAGAAAGCAGTAAATAAAAGCAAGTATCCAGGAAGGTGTTTTCAATAAGAGAAGGCGTCAGACTTAGGAAGTTCTCGGGAATTATGCAATGCTAGACACTTAACTAACCGGATTCAGATTAAATACATGTTCAAGAACTAGAAACACAATGCTAAACAATCTAGCAACCTAGCGATCCAAATCTCTTTGTGATCCTACAGTTCTAAACAAGCATTAAGAACATGTTTTATCGGTTCACAATTCTTCTAAACCAAATCTAGTCAAATTGCTCACACTAAGTTTATTCAGATTATAACTCACACTCTCGTGCTATTGTCAATTATCTCAGATCTAAACCCTATGTGATCAGTCAAGAATTCAGTATTAAGCACAACTTAGGCGATGAACAAACAGATGGTGAATCCTAATAAATGAATTATCAAACATGCATAAAATCCTTATGAGAATTCCTAAATCTAACTAGGTTACTACTCAGAAATATTATCAGTTAAACAACACATCATTGAATAGAAAACCAAAGATTGAATAGATAAAAGTAAAGGGGTTCGAAATCCTTCTCTCAAGGTTACAAGTAGCAAGAATCAGCCCCTAGCCAAAATCTCTCAATCTCCAAAGCAAGAACAAGTAAGAACTAGATGAAAAGATTGCATAATGAGTCTGCTCTCAAAAACCTAATTAAAAACCACTAAACATGTTTTGGGGCTAAATTAGAATTTGGGAAACTTTTGGGAAATTATGCAATTCTTCAAAACATGTCTTCAACTCTCTGTCGCTCTCAGTGTCGACCGACATCAAGGTTAGTGTCGGTCGACATCCAGTCGTGGCCGAGACACCAACTTCAGCTCGTTGCACAAATCACCAGAAACATCCTATAATTCCTTCTTTTGCTCCAAACGCAAGCCTGCCTGTAGAATACTCAATAGACTCGAAAAACCAGGTTAAAGACTCAATATATACAACTATATCATGGTTGAAAACCTATAAAACCATGATATATCAACTCCCCCACACTTAGCGCTTGCTTGCCCTCAAGCAAGTAAAGAACCAAAGCACAAGAAAAGAGGTTTGAAAACACAGAAACTCATTTCGTCCTAGGAACTTTCGCATTCACATTCACTTAGTAAACCATTGAAAACTTTCCTGCAGAGCTCAAAACCACAATGTACTTCCCCCACACTTAGCAATTGTCCCAAGTAAACTCCACAATCATATTAGAACATTCAAGTTCAACACACTAGCCTCTGTATACAATTAAGTGCGGTCTCACAGAGGGAGTATCGAATCAAAGGACACATGGACTCAATCCATTCAGTGTCTGACCACCAAACTTTCGGTTTCTGGTTTCTTTCTTTTCCCTTTCTCCCTTAGCACTGATTTTCCCCCACTGGGTATCATTTTTTTTTTTATCAGTGCTCTTCCCTTTTTATTGGGGTTTAACTTTGGATCTTTCCATGGATACACATGAGGTAATAGGGGTCTCTACCACTCCCGTGACCACTTCGAAGCTACTAGCTTATCCTCGGTTTTTATCTCTTTTTTTTTTTTTTTTACTTTCAAAGGAGGGGAAAATCAGAAACCATACTTTAGACAGGATCACAGGCTGTGTCAAACACATTAGAGGAATCCGACCCAAAGATTACCAAGCCCCTAAGTGAGAAATTAGAGTCAAGATTAGAAGTGAGACTAGTGATGAATCCTCTGAATATCTGGTTAGATATGGGTGTCCTTGGTAAGTTGATCTGTGTGGGGTTTTCTAATAGTCATAAAGCTCCTGCAAGTCCATCCAATGGTCAATTTCCTGTTCCAGCGAAAAATTTCCTCGAAAAATCATAGTTTCATACACATTTTGACTCAATAAAACAAGTTTGAAAACCAAGTGAAACACAAGGACTGACACTAAGAAAAGAGAACACAATGTCAGTAACCACCTCCCCCCACACTTAAACTGCATTGTCCCCAGTGCAATCGCAGTACGGGTTCGAGAGAACAGGGTATAAGATAACCGAGACTTGGAGAGACAGAAACCTTACCTGTGGTCGCAATCGATGTCGACCGACACCCATCCAGTGTCCAGCGACATCAGGCTTTGGTCGACATCGACTTGCTTCTAATCGAGTGTGATCAATTTCTATCCGTGTTTCGAGATTGGTTTCGACCGACACTACGGGGTGTCGACTGATATATCATGGTTTTTACCCAGTTTAGACCATGATATAGTTGTGTTTTTAGTGTCTTTTGTATTCGTTTAGAGTCTTTTGTAGGTTTAATAAAGTTTGGAGCTAATTGGAGATATTTGGAGCATTTTGGGACTTTTGGGACGTTTTGGCCGAGAGCTTAAGTCACTGTCCGATTTATTGATCATGCATCGACCGACACACCTTGTGCATCGGTCGACACACTAGCGAGATGGGCTGTACACGTCGGTTTAATGAAGATATGAAGATTTGCAAAGAAGCCCAAGATAGTTCCAGTATTTACACAGAAGCCCATCCGAGATTGTGCCTATATATACTAGTTTTTGGTGTTTATTTTACCTACGCTTTACATTACGCTTTGATACTAATAGCTAAGAGATTTCTAGAGCTTTTGGGGCTGATCTATTTCCTGTATTCACTTATTTTGGAGAAGATTTCGAACCCCTTTATCTATTTAATTTCTTATATGCAATCTATTATTTCTTTGATTATGTTTTCATTAATCATGTCTGAGTAGATCCATAGTTAGGTTTAGGGTTTCTCACATAGGATTTCATGACTTGCTAGACCTGTTCAATTTCAGTTAAGGATTCAAACTATATCTGTTCTTCAATTTAATTGTGCTTAAAGCTAGTTCTAACCTGATCAATTAGAATCTAGATCTTAGGTTGCTAAATACGTCACGGAAGTGGGGTTTAGGAATCTGAACTAATTAAATTGGGCAATTAAACTTTGCGCAAACGGAAGTTTGGTTTAGGATAATTGTGAACATATCAAACTAGGGATTAATGCTAGTTTAATCTGTTAGTTCTCGCAAACGAAAGTTTGGTTTGCTGCACTTAGGCTTAGAGAATTATCGCAAAGGAATTTGGTTAATTCTATATCTGTGTTTTGAGTTCTAGAACTGTGCTTAATTAGATCCTTGCTGAATGAACTGTATGCTTGTCTGATTTCCTGAGAATACCCTAGGCTTGACGCTTTTAGTTTATTGCTTCACAACCGTTAATCTCTGCTACTGTTTACTTTCTTGCTTCGCAATTTATTTACTTCACCATCTGCTTATTTCTAGTTTAATCTCTACGTTTCTGTTTCTATTGAGACCAAGTGTCCCTGTGGATTCGATAACCCTATATACTACTTTGACATTGCTGTTCACTTGCAGTTTAGAATAGGGTAAAACTTAGAACCTATCAAGTTTTTGGCGCCGTTGCCGGGGACTCTTTGAGTCTTCGATAGGACCGAACTTAGGGTTTTTGCTAGGAATTTTTTCTTTTTGTTTTTGTTCTTTTTCGTTTTTATTTTTTTGATTTTGCTAAAATTTTTCTCTGTTTCTTTCTGTCGCAGGTACGAATTTCGCCTTGCGTCGATCGTTGCATACCCTTGCGTCGATCGTCACTAGGCGATATTGAGATTGAATCGATCGTTGCACTGATAGCATCGATCGTTGCTGGACGATTACAGATAGTTTATGCCAACGCAGAAAACTCGAAGTAATCCGAACTCGAGCTTGGTTAATCTCAATCTAGAGGAACTTGGACGTCTAGAGAGGACTATCAGAAGAGAAAAGAGAGAGAGAATGGTTCGAGAACGTCTGATCTTGATACCAGATGCTGAAGGTACCCTGAGGGACCAAGATAACAACCCATACAATGCTGCTGGGCATCGGGTTGATGCTAAAGGGAATGTCATCCCTGATCCTCCTGAGCAACAGCAAGAGGAGCTGAACCGAAACCAGGGTCAAGGACAGGCCCAAGGTAGAGAGATGGTGGTTCATGAGAGGACACTAGCTGACTACAACAGACCTGATGAGTTTCATGCAAACCGAGCAGCTCTAGTGCTTCCTGCTTTTGAGAGGAATGATTTTGAGGTAAAGACCATCTACTACCAACTGATGAGACAGATTGCTTTTCATGGTCTTCAAGCAGAGCAGCCTATGGATCACATTGACAAGTTTGAAGACATAGTCACTGGCATGAAGTATGAAGGAGTATGCCCGGACTATCTGTTCCTTAAGCTATTTCCGCACAGTCTTGCTGGAGACGCTAGTGCATGGCTGAGACAACTGGCACCTGGTCAGTATACTACTTGGGCAGCCTTAAAGAGTGAGTTCTTGCGTCACTTTTATGATGATGCGCGCTCGGATCAGTCCAGACAGGACATACTCACCTTTTCCCAAGGAGCTGTGGAGCCCTTGAAGACTGCCTGGATGAGATTTAAGCAGTATCAGCGTGACTGTCCACACCATGGATTCACAGAAGTACAGCTGATTGGTATTTTCTTTAGAGGCATAGATCTCCCTTATCAGACTGCGCTGGATAATTCCAGTAATGCTAATTTCAACACCAGAACTCCTACACAAGCTAAGCAGTTGATTGAGAACCTGATTGGCAGCAACAGTTGCAAGACAATGGATGAAAGGAGGAAGAAATCTGGTGGAACTGTAGAGAATTCTGATATAGCTAATATAAGATCCAGATTGGACACAGTCTACAATCTCCTGACTAGTAAGAAAACTGTCCACTTTGCCCAAGATGTAGAGGTGATTCAGGCTGAGGAGGAAACTCAGGAAGAAGATGTGAATTTCATAGGAGGTTCTGGTTTCCAAGGTAATAGATTTGGTAATCAACAGGGGAACAGATTCTCCAATGGTGGACAGACTGGTGGTTTTCAGAAGACCTATGGACAAGGTACTCAGAGAACCTATGGATCTACATCCTATCAGACTCCTCCTGCGCCTACGGCCCATGAGAGCAAAATGGAGGCTATGATGGAACAACTGATTGAGAGTCAGACCAAGATTTATGTGGACTGCAACAAGAAGTTGGACGCTGTCTATGAAGACCTCAATGGGAAATTTGAGTCTCTGAGCACTCACATGAAGCAGTTGGACACTCAGGTAAACCAGATGTCCAGCTCACTGAAGGGAAAAGGAGTGGCAGACACTCATGTTAAGGCCTGGTCTGTGTACATTAATGATGGATCTCACCTAGGTGAAATATTTGAGCTAAGTACAGCTGAGTTGGTGACAGAACAGGAATTTTCGGATATTTGTGAAAAACTCTCGGGTGAAATCTGCTGCAGTGCGTCGATCGATGCAACATCTGTGCCGATCGATACACCCGTCGGGATGGCAACGATCGACACACCCTTAGTGTCGGTCGTTGCAGGGCGTGATTGGACAGAACTGTCGGATGATAATGGCATAGATGCTGACTTGGAGCTTGATCGCCTATTCAATGGAGCCTCTGAGATCTCTCAACAGGAGATCTACGAACAGATTTTTAGACAACACTCCTCAGTGTCTGAAGTGATTAGGCAAGAGATTGAAGAGCTGAAGAAGTTAGAGGGTATTGGTGAAGAATTGGAAGAAATTCCAACTTCTGATGATCCACCTTATCATCCATGTGTGCAAAGGTACCTGAACAAGATGTTGCCCCTGGATGATGATCTGAAAGACTGGGTGATAATAGTTCCTCAGCATATCAGTGATGTTCTGCTAACTAAGGTCCCTAAGAAGCTATCTGATCCTGGAGTCTTTGTGCTGGATTGTTCTATCTTTGAGGATAGTTTTAGACGCTCTCTGTGTGATTTAGGAGCTGCTGGAAGTTTGATGCCTTACTCTGTGGCAGAGAAGCTGGGTATGCTGGATTTTGCTCCCACTAGGACTTCTCTTGTCCTAGCTGATCAGTCCATACGAGTTCCTGAGGGACTCCTTATGGACATTCCGGTGAGAGTTGGAAACTACTTAGTTCCAACGGACTTCCTTGTGCTGAAATATGATTGTGATCCGGATGAAGCATTATTGCTTGGGAGACCCTTTTTGGCTACAGCAGGAGCGTTGATTGATGTTAGGAACAGCCTGATAGACCTCCATCTGGGAGATGAACCACTGCACTATGAGATGGATAAGCTGCGAAAACCACTGATAGATGGGCAGACATTCACCATAAGGGACGCAGATTTTGAGCAGCCTGATCATGCCATGGTTATAGATCCTGGAGCACATTTCACTCCATCTTTTCTTGGACATGAGCATTCCGCGACAGCCTACTCACCACCTTGGATGAGGAGACTTGAACAGAGACAGAAAAAGTCTCTGTCAAGACCTCCTGGTACTTGAAAATTCCCATCCGTCCGGTCAAGCTATTGACCTTAAACAAGCGATGGGTGGGAGGCAACCCACCATTAGGTACTGGTGTTTTTTCTACTTAATTTTTGGTGTTTTTGTTAGGATTTTACGTTTGTTTTTGTTTCTGGTGAGTTTATGTTTGCAGGTCTCGGTTAAATCGCAGTGCAACGATCGACGCACTTTTGTGTCGATCGTCACAACACGAAAGGAATCGCATTGCAGCGATCGTTGCGGTCCTGAGCAACGATAGACTATACACGAAAATCGCCAAGTAACGGTCGATGCACTTAGTGCATCGGTCGATGCCTGAGCGACAGAGGTAACCCGACAGACATAATTTCACCTTTTCAATTTTTATTTTCTTTTTACCGATCCTTCGCTGGACACTACTGGGGACAGTGTGTCTTAAGTGTGGGGGAGGTGCTACTGACTTTTGTTTTCTGTTTTCTTAAGAGTCAGTCCGTTTTTCAAAAAAAAAAAAATTTGTTTTATTGAGTCAAAATTGTTTAAGTAAGAGACTATGATTTTCTGAGAAGATTTACAAGACTTGCATGAACTTAAGTAACCATTGGGATGAAGTTGCAGGATCTATCTCTGACTATTAGAAAACCCCATCACAGATCAACCTACTGGGAACACCCACATCACTTCAGGTATCAGAGGATCCTTTACTGACTTCAACCTTAATACTGACTTAGATTTCTCACCTAAGGGCTTGGTATACTTTGTGTCGGATTCCCTTGTTAGTTCTGACACAGCCTGTAAACCTGTCCTATTTAGTTCCCTTCTCCCCTTCTATAAAGTAAAAAAAAAAAAGATAATAAACTGAGGATGAGTTGGTAACTCCGAAGTGGTCATGAGAATGGTAGCAAACACTATTATCTCTCATGTGATCCATGGAATGTGTCCAAAGTACACCCCATAACGGGAAGAACACTGATAAAAAAAATAAAATGATACCCAGTGGGGAAAAATCAGTTGTTAAAGAAGGGAAAGAGAAGAAAGGGACTAGAGAAAGATAGTATGGTGGTCTAGAGCTGATAAGGTAAGAATCCATGTGCCCTTTGATCGATACTCTTTAGGTGAGACCGCACTTAAATACTTGCAGAAGTCAGTAGGGAGAATTTGAATGCTTGAATGTGATTGTGGAGTTTACCTAGGACAGTTGCTAAGTGTGGGGGAAGTACATTGTGGTCTTGATATCCTGTGATTGATTCTTGCAGTGGTTTACTAAGGGGAATCTGAGTATTGTAGCTTCTAGGATGAAATGAGTTTCTGAAGAGTTTTCAAACCTCTTCACCATGTTTTAGTTCTATGTTTTGCTTGAGGGCAAGCAAAGGCTAAGTGTGGGGGAGTTGATATATCATGGTTTTTACCCAGTTTAGACCATGATATAGTTGTGTTTTTAGTGTCTTTTGTATTCGTTTAGAGTCTTTTACAGGTTTAATCAAGTTTGGAGCTAATTGGAGATATTTGGAGCATTTTGGGACTTTTGGGACGTTTTGGCCGAGAGCTTAAGTCACTGTCCGATTTATTGATCATGCATCGACCGACACACCTTGTGCATCGGTCGACACACTAGCGAGATGGGCCGTACACGTCGGTTTAATGAAGATATGAAGATTTGCAAAGAAGCCCAAGATAGTTCCAGTATTTACACAGAAGCCCCATCCGAGATTGTGCCTATATATACTAGTTTTTGGTGTTTATTTTACCTACGCTTTACATTACGCTTTGATACTAATAGCTAAGAGATTTCTAGAGCTTTTGGGGCTGATCTATTTCCTGTATTCACTTATTTTGGAGAAGATTTCGAACCCCTTTATCTATTTAATTTCTTATATGCAATCTATTATTTCTTTGATTATGTTTTCATTAATCATGTCTGAGTAGATCCATAGTTAGGTTTAGGTTTCTCACATAGGATTTCATGACTTGCTAGACCTGTTCAATTTCAGTTAAGGATTCAAACTATATCTGTTCTTCAATTTAATTGTGCTTAAAGCTAGTTCTAACCTGATCAATTAGAATCTAGATCTTAGGTTGCTAAATACGTCACGGAAGTGGGGTTTAGGAATCTGAACTAATTAAATTGGGCAATTAAACTTTGCGCAAACAGAAGTTTGGTTTAGGATAATTGTGAACATATCAAACTTGGGATTAATGCTAGTTTAATCTGTTAGTTCTCGCAAACGAAAGTTTGGTTTGCTGCACTTAGGCTTAGAGAATTATCGCAAAGGAATTTGGTTAATTCTATATCTGTGTTTTGAGTTCTAGAACTGTGCTTAATTAGATCCTTGCTGAATGAACTGTCTGCTTGTCTGATTTCCTGAGAATACCCTAGGCTTGACGCTTTTAGTTTATTGCTTCACAACCGTTAATCTCTGCTACTGTTTACTTTCTTGCTTCGCAATTTATTTACTTCACCATCTGCTTATTTCTAGTTTAATCTCTACGTTTCTGTTTCTATTGAGACCAAGTGTCCCTGTGGATTCGATAACCCTATATACTACTTTGACATTGCTGTTCACTTGCAGTTTAGAATAGGGTAAAACTTAGAACCTATCATCGACCGACACTGCTGTCTACAAACCTGTTCTTCACGATTCTAACACACAAAAACCAGGAAAATCAAAAGACACAAGAACAAAGACCAAAAAGAAAAGAAAACTAACCTACATTGGGTTGCCTCCCACTCAGCGCTTGTTTTTAGTCATTAGCTTGACTATGGGTAGGAGATCAGACTCATGGGGTTTTAACAGAGGCTGTGAGTGCCTCTGTGAAAGTCTTATCATCCATGGCGGTGTGTAAGCGGTTGCAGCATGAGACCGTCCAAGGAACGAGGGAATAGAGTCAGGGCGGGAGCGTAGCTTGGGTGCATCAGAATGTTTCCCTGCAGTCATAGCAGTGAAGTTAGTAGGTTTGGGTTTAGGAGATGCGTACCTTTGCTTGGATGGAGCTCTGATGTGTGGAGCTTTCAGCTTATGAGCAGTTGCAAGCTCTGAAGATGCTAGAGTGAAATCTTGAGAAACCACCATCTTCCTTTCTCCAGTATCAGACACTGAAGTTTCACTGATCTAAGCTTCTTTCTCCAACTCAATGCTAAAGGTTTGACCGTCAATCTTGGGCCTGCGCAGCATATCCATCTCAAAGTGTAGAGGCTCGTCTCCCAGGTGAAGATCGATCATACCATTCCTCACATCGATCTTTGCTCCAGCTGTGGCTAAGAAAGGTCTTCCCAATATCAGTGGATCATCTGTCTCATTATCGTACCTTAGCACCACAAATTCTGTTGGAACTAAATAGTTTCCAACTCTGACTGGGACATCCTCAAGAACTCCTTCTGGAACCCTTCTTGACTGATCAGCTAGGACCAGAGAGATCTTAGTGTGTGAAAAATCTGTCATCCCCAGTCTCTCTGCCACAGAGTATGGCAAGAGATTTCCAGCAGCTCCTAAATCACACAAGGAATGCTTGAAGCCATTCTCAAAGATAGAACAACTCAACACAAACACACCAGGATCTGATAGCTTCTTGGGGACCTGATTAAGTAACACGTCACTGACTTGTTTAGGAAGCAATACTACCCATTCTTTCAATACCTCATCCATAGGCAGCATCTTCTCTAAGTATCTCTGTATACAAGGATGATAGGGTGAAGTGTCAGCTTGTGGATCTTCTTTCAACTTCTTATCCATCACTTCGAGGTGTTTAGCTTCATCAAGCTCTTGTTGAGACTTCACAGACACCTTAGGGAAAGGTATAGGAGTCTCATGGTCCGTTTCTTCAACAATAGCACAAGATGTTGGCAAATCTGGCTCCTCACGCTCTTGATGTCGACCGAAGTTGAACTGATGTCGGTCGACATTGACTGATTCAGCCTTGATGTCGACTCCAAAATCGGTTAAGGTCGATTTCCATTCGTCATGAGGACTCGAAATCCCTGTTGAAAGTAGATGTCGACCGACATCAAAGTCGATGTCGACCGACACTGGGATTTCAGTCTCGGATTCTTCACTATCCTCGACGAGTTCAGCAGTCTTAATCTCAAAATTCTCTCCTTGATTTGACCCATCATCAATCTGAACTGACCAAGCATTGATGTGGGTGTCTATGACATTCTTTCCCTTCACTGAGCTTGAAATTTGGTTCACTTGTGTATCCAGCTGCTTCATGTGAGTACTCAAAGACTCAAACTTCCCATTCAGATCTTCATATACAACATCAAGTTTCTTGTTGAAGTCCACAGTGGTCTTTGTTTGACCTTCCAGCAACTGTTCCATCATAGCTTCCAGCTTACTCTCACGAGCATTAGTAGCAGGAGGTTTCTGATATGAAGATGATCCATAGGTCCTCTGATAGGAGTTGTTCTGCTGAAAAGGCTTCTGGTAACCAGCATTCTGACCATACCCAGAAGAGTTTTGATTGCTTGTGAAAGCACTCTTCTGTCCACCATTAAAGAACTTTTTGCCTTGCTGATTCCCAAACCTGTTTCCTTGGAACCCAGAACCACTGATGTAGTTCACATCTTCTTCAGTGCAACCTTCTTCAACCTCAAACATTTCAACCTCCTGAGCAAAGTGAACAGCCTTCTTACCAGTCAACAAGCTGTGAACACTATCTAGCTGCTTCTTAATCTCAGAAATCTGCATGTGATCCATCTTTCCACCAGATTCTTTCCTCCTCTGATCTGCAGTCTTAGTACTGTTGCTACTCACCAAGTTCCCAATCAACACTCTAGCCTGCTCGGGAGTCTTTGTGTTGAAGTTACCATTGATGGCAGCATCCAACGCAAACTGGTACCAGAGATCCACACCTCTGAAAAATGCCCAGCAGCTGAACTTCAGAGAATCCATGATGAGGACAATCTCGTTGGTACATCTTAAACCTTACCCAAGCTGACTTAAGTGGCTCTGTAGGTCCCTGAGTGAATGTCAAAATATCCTGTCTGAGCTGATCAGAGCGAGCATCATCATAGAAGTGTCGCAGGAACTCTCTCTTCACACCATCCCAAGTAGTCAACTTCCCATGTGGAAGTTGCTTCAGCCAAGCAGCAGCCTCTCAGAGAATATGGGGAAAGCTTCAGATAAAGGAAGTCATAATACACCCGTTGTACTTCATTCCAATGATGAAGGCTTCAAAATCCTCAATGTGACCCATGGGTTGCTCATGTGGGAGACCATGGAATGGGTGCTGCCTCAGCATAGCGTAATAGATAATCTTGATCTCAAAGTCATTCCTCTCAAAAGGTGGAGGAACAATTGCTGACCGGTTAGCATAAAACTCATCGGGACGGTTGTAGTCAGCAAGAGTCCTCTCATCATTGACCATCTGCCTCTGACCTTGAGGCTGTTCAGGTTCATGGATCAATCGTCCCTCAGCATCAATCCTTTGCCCCTGATCATTGTAGGTGTTGTTATGTTGGTCTCTCAGAACTCCTACAGCATCTGGTCTCAAAATCAAACGATTGTTCATCATTCTTGTTCTTTGACCCTTTATGTTCGTTCTCTCAAGTTTTGCAAGCTCCTCAAGTCCGAGATTCAAAAGTTATTCGCTCTGGTTGCTTCGGGTGTTTCGACTAGGCATACACTGACTTCAAAACACTGTTTCGAGGTCAATGTCGGGCGACACTAAGGAGATTTTCGGTCGACACTGGATGCGTCTGTCAATTCCTGCAGCAACAAAACAAGCCAAATCGAGAAAAATCAGTAACAAATAAAAGAAAACGACTTAGACTAAATTCTAAAACAAAATCTATCGGCGAACTCAGTTGAGTCCCCGACAACGGCGCCAAAAACTTGATAGGTCAAGAAATATCCCTATTCTACTGCAAGTGCACAGATATGCGAATGTAGTACTTATGGTATCGAATCCACAAGGACTCACGGTCACACGATAAATTATATGTTGTCAAGTTAAGCTAAATCAATTCAAGAAAGCAGTAAACAAAAGTAAGTAAACAGGAAGATGTTTTCAATAAGAGAAAGGCGTCAAACTTAGGAAGTTCTCTGGAATTTTGCAATGCTAGACACTTAACTAACCGGATTCAGATTAAACACAGGTTCAAGAACTAGAAACACAATGCTAAACAATCCAACTCTCGCTGAGATTATTTCTATATCTAGCAACCTAGCGATCCAAATCTCTTTGTGATCCTACAGTTCTAAATAAGCATTAAGAACAGGTTCTATCGGTTCACAATTCTCCTAAACCAAATCTCTTTGTATCTAGTCAAATTGCTCACACTAAGTTTATTCAGATTATAACTCACACTCTCGTGCTATTGTCAATTATCTCAGATCTAAACCCTATGTGATCAGTCCAAAATTCAGTATTAAGCACAACTTAGGCGATGAACAAACAGATGGTGAATCCTAATAAATCAATTATCAAACATGCATAAAACCCTTATGAGAATTCCTAAATCTAACTAGGTTACTACTCAGACATATTATCAGTTAAACAACACATCATTGAATAGAAAACCAAAGATTGAATAGTTAAAAGTAAAGGGGTTCGAAATCCTTCTCTCAAGGTTACAAGTAGCAAGAATCAGCCCCTAGCCAAAATCTCTCAATCTCCAAAGCAAGAACAAGTAAGAACTAGTTGAAAAGATTGCATAATGAGTCTGCTCTCAAAAAACCTAATTAAAAACCACTAAAAACGTTTTGGGGCTAAATTAGAATTAGGGAAACTTCTGGGCAATTCTGCAATTTTTCAAAACATGTCTTCAACTCTCAGTCGCTCTCAGTGTCGACCGACATCAAGGTTAATGTCGGTCGACATCCAGTCGTGGCCGAGATACCAACTTCAGTTCGTTGCACAAATCACCATAAACGTCCTATAATTCTATCTTTTGCTCCAAACGCAAGCCTACCTGTAGAAGACTCAATAGACTCGAAAAACCAGGTTAAAGACTCAATATATACAACTATATCATGGTTGAAAACCTATAAAAACCATGATATATCAGTGGGTCGATCGGAGAATAAAATACCAAAGCAAAGGATGTTTTGTGTGCCAATTGCTGATCGGTTTAATGTCTATAGCAATCAAAGGCTACATCATCACAAATGATATGACATGCGGAACATGTTTCTCCAGAAGAAAAATGCATCATTCCTCAAATGAAAGAGCATGGAGGCAGCCAAACCAAATCCCAGACTACACAATTCCTTAGCTTAAGTATTTTCTGTTTCTACTTTATGTATATATGATGCTTCTTAGGTCTTTTTTTATAAAACAAGAACACCTTAGATGTCTTTATCTTTTGTGTATTTCCTCTTTTGTTGTATGTAACCAAACTCTATTGTTATATATCTAATCTAATTTAGCTTTACAATTCTTTATTTCATTTATTAACATTAGAAACATTTACAATTAAAACAAAATTTAATATACAAATGGTAAAGTTTGGTTGCTACTGATAATCAATGTAGCTACGGTTTGCTATGACTACGATTGTGGATATGATGGAAAATTAGTTACGGATTGCGACAACAAAATTCGTGGATAACATATCGACAAATATAAGTTATCGCAATCCGTAGCTATGGCTACAAACATACAATAGCAACAAGTCGTAGCTAATATAACCACGACTCACTGCGACTGATTTAAAGCTAAATAGCCACGTCATTAACTGTGGCTATCCGTTGAAACATACCTACGAAATTGTTTGTGGAATTTCTTAGATATTCCTACGAAATGAAGCGTGGATAACCGTAGCTAAGTTATCCATGGATAGAGGCGATGTAATTCGTAGCTATATAGCTAAGAATACGATGGTTGCAATTCATAGCTATCTATCTATGGATTCTACCGTGGTTATATGTAGCTAAATTAGCTACGAATAACAGTCCTTGCAAATAGTAGCAATTAGCTACGAATTGAGTCACCACTAATCCGTGGATACTTTGATGCAGATAGCTATGAACAAACTATAACGCCGAGCTTAAAGACGCGGATACTAGTCGTAGCTATCTGTGGCAAAAGGCAACGTAGCTACGGAAAATCGATGATATCCATGATTGAATCTGCGGCTACGCGATAGTTTTGTTGTAGTGTCATATTGAAGTAGATAATGTCCAAAGATTTCATGTCTGAGATGAGAAGATCCTTCACGAGGATATCTTTATTATGTTCCGTTGGAGGTCTGATATGTATGGAAGTAGAGAGACAAGGGTTGGACCAAACTTTAATATCCGAGCCTGATCCTAAAATCCAGCCGAGACATTTCCTAAGCACCTCTATTATAGCTAGAAGTCTTCTCCATATATGAGATGGCCGGGTAGTCCATGAATGGTACGGAGTGGCAGTACTTTCCTAGAAAAATCCTGACTACAAGCGAGTTCGGGTGGTTTAGAACTCTCTAAGCGAGTTTCACCAGTAAAGCATCATTGAATTTCTCAATCTCCCTAAACCCGAGGCCTACCATATTCTTGGGAAGGCTCAAATTACTCCAAGAAACCCAACAGATCTTTTTAAATTATGGTTTGCAATTCCACCAAAATTGAGTAAGAACCGATTAGATTTTCTTACATAGGGATGATGGTAACTTGAATCAAGACATGGCATACGAGAGAAGAGCAGCTAGAACCGATTTGAGAAGGACTTGTTGTCCGGCCAATGAGAGGAAGCTAGAAGTCCAGCTTAGTCCTCTTTGCCGGATGCGGTCTACTATACTCGATAAGATGTTACGTTTCCTTCGTCCAAAGTGCTTAAGCTAAGTATTTTTGAATACCTCCTTCGTTGGTTATTTTAAGCTTGTCTGTCACCCATCTTCTCACAGGGATATGAGTTTTTGATGAGAAGGTAATAGAGGAATTTTGAAGATTGATGCATTGCCCGAACGCTTGTTCATATTTTTTGAGGATATTAACCAGAGCTTCACAACTAGCATGATCTGTTTTACAGAAGAACATAGTGTCATCTGGAAAAAGTATATGGTTGATCGCAGGTGAGCTCTGAGCCACTTTTGTCCTGACAAAGATCCTTGTTCTTGTGCTTGACGACAAAGTCTCCATAGAACTTTCGTACATAAGATGAAAAGGTAAGGATAAAGAGGGTCTCCTTCCCTTAAACCTCGTGAGGGAAGAACTCTGCCTTGCGGGGATCCATTAATCAGAAACGAGTATGAAACCGTGCTCACACATTCTATTACCCAGCTTCACTTCCCCAAAACCAAATATTTTCAATACATCATGTAAGAAGTCCGATTGAATCTATCAGAAGCCTTGCACATGTCGGTTTTTAATGTCATGGAGCAATGTCTCTTTGCTCCAGATATTCTATGAAAGTGAAAAACTTCATGCGTGATTAGAACATTATCTGAGATGGCTCTTCCTGGCACAAAAGCTTATTGATGCTGAGAAATAAGCATAGGAAGCTGAGATTGCAAGCGATGGGTTAGAATTTTGGCGATGATCTTATAATGTGTGGTGCACAAGGCCATAGGCCAAAAATCTGAGACTTTTTTGGGTCCCTTGATTTTGGGGATCAAAAGGACATGAGTCTCATTTTGCCTCGCCTGCAGGGAGCAAGACTCAATTAACCTCTTGATATCAGCACAAACATATTCGCAGATCACGTCCCAGAAAGAGTGGAAAAATCCGTCTGAAAACCCATCAAGACCGGGGGATTTATCCGCGTGAATGAAGAAGACAGCTTCCTTAATCTCTGCATCTGTAGGTACACTAATCAGTTCTGCATTCATGTCCTTGGAGATACAAGGAACGATTGCTTCTTCTACAATGTGAAGGGAGTTAGTTGACTGAGAGGTGAAGAGTGAGCGGTAGAAACGGGAAATAGTATCAACAATCTCTTTTTCTTCGAATACTACCGTACCCAAGATAAAGATAATACACCGCTAAGACCAACATGAGACACAATGAAATGATTATAATAATTTTTCTTTGTGAAAATCTTGAAAATGGCTTCGTCTTGATTCTTTGTCTCCATAAGGAACATAATATATGAGGAATATTTAAACTGAATTTCCCGCAGATGTTGAACTATCAGGGTGGTCCCACTCCTTTGACAGTTCCATCTCACAGAAGCTAAGGAAGACCATTTGGAGCCGACCGAAAACCTGCTCCTTTCTTGGATGCCAGAATAAGGCTAATGGTAGGATCTCCCGAGTTAGATTGTTATGTGATTCCTTTCTTCTTCACTGCCTTATTGGTTCCAAGAGAGTTCGTTGAAAGCTTCCTTTTAGGTGAGTTTTGAGTCTTAGTGACTCTCCTTTTCTTTATGCTGACCTCTTGAAGAGGACTCTTTGCTGCTCTCATTTTTGGAGCTTATCTTCTGGCTTTTTAGTGCTTTTCCTTTCCCCGAGGCTTTTGAAGTAGTTTTCAACCCGTGATTTCACTACTAAAAAGTTGTTAAAGTCAATAATTTTTTTACAGAATGCAATCTTAGTAACATATAAGTTGTTAGATTCGATATGCTAGGTAATATATATTTAATTATATATATAATTGTTTGTTTTAAATAGTATAGTTTTAACGCGTGATTATGAATTCGTAATTAATTTTAATATTTTTCTAAATTTAGGAATATATCAATTCAAATTGATTAATACAAATTTAATGCAATCTGTAAAGTTTGTTTTTAATAGCATAGAAAATTGAAATTTGGTTGTCAATAAAAAAAATTAAAATTGGTTAATCTATTTTTCGATCTATTTTACAATGGTCTAAATAAATAAAAAATTATATCTATTTTATATATCAAAATGTCACTAATATAAGATAATCCGTTCATTTAACATTTTTTGGATTGATTTAAGTTCTTTTAATGTTTCTCTCATTAAAATTGGTTAATTTATCTTTTTAACTTGTTTTTATGAACATAAATTTTTTTTGAATATTTTTATAATCATTACAGATTAATCTATATTTCAGCCCATCTTATAGTAGTCTAGGTATTTTGAAAGTTTGATAAAATAATAATTAAAAATTGTTGTCGTAAAACATCAACCGTAATCGAACTCATTATATATTCTAATAATATAATTATTGAATTTTAATATTTTATCACATTAAGAATATAGCAATTGAAATAGTTAATCCATCTTTCTAACATGTTTTCCAGTAGTTTGTTTTAATAGTATAGATAACAGAAATTGGTTAATCTATTTTCAAAATGTTTAAATTTTTATAATGGTCTAAATATAAATATTATTATGCTAATTTAATAGATTAAAATGTAACTTATTTTTTTAGTAAATTTAAAAAAAAATCTTAATTTATTAATTATTTTTTCTAAAAATCAAGAAGTTAAAAAAATATAATATTTTTAATAATATAAACTTATATTCATATTTTAATTAAAGAGAAGATATTACAAGATATTATGAAGGCATATTTTGAATAAAATAATAAATTATAGAATATTTATATAAAAATGTAATTAAAATTATTAATAATAAATTTAAAAATAAGTTCGAAATTAATAATTATTTTGTAAAAAAATCTAAAAAATAAAAATATTTTCTTAACAAATCGGAAAATATTATATATACAAATCGGAAAATATTATATATATATAATAGAACGATATTAAAAATTATTATGAATATATTTTTGGAACAAAATCATTAATTAGAAAATATTTAGTATGGTCTATATATAGTCCAAAATCTAATAATTTCAAAATATTTTTAATGAAACCCAAAAATCTTTATTTTTATATTATAAACCGTAATATAAAACATTACTAAATATTATTCTTTAAAGAGTCACATCTTTTAATAATATAGACTAGATTTTTCGGCCTAAAGACAGAAAAGTTTAATTTTTTTTTTTTATATTAGTTTCTAGACAATATATATTTGTAGATGTAAGAGTTTCAGATTTATAAATAGTTTTATTTCTAGTATAAATGTATGTATACATTTTAATTTTTTTTTAACTTATTATAGCAGCAGACAATATTTATTAGTATATTTTGTATTTTACTTTACGTGAAACTATATTTGTGAAATTAAACTTTGAATATATTTATAGTTTCCAATATATTATATGGTGTTTTGTTATTTTAATTGTAATAATGAATGTAATTGCCATATTTATAAAATTAGTTAACTCACCAATTTAATGTCCTTCAGATCAAATCGCTAAAAACATTATGTCAAATTTAACGAAAAACCAGCAAAAAAAAACTTGGACAAATAGTGAGGAAAAAGGGGGGAAATCTCATATAGTCTTATGACTTTTAAAAAAATCTTAACTAACCCATACTAATTCTTATCCCTCTCTCATGTGGATAGACTATTTTAACCCTGGTTTTATCCTTCCCAATTTGGTTGGGAATTTGGTTTGGGTTGGATCATTTGGTTTTGGGTATAAGAAATGGTTCATTGGTTTTGGTTTAAGACATTTGAAAAAAAACCGGAATCGGGTGATATGTACGCTCCGATAAGCCGTTGATTTCAAGAAAATCAGTATTTGTTCCGTCGTTGGCGCCGTCACATTTTCGACTACCATTCGCTGCCTCCATCGTGACTCCATCAACCCACCGAGGTTTTGGTTCTGCATACAACTCAATTTGAATGGGACTGGGATCGAGATTGGGTTTTTGTAGATTCAATTGATGAGTTGGTACATTGCTGTTTAGCCTTTGATTCTTGGGTTATTGGGACTACCATTTGAGTAGAAATGCGTTTGAGAGGTAGAATCGATGTGTATTGTAAGCATATTGGAACCCGAAATTAATTCAAATTTGTGTTCGTGTTGTAGGAGAACTAGGGACAACCAGTAAAACTGGTATAACTTGTAAAACTAGTATAACTAGTAAAACTGAGAATCGTTATGTATAACTAGTATAACTTGTGTAACTAGTATAATGATATATTATGGATTTTAGGGATTTTAGCCATGGTATATATCTTATTTATCGAGTCTTTTATTATGTTTTGGAGTCTTTTTAGTATGTTTACAGGTCTAAACACGTTTGGAGCGGAATTGGAGATTATGGAGCATTTTGGAGTATTGACCCGAGAGATGGACTTCACTGTCGAATTCTCAGACCTGTGTCGATCGACACAGAAAGTGCATCGATCGACACAAGGTCGATGCAGACAAATTCTCGGCGTTTAATAAGAAGAATATGGAAATTGCACAAAAGCCCAGAAGTTCCTCATAATTACAAAGAAGCCCCAGCTGACTTTAGACCATTATATTAGGGTTTTTAAGCCATTGTTTAGGCTACGCTTTACTGACGCTTTATTCTATTTTCAGAAAGAGTTAGGGGCTGATCCTGCTCTCGAAAGAGAGAGGATTTTGAACCCCAGTTCTTTATTTGATTTTTTAATATTTGGTTTTCTATTCATGATGTTTTCTGTTTCGATGATCATGTCTGAGTAGATTACCTGTTAGGTTTAGGGATTCTCATTAGGGATTTCATGGAATTATAGGTTAATAAATCTGTATGGATTCATATCTGTTAGTTCTTCATCTAGGATTGTTCTTACTTCTTAATCTGAATTAGCTACCCAGATTTATGATGTTAGGTTGATTGATACAACAACAGTTGGTTAATTAGCTAGAAAGAACCTAGATGAGCAATCTAATTACTCGCAAAGGAATTTGGTTTAATTAGATTGTGAACATATCAAACTTGGAATTAAAGCTGGTTTAATCTGTTAGTAATTGCAAAGGAATTTGGATTGCTGCACTTAGACTTAGAGAATTCTCGCAACGACAGTTGGTTAATTCTATATCTGTGTTTGAGTTCTAGAATAGCTCTTAATTAGATCCCGATTGATTGATTAGCTTATGTTCATGATTTCCTGAGAACTCCCTAGACTTAACGCTTTGCCACCTTGCTTACAAACTCGCTACTGATTTACTTTCTTGCTTTTCTTTTTAGTTTCTAATCACTTTTGCTTTCTCCTAGTTTAACTCGATCGTTCTAAATCTATCGTTGCCCAGAGTCCCTCTGGATTTCGATACCCTAAGTACTACATCTACATCACTGTGCACTTGCAGTTAGTATAGGGATAAAACTTACACCTATCATATAACTGGTGTAACTAGTATAACTAGTGTAACTAGTATAACTAACAACAAACTGTGTATAACTGGGAACAAACTGTGTTCAATTACAAGTATATTTTGAGTTTTTTTGCTATTGTTTTGGCAGGATAAAATGAGCAACAGAGTGTGTATCCATTATAAATGTTAGGGGCACATGTGTAGCCTAGTGTTGAAAGAGGAGATAAATTTGGAGATGGTAGTAGCTAGGCTTTACAAGAAGCATGCGTTAGATGAAAGTAAGGTTAGATTGGAATTGAGTTACATTCCTATGGTGGTTGGCTGTGAAGAACATCTGAGATAAGAAGGCGGTTATAGAGTTGGTCGAGAGTTTGGAATTTAGAAACTCTTTTGATTATGTTATAAATATTCTGATAGAACGCGGTGGCTGGTTAAATTTTCTATACAGAGATGTAATTGGGGTCTACGAGCAGCAAGGATTGATAACTAGGATATGTTCTCGATTAGAATGTACACGAAGATGCACACATGCAACCATTCCGATCAAAGTGCAAGCGCTGATTGTATGAGAGGCTCATCACATCTAGATGCATCGTATTTGAGTGAGGAATATCCTGGGAAACTCTCAAATTCAAAGCCTAGAATCATCATGGATCTAGTTAGGCGAAACTATGGTGTATAAATATCATACTCGACGGCGTTAAGAGGGGAAAATCAAGAAGTTTGTGATTTGCGTGGTAGTCCGGAAGGTAGCTACAAGATGTTGTATCGTTATCTGTATGTGTTAGAAGAGGTCAATCCTGGAACGGTAACTGGCGTGGAACTGGATGAAGAAAAAAAATTCAAGTATCTATTCATAGCTTTGGGAGTTAGAATTGAAGGGTTTGCATGCATGAGGAAAGTGATAATTGTGGATGCAACTTTCCTCAAGAACGGATATGATGGTATACTATTTTTTCCGTTGTTCAGATCCTAATCGTTACATTTATCCCATAGTGTTCGGTGTACTCGACGGTGAGAATATAGCTAGTTGGACATGGTTTTTCGAGATGTTGAAAAGCGTTGTAGGCGACTCGTCCGAATTAGTATTTGTGAGTGATAGAAATGCAAGCCTCATCAATGCAATAGCAAACGTGTTTCCACAAGCTCATCATGGGTATTGTTTATGGCATTTGGCCCAAAACGTGAAAGGAAATACTACGAATGCAAACAAAACCGTAGTCGCTCACAGATTCCAAGAATTAGGTTGGTGTCACACAGAGGCTGAGTTTTACAGTCGTTACGAGATATTTAAGAGGATATATCCTTCCGCGGCGAAGTATGTGGAGGAAACTACCGTAAAGGAAAAATGGGCAAGATGTTTTTCTCCAGGTAAATGATACAACATAGACACGAGCAACTCAGCGGAATGTCTGAACAATGTTTTCTTGAGGCGAGGAAGTACTCCTTAAAACCACTGCTTGATACTATCATTCACAAATTTTCATATTGGTTTAACAAGCATAGAAAAGAGGCCGTGTCAGGAAAGGTTGATGACAAACTGGTGCCTTGGTCCAGAACTTCGTGCATGATAACTGGAAACTTGCTAAGAAATTAAATGTGATGGAGGTAAACACTTACGAGCTCGAATGCGAAGTCGATGATATTGATGGAAAGTTTTATTTGGTGAACTTGGAATCGAAAAGTTGCTCTTGTGGTTTCTTCAATATTCAGAAGTATACTTGTCTCCATGCACTAGCAGCATTCAGATCATACAAAAAAGTGAAAGAGCTCGTGCAAGTGACACCAAAATAACACTCCTTAGTTGTGTTCGAAATATTATTTGACGGATGTGTGGGCATTGGCTTATTACAGGTCCATCTATGCTGTCCCTGATATGTCTGCATGGAACGTCCCGGATTACATCAAAGAGATGCAAATCCTACCTCCGGATTACAAGGAAACGAGGGGTCGGAAGAGAGTACATAGATTTCCATCAGCTGGAGAAGGAGGAAAACAACTAAGGACACATAATAAAAGGCGGCCAAGAACTCACACAGGAACACTACCATGGATGTTTTTTGGAGATAACTACGTTAAATTTGTGTGTAAGCTTTGGTTCTGTAAGAACAACTAGATAAAACTCGGTATCACTATATGTTTTCTATTTGGTGCACGTAATTATTGAACTGTATGCAATGTACTTCTAAACCAGGAGATGTTATAACATGATGCAATGTACTACTGAGCCAAAATGTAACTACTTAAAACATGCGTAAAACTAGTTTGATCTTTGCCATAACTACTTCGAATATCGGCAGATATGGGTAACTTTTGGATGCAAAAAAATATTTGATTTGATATTTATTGTGGAATAGAATTTTGTAATAGGAAGAGAATAGAAATAGAAAGAGAAAGTGAGAATTTCACATATTTTGTGTTGGTATGGAAACATTTATCCAACATTGGCCTTATAGTTTCAATAACAGTTTCAAAGCAATAGCCACTTTAAGAAGGCTTACTACCCTAAATAATTAGACATGACAAACGACTACATAAATCAATCAGTACTATATTTTTAGGCAATTATCCAATCTGGAAAACTAGTAAACCATATCTTAAGAGCTAGTAACACTGGATAAATAGAAAAACAGCAAAAGTACAACCATGAAGAACATTCGTGCAACTAGTATACTCGGTACAACCATGACATTTTTTTGGAGGAAAATCCAAAATAATTTGGCGCCCAATGAAATTTAAAAATCTCCAAATTTTAGATTTCTTCTCATTTTCCCCATTTTCCTTCTTTGTCAATATCTATCTTCCCTCTCTCCTCCGTCTCTATCCTCTCTCTCTCTCTCTCTCTTTCCTCTATTTTACTCTCAACCGACCCTTAACCCGAAATTCTCAATCTCTCTCGACCAAAACCTAGCATGGAAAGTTTCGGGCTAGATCCCTACGAAGACTAGCGACTGAAGTCTCATCAAGAGCTTCTGGTAGAATCGTCCATGAGGTGAGCAAGACTCCAAAATATAAGAGGATCTTTGATACTTTACCAGGTAGTAGGTATTTTACCTGCCACATTTCAAGGTAAAGTTTTTTGTTTTTTTTGTTTCCATTGTCTTGTGTTTCTGCTAGTATAATTGGTAAAACTAGGTAACACTGTCTTATGTTTCTGCTAGTTTAACTGGTAAAACTGGGTAACACTGTGATTTATATGTAGGATGATGGACTCCACTTTCGTCAACTATGGGTTTGTGGTGTCGAAGAGGAGATTGGGAAGCTAATGACCAAGAATGATGACCAGCGCAAGACAATTGAGGACATGCAAGCTCAAATTAAACGCAATGTCGATGATATTGCCAAGCTCAATGAGCTTGGTGTAAGAGGGGTCTTCGGAGTGTAACGATTTGGTGGCTGGTTGCATTTGTCTCGCTTTTTGTAGTTTGTAATGCATAGCTTGTTGAACTATGTTAGCTTGTTGAACTATGTTTGCCAAAAAAAAGATCACCTTAACCGAAAGCTATATGCAAAGTCAAATTTGTTCCGAATACTAACACTAAAGGTTAACTTCTATTCTCCATTCACTTTCTCTTCGCTTTTTCATCCTTCACGAATGCTTCCACGGTAGCCATCTTGCATCAAATCCACGAACAATCTCCAAGATTTGGGCCATTTCGGTTGGAGGTGGAGCACCAACTTGTGGTGGTGGAGCACCAAGTTGCGGTGGTGGAGCATCAAGAGGTGGAGCATCAACTTGTTCTTGGACATTTTTTGCTCGTGCAGCAACATCGAACATGTCTTCAAAGAAGACCGTATTCCCATGAAGAATACGCTTAGTCCACCCATCAACCACAATATCATCTTCATCATGATCGTCGTCTACTTCGAAGATTTGAGACAAAAGATCTTTTTCTTCTTTCGTAGTGCTTAACAGGATGCTATCAATGTCCTGACAAGAAAATAAAATAAATGTTAATAGTACCAAAAACTCCAACGTAGAAGCACAAAGTTTTACCAAGTTCAGATGCAAGGGATAACTAACCTGTGTTTTACAAAGTTCTTCATTGATTTTTTCAATAGGAAACCCGGACATATCTCCTTTCTTGAACTTCGACTTCACATTCTCGGACACATCATGTCTGCTCCTGGGAAAATTTCCCTGAATCTTCTTCCCAATTGAGAAATTGCCTCAAACGCTAGTAGCTACAAAGCAATTATATTTGTTAGACTTAGTTTCAATTAAAGAAACATCAACAATCTCATAATCAATGTACTTACCTCCAAAGGAAGACAAAAATCAGGAATAACCCATTGTACGTCTTTCTTCACATCCCCTTTAGCTTGGAAATGTCCAACCGTGTGCTTGATCTTCTCCACCATGTAATCGTAAGAAAATCTCCCCCAAGAAAATATCCTACAATAGTCAAGATCGTTCACAACTTTTTTAAATACTTCCAAAACATTGGGTGCACCCTTTCCAAACTTCCTTGTCCGCAAACTATGCTCGACAGGAAGAACAACACAGCCATCTTCAATCAGTCAACATGAGATCCCATTGCTATAAGCTTGGATTTCACGTCTTTCTGTATTACCGTTCCCTTACCATAATGATAATGACGCTTGATGAAACTCAGACTACGCCTTTCCTTTTATCCAAGAGGATTGTTTCGGCAGTTTAAACAACAGATCAACGCGTGTTTCCTCAGGCCATAACGCAGAGGAACTCCATTTACAATGAACCAAAGTTCCTTTCTCGTCACGGTCATGTCTGTTTGCAACACGAGCATCCACATACCCTGAACCTTGTGGTTATGGTCCTTCGGTATGTGTAACATGTGTTTAAATTGAGGATGCGTCACAAATCTTTCTTTCTCAGCTAAGGTGTCCAGTGTGTCGAACACATCTCTCAGAAATCACCTTGTCCCTATCTTCACTCCCGTCTGATAGCTGCTAGTCGGGAAGGCCAATCTCTCTGGTTTTAATGGCTTGCTACTCTCATCATCCTGCAAATAACATTCAAATGCACTCAGTTATACAAGAAATAAGTCTGACAATACCATACAGTTTTACCCAATTTTTCCAGGTTCTACAAATATAGTTTTACCAAATTATCCTGATTGTCCTGGTTTTCCCTAGTTATACCAGTTTTCCCCATATCTATTATTTTGCTCTAGACAGTTTTCCCTAGTTATACTAGTTTCCCCCATTTATACTAGTTATCCCTAGACAGGTTTCCCTAGTTATACCAGTTTCCCCATATCTACAAGTAGTCCCTAGACAGTTTTCCCTCTTTATATTAGTTTCTCCCATTTATACTAGTTATCCCTAAACAGTTTTTCCTATTTGTACCAGTTTCTCCCATTTCTACTAGTTTTCCTTAACAGATTTCTCTATTTCTACTAATTTTCCACTGCAAAAATAAGACCATTACCTCCGAGTCAGTGTCGTTTTCCCATTCAGAAGAAGATTCTCCACTCGGTTCATCAGCGATCTCCTTGTCCTTGGAGAGTTTTGAGGCTGCAGCCGGAGTTGGGATTAGATTTTTGGCCGCCACTGCTGCTACTCTTCCTCCTTCTGCTTCTTTTTCAGAGCTCCCACCTTCTTCTTCAGAGCTCCCATCTTCTTCTCCTTCAGAGCTCTCTTACTCGGGCTCATCATTGGCACAAACAACTGGAACCGAAGATGTTTCGACCCTCGGAACCGAAGACGCTTCTTCAGATCTCGAACCTTGTTCATCTGCAGAGCTCTCTTTTTCATCATTGTTACCACCAAGCGGTACCGAAGACGGTTCGATCACCCTCGGAACTACCGTCTCCAGAACCGAAGATGAACCTCCCACCAGTGTCAAAACCACCGTCTATGGCGCCTGAGAATCCACCGTCTTCATCTTCTTTGAAAGCCTCTCTACTTCACTGAGATCCTTCGGATTTGCCAATCTCTTGACCAGAGACTTCCTCTTCTTCGGCGATTCCACCGGCAAGTTCGACTCATCCTCCTTCGTCGGAACCTTCCTCGACGCCTAGTTTCAACACCCATGATTTCTTCAGGTTTCCCAAGTTTTTCTTGAACTGTTACTAGGAGTTAGGGTTTGCGATCGAAAGGAAGGATTTTTTCGGATGTATATTTGTTTTTTTGGTTATCCGACCCAGTTAAAGTCAGGCAACCCCCAAAAAAATTTGAAAATCAGGTTTAGTACCCATCAACTCCAAAATTCTGATTAGGTTGGTTAAACTGTATGGTTTTCTCCATAATTATCTGAGATTCTTATAGGTTTTTGGTAATTTATTTTGTTTTTGAATTAAATATAATATTAAATAATATTCTAAATTAAACGAGAAATCTTTTCTTATGACCCTCCCTCTCAAAATAAAATCTCACATGCCCTTGTTATAACAATTTTTTTTTTAGAATTAAATTTAATATGAAAAAATGGTAAATGACTGAAAGACCGAGTGATGGGGCAGGAAATTACCATTCATACATGGGTCAAACCCGATTCGATTCAACCCGTCCCCATTCACTCGGATTCTACCTGAATTAAAAAAAATTACCCCTTTTTGTCAAAATCGGGTCAAAATCCCTAATTTTCCCAATTTTTAACATTTTACAATTCTCTTCTCTCTCTCTCTCGGGTCGAAACTGTCTCTCTCGAAATCAAAACGGCGAAACTGAGAAACCTACCGGAGAATCTTCGGTGAGATCAATCAACGACGATGGTGGAGACGAGGAATGCTTCCAAGAAGACGAAGCCGAAGAGTCCTGCGGCGGAGAGGGTGTCGAAGAAGAGGCGGCGTGGAGAAGCGACGGTTGAAGAAAAGCCCGGAGAAGCCTCAGATGCGTGGTTAGGGATCCGGCTCCGGCTCCTCGTCCGAGTATTGAAGGAGATGCGGCAGAGACGAGTACTGAAATAAACACGCCGGGAGAAGCTTCGGAGGCGTCGGTTCCGGCTCCAACTACTTCTCCGGCTCCTCCGAATGTTGAAGGAGATGCGGTGGAGACGAGAAATGAAAAAAATGTCGAGGAGGCCGCGACGGCGGAAGGAGACGATGATGATGCGATGGAGATGACAGAGGGAGACTACAACGATGCGATGGAGACGTCAGGGAGACAACAACGATGCGACGGAGACAAATGAAGAATTTGAAGACGAAGAGGGAGGAGAAGACAATGAGGCGGATGAATCGGAGGAGGAGGAATCCGATGAGGAGTCCGACGGTCCGAATCCGGTAAGTAAAACCCTAGTATAAGTAAAACTAGGAGTAATATTAGGAAAACTAGATTAATATATCTGGTAATGTATTACTAGGAGAACATTGTAATACTACGATAACTAGGTAATACTAGGTTTTCTTGGTAAAACAGGAAGAACTAGTGATAGGTCTAGTTTTAATCCCTATACTAACTGCAAGTGCACAGTAATGTCAATGTAGTACTTAGGGTAACGAATCCACAGGGACTCTGGTCTCGATAGAATAGAAACTGTAGAGATTAACACTAAGAATAAAGCAGGTGGTGAATGAAATAAAAGCAAGGCAATAAAGTAAATCAGTAGCAGGAATTTGTTGTGAAAGCAATAAACTAAAAGCGCTAAGTCTAGGGAATTCTCAGGAAATCAGACAAGCAGACAAGTTAATCAGTCAGGATCAAATTAAACTCAGTTCTAGAACTCAAATCACGGAATTAGAATTAACCAAATCTCTTTGCGAAAATCCTCTAAGTCTAAGTGCAGTAATCCAAATCTCATTGCAATTACTAACAGATTAAACCAACATTAATTTCAAGTTCGATATGTTCACAATTAAACTAAGCCAAATCTCTTTGCGAATAATTTAATTGCTCAACCTAAATAGGTCAGATTCTAAACCACACTTTCGTGTCGTATTTAGCAACCTAGGATCTAGATTCTAATTGATCAGGTTAGAACTAGCATTAAGCACAATTTATTTTGAAGAACATTCTAATCATGTGAATCCTTAACTGAATTAAACAAGTCTAGCAAGTCATAAAATCCTTAATGAGAAACCCTAAACTTAACTATGAATCTACTCAGACATGATTAATGAAACAGAAATCATAGAATAAATAGATTGCATATAAGAAATTAAATAGATAAAGGGGTTCGAAATCTTCTCCAAAATAGATGAAGGTTAGGATTAGATCAGCCCCAAAAACTCTAAAAATATCTTAGCTCTAAGTATGAAAGCGTATCTAAAATAAACACCAAAATCCTAAATATATAGGCATAATCTCGGCTGTGGCTTCTGTATAAATACTGGAATTTTTTTGGGCTTTTCTGTAAATCTTCATAACTTCATTAACCGCCGTATTTCGGCCCATCTCGCTAGTGTGTCGATCGACACCAAAGGTGTGTCGATCGATGCATGATCATCAAATCGGACAGTGAGTTTAAACTCTCGGCCAAAACACTCCAAAACTCCCAAAATGCTCCAAAATCTCCACATTAGCTCCAAACCTGATTAAACCTGTAAAAGACTCTAAAAGAACACAAAAGACACTAAAAACACAACTATATCATGGCATAAAACCGGTAAAAACCATGATATATCAACTCCCCCACACTTAGCCTTTGCTTGCCCTCAAGCAAAACAGAGAACTAAAATGCAGTGAAGAGGTTTGAAAACTCTTCAGAAACTCTTTTCATCCTAGAAGCAGTAACACTCAGATTCCCCTTAGTAATCCACATGAAAGAATCAACCTGCAGACATCAAGACCAACATATACTTCCCCCACACTTAGCAACTGTCCTAAGTAAACTCCACAATCACATTCACGCATTCAAATTCTCCCTACTGACTTCTTCAAGTATTTAAGTGCGGTCTCACCTAAGGAATATCGATCAAAGGCACATGGATTCTTACCTTGTCAGCTCTAGACCACCAAATTATCTTTCCCTAGTCCCTTTCTTCTCTTTTCCCTTCCTTAACCACTGATTTTTCCCCATTGGGTATCATTTTATTTTTTTTATCAGTGTTCTTCCCGTTTTGGGGTGTACTTTGGACACATTCCATGGATCGCACATGAGGTAATAGGGGTCTCTACCACTCCCGTGACCACTTCGGAGTTACTAACCCATCCTCAGTTTACTACTCTTTTTTTTTTACTTTATGGAAGGGGAGAAGGGAACTAAATAGGACAGGTTTACAGGCTGTGTCAAAACTAACAAAGGAATCCGACACAAAGTATTCCAAGCCCTTAAGTGAGAAATCTAAGTCAGTATTAAGGTGAAGTCAGTAAAAGGATCCTCTGATACCTGAAGTGATGTGGGTGTTTTCAGTCGGTTGATCTGTGTCTGGGTTTTCTAATAGTCAGAGATTATCTGCAGCTTCATCTCAATGGTTACTTAAGTTCCTGCAAGTGCTACAAATCTTCTCAAAAAATCATTGTTTCTTACTTAAACAAATTTTGACTCAATAAAACAAAAAATTTGAAAAAATTTTAATGACTCTAAGAAAACAAAAGAAAGAAGTTAGTAGAACCTCCCCCACACTTAAGACACACTGTCCCCAGTAGTGTCAAGCGAAGGATTGGCGAAAAGAAAATAAAAATTTGTTTAAGGATGGTTAAGTTCTCTCGGGTTTTACCTCTGTCGCAATCAGGCATCGATCGTTGCACTAAGTGCATCGACCGTTACTGAGCGGATTTTCGTTGTGGGTCGATCGTTGCTCAGGACCGCAACGATCGCTGCAATGCGATTTCTTTCGTGTTGTGACGATCGACACAATGGTGTGTCGATCGACGCACTGCGATTACACCGACCAGTTAGCAAGTTAGCAGGTTAGTCCGTCGGGTTATATCATTTTTGAATCCTGCAAGCTGAAAACACTAGAAACAGAGTAAAACCGAAGCAACAAATGTATATAATCAAGCAGAACCATCCAAAAATTGTAGAAAAATAAAAGAAAAAGTGCAAGGAAAAATAAAAAGAAAATCAGAATACGGAACCGATAATCCAGAGATGACAGCTATGCTCACTCACTATCATCAATCCCAGCATATCTCTCAGTACTGGAGTCCTCAGGAGAACGCTGTCGACGACGTCTGTCAGGTACGGGCTGCTGAATCTGTGGCTGTCTCCTGCAGCTGCAAGTGCGCATGAAGTTCCAAACAGCTCGTAGAATACCATCTGATCTCTCTCTCCACTTAGCCTCAGAATATGCTCCGTAAGGCATCGTAGGCTCGGGAAATAGTCCCATATCGTCGACGGGGGCAGGCGCAGGCGCAAGGGCAGCAGAAGTCGAAGCTCGTGTGGAAGGCTCTCCCAGCGGATGAGCCATGGAAGGAATCCCACGCTGCTCAGACTCAGGAGGCTGAAATCTCAGAGCCTCCAATGTGTCAATCCGTGTCCACCTAGCAGCAGGAAGCTCTATACCACACCTCCCAGTGGTCGGGTCCTAGTAAACCCAAATGCGCCCCTCCTTGAGCCAGGTAGCTCTCTACAAGTGGCTGAAGTCCAGGAACTCCTTGGCTGTATCACACTCTGTGCCCTGTAGAGGAATCCCGCAATGCATAAAAATGGGAGTAAGCAAGCTCCCTACCGTCTCAGTACTGACTCCATCAAAAGGCTTCGTCTGCAGATCACACAAATGCAAAGCGAAGACAGCTCCCAAGTTGAGACCCCTAGTAGGATCTCTCACACCAGACTCTGCAAACTGGTCTCTCAGCCCCATAAACAGCATCTCCATCTCATACTTGCGCATCTTGTTGGACTCATACTTGCATAGCAAGCTCCAACACAAGATACGCGAGACATATCTCAGCACAGGATGCCTCATCATCTTCACCGGTGTGGTCCTGGAGTTGTATCGACCACTGCCAATACACTCCCAGAATGATCGAGCCTCATCTGGATCCCACTCAAGTGGCACGGCAATGCGCCTCGGCTCAGTACTGAATCCGTAGATCCTGCAGAGATCAAGTAGAGGAATCCGATACCTGACTCCCCAACTCATGAAGGTAAAGATACCTCCTGTAGCGCTCCTGCTATCGGGATTTGGGTAAACCACTCTACATGTGGCTAGCAACTGTCTGACCAGCTCAGGATAGAGATCATAAGGGCGCATTGGCATTGTCCCTAGACCAATGCCTTTGCACACAGCAAGTACCTGCTCATCGATCCCCAGACTCTTGCAGGTAGAGTAGTCAGTGAACTTGGTTGGCTTGATGGTCATCCCACACCAACCACTGTAAAGAAGCGAATCATACTCATCCCACTAGTTAAGCAGTGGCCTCTCTGTAAAGTCTACAGTCTTGAGGAACGTGCGAATGTCCTCTGGCCACTGTCTGGCTGTAGGGATCTCCAACGTGTCTGCCCGGGGCCAAGGCAGTGCTACTGCTGGACCAACTCTAACATACGGCTCAGGTGGCTGAGAGTGTCTATGAAACCACTCTGGTGGTGGAATGTACTGTCGTGTGGCTGTTGATGTTGTTGCTCGTTTCTTGCGGGGTTATCTGCGAGATGCCATCTGCATAAGAAAGAAAAATTTAAACAATTAGTCTCGGCAGACTCTCTGTGAAATCGCAAAGCAACGACCGTTGCACCTAAGGCATCGATCGTTGCAAGGCGATTTCATTCATCGAACATTTCCCAAAATCGCAAAGCAACGACCGTTGCAAGGCGATTTTGCCGCAAACAATCAACAAAAATCAGTCCAAATTCGTGCCACATTATCGCAAATCGGTCTAGAATCATAACCCATCACCCTAAAATCAGTCTAATTACGCATGCAAACATCAATTTCAGTTCAAAATTCTCAAACCCTAAAACCCTAAAGCTGAATCCGAAAATTGAAAAATAGAGGTACATTACCTTGGATTCTTGAGATATGAGCTATAAAAACGGATTTATAGTGTAAAATAGGAAGTATTAGCGATTGAATCGAAGAAAATGATGAAGAATTTGAGATTTTTAGGTGTGAAGTTCTCGGTGTACGGACGGCGGAAATGAGGAAGAAAAGAGAAGAGAAGGGTTTAAGGCAACTTACCTCGGTCGTGGGTGCAACGATTGTTGCTTAGGGGCAACGACCGATGCTGGTCAAATCGAAATCGATTTCCGGTTTAGCGTGCATACCTTAATTTTGCAATTGAACCAATTGCAACGACCGTTACTTGTGAGCAACGATCGTCACAATGCGATCACCCCTCTTCGTCAAATCTCCTTGCAACGACCGGTGCACAAGTGCATCGATCGTTACACATCTCCAGACTCGAGTTCTGTATCTGAAACTTAAAAACCAATAAAAACGTGAAATCCTAAGAAAAAACATCAAAAATGAAAAGGAAAAACAACTAAACCTAACAGTGGGTTGCCTCGCACTGAGCGCTTGTTTAAGGTCATTAGCTTGACCGGACGTACAAGATCTTTCAGGCACCAAGAGAACCTGACAGAGACTTTTTCTGTCTCCGTTCAAGTCTCCTCATCCAGGGTGGCGAGTAGGCTGTCGCAGAATGCTCGTGTCCAAGAAAAGATTGAGTAAAATGCGCTCCAGGATCTATAATCACAGTGTCATCCGGCTGCTCATCATCTGCTTCCATGATGGTGAATGTCTGCCCATTTATCAGTGGTCTTCGCAGCTTGTCCATCTCATAACGCAGCGGTTCATCTCCCAGATGGAGGTCTATCAGGCTGTTCCTAACATCAATTACCGCTCCCGCTGTAGCCAAGAATGGTCTCCCAAGTAGTGACGCTTCATCCGGATCACAGTCATATTTCAGTACTAGGAAGTCCGTTGGAACTAAGTAGTTTCCAACTCTCACCGGGATGTCCTCAAGAAGTCCTTCCGGAACTCTTATAGACTGATCAGCTAGGACAAGAGAGGTCCTATTAGGCTTAAAATCCAGCAATTCCAGCTTCTCTGCCACAGAGTATGGCATAAGGCTTCCAGCAGCTCCCAGATCACAAAGAGAGCGCCTAAAACTATCTTCGAAGATAGAACAGTTAAGCACAAAGACACCAGGGTCTGGCAGCTTCTTCGGGATCTTAGTCAGCAGAACATCACTAATATGCTGAGGAACTATATTTACCCATTCTCTCAGCTTTTCATCTAATGGCAACATCTTATTCAAGTACCTCTGCACACATGGATGATAAGGTGGATCATCAGAAGATGGAACTTCTTCCAACTCTTCACCAATATCCTCTAGCTTCTTAAGTTCTTCAATTTCCTGCTTAATCACTTCAGACATTGAGGAGTGTTGTCTAATGATTTGCGCATAGATTTCCTGTTGAGAAATCTTAGAGACTCCAGGGAATAAGCGATCAAGCTCAATATCTGCATCAATACCATTATCATCCGGCAAGTCTGTCTGTTCACGACCTGCATTGACCGACACTAGATGTGTGTCGATCGATGATCGATGCAACACTGTTTTCACAGTTTTCACCCGAGAGATTTTCTCCAAAATCCGAGATTTCTTCTCCTTCCACCAATTCAGCTGTACTTAGCTCAAATCTTTCACCTAAGTGAGATCCATCATCAATGTACACAGACCAGGCCTTAATATGAGTGTCTGCTACTCCTTTTCCCTTTATAGAGCTGGAAATCTGGTTCACCTGAGTATCCAACTGCTTCATGTGAGTGTTCAGAGACTCAAACTTCCCATTGAGGTCCTCATAGACAGCATCCAACTTCTTATTGCAGTCCACAATACTCTTGGTCTAACTCTCCATTAGCTGTTCCATCATTGCTTCCATCCTACTCTCATGAGCTGTAGGTGCAGGAGGAGTCTGATATGATGAAGATCCATAGGTTCTCTGAGTACCTTGTCCAAAAGGCTTCTGAAAACCACTAGTCTGTCCAAAAGAGTTTTGATTGCCTGTGAAGGCACTCTTTTGTCCTCCATTGAAGAATCTGTTTCCCTGCTGATTACCAAATCTGTTACCTTGGAAACCAGATCCTCCAATGTAATTCACATCTTCTTCCTGAGTGTCCTCCTCAGTTTGAATTACCTCAACATCTTGAGCAAAACGTACAGTCTTCTTATTAGCTAGGAGATTGCAGATTGTGTCCATCCTAGATCTCAATTCAGCCATCTCTGAATTCTGTACACTTCCACCAGATTTCTTCCTCCTCTCATCCATAGTCTTGCAACTGTTGCTGCTCACTAAGTTCTCAATCAACTGCTTAGCTTGTGCAGGAGTCTGGTGTTGAAGTTTGCATTACTGGAGTTATCCAGCGCAGACTGATATGGCAGATCTATGCCTCTGAAGAAGATACCAAGCAACTGGACTTCAGTGAATCCATGGTGTGGGCAGTCACGCTGGTACTTCTTGAATCTCATCCAGGCAGCTTTTAAAGGCTCCACAGCTCCTTGGGAAAATGTGAGAATGTCCTGTCTAGACTGATCTGAACGCGCATCATCATAGAAATGACGCAGGAACTCACTCTTCAGGGCTGCCCAAGTATCAAATTGCCCAGGTGACAGTTGCTTCAGCCATGCACCAGCGTCTCCAGCGAGACTGTGCGGAAAGAGCTTAAGGAACAAATAATCCTGGCAAACTCCATCATACTTCATGCCAGTGACTATGTCCTCAAACGAATCAATGTGATCCATAGGCTGCTCTGTGGGGTGACCATGGAATGCATTCTGTCTCATCAGCGAGTAGTAGATGGTCTTGATCTCAAAATCATTCCTCTCAAAGCCAGGAATCACTAAGGCTGACCGGTTTGCATGAAACTCATCCGGTCTGTTGTAGTCAGGTAAGGTCCTCTCATGGACAACCATCTCTCTACCTCAGGCATGTCCTTGACCCTGGTTCTGCTCCTGTTGCGGTGGCTCAGGAGGATCAGGGATGACATTCCCTTCAGCATCAACCCTTTGCCAAGCAGCATTGTACGGGTTATTATCTTGGTCCCTCAGGGTACCTTGAGCATCGCGTACCAGAATTAGCCTCTGTACTACCATTCTTTCTCTTCTTTATCTTCTGTTAGTCCTCTCTAGACGTCCAAGTTCTTCAAGATCGAGATTAACAAGGTTCAAGTTCGGATTACTTCGAGTTTCACGCTTCTGCATAAACTGTCTGTAATCGTCAAGCAACGATCGATGCTTTCAGTGCAACGATCGATTCAATCTCAAATCGCTTAGTGACGATCGACACAAGAGGTGCAACGATCGACGCAAGGCGAAATCGGTACCTGCGACAGAGAGAAAACAGAGAAGAAATCAGTAAAATAAAATAAAATGAAAACAAAAACAAAAAAGAAAAATTCCTAGTAAAAACCCTAAGTTCGGTCCTATCGAAGACTCTAAGAGTCCCCGGCAACGGCGCCAAAAACTTGATAGGTCTAGTTTTAATCCCTATACTAATTGCAAGTGCACAGTAATGTCAATGTAGTACTTAGGGTATCGAATCCACAGGGACTCTGGTCTCGATAGAATAGAAACTGTAGAGATTAATACTAAGAATAAAGCAGGTGGTGAATGAAATAAAAGCAAGGCAATAAAGTAAATCAGTAGCAGAAATTTGTTGTGAAAGCAATAAACTAAAAGCGCTAAGTCTAGGGAATTCTCAGGAAATCAGACAAGCAGACAAGTTAATCAGTCAGGATCAAATTAAACTCAGTTCTAGAACTCAAATCACGGAATTAGAATTAACCAAATCTCTTTGCGAAAAAACTCTAAGTCTAAGTGCAGTAATCCAAATCTCTTTGCAATTACTAACAGATTAAACCAGCATTAATTTCAAGTTCGATATGTTCACAATTAAACTAAGCCAAATCTCTTTGCGAATAATTTAATTGCTCAACCTAAATAGTTCAGATTCTAAACCACACTCTCGTGTCGTATTTAGCAACCTAAGATCTAGATTCTAATTGATCAGGTTAGAACTAGCATTAAGCACAATTTATTTTGAAGAACATTCTAATCATGTGAATCCTTAACTGAATTAAACAAGTCTAGCAAGTCATAAAATCCTTAATGAGAAACCCTAAACTTAACTATGAATCTACTCAGACATGATTAATGAAACATAAATCATAGAATAAATAGATTGCATATAAGAAATTAAATAGATAAAGGGGTTCGAAATCTTCTCCAAAATAGATGAAGTACAGGATTAGATCAGCCCCAAAAACTCTAAAAATCTCTTAGCTCTAAGTATGAAAGCGTATTTAAAATAAACACCAAAATCCTAAATATATAGGCATAATCTCTGCTGGGGCTTTTGTGTAAATACTGGAACTTTTCTGGGCTTTTCTGTAAATCTCCATAACTTCATTAACCGCCGTATTTCGGCCCATCTCGCTAGTGTGTCGATCGACACCAAAGGTGTGTCGATCGATGCATGATCATCAAATCGGACAGTGAGTTTAAACTCTCGGCCAAAACACTCCAAAACTCCCAAAATGCTCCAAAATCTCCACATTAGCTCCAAACCTGATTAAACCTGTAAAAGACTCTAAAAGAACACAAAAGACACTAAAAACACAACTATATCATGGCATAAAACCGGTAAAAACCATGATATATCAACTAGGTAAAACTAGATTAACTTGGTTATACTGTGTGTTGTTTGTGATACTGTATTTTTTGTTTGCTGGGTGTCTCAGAGGAAACGATAGCCCTGCAACCTCTTAAAATGTACTTCCCGCCAGATCAATATAGTGAGAACGTGAAGCTACCAACGCGGTGCTACATCGAGGAAACTTTGAAAACTTTTAATGAATTGAATCTCACTCCGGAGGATACGTCATGGTTTGAAAATCATCTGCAGTTCTCCCACATTTATCACATGCCGAGGAGCAATCACAGGGTCAACCCATGTGGATGCTTCTGCTGCGTACCGAAGAAATCAAAAGGAAAAAGGAAGCTTGGTTTTTGGTTAACGGCGTTTCCATCTGATACGGGTTAAGAGAGCACGCGTTGATTTCAGGACTTGTCTGCCGCAACTATCCTATCAATTGGAAGAGACAAGTATCCTTGGACTTCAAGAAGAAGTATTTCGACGGGAAGGTTTAACAAGAAGACGTGAAAAAGAAGCTTGGCGAAATGGGACCGGATGAGACTGGAGATAGGCTGAAGATGGCGGTGCTGTATTTCTTGAGCAGCATTGTTTATTGTCCCAGCAAAACTAGAAATAAAGCCAAACCCGTGTTGGACGTATTTCTAATATACCTGAATGATTTGGATTTATGTCAGATGTTTCTTGGGGAAGATTGTCGTTTGAGTACATGTTGGAGTCCATTTACAAGACGATGGATCATTTTAAAGGGAAGGTGTCGGGTCCATGGACAATTCCTGGTTTATGTGTTCCATTAGAGGTATAAACTTAGGACTTTGCATTTTAACTAATCTTTTTGCAATGTCTAATTTTTAAATTTTTTTTGTAGCTTTTAGCGGTGGAAGCCATTCCAAAACCGAGAGACAGCTTCCGAGAAGCTGTATCATTTCCTTACGACGATTGTCCGAGGATGTGCAAGTACAAGTGCAAAAAGGCGACATGAGAGGGTGGACTCTTGGGACAGTCTACGAGAAACTCGATGATACTAAGGTTAGTAGTACTAGCAGAAATTGGTAATACTAGCAGAAATTGATAATACTAGCAGATATTGGAATAATCAAATTTTGATTGTTTAAATATGTTAAAATTTACATGACATTGAAAGTGTGTTGGTAGCCATGTCTGATGAAAGTGAGCTGTTGGAAGAGATCATGGAATAAGAGGACGATATCGATGAGCACGATGTTGTTGTGGAAAGCTGGTGCAAGCGTCTAGACCAAAGATTAACTGTTAGGTTTGAAGATATGCTGGAAGAAGATTTGAAAGAGCGACAACC
Source organism: Orychophragmus violaceus (assembly GCA_030180135.1). Classification (NCBI taxonomy): domain Eukaryota; kingdom Viridiplantae; phylum Streptophyta; class Magnoliopsida; order Brassicales; family Brassicaceae; genus Orychophragmus; species Orychophragmus violaceus. The sequence continues at coordinate 54,031,492 of CM058236.1, read as the reverse complement.
TAAGAAGGAGGCAGGAAGAGTAGAGAAAGAACGCCTAAAGCACAAGGCTTATGTGGAAGAGTTGTCCCCATGTTTACAAACATGGGAGAGCAGATGAGTTTGCTTGTGGTGAAGGTCAGCGAGATGGACGAAAGGATCAAGCCTCTTGAAGAGTTTGTGAAGGCTCAGAAGTCTCAGAGGGGAGGTGGTGATGGTGTTTAGAGACACCTATGAGTCTCCTCTTACGTTGTTTTTTTTTTAACTTTATTTAGGTATTTTCTTTTTTGCTACAACTGTTTTGATCGAAGAACTGGTAGAACAATGTTGCCACTGTTTTTTTTTTTTGGGTCAAAACTATGTTGCTATTTCCAAGTAGTATTTTGTTGTTGGTTTGCATTGAACTTAAATTCATGGTAAAACTAAGTAAAACAAGTAATACTAAGACTTAAAAAAACATATATAACAAATAATCAACAATGAAGTAAGTCTTACTTAGACAAGAGCAAAACAGGGGTCTCTAGCAAAACATAACATAACCAAACCATAATGTCCACCAACTACTTGAGCTTCGTAATCTCCTTTTGTAATTCTTTAATCGTCTTGTCCTGCTCTTCAACCTTCCGAAGTAGATTCTTAATCTCTTCTTCGACACCAAAAACCCATGGCTGACGAAAGTGGAGTCCATCATCCTATTAAAAAATAAAACAGACACTTCTCTAAGTTTTACCTAGTTTCACCAGTTCTACAAACGAAGAACATACATATAGTATTACCTAGTTTTACCAGTTCTACAGACGAAGACAATACATATAGTGTTACCTAGTTTTACCAGTTCTGTAGACAAAGAACATTCATATAGTGTTACCTAGTTTTAACAGTATTACCCAGAAAAAAAAAAAGAAATGAAATTTTACCTTAAATTGGCTGCAGGTGAAGTACCTACTGCCCGATAAAGTGTCGAAATCATGCTGAAACTTTGGATTTGGAGACACATTGTTCTTGATTTCTCCACCGCATGGGCATTTGGTTGGAATCCCATATTGGGCATCCGATGTGAACATAACCATGTCGTTATGGTCCATTATGCGTTTCATCTCCTTCCTGCGCCTCCTCTCATCTTCGTATAGATCAAGGCTGAAATTCTCCATTATGGGGAGAGAGAGAGAGAGAGAGAGAGAGAGAGAGAGAGAGAGAGAGAGAGAGAGAGAGAGAGAGAGAGAGAGAGAGAGAGAGAGAGAATTTTGATTGAGTTGGTTAAGAATCATTCAAAATTTTAAATTGTATGAAATTCGAAAATTTTGATTGTGGCGCCAAAAGTTTTGATTTTTCCGCCGAAAAACATTTGGAAATTGTTTTTTTTTAATCGGCGTTTTTTGATGTTTTAAAATGTTAGACGTAATTATACCATGTTATTAGCTACACAAAATGTTCAAATATTTTGTTTAAAGTTAAATTAGTATTACACCGACTAAAAGTTAATTTTCTAGTATTACATTTGATTTTATTGATCTACCATAAGAATCTCATTGCCCAATGCATTTCTTAGTTTGAATATTATGTTTCAGTAAATTTCACTTCCCAAATGGATTCTCCATTAGAAAGTATTTCTTAAAGTACAAGGAAAATTTTGTGAATATGGTTCATAGAACCCCATTTTAAATAAAATTTGGTTAATTTATTCTTTGTAAAACATATAATATAAGCACATAATTCTCCCAAAATTCCATGCTTTCATCAGATGATTAAGTTTGGTTTTAATTAACCAAACATAAATACTTTAAAAAGGGTCAAATATTACAACTCATGCTCAGTTATACTAGTATTACCCAGAACTCACGAAATCGTTATATAGTATTACGTAAATAACAACAACCATTGCAGTGTTTTACATAATAAAAGCAAAAGCTCAAAAATTCTACAAAACATAGTCTTCTCCATACAACAACCATGGCAGTGTTCTTCCCCCTGCCTTTTGTTTTGTACCCTTACCCTTTTACGTCTTTCTCCAGTCGATGGATGTCTTTTAACCTTCTTCCGACCCTTCCTTATGATGATATCCGGAGGGATTATCTGTTTCTCCATGATGTAATCTGGGATAACCCACACAGATATATAAGGTACAACATATATCGACCTGACATAAGTCAATGTCCACAACTCGTTCAAATAATATTTCAAACACAAATCATGAAGTTCTATGTGGATATCACGCCTTTCATTTTCCTTGAAATAGATGAAAGTGTTGGGAATGTCCTGAAATCTACTGTACTTGCTCTAAGTGAAAGTCGTATAGTCGAGATGAGACAATCACATAACACTAGGTAGTCATAACGCTTTGCTAGAAGCCACTTATGATCAATGAGTTGAGAACTCATTGCTAGTGTTATATGATCCTACAGGGTCACACACCTAAGCAAACTGGGCGTTAAAGACGAGGTTGATCATTAATGTAATGATCCAGTGAATGCATATGTGATATGCATTCGATATCAATGTTCTGGGATAGCATCGATCGTTGCAGGTAGTGCATCGATCGTTGCACTCGCGGATTAATCAGATTAATTCGGTTTAATCGTTGGTTAATTCCGTTGTGGTTTAAGCCGACATATATAAGATATATGGTCGACCTAAACTCGTAAACTAACCTAATTCATAGCCACCAGAACACAGATAGAAACCTCTCTGGAGATTAGATCTCTGTAAGGCATTAGCATCCCTGCGGTCCAGTTTGTGTGCGTGTGGATACCAGTAGAGGCGCAGCATTTGAGGCGCTTCGTGATCTTGACTACTTGCAATACTTCCGCTGCATATTCAACATGTAACTTCGAGATCTGATAGATTCAATTACATGAACCTTAGATCCTAGGCTCGGAATTCAGACTAGGGTTGCTAATCCTGATTAGAACTGCTAGAAATTCCTTCAGTTGGTATCAGAGCTTTAGGGTTTCATTGAATCTGTAGCATGTTGATTAGATTGGTTGAATCTGAATCTGTGTATAGTTGATACAAGCATGCTAAAACTCATTTTAATCAAAGTAACCTAGATTAGGGTTTTGTTCGAAAACGTTTTAGGGTTTTTCGCATAGTGTCGATCATTGCCAATCCGGCATCGATCGACACAGAGCGAAAACCCGAATAAAATTTAGGGTTTTTTGCATGGTGTCGATCGTTGCCAATCCGGCAACGATCGATGCATGGCGAAAACCCGAACAAACCTAGTTTTTGCCTAGTGACGATCGACGCAATTGTTGCATCGATCGACACAGCCTCGCGAGATTGTGGGATCGGTTCAATTGGATTGGACCGGTTATCGAGCTTGGTTAACAATGGTCGAACATTGTGAATGGTTTGAATACGATTGGTTTAATTAGGTTGGCATCGACCGATGCTAATGTAGCATCGATCGACGCTGACCGGTATTCAAAACCGGATCAATTGGATTGATCGGTTATCGCGGATTAATTAATTATAAGAATTAAAACATAGTAATACTGAAAGTTTTTAAATGGTTCCGTTCCTTAACCAAATATCAAGTAATACTTGATGTCTTTCCAATCTTGTCAACTGTCAAGACTCATTTCATTGTACGATAGGCTTGCAGTGCAAGGTATCAACAATTACATGAGTAAGGCAGGAAGTAATCGTGTTAATGGGCTTGCAGTGCAAGGCATCAACAATTACATGACTGAAGAGATTGGTTTGCTTGACTGGGCCATCAAAATCGTTTTGGGCCCAGAGACATCAGGTGGATTGGACATTAGATGTCGATCCACAACCAAGAGTTATATTGGATATAACTAGCAAAGTTGTTGCTTACCTATATAGCTAAATTTGGGTGATAGCCAGTGGCTCACTCAAGTTTAGTGAAGTATGGATCTTGGATCATTATATTCATCTGAGGAAGCATTGATTGAATATAATGCGAGTTTTCTTAAAAGTTAAGATTTCTCATTTCTTGAACATCATAACTAAACCTTTTCTTTTCTATGTTCTCAGCTATGACTACTACTCATAATAATTCTTTCTCCCTGTGATCCGTCCTTGAGAAGGACAAGTTAAATGGATCAAATTTTCTCGAATGGTATCGGAACTTGAGAATTGTTCTCAAGCAGGAGAAGCGGGACTATGTCCTTGAAAATGTTCTCCCTGAAAAACCGAGAGCCAATGCTCCACATGCAGAAAGGAATGCTTGGGATAAGCATTCTAATGATGTGGTCGATGTGAATTGTCTCATGTTGGCTACCATGAACTCAGATTTGCAGAAGCAATACGAGAACGTGGAGTCGCCCGTGGAGATGATCACTAGCCTGAAAAGTATGTTTCAGGAGCAAGCACGAACTGAGAGATACCAGACGGTTAAATCTCTCATTGAATGCAAGCTACCAAAGGACAGTCCAGTCCGTCCTCATGTCATTAAGATGATGGGTTATATTGATAACCTGGGGAAGCTGGATTGTCCCATTAGCCAAGAGTTGGCTACTGACATCATTATGCAGTCACTGCCATCAAGTTATGATCAGTTTGTTATGAACTATAACATGAATAACTTGACGAAGACGTTGACTGAACTGCATGGGATGCTCAAGACAGTTGAGCCTAATATCAAGAAGGGCACTCCAAATGTACTTATGGTACAAGGAGGTAAGAAGTTTAAGAAACTTGGCAAAGGCAAGGGAAAGGGCAAGGCAGTCCCGGTTGAGAACCAGGACACGCCTGCGCCAGCCCCGAAGCCCAAGCCGGGCACATCTGAGAATGATAAGTGCCATTACTGTAAAGAGCCTGGGCATTGGAAGAGAAATTGCAACAAATTCTTGGAAGAGAAGAAGAAGAAGAAGACTTTCGAGACTTCATCTTCAGGCATTTATGTTATAGAAGTAAATGTTACTACTTCTGGTTCTACTTCTTGGGTATTGGATACCGGTTGTGGTGCTCATATTTGTACAAATATGCAGGGCCTAAGCAACAGTAGGACGTTGGAAAAGGGACAAGTGGACCTGCGTGTGGGGAATGGAGCAAGAGTTGCTGCATTAGCCGTAGGAACATTTAACTTGTCTTTACCTTCTGGTTTGGTTTTAGAACTTCATAATTGCTACTATGTACCTGCTATAAGCAGAAATATTATTTCTATTCCTGTTTTGGATTTGGAAGGATATCAGTTTTCAATTAAGAATAAATGTTGTTCTTTTGATTACAATGATATGTATTATGGTAGCAGCCCATTAGAGAATGGGCTTTATGTTCTAAACCAAAGCACAGAAATCTATAACATTAACACCAAGAGATTCAAATCAAATGACACGAATCAGACTTTTCTATGGCATTGTCGTTTGGGCCACATAAACGAGAAACGGATTCAAAAGCTCCATAGTGATGGACTTTTGGGCTCATTTGATTATGAATCATGTGAGAAATGTGAATCTTGTTTACTAGGCAAAATGACTAAGGCCCCTTTCAACAAATCAAACGAAAGGGCCAGTGACCTGTTGGGCCTTATACATACAGATGTATGCGGCCCAATGAGCACAAGTGCCAGAGGAAATTTTCGATACTTCATTACCTTCACTGATGATTTCAGCAGGTATGGCTATGTCTATTTAATGAGACACAAGTCGGAATCCTTTGAAAAAGTTCAAAGAGTTCCAAAATGAAGTGCAGAATCAACTTGGCAAAAGTATTAAGGCTCTTCGATCAGATCGTGGAGGAGAATACTTAAGCCAAGAATTCAGTGATCATTTGAGAGATTGTGGAATTGTTTCACAACTCACTCCTCCTGGAACACCACAATGGAATGGCGTGTCTGAGAGGAGGAATCGGACTTTATTAGATATGGTTCGATCAATGATGAGTCTCTCAACTCTTCCATTATCCTTTTGGGGATACGCTCTAGAAACGTCTGCGTTTACACTAAATAGGGTTCCGTCAAAATCAGTTGCAAAGACACCACATGAGATGTGGACTGGAAATGTTCCGAATGTGTCTTTCCTGAAGATTTGGGGTTGTGAAGCTTATGTTAAGAGATTAATTACAGATAAGCTCGAGCCCAAATCTGATAAATGCTACTTCGTTGGTTATCCTAAGGAAACCAAGGCATACTACTTTTACAACCAATCCGAGAACAAAGTGTTTATTGCTCGGAACTGCGTATTTCTTGAGAGAGAATTTCTTTCCAAGAGAAACAGTGGGAATAAAGTACAACTCGAAGAAGTTCGAGAACCGCAGGAAGATGCTCAACCCGTAGAGGAAGAGCAACAGTTGGATCTACAAAGAGTTGTAGAGACGGCGCCTGTGGAGCCTGAAATTCGCCGATCCGAAAGGATCCGTCACGAACCCGAGAGATATGGATTTCTCGTAACCAATTGTCATGATTTGTTGATCATTGACAGTGACGAGCCAGCGAATTTTGAAGAAGCAATGATGAGCCCTGACTCCGAAAAGTGGCTGAAAGCCGCTGAATCCGAAATGGGATCCATGTCACAGAACCAAGTATGGACTTTGGTTGATTTACCCGATGGTGCAAGACCCATTGAGTGTAAATGGATTTTCAAGAAGAAAATTGATGTGGATGGAAATATTCAGATATACAAAGCAAGGATAGTGGCAAAAGGCTTCAAACAAATTCATGGTATTGACTATGAAGAAACCTATTCACCTGTCACCATGCTTAAATCCATTCGGATTCTCCTAGCAACAGCTGCTCATTATGATTATGAGATCTGGCAGATGGACGTGAAAACAGCTTTCCTTAATGGAATTCTGGAAGAGGATGTGTATATGACACAACCCGAAGGTTTCATCGATCCAAATGCAGCTAGGAAAGTATGCAAACTTCATCGATCCATTTATGGATTGAAGCAAGCATCTCGGAGTTGGAATCTTCGTTTTGATGAAGCAGTCAAAAAGTTTGATTTCATCAGAAGCGAAGAAGAACCATGTGTTGACAAGAAGACTAGTGGGAGCGCAGTTGCATTTCTCGTGTTGTATGTAGATGACATACTTCTTCTCGGAAATGACGTTCCGTTGTTACAGTCTGTTAAGACTTGGCTCGGAAGTTGTTTTTCAATGAAAGACATGGGTGAAGCCGCGTATATTCTTGGAATAAGAATCTATAGAGATAGATTAAACAAGTTGATCGGACTGTGTCAAGACACTTATATCGATAAGGTCTTACACAGGTTCAGAATGCAAGATTCCAAGAAGGGCTTCATACCAATGTCTTATGGCATAAGTCTCAGCAAGAAGCAGTGTCCTGAGACACCTGCTGAGCGAGATCGCATGAGTCGGATTCCCTATGCCTCGGCGTTGGGATCCATCATGTATGCCATGCTCTGTACTCGTCCAGATGTTGCTTGTGCTTTAAGCATGACGAGTAGATACCAATCGGATCCAGGTGAAAGTCACTGGACAGCAGTCAAGAACATTCTGAAGTATTTGAGAAATACTAAAGATAAATTCTTGGTGTATGGAGGAAGAGATGAGCTGGTAGTAAGTGGTTACACAGACGCAAGTTTTCAGACAGACCAAGATGATTTCCGATCGCAATCTGGTTACATCTTCTGCCTTAATGGCGGTGCAGTAAGCTGGAAGAGTTCCAAGCAGGACACTGTAGCAGATTCCACAACTGAAGCTGAGTACCTCGCTGCTTCTGAAGCGGCAAAGGAGGCTGTTTGGATCAAGAAGTTCATCACTGAACTTGGTGTGATTCCTAGCATTTCTGAGCCAGTGGCTTTGTATTGTGACAACAATGGAGCCATTGCGCAAGCAAAGGAACCTAGATCACACCAGAAATCCAAACACATAGAAAGGCGATATCACCTTATCTGTGATATTGTGAATAGAGGAGATGTGAAGATCAGCAGAGTCCCTACGGATGAGAATGTTGTTGATCCACTGACCAAGCCCCTCCCAAGGCCTAAGCATGAGTTTCATGAAGGATTATGGGTGTTTCCAAGGTTCAATTCCAAATTGCAACCTAACACATAATCTTAAACAGATCTAGGTTCTTGTAACTGAATCATAAAACAAACCTGGACATTACCTTTTGCAGCGGAAATTGGTGGTAATGACAAGATCAGATTAGAGCTGATGAGAATCGGCTCCTCCTCGAGTATCCACACTCTTACAAGCACGGGACGGCTGCTAGACCAAAGAGCTGGAAGAATCAGAGAGAGAGATAGGTGACGCCTTTGCACCAAAAAAACGCCAGAAAACATGTCTATGTTTAATGTTCCAATCTCTCCTTTTTATTCACTAATGGGCCCAAGTTTAATTAATTAAACTAATGGTCCATTAGACTTCTGGGCCCAAGACACAAATCAGACAAAAGCCCATTTGTTGTCTGCCCAACTCTCTGTACAAATACAGTAAATACCTTAGCATCTTACCGTATTAATTCCATCTTAACTTTCCCGTTAGCTATGGTGTGTGACCCTTTGGGATCATACAATACTGGTAATAAGTCCTAAACTTATAGATCAAGAGCGGACTCTAGCAAGCCATCATGATCACCCAGTATTTATGACTTATGTCTGATCTCGACACTTATCATACTTTCTAGAGATAGTACGGTAGATTTCAGGACATTCCCAACAATCTCCCACTTGTACTGGAATCCTACAAAGGACATTCCCAACAATCTTCCGATTGTACTGGAATCCTACATTCCCTAATCCTTTTGTCTCAATATCTCGATCTGGCATAAGGCAAGATGCGTGTCATCCTTATATAGCCAGACCATGTTTATCGGACCAGATTTGATACTGACAATGCAAACGACTTGGGCAAGTCCGTTTGGGAATGGCCATTCTCTTACCAGCTATCAAATCTCCGATTGGCCTAGAGATATTACCTCCGTTAAACGGCAGGGACAAATCCCGTCTTGTTCCATCACTATGAACTACACACTTCATAATACACCCAACCAAGGTCCGTATAGCTCCCAGTTACGAAACAGCGTTAGACAATGATCAAAGCGCATTACTCCATGTGCAGCCACATGCATGCGAACTCAGGTCTAAGGACTATACTCTATAGTCGTATATGAGAACTTCTTATGACACAGATATTAATATCTTGCAGAGTTCTCATCAGCGGGCCATGTCCGGTCATATGCTCCCCTACATATACCTATGTGTCGACTTTGATGCCGCGCATCTATGACCCCTCGAAACTTGGTCATAAGTCTCAACACAATCTAGTCTCAACAGGTTGTTGGTGTTCCAATTTCAACAACCTTCGACTATGGACACTATGATTTATGTCACTTCGTTAAATATGGGGTTTCAGGATCAAGTCTACTCATGTACTTCGATGGCCCATATATAATGACATGAATCATTTTGGAACGATTATTTATATCACAGTTAAAATAATCCAGAAATCATTAGATTTCATAAACATAAAATATTATGTTTTCATGAACTATTCAAAATAACTAAGTAAAGCCCTTTACAAACTCCCACTGAAATTAAGACTACATCTTAATTTCACTCATCCTACAGCTACAGTCCGCGACTCGTGCTTAGGCATAAGGAGTGGCTTCGTTATAGATTAGCAACGTTCTCATTCGATGAAACTTGCTTATCTACTTAACACCTCTGTCATTTATCTCAAGGAATAGGTTATACCTATCCTCAAGGTGTTTGGACCTTTGATGTGCAGCTAGTCTTAACTACGCTGGGAATCACATCTAGTTCAGTGATGAACTCTACTTTCCAAATAACCTCTTTCGCCGCTTCTCAAGCTGCGAAATGTTCAGCTTAAGTCATGGAGTCAGCTACAGTGCCTTGCACCGCCAGATAGACACAAGATATAGCCGGACTGTGACCAGGAAGTATCTTTGTCTATTGGAAACTTGCTTTTCAGACTCTATCGACTTGTAGCACCTCACTTTCTCCGTAAATCAAGAACCTATCCTTAGTATTCCTCAAATACTTTAGGATATTCTTTACGGCAATCTAGTGATTCTTTGCTGGATTTGACTGGTCTTTACTTGTCTTGCTTAACTTTAAAGCAACATCAAAACAAGTACGTGTCATGGCATACATGATAGATCCAATTGCCGTCGCATATGGAATCCTATCCATGCATTCAAGCTCCGCAGATATCGCAGGACACTATATCTCGCTTAATGAATTGCCATGTGACATTGGCATAAAACCCTTCTTGGATTGCTGATTACGTGTAGGACTTTGTCAATTTAAGAATCCTGACTTTGTCCTACCAGCTCTTTTGGATCTCTATTTTTTTAGATCCAAAATCCAAGAATTTCGTGGCTTTATCCATGTCATTCATAAACCAACTCCCAAACCAGTCCTTTACCGACTGCAACATTGGGACGTTATATTCGAGAATCAGTATGTCATCGACATACACTATGAGAAATGCAATATTGCTCCCACTTATCTTTTAGTAAACGCACAGTTCCACTTCGTTCCTGTTCAAGTCAAAGCCTTGACCACTTTAACAGAACGAAGATTCCAACTCCGATATGTTTCGCTTCTTTGAATTTCGCAGGTTCGTCGCTTTCAATGATCATCAGATCATGCGAACTTTCAATGATCATCAGGTTCAACTAATGACGAGAAATCACTCTCGGATTAGTAACTGATTCATTCAGATCTGCGAATTTCAGGCTTTACAGGTGTAGATTCTACAGAAATCTGTAAATCCATCCGCTGCTCTCCCTCAACAGGTTGAGCAGCCTCCTGTAATTCTCGAATTTCTTCGAGTTATACTTTTACTCCCACTGTTCTTCTTGGAAAGTAACTTCCCTTCTTAGAAAACAGAATGGACGTAAAACTAACAAGCCTTGGTTTCCCTAGGACAACCAGCGAAGTAGCACAACTACAAATACTCAGTAAAGACGAATTTGGATCGATTCCAATCCACATTTACGTGGTGTCTTTCAACTGATATTGGTGGAACTCTTCAGCGTAAAATTAGATATTTCTAGAGCGTTATTCTTAGAGAATATCATGGAAGATTCGTGTGACTCATCTTTAATCATTTCTTATAAGATCTGATTCATTCTCACAGAAAACACCTCTAGGTTTTCAGGAGAAATGAGCTGTGAAACGACTTCACACTCATTCAGATGATCACACAATCAATGACTTAAGTATTCTCACTCGTGATCTAATCCAGAGTCTTAATACTTCTGTCATTCAGATTCTATACTTCATTCTGGAACTCTTTCGACCATGTCAAAGAATTCCGACTTGTGTCTCATCAAATGAACACAGTCACACTCACTGAAGTAATCAGTAGAGACAATGAAGTACAGGAAATTTTCTCTGGCATTACTGCTCATCGGACCACATACATGAGTATGTCCAATGTCCAATAAGCCTTTGGGCTTTTCTCTAGCTCGGCTAAGATGGGCCCTTTGTGTTTTGGTCCAGTAAGAAGAATTCAAGTCTCATAAGATATCCATTCAAATGAGCCCAAAAGTCCATAACTATGGGGTTTCTGAATCTGACTTACTCTATTTGACCAAAACATTTATGCCAAGAAAAATCAGGTTTAATTCATCAGATTTAAACCAATTGCGGTATTTATGTTACATTTTAGGCACTCTTTGGTTTAAGATATAAAACCCATTCCTTGAATAGGGTGCTACAATTAACATTTCATTAAGATCAAAAGAACAAAACTTGTCTTTATCAAAATGAAAAACATTCAAATTCTTCACAAGAAAATGAAAAACAACTCTGCTTAAAGCAGGTACATTGTAGCAATTACTTAATACAAAACCAAGCCTCAAAGGCATCTACAAGTGAATACCCTATGGCTGAGGCAGCATCTATAGCTCCTTCCAGACACGCAGTTCCACTTGCCCTTCCTTCAACGTTCTACTGTTGCTCAGGCTCTGCATATTATAACAAATATCAGTGCCACAACCAGTATCCAATACCTATAAGGTATAACTTGAAGTAATAACATGAATACCTGAGGAAGTAGTTTCATACATCAACTTCAACTCCTCATAATCTTCCATGAATTTAATGCAATCTCTCTTCCAATGCCCAGTCTCTTTACAGTAGCAGCACTTACCAACGTAAGAGGTATCTGACTCGGGGTCAGAAGACACACGCTTGCCATGATTCAAAATCCGGACAACTTTGTCTTCACCCTTGTCAGCATTAGGTTTAGTAAACCTACCCTTCTCCTTCATGAGATTGTACAGGGTACTCTTTACGTTTGGCTCAACTGTCTTGAGCATATCATGCAGTTCAGTCAACGTCTTCGTTAAGCCTTTCTTGATATAGTTCCTCACGAACTTATCATAGCTTGACGGCAGTGACTTCAGAATGATCTCAGTTGCCAATTCCTGGCTAACTGGATAATCCAGTTTCCTCAGGTTATCAATGTAACCCATCATTTTACTGACATGAGGACTTACTGGATGATCATTTGGTAGCTTGCAGCTAGTGAGAGATTTAACCAACTGGTATCTCTCCACTCTTACCTGCTCCTGAAATTTCAATTTCAGGCTGCTGATCATCTCTATTGGCGACTCCATCTTCTCATATTGCTTCCGCAAATCTGAGTCCATGGTAGCCAATATCAGACCACGCACATCTACCGCATCATTATAATGCTTATTCCAAGCATTATATATTGCATGAGAGGCATTGGACCCGATCCTCACGGGGAGAGCTCTTTCAAGGACATAGTCCTTACTCTCCTGCCTGAGAACTAGTCTCAGGTTCCGCGACCAAGTCAAGAAATTTGATCCGTTCAGTTTGTCCATCTCAAGGACATACCGGATCGAGAAAGTGTTTTGATTGTTTGTGCTTGTCATAGCTGAAATTTAGAGATAAATAGAGTTTTAGTTATTAAGTTCATAAAAGAGTAATCTTAACAACTTATAAGAAGACTCGCATTGTATTCAAAATTTCTTTGTTCAACCTCATAAGAATACAATGATTCCGAGACCCATGCTCAGCTAAATCCAAAGTGGGCCACTGGCCGTCACCCAGAATTAGCTTTACTTGGTAAGCATACACACAGCTAGTTATAACCAATAACTCTCGGTTGTGAATTGGACCCGAGGCCCAAATTCACCAGATGTCTCAAGGCCCGGGACTCCCGATGGCCCAGTCAAGGAAACCAATCTCTTACAGCCAAATAATCACTAAAATCTGGGACTCCCAATGAAATTAGTGACTATATACTACTTTACTTACGCGAAAACAGACACCTCACACTGTAAGCCATATCTGTAATCAAATAAGCGTTAAGTAGCTGACAAGATTGGAAAGACATCCAAGCTTGATATTGTTTTTGAGGATTTTTAAGTTTTATTTCCAAAAATAGAAGATTACTATTTAGTAACTTTCTTATTTTAGAAACTTTCTAAATTTAGTAACTTACTAAAATAGAAATTTCTAATTTAATATTTTATAAATATTTTGGGTTGGGTCACAAATTATAGGCCCAATTCTTGGCCCAAGACCATAGAATTCCAGCTGGCCCAATAATTTGACATAACCGATCCGGTTTATTAATTCTGGTCCAAGACCAAATTAATTATCAAAACCATCGGTTATTTACTAAACCAGACCAGCTCTAAATTATTTGGTCCAACCAAATCAAACTTAGACCAGCCTTCGGTTTAGGTTAAAATTCAATTTTGAATTTAAATCCGGTTTAACCAGAAATTAAATAATACCATGTATTAAATTATTTCCAGCAAACCGCGATTTGGGTTAACGCCTTAACCATACATTAATTAAATAATTAATGATTTATATAATATACTATTATATATTATATATTCTTATATATAATATATATATGTTAAAAGCGCAAAAAAAATAAATTTGCAAACCCTAACTCACGATTAGTTAGCGTAAACACACGCAATGCACATTAACGATAATTAATGATGGCACAAGCGGCGATCGTGAACATTCAATATCACACAAACCCTTTCACCATTAATTAATGACAGAATGATGAACATTCAGACTCGATTAATAGAAGCGGCAACATGCCGAGACCATGTAAACACAAGTCAACATCAACCAGCCGATTTGGGTTTTAATTTGTTTTAATCAATTTTCGCATAACTGATTCTCTAAACAATTAAACAGCCCTATGATCCAAATTACAAGAAACTAATGACCTGGCTCTGATACCACTGAAGGATTATGGGTGTTTCCAAGGTTCAATTCCAAATTGCAACCTAACACATAATCTTAAACAGATCTAGGTTCTTGTAACTGAATCATAAAACAAACCTGGACATTACCTTTTGCAGCGGAAATTGGTGGTAATGACAAGATCAGATTAGAGCTGATGAGAATCGGCTCCTCCTCGAGTATCCACACTCTTACAAGCACGGGACGGCTGCTAGACCAAAGAGCTGGAAGAATCAGAGAGAGAGATAGGTGACGCCTTTGCACCAAAAAAACGCCAGAAAACATGTCTATGTTTAATGTTCCAATCTCTCCTTTTTATTCACTAATGGGCCCAAGTTTAATTAATTAAACTAATGGTCCATTAGACTTCTGGGCCCAAGACACAAATCAGACAAAAGCCCATTTGTTGTCTGCCCAACTCTCTGTACAAATACAGTAAATACCTTAGCATCTTACCGTATTAATTCCATCTTAACTTTCCCGTTAGCTATGGTGTGTGACCCTTTGGGATCATACAATACTGGTAATAAGTCCTAAACTTATAGATCAAGAGCGGACTCTAGCAAGCCATCATGATCACCCAGTATTTATGACTTATGTCTGATCTCGACACTTATCATACTTTCTAGAGATAGTACGGTAGATTTCAGGACATTCCCAACATTTCATACAACTGCTGTAGGCATTAGATTTCTTAAGATATGATCTTGATTTCAGTGGGAGTTGTATTTGTTTTAGTTATGACATGATGTTCACAAAGACATAATAGTTATGTTATTTTAATGAAATTGTTTCAGCATTATTTAATTGTGTTAATTAAATATATATATATATAATGTTCCAAAGTAATTTATGACATTTTATAGGCCATCAAGTATGTGACTTGATCATGAAACCCTATAAACAATAAATGACATAAATTATAATAGTCCCTGGTCGAGGTTGTTAACGTGGGACATTAACAACCACGTGAGACTAGTATGTGAGGTGACTGATGACCATGTTTAATAGAGTCATTTAATAAGTGTATTAAAGTTAATCACATAGATATGTGTTAGAGAACACATGATCGGATTTGACCCGTTAATGAGAACTCTACAAGATGTTATATGAGTGTCATAAGAGTTTCTCATTACGACTAAAGAGTAGTCCTTAGACCTGAGTTCATCATGTCCTCTCTTATATGGATTGGTTCGTCTTGACTTTGTCAAACGTCAGCCGTAACTGGTGATCATAAAGACACTGATTAGGCGTATCATGAAATATAAGAGAGACATGGATGGAACAAGATGGGATTTGTACCTCCTATATAACAGGAGTTAAATATCTCTGGGCCTATCGAAGATTTGATACTGGAAATGCGTGGCCGCGCTCAAACGAGGTGATTGTCAGTCGTTTGTTTTTCATCAGTACAAATCGGGATTCGATAAACGTAATCTGGTTGAATAAGGATGACACAGTGCTTGCCTTATGCTAGATTGAGATATAGCTACAAAGGGATTAAAGGAATAGATGATTCCAGTACAAGTGGGAGATTGTTGGGAATGTCCTGAAATCTACTGTACTTGCTCTAAGTGAAAGTCGTATAGTCGAGATGAGACAATCACATAACACTAGGTAGTCATAACGCTTTGCTAGAAGCCACTTATGATCAATGAGTTGAGAACTCATTGCTAGTGTTATATGATCCTACAGGGTCACACACCTAAGCAAACTGGGCGTTAAAGACGAGGTTGATCATTAATGTAATGATCCAGTGAATGCATATGTGATATGCATTCGATATCAATGTTCTGGGATAGCATCGATCGTTGCAGGTAGTGCATCGATCGTTGCACTCGCGGATTAATCAGATTAATTCGGTTTAATCGTTGGTTAATTCCGTTGTGGTTTAAGCCGACATATATAAGATATATGGTCGACCTAAACTCGTAAACTAACCTAATTCACAGCCACCAGAACACAGATAGAAACCTCTCTGGAGATTAGATCTCTGTAAGGCACTAGCATCCCTGCGGTCCAGTTTGTGTGCGTGTGGATACCAGTAGAGGCGCAGCATTTGAGGCGCTTCGTGATCTTGACTACTTGCAATACTTCCGCTGCATATTCAACAGGTAACTTCGAGATCTGATAGATTCAATTACATGAACCTTAGATCCTAGGCTCGGAATTCAGACTAGGGTTGCTAATCCTGATTAGAACTGCTAGAAATTCCTTCAGAAAGCGGCTAGAACATGGAGACAAGGATACTTATGAATATCGATGAACTTGCAAGTGCAACTTTTATCTACCAAGCTCACTAAATGAAGCTTTCCTTCATCATCATCAACTTTGTATTCAAGTGAATAACTATTTACCTCTCGCACATGCAATTTATCAGCCTCAAGCCATATTTTGTGCAAGAAATTCTCAACCAAAGGCATCATTTTGTTTGTACCCGGTCCTGCCACAGACTATTTTCTATGATCGTTAAACTAATCAGAAAACTTTCGAAGTATGGTATCCAACAACGGTAGTAAGGAGTACTTGCTGGCGTCCTTAAAAACTTTGTTTAGAGATTCGACGGAGTTGCTAGTGTCGAGGTTGTATCTATCAGCCGGAGATACACATCTTGCCCATTTTCTAGCGCGGTGGTTTCCTCCGCATATTTTGCCGCTGAAGGATATCTCTTCTTAAACTCGTCATAAAGATTGTTGAACTCATAAACCGTGTGAGCCCAACCGCACTCTTGGAATTGGTTGGCGACAAAGTCCTTGTTTGCGTGATAAGGAACATGGCCTTTAACATTTTGGGCTAAATGCCATAAGCAATACCCATGATGAGCTTGTGGATACACGTTAGCTATGGCGTTGATGAGGCTCAAATTTCTGTCACTCACAAACACCAAATCGGAAGAGTCGGCTACAATGGTTTTCAACATCTTGAAAATCCAGGCCCAACTATCATTATTCTCACCGTCGAGTACCCCAAATGCTATAGGATAATTTTGACGATTGGGATCTTGAGCTACGGCGAAAACTAGTACACCACGATATGCGGTCTTCAGAAATGTTGCATCCACCATAATCACTTTCCTCATACACTTAAATCCTTCAATGCAAGCTCCCAAAGCTATGAAAAGGTACTTGAATTTTCCCACCTCATCCAGTTTCACTTCTGTTACCGTACCATGATTCAGCTCCTCTAGGACGTACATATAACGATACAACAACCGGTAGCTATCTTCTGGACTACCACGCAAATCACCAACTGCTTGATTTTTCCCTCTCGGAGCCGTGGAGTATGATATCCCTACACCAAATTTTCTCTTCACAATATCCATGATAACTTGAGGAGTTGGAGTCTCGTATCCCTGGATAATCTTGACTCAACATAGATTCAACTAGTTTTGATGATCCTTTCCTCTTCTCCTTGCCTTCTTCACTCTGACTAGTCCGGCTTCATGTGTGCATCTTCGTGTACGTTCTAATCGAGAAACTTTCGGAGTTTGTGATCTTTTCTGCTCGTACTCTCCAATTACAGCTTCGTTGAGCACATCTAGCCACCCATCGCTGAGAATCAGATTTTTGTATGAAATACCCGAAAGAGTTAACAAAGGCGCCTCTATGAACCAACTTTGCTAAAACATTCTTGCTTGGAAATTCTACACCAACAGTCAAATCCAAACCGTCTTCCCATGGCGGTAAAATGGGACTACATTCAACAACAGGTGGTTCCTCAACATATTCACCACGTATATCTGATGAATCCATAATGTTGCCCTTATATGCATCACGTACTGTATCCCCATCATTTTTGAGATCATCTCCATCATTTTCGCGGTCATCTCCATCATTTTCGAGAGCATCTCCATCATTTTCGAGATCATCATCCTCTTTTTTTTATTCCTTTGTTCGTTGTCAACGTACAACATGATGACATCAGGTCCTATTTCTTCTATTTCATGATTTTTGGGCTGCAAATCTTCATAGTTCATACCATAAAAGTTTTTTTCCCGCTCTCGACTGTTGCTCGGGCAGTTCCGGTGTACTCAACACCTCCACATACAAAACACATCTACGGTTCTCATTATCAATATGCGTTAGATAGACAAACAACTCCTCATCATCACAAATATACGACTGTTCACCCAGCCAGCCTAGGAATGCAACTCAATTGGAATTTAACCTTACTTCCATCTAAACCAAGCTTCTTTTATAACCTAGCTTCTACCATCAACATTGTTATCTCCTCAACTGATGCCTTAAACACTAGACCATAAATCCGAAGGTCGCATTTATAATGTATACTGACGTTGTTGCTCATTTTAACCTGCCAAACAATACCCAAAAACTAAATCAAAACAGTTATTTGTGCACATTCATACAATTGTTGTTCACAGTAATACACTAGTTGTTCACAATTATACATTAGATGTACACAGTTATACCCTAGTTTTACTAGTTATACAACATTTCCTAGTGTTACTGGTTTTACCTAGTTATACTATTATCGAATGAACATGAACCCGAAACCTAATTCAATTGGTTTTAGGATCTGAAAAAGTAAAATTTTACAATGATTCAACCACATCAATGCATCTGTAACCAATTTAGACTCATAATAAACTCGTAAACATTCGTTAAACACCAATGTGCATCAAATAGATTACAATCTACCATTTGAAATCGATTAAAGAGACCAATCTACACATTCGTTATAGAGACCAATAAACGGTTAAACCTCGATTTGGAGGGGAATGCAGCTACGGCGCGGCAGCGCGGCGAAGGAGACGTCAACGTCGGTGTAGGAGCCAAAGATCGAAGCTCCGGAGGTTAATCCGACATAGCTAAAAGGAAACGAGAGAGATTTTGACTGGAACGAAGCGAGCTCGTTCTCGGGTCAAAACGATAATCGGATCAAGAGGGAGCGGATCGGATACAACCCGCCCCATATGATTTTCGATTTTCAATTCTTTTTTTTGAATTAGTAAGGGCAGAGGCGTAATCAAACAGACTCATTTAAATGAAAAGCGTATTGTAGATTAAATAAAGGTAGCCTAGATTTTATTTTGCCTCAATGTCATCTTCGAATCTGACCTCAGAGAAGCAAGACAATCTCTCATGCATCCGCATCTCTCACCGCATCATCACACTGCTATCTTGGCTATCGAAAACTGTCTACGGAAAATCCAGACTTGGAGCTTAGACTATGCCAATGCTGATCGCAACTTAGTAGCTACCAAAATTGCACTGAGTGTTACGACAGAAACCTTCTGTAATCAATCATATATTGCGAAAGGTGGACCAAGATGGTTAAAGGCGTTGATAGATGAAGAAAGGAGAACAAGCCCTGAATCTTGCCGATAAGACAAACACCTCTCCCTAGTTTCTGCAACTGTGACTACTACTGGCCTACAGGTCCATTTCACTGGAATAGCTTCGATCTCGGATCGTCGAGTAGGGTACCTACTGGTATCCTTTAGAATCTCGTTGGGGTTTTGTTTAACCCCTGCTTTAGTCCTCAAGTTCAATTACATTACTTTGTAAGGCTCTTGCCTGATACTCTGTTTTTTTGCTCCTGGAGAGCTGTTAAATATAACAATTCAGTGTTAAATAAAAAAAAGATTTTATTTTGCCTCATAGGGATATAGGAGACAAAACCCTAAATTAAACAGGGGCATATGAGATTTATTTCTAGTACGGAGGCTAGGGGAGACGATCTCGACGATATTCCGAAGAACAAGCCCAACATAATTCAATTATATTTTCAAATTTTCGATGCAAAAGTCTTCCATGGAAGTTTAAACGAACCAGAGATTGAGAAAGATAGGAGGAAAAAGATGGAAACCGAAAAGGAGACGAGGAAAAGAGTGATCTTACTTTCATATATTCTAAATTCAGTAGTTTGTCTGTGGGTAAATGAAGGGACAAGCTCGAGCTTAAAGCAGTTAAAGGCGGAGAATTTAGCTACGCCGCATTGGAGAAGAAGGCTCACTATATGAAAAGCTTGTAAGGGGAGAGCTTTCAGATGAAGAAGCTGAAGAGAAGTACTGTGTGGATTTCTTCAGGAAAGGAGTAGAACATGAAGTACGACCACCAATTACCAGCAACAGTTCCATTTCAACACCACCTGACGATTTAAATGCAGATGGTGAAGATGATGGTTCTCTATTCAGCACCAAATTTGCTCGACTCGGACGTGCACTTGGGAATATAAGTCAACACGGGCGTATGGTCAGGTAAATTCCGTTGGTGCCTCCATTTCTCCATTAGTCATACTCATATGTCCTATACTCTTATACGTAGCACAAAGAGAAAGAGAAGGAAGCAAGTTCAACTTTTTAGATTTTACTCTGTACTTATCTCTCTGTCTCTCTGATTTTCTCTTCTGTAATGAAAATTCTGTTTCTGCAGAGAGGTCCATCAAGAAGAGAAAAGGCAACAAAGTTGAAGCAAAGGAGACAAGAACAGGCAACAAATCGTCGGGAGACACTCAAACAAGCTTATCTTCGGAAGCAGCTCGAGAAACTCAAAGCTCAGCAACAACAAGAGTAGGAAAAACATGTTTTCACTTAGCCAAGCTTTTGGGTTTGGAGAGTTTTTGCAGGAGTCAAAAACCAGTGCTCTGTTTTTAACAGATGATGGTGATATACTCTGGGGAGAGATATTTTTAGCTACTGAAAGAACATAAATCCCATGAAAAAGGTAACTAAACCGATCAACTGAGATTAAAGAAAACAGGAAAATTTTATTTATGACATCATTAGATAAATGGCTTTTTAGTAGTCATGTTGTATTTTTACTAGTATGTTTAAGAGAAGTAAAATGTTTGTTTTGACAATGTCTGATATAGAAGATTATGCTCATAACCAATCGCAGCTTCATCCCCAAAGAATTGTTCGAAAGGATGTGAATCCTTAACTTTTTTGAAGATTGCAAATATTTTATTGGAAATATATAAAAAAATCCAAAAATTTATCTTTTAGAAAAAAAAGAAAAATGCTAAAAAAAGTTATTAAAAAAAAACAGAGGGAGTAATATCTAAACCATAAACAATTTTTTAACACTGTATTATTATTTCAAAGCTCCAATTGAGTTACAACTTAGAAATATAACAAACCTCTCAAAACAAAATAACTAACAAAACCAAATAAAATTTAAAACCTTTTTCAAAAAAAAAAAAAAACCAAATAAAATAGGATACGAGTAGACACTTTTAAAAATACAAAATACACATCTTCTTGATTGAACGACGTGTCAAATTATGACAAAACCAAATGAAGATCCATAAGAGCTTGCTAAGACCATCTCCAATGTAAAACACTATATTTCACACTAAAATAGTGTGACACTAAAATAGGGTTGGATTTCTCTCCAATGTACAACTCTATTTTCCACACTAAAAATGAAATATTCTAAATATATTCTATTTTTTATTTACTATTAATATTTTTTATTTATAAAGTTTACACTATTTTAGTGTGGGATATAGTGTAGGGTTGGAGAAGAATTTACTCTAAAATAGCGTTTAGTGTGAAAAATAGCGTGGGGTTGGAGATGCTCTAATAATATGAAGGATTTGTGATCTATATCTCGTTATATTGCTTCCAAATTATTGGGGCTACAAGAAGATAGATCTATATAAATTGAAAACTGCTCATACTCATAATTGAGTTTTGGAATCCACATTTATAACCCATAAACTCAAAACCGCAATCAACCAATACAATAACTAGTGAGAGGAAACCAGAGAGTATATCCAAAAAATAGAAAGGAAAACACAAAAACAACGTTACACCAATGCCCAAGAAACGAAGACCAACACTTAATAAACCACCAAAAACGCGTGATGACCATGACCTTGGGACAAAGCATGGTAAAGCAAAGCCACAAACCACTGTGACAAAATGAGCAAAAACCGTAGACCCAAGCCTAATAATAGATCGAAAATGAGAGCGATGATGAGAAAAGGCCGTTTAGGGATTGAGTCACTGCAAAGACAACACCGGATACTGTCGCACCACAAAGGAAATCCTCAAAGACGGGAATATAGGAGGATAAAAACAGAGAAGAGAAGAAATAGGAAGATAGTGGTGTCTCTCCTAGTGGCGGCGAGGAGCGCCGTCCGCAAGATAAGTTGAGATAGTGAATAATAAAGCTGAGAGAGACTTTTGGTTAGGGAGAAAAATATTAAGGTTTTTGTTTTTCCAATGTTTGTTTAGATGTTATGAACGATAAACAATTTTGTTTGGAATAAACAAATAAGGCAAAACCAGTGTTCTAAATTTCTAATATATGGTATGTACGGCCGTATACACGTTTATCCTGTGAAGAACTATACCATTATAAGATATGGTGAGATAATATATTTTATATGATACAATAAATTATATAGTTGTATCTATAGTGTATATGATCGTATATACAGTTTATTTGGTTTTATATACGGTATATACACAGTTTATAAATAAATTTAATATATTTTTCAATAACATATTACCATATCGTTTATAACATACTATTTCAGTTCAATTTTTTTACTTTAGTAGTATTAATTAGAAAATTATAAATTATTTCTTATTTCATATTATTTATTATTTGATTGAATTTTCTTTCTTTTCCACTTTTTTGGCATTCGGACATCCAGATTCCGAAAAAGTTCAATTGTGACACATTTGACTCGATAAAACGTTTTGAAAATTCTTTCCCTTGAGCATGATCAGTAACCATGCTCTAATACCACCATTTGTAACACCCCCGATGTGGACTACGGACAATAGCCGAGCCGGAAGTGTCATAAGTTTTTAAATACCGCCAATGGCCCAGCCGTTCCCATAGTTTGTTCGGTCCATTGTCGATATCTGACCCTCGACTAAGGCCTAAGGCTTGCCAACCCGTCCCCGAGCCGAGAGTTGTGTTGACTTGGATAAAGTCAAGTATCATTAGGCACCAAAGGGTTTGTATTTCACAAATACGTGTACCTCGCAAATAATAGTACGTATATCATTAACCAGTCCAGACAACCTTATCGAAAAGCGGAAACGTAATAATATGAAATACGTACTTAGATTTGTTGAACAACCCACTTTAATAAATCTACACCGGTCACAACATACGTCTGAATCCGCCCGTTACCCAACCAAAGGTTACCTGCGAGACAAAAGTTGTTTAATAAGCAACCATATGGGTTACCCAGTGAGTCCAGAGCCACTAGAAACGTTAATGCCCGACCCATCCCCATAGCCGAAGCATAAATCAATCAACATCTCGCAAAGCATCAATATCAGAAATATTCACAATGCGGAAGCATGAAAATAATCGTGCAAACATGACTCCAATCATGAATGCAAAGCCCGTCTAGATGCACTAGACTCAACACCATGCAGATGCCTCGATGCACCGGCACCACCACACCACATCTCTCTCGTGACTACTCCTGACCAATCACCACAAAGGTTCATGGACCAAGCATCACACCAGAGTCCACAGGAATCGCGTCGTCACACGATACTCGGCCATGGGAGCGGACCCTCCGAGCCTTCTCCGAATCCACGGAGGACCTCCGAATCCACGGAGTCGGGTAGTACCGAATACACCATCCTAGACAATTTTATGCATGTCCTAGGATGCAGCACACAACGTCTTACGGTGCAGGGTCTTGCAAAGGATCCAACGATCACGACAGCCACTAAACCCGTCTCGACAAACGGATGGGAGACTCGCGTGGATCAACCATCACACGGAGATACCACATCCTCACCCATACGGGAAACTCATCTTTTCCACAACAACCATTTCCGAGCGGATCTCAATTCCGACTCGTACTTATCACATTCCATTTCCGAGGAGGTACCCTAACCGTTCCCGTACTTATCACATCATGCATATAAACCATGCACACAAACATCGTAAACCTCGGTCCATGCACCAATTGTTGGAACTTCGAGCCAATTCTACCAGATTCAGAATTGCTGTCAGGTTCCGATAGCCTAGGATCTAGGGTCTAGTTAATTGAATCATGGATCTGATCTCGTGTTTACCTGGAGATTGGCAGCGGAAGATGGTCAGATAAACGAGATCTCCAGCGCCTCAGATGTTGCGCCTCTACTGTAGTCCACACGCACACAAGCTGGAATCCGCCGGGATGCTAGTACCGGTGCTCGGATCTCCGGGGAACTAAGTTCTTTCGAGGTTTCTGTGTTTTCTCTCAAGAAAACACTCTCTGGGCGGTGCACGTCTAATTAGGTCGAGATTATAAGATCACTTATATACAGACCTCGACATAAACCGAAACATCAATTTTGGTTTCGGCCTTGTGTCGACCGACACACTTAGTGGTGTCGATCGACATGCATCCTATGTCGACCGACGCACCCAATGGTGTCGATCGACACACCTCATCAAAACTCATATTCGATGTGTATCCAATACACATCGACCAGATCATATGCCAATGATCAATCCCTTACGAAGTATGTCCAACTTGCTTAGGTGTGTGACCCTGTAGGTTCACACGATACTGGAAATGAGTTACAACTCATTTGTCATAAGCGGTTTCTAGCAAAACGTTATGATTACCCAGTATCCCATGAATTGTCCGATCTCGACAATACAACTATCTCTAGAGTGAGCACAATGTGATTTCAGGACATAATCCCAACAATCTCCCACTTGTACTGGAATCACCTATTCCTATAATCCCTTCGTCTCTATATCTCGATATGGCATAAGGCAAGAGACTGTGTCATCCTTATTATAGTCAACATCATGTTCATCGAACTCCTTATCTATACTGATAAAACAAACGACTGACAATCACCTCGTTTGAGCACGGCCATGCATTTTCTCAGTATCAAATCTTCGATGGGCCCTGAGATATTTATCTCCCGTTATACAGGAGGGACAAATCCCATCTCGTTCCATCCCTGTTTCTACACATACTTCAGGATACGCATAAGCAATGCCGTTATAGCCGCCAGTTACGGAACGACGTTTGACAAGGTCAAAACGCACCAATTCATATGCTAGAAAGCATGATGAACTCAGGTCTAAGGATTTTACTCTATAGTCGTAATGAGAACCTCCCATGACACTGATATAACTATCCTGTGGAGTTCTCATTAAGCGGGTCATGTCCGATCATATGTTCATCAACATATATCTATGTGACTGACTGTGATAATCATATTATTGACTCCATGAAACTTAGTCCAACAGTCACCTCACATACTAGTCTCGCGCGGTTATTGGTGCCCCACTTCAATAGCCTCGACTAGGGACAATCATAATTTATATCATCTTTTACTTATAGGGTTTCATGATCAAGTCCTCAACTTGATGACCTATATGATGACTATAAAATACTTTGGGACCATTACTTAATTATCCAATAATTAAATAACATTGATGTCAGTTTTAACTTACACCAACACTGCCATAGCATGTCTATGTAAAGATTATAACATAACTAAAATAACTCCCACTAGAATCAAGATCATCTTTTCAGATATCTTATACCTACAGCAACAGAATGAATTTCGTGCTTAGGTTGTGGGAGAGACTGCGGTGTCATTGCTTGAAACAATTCCAACAAACCACACCGCCATTAAGATAAAAGCACTATTCTACGGTCCACTGCTTGGAGCCTTTCCAACAGATAGCACCGCTATTCAGATAAAGAGACATAACCAGGTGGGAGCCGGGAATCGTCTTTGTCCGTCTAACTACTTTCAACTGGTTCGTCACTTCCTCAGTTCACCAAGAAACTATCCTTAGAGTTCCTCAAACACTTGGGATATTTCTGGTAACTGTTCAGTGACTATTACCGGAACTTATTGGTATTTTCTCGTCATGCTCTATGCGTGAGCTGCATCTAGACGAGCGCAAAATATGGCATTTATGATGGAATCTATTGCAGCAGCATAAGTAATCACACTCATTAATAATAGCTCAGTATGTGTTCAAAACACTTCATCTTGCTAAGATTTATACTAGCTCAGCCAGTGTCCAAGACACTTCATCTTGCTAAGATTATTGCCATAAGACCTTTGGTATGAAGCCATTCTTGGAATCATGCATATTGGAACTGTCCAATACCTTATCAACATAAGGATTTTGACACGACCCAATTAGCCTTTATGATCCATTCCAATGGACCCTTATTCCAAGAACTTTTATGGCCTCCTCCCAAGTCCATCGTTAAACTTGACTTCCGACCCAAATCTTGACAAGACTTTAGCGTCGGAACGTCGTTTATGAGATTAAGTATGTTATCTACATACAGTGTGAGAATTGCAATTACGCTCCCACTAGTCTTCTTGCAAACGCATGGTTTCATTTTTTTCTGATCAAGTCAAAACTTTTGACCACATTATCAGAATGTTGATTCCAACTCCAAGATGTTTGCTTCAATCCAGAAATGGATCGGTGAAGCTAACATGCATACCCAGCCAATTTTTCGGAGTTGGGGCTCACCATCGCTTCTTTGAATTTCGCATGCTCGTCACTTTTCAATGATCGACAGATCACAACAATTAGTTACGAGAAATCACTCTCGAGTTAGTGACGGATCCTTTCGGATCTGCGAATTTCAGGCTCCACAGGTGTAGATCCTACATCACTTTGTAGATCTCACCGCTGCTCTTCCTCAACAGGTTGAGCAGCCTCTTGTGTTTATCGAATTTCTTCGATGTGTACTTTACTCCCACTGTTCCTTTTGGAAAGTATGATCTTTCTTAAAAGACACAGTTCCGAACAACAATACTTTGTCCTCGGATTGGTTGCAAAAGTAGCAAGCCTTGGTTTCCTTAGGACAACCAGCGAGGTAGACCTTATCAGATATGGGTTCAAGTTTGTTTGTTGACTAATGTCTTACACAAACCTTGCAATCCCAATTAATCAGAAAAACAAATTTGGAAATCACCCAGTCCACATCCAATGTGGTGTTTTTTTTCACTGATTCTGATAGAAACTTATTTAGCGTAAACATAGACATTTTAGAACGTATTCTTAAATGATTATGGAAGATTCCTGTGACTCATCATTAATCGGAGCAAATCTAATAAGATCCGATTCATTCCGTCAGATGATCACCCAATTCTTGACTCAAGTATTTTCCTCCGCGATTCAATCGAGGATCTCAATACTTCTGTCAAATTGGTTCTACACTTCATTTTGGAACTCCTCAAGGGATTCCTGCTCGTGTCTCATCAAATGAACACAGCCATACTTATTGATGCCATCAATAAGGTAATGAAGTACAGAATATTTCCTTTGGCACTAATGCTCATCAGGCCACATACATCAGTATGTGTAAGGCCCAATAAGCCTCTGGCCCGTTTCGTTTAGCTCTGCTAAAAGGGCCTTAGTCATTTGGTCCAGTGAACAGAATTCATATCTCAAATGATTTATAATCGAATGAGTCCAAAACTATGGAACTTCTGAATCTGCTTCACTCTTTATGGTCAAACGACTATGCCAAGGAAAAGTCGAGTTCGAGTCATCAGACTTAAACTTTTAGTATTTGTGTTATATTCTAACTTTCGCTGGTTTAAGATATAAAACCCATTCCAAACGGGGTGCTACCATATGATATTTCATTAAGATCTAAAGAACAAAACTTGTCTTTTATCAAAATGAAAAACATCCAAATTCTTTACAAGAAGATGAAAGACATTTCTGCACAAGGCAGATACAGAGTAGCAATTACTTAATTTCTAAAACCAAGTATGAAAGGCTCCTACAAGTGGAGAATCTCTACGGCTCATGCAGCAACCATCGCTTCATACCAGACACGCAGTTCCACTTGTCCTTTCTTCAACGTTCTACTGTCGCTTAGGTCCTGCATATTTCAAAAATATCAGTACCACAACTAGTATCCAATACTTATGTAGAACTTGAATTAATAACACAATACCTAAAGAAGAAGTATTATACATCTCCTTCATCTCTTGTGAATCTTCCAAAAACTTAATGCAATTTCTCTTCCAATGCCCTGACTCATCGCAGTAGAAGCACTTTCTAACACCAGACGGGCCTGACTTGGGCTTATAAGATGACACAGGCTTATCCTGATTCCAAATCTGGACGGCCCTGCCTCTACCCTTGCCAACACAAGATTTCTCAAATCTTTTACCCTTTATGATGTTTTGCTCTGCTGTTTTGAGCATGCCATGCAGCTCAGTCAACGTCTTCGTCAAGTTATTCTTGATATAGTTTTTGACAAACTTATCATAACTAGACGGCAGTGACTGCAGAATGATGTCAGTGGCCAACTCTAAGCTGACAGGACATTCCAGTTTCCCCAGGTTATCAATGTAACCCATCATTTTAATGACATGAGGACTTACTTGAGCATCCTCTGGTAGCTTGCACCCAGTGAGAGACTTCACCATCTGGAATCTCTCAACTCGTGCCAGATCCTGAAACTTCAGTTTCAGGCTGGTGATCATCTCTATTGGCGACTCCACGTTCTCGTATTGACTTTTCAAGTCCGAGTTCATGGTAGCCAACATCAGACCACGTACATCTACCACATCAATATAATGCTTATTCCAAGCATTATATGCTGCATGCGAGCGATTGGTCTCAAGCCTTTCTGGAAGAGCCTTTTCAAGGACATAGTCCTTGCTCTCCTGCTTGAGAATGAATCTCAGATACCGATACCAATCCAGGAAGTTGGATCCATTTAACTTGTCCTTCTCAAGGACGGATCGCAACGAGAAAGTAGTCATAGACATAAGCTGAAATCCAAGAAAAACAAAGATTTAGTTATGTATATGATGAGAAATCTTATCTAATAAGAAAAATCGCATTATATTCAAATAATGTTTCCTCTATGAATATAATGATCCAAGATCCACACTTCACCAAATTCTAAGTGGACGACTCGTCATCACCCAAAATTTAGTTATCTAGGTAAGCAAATCATTGCTAATTGTACCCAGTACAACTCTTGGTCGCAGATAAGACAATCCATGTCTCGTCTACTCTGACGTCTCTGGGCCCAGAACTTCTGATAGCTCAGTCAAGTAAACCAATCTCTTCTTTCTTGTGATCATTGACAGTCGCACTGCGAGTCTATCAATGATCATCTGCCCTGATCATATCACTGTGGATACCAAGGACTCCAAGAATATCCAACAATGAACCGAGTCTTGACAGTAGACGAGATTGGGCAAGACATCAAGGTCACTTGATGTTTAGTTGAGGAAACTAAACTCTGAAAGGTTAGCAAATCAACCTATTAGGTCATGTAATTGTTGATGTCAAGCACCGCAAGTTCATCAACATAATTACCTGTCGTACTCACCTAATTGTGGACACCAAGCTCTTGGCTAGACCATCACACAACGAAATGAGTCTTGACAGTTGACCATTATGAAGCTAATCTTTGATCAAGGTTTAAGTCTAGTTTGGTTTCTGCAAATTCAAGGTTCAATAACCAGAATTTTGAGTACTGTATCGATCGACGCAGACTATGTCTGTCGATCGACACTACCAAACAAAACCGGACTTCAATAACCGGTTAATCCAATTAACCCGGTTCATCGAACCAGTTATGTCGATCGACACAACCCGTGTGTGACGGTCGACATAGACCTTAACCGAAGACAGTTTTGATAACCAGTTCAATCCAATTGAACCGACTTATCAGATCAAACTGATCTTAATCATTCAAATCGGTTTATACTAATTGCGATAACTGGTTCAATCCAATTGAATCAATTCATCCAATTTTAAACCGTTTTAACTAGTTTCAACTGATTGCGATAACCGGTCCAATTCAATTGAACCGTTTTATCCAATCAAACTGATTCAACCCATCGGTTCATGCTAATTGAGATAATCAGTTCAATCCAATTGAACCAATTCATCCAATTTAAACCGATCTATTCGGACTTAACCAAGCATGATAACCGGTCCAATCCAATTGAACCGATTAACCATTCGCTAGGTGTGTGTCGACCGACACTCAACCTGTGTCGATCGACACTCGACCGAATCTGTTCTGTGTCGACCGACACTCAACCTGTGACGATCGACACAGAAGGCTTTTGGTTTTTCTTTGCGAAAAACCCTAGCCGCCGATTCTGTCGAATTCGCCACTCTGTGTCGACCGACACACCTAGTGTGTCGATCGACACTGTGCGAAATCACATATTCGATTTTTCGATCATAATCGATCTCACCTGTTCTAACCAAACAACCTAGTTTGCGAATCTAAATCATCAAATTCATTTAGACAGGTTGATTCAATGGAAAACCCTAAGGCTCTGATACCACTGTTGGAACTTTGAGCCAATTCTACCAGATTCAGAATTGCTGTCAAGTTCCGATAGCCTAGGATCTAGGGTCTAGTTAATTGAATCATGGATCTTATCTCGTGTTTACCTGGAGATTGGCAGCGGAAGATGGTCAGATAAACGAGATCTCCAGCGCCTCAGATGCTGCGCCTCTACTGTAGTCCACACGCACACAAGCTGGAATCCGCCGGGATGCTAGTACCGGTGCTCGGATCTCCTGGGAACTAAGTTCTTTCGAGGTTTCTGTGTTTTCTCTCAAGAAAACACTCTCTGGGCGGTGCACGTCTAATTAGGTCGAGATTATAAGATCACTTATATACAGACCTCGACATAAACCGAAACATCAGTTTCGGTTTCGGCCTTGTGTCGACCGACACACCGACACACTTAGTGGTGTCGATCGACACGCATCCTGTGTCGACCGACGCACCCAATGGTGTCGATCGACACACCTCATCAAAACTCATATTCGATGTGTATCCAATACACATCGACCAGATCATATGCCAATGATCAATCCCTTACGAATTATGTCCAACTTGCTTAGGTGTGTGACCCTGTAGGTTCACACGATACTGGAAATGAGTTACAACTCATTTGTCATAAGCGGTTTCTAGCAAAACATTATGATACCCAGTATCCCATGAATTGTCCGATCTCGACAATACAACTATCTCTAGAGTGAGCACAATGTGATTTCAGGACATAATCCCAACACCAATACCATATCGGAATAGGATGGCACCACCGTGCTTATCCTAACCGATCTTGAATCACAATCGTTAGCATGGCATACGACCGGGTTCACGATCAATCAATCATCATGCAACACTCAAAGCATGATAACACATCAAGCACGTCATAATAAACCAATCATGCAAGGCGGTAACCCGTCATGCTCGTAAGCGGTCACCCTCATGCCTATAAATGGATCTCGTCATGCTAGCAAGCGGCTACCCGTCCGGCCAGCGAATGGTTACCCGTCCCCCTTGAGAACGGTTTCCCGTCCTACTTGCGGAACAATTTCAATCCTACTTGCGGAACAGTTCCCGACCTTCTTGCGGAACGGTTCCCTACCTGCTTGTGGAACGGTTCCCGACATGCTTGTTAACGAATCCTGACATGCTTACCAAACCGCAATCAACATCATGCATGCATAAGCAAAAATAAACGTCATGCTTAACCAACAATACATACATAATATAAACATGCCACATAGTTAAATTATTCCTGAGACTTAACTCCTAACCCGTCCATGCAATACAAAATCGTTAGTCCTAGCTATCGCGACTCACGGTTTTTGGTGCGGTCGAGGTTTGGTTCCCAAGGCACCTCGGTTCTACACCTCCTGGTCCACCTTTCCTACGGTCTGAGGTCTCCTAATCCGCTTCCCGCACTTCCGGAACGCTCACCCTTCGTCTCACGATCGATCAGGGCTCGGTTTCTCCTTACCGGCAATTTTCTCTCTCTAACCCGTTTTCTCTCCTTTCTCTCTCTAGGATTTCGGTTTGAGAGTGTTTGATGTGATTTTTATAAACTGAGGAAGGGTCCTATTTATAGGAAAAACAAGCTGGTGGTGGCGGTACACATGCCGGCGTCCGATTAGTCGGTTCTGGTGGCGATCATGCGTCGCAACATCTCGACGACACCGAGCTGCGTCCCGGCGGTGAAACCTCGTGTTCAGCATGCAAGAAGTCACCTCAAAGTGTCTGGTGGCGCCACCCAGCAAGCTTCCATGCACATCAACAAGTGGCAGCCTCCGGTGACGACATTCTGGCGATTGCATGTGTGGCGACTCATGGCATCCGGTGGCGACATGTCATCGACGTCCATGCGTGGCAACACCTCCTCCCTTCCTGCCTACTTGGTTCACCTAGATGCCTGGTTTCTTGTTGACACCTCGTGCTTGGTGGCTTGGGCATTTTTGAACTAGATTTTCGATCGGCCGTTCGTCGTCCAAACTGCTCGTTTTTGTCCAATGCTCGTAAAACGTCGGGCCAACAACTGATTTTACTCCGGCCACTAACTTAGCTTGACGGTAAGTTACGTAAATAATTCTTCGCACGGTTCTTGACGGTTTTAGGTTTAGTGCTCCGTTCGTCCTTCTTAGGTCACCGTTTCGGTCATACCGACATTCTTCAGGCATTGTCGGATACACCTTCGTTCTGGTCCATACTACGTCTCGGATAATTCCCCGTAACTTATTCGCTCCTCGTCCGTATTTTACTTCTTTAGACGCGGTATTACAACCCCGGTCTCAATGAAAAAATGCACATGGACAATCTCGACACGCTTGCGAAACAAAAAGACTAAGCTCTTCTACGAATTTATAATTATCAAAATCTGGCGGCAAGGTATTACAACAACAAAAACCATGGTCGGCATATGAAGGAAGGAGATCTCGTCCTCCGAAAAATCCATCGAGGTTCAAAAGACCTAAACACTGGAAAGCTCGACAACATTGAGAAGGACCTTACCTAGTCTTCAAGATTTTCAAGCCTAAAGTATACGAACTCACCAAGCTTGATGGAACACCAGTCCAATTCTCTTAGAACTCGTCGCACCTCAAGCGGTATTAGTACTAAAAAAAGAAAGAGAGTACGCTCACTGGATTATCACTGATGTAATCCGACCTATGAATCGATTGATCTCTGTTTACTAGGTACGTAGGCTGTAATATCCCATCTCCAGATCAATAAAATATTATTTTCAAAAATAATATTTAAAACGTGAATAATATTTATTTTAATAAATAATTCAAGAGTTTATTTTTGAAGAATTATTTCACTTTGTAATAGTTTTTATAAAAATGAATTTCTTTGAACTGGAGATACGAAGCAAATCAGGGGAATCATCAAAACGACATCAGACGAGAACGGAATTCAATGAAATTTTAGTTAAAGATTAAAGACGTGTTGGAGAATCAGTAATCAAGAAAATTAAAGATTTTATTTATTGAAAATAATTATTAATAGATTAATTAGGAATTATGCTAAAATAAACCATTATATTCTTTGATTTAGAGAATTATATGGAACTTTGGAAGAAAATTGATCTTCAAAGAACAAGAGACAAACTTAATATTTTGTTGAAGGAAGAGTGAAATTGTGGCAAGACTGGTACAAGAAAGAATTCATTTTGGCACATGTTTATTAAGTATGGTTTTGAGACGATGGAAGAATACAAGGAAACATCTCTTGCTTTGGGTTATTCACGTGACATGAGGGGATGAACGAAGGAAAGATACAAAGAATGATCATCATGTCTTGTTCATCACGTGGCTTTAAGAACGAGAAGTGTGTACAATGAATCATCCTTTTTCGTATGTTTCACCTGACAAAATGGAAGAAAAGAAGAGCATACATTGAACATAGTTCACCACTTGAATGATGGCGTGGATGGAGATGAAAGGGGGAGGGTGAAACTTGTCACTAACCCATTCTTCCTCTTCCACTATATAAGGAGACCATGCTTTTTCATTTTTCATCATCCAAAACCGTGAAGAAGAAGAGAAAAAGAGAAGAAGAGAAAGAGAGGGAGAAAAGAGGGAAAGAAGAAGAGAGGGAGAAGGAGAGAGAAATGAAAATAAAAGAAAAATGATAAGGTCGGAAGAAAGAGTCGAGAAAGGAGAAGAAGTGGCAAAAGGAGATACGCCAGAGTATTCATCGAGAATATTTCCGACGTCTCGTCCTTCCGAAACTGTCGCTCTTTATAATTAAAAAGGGTACATGGAGTTAGCTTCTGTCAATGATGTCGAATTCAAGTTCATGTTATGTCAGAAAGAAGTTGTCGGGAGTTGGGTTTGCGGTTCGGATAGGGTTTTGTCTAAAGACGCTTTAATCACATCCATTTTTCAGCCGAAAGTACTGTGAGTTAATGATGTTTTATTTATTGTTGCATAAAGATAGATAAGAGTCTACATGAACGATAATAATTAAACCCTAGAACTCGTAGGAATATACCTTGAATTGAAAATAGATTTAGAGTGGAATAGAAAATATGAAATTAAGACGTTATCTACCAAACAAGGTATATGTATATCATGAAACATTTAAATGAATTAATAGGGATTAAATTAATTAAATAAACGAGACTTGAATTAATGGGATAGGATTAAGTGCATTACACATTTACTTATTGAAATGCATGTTATTTGTGTGAATTATAAATTAGAGTTAATAATTAATTTAAATAATTAATTAATTATTTTGGGAATAGTGACTTGATTTACAAAATTAATTATACAATTGGAATAATTA
Source organism: Orychophragmus violaceus (assembly GCA_030180135.1). Taxonomy (NCBI): domain Eukaryota; kingdom Viridiplantae; phylum Streptophyta; class Magnoliopsida; order Brassicales; family Brassicaceae; genus Orychophragmus; species Orychophragmus violaceus. The sequence continues at coordinate 53,996,825 of CM058236.1, read as the reverse complement.
ACTTTCTAATAAGGGAATTGAATATTGGATTTGTTGTTGTGTGGGTTACCAATTTCGGTATTGGGACGGATATGTTGAGTTGAGTTATAGTTCTGATAATGAGTTTAGTGGTGATGTTGAGTTGATAAAACTTGCGGGATAATTTATATGTATTTCTTTTGGGATGTTATTTTATTGGTTGATCTTATTGTTCTTGTGGAGTCCTAGTGAGTATGCTTGTGATTCATAGTGATTTCATGAACACATGTAGGGTCCATACAAGCAGTTAAGGATTGTCTAGGGTGCGATAGATCCCAAGAGTCGTGCGTAAGGCGTTCATGTACTTCCTTCTCGATGGATTCTCAGGAGAAACCGGTCCAGTTCATGTACCCCCGTGACCATTTCCCGGCGGGAGTTAACCTAAACAAGTGACACCGGGAGGTGTCGGAGCTCGGAGAAATGGGGTCATGTCCTAGGGTCGAGCCTGATGGAAGCATTGGCTATCATGAAAAAGGGGTAGCCTGAGTCACTGCATATTGATGGACAGACGAAGGTGTCCTATTTGTAGTACTTTGTGTTTACATCTAGGAGTCTTGGATGTTATAGTAGTATGCAGTTGGGCTACGAGTTAGATGTTCCTGAGGAAGTGACCGAGTTCTCGATAGGGGCCCTTGTTGTTAAAAATCGTTAGATGAGTAATTTAGATCAAGTCGGGGTTGTAGAAGTTGATGTCATGTTCTGAAGTGACGTCGGTATTCCGTTATTTTATTTATGTTTTGTTAACCCGTTATATGTTATTTCGCCGAAAGATAGCATGTAACCGGTTTGTGTTTATTTTCCTACTACTTCAACTATTGATTGTTATATTGGGTTGTCTGGGTTCGGGTTAAGCCTTAGTAGCCAATTCACTGGGCAAGATTAGCTTGCTCACCCAACTCTTTTATTTTGCAAGAAACTTATTGGGAGACCGGGTAGTGAAAGATGGACATTAGGACAACCACAATAGATTTAAGTGCCTTTATAAAATGAGATTTTGGTTATTAAGTAATTATCGTTTTAAAATTATGTCTGTATAAAACACTTTAGTTTAATTGTTTTATATCAAATATTTATTAATAAAATTATTATTTTATATTCGCAATTTGAGAACTCTAATAGTAGACTAGTTCAGTCTAACACAATTCGCTGACGCAGTACGGGTTGCAAAGTCTTTAGCCATCAAAGCGAGGAAAAAAAATGAGGTTAGAAATGGATCAGCTAGAGTTTCTAGTTCCAGTTGGACTGTCTTCGACTTCGAACGTAAAATCTCCTTCCCGTTTTACTGCACGAGTTCGAATAGTCATGTTCTTGTTTGATTTTTGGTCGGTCAGCTTGTAGATCAGCAAAAAATGGGAAAGGGGTGTTACATAGGCAGTCCTCGTAGATTCAGCTATAACATAACTAAAATCATATTTTTCGTGATATACTCCATGTCGGCGTCCTGGTCAGATGACCAATCCAAACGCGCTCCTCAGGTACAATGGTGAAATAATCCAAGCTTATGTTGTATTTGCAAAAAATGCTAACTTTAGCTATACAAACGAAGGATTAATCCGTGATCTCCCCCGTTCAATAAGTCTAGTTGAGTTAAGTAATCCGTCCTACCTCACATAACCGATCCCAGACTAGTGATAACAAAATACAAATCCGATATCGCTTCGCTTGTATCACAAATAAGGGCCTTCGACGAGGCATACCTCAGCATCCCCTACAAAAGAAGAAAAACCAAGAATAGCCTTCGCAAAAGTTATCTATGCTCTCAAAGTTGATAGCACATCACTTACAAACAAGAGCACTGCCAGAGCTAACCTCATAAGAACAAGAAAAATCTGAGACACTCACGCGTAAAGAAAAAGAGATCATTCATTGTTTCAATATGGTTTCATATCACTTGCAAACAATGATATTGCCGAGGATAATTTCGACCTCGGGACAAAGAAGAAGTCACCCTCGCAAAGAGTTTACCACCTATCCGAAACAACATCGATATATTCATAAAAAGAAGACTGTGATTTCCTTTTCTCAACGAAACAAGAGGAAAAAGGGGGAAGAAAGGAAGAAAGAAAATTGAGTCATCATTTTATTGCTACTTCGGCAAACAATAAAAGAAACGCGAGTGTAGAAAAAGATAGACTCAAATGAGAAATGATAACCTTCATTTTATTCATCTTTTTTCCGACAAATACAAAAAAGGATTAAATTCAAAAATAATTATACCAACTACAAGAATACAAGAAAGAAACAAAGAAGAGGAAAAGAAGAAAAAAGTCGAGCCGGGCTTTCTATTATTGTCTTATCATCTTTCATAATTCGAAATACTCACCCCCAAATCTTGATTAGTTACTAAATTAATCTTTCAGAAGGTTCACCTTCAACAATCCATTCACTCGAATGCTTTTATTCCCTGGGAGAATAATGTATTTCAAACAATCATCGAACCGGCGCTTGTTGTTAAAAAAATAGATGGTCATTATATATTCCTTTCCATGAAAAAAAATGATTGCTGGCTTGGTAGATAAAGATAATCCAGCTAGTTTGAAGGTCTTCGATTGTATTCGTATAGGCTACATATAGGGATGTTAAATATGGGTAATTATTCGTAGGGTACCCTAAACTTTTAGTAAAATTCAAGCTCAAAACCCTACCCTCTTAGTGAAAAAAAGAAGAGGGTTCAAAATGGGCGGGTACCCTATCTATTAGGGTTTTAAAAGGATTTATCCTATAGGGTTTAGGGTACGCATGGGTTTTTGTGAATTACATCAATACTCACAAAATAATCTTATAATAAACTATTTATATATTTTTAATAATTTAAACTACAAAACAATATTTGACTATTTTAATTTTGAAATAATATTAAATAAATTTAGGATTATATTTTCAAGCAAAAAATATAAAATACCGTTTTCCGCAATATTTTATTTTTCCGCCAAGAATGTAAGGTACCATTTTCCCGCCAAAAACAAAAAAAAAATTTGTTTTTCCGCCAAAAAGAAAAATTATGTTTATGTTTTCCCGCTAAAAACGTAAAAATCTGTTTTCCCGCCAAAAACGTAAAATTCCGTTTTCCCGCCAAAAACATGAAATTCCGTTTTTCGCCAAAAACGAAAATTCCGTTTTCCGCCAAAAACGTAAAATTTCGTTTTTCCGCCAAAAACGTAAAATTTCAATTTCCCGCCAAAAACGTGAAATTATGTTTTCCCGCCAAAAACGTGAAATTATGTTTTCCCGCCAAAAACGTAAAATTCCGTTTTCCCGCCAAAAACGTAAAATTCCGTTTTCCATCAAAAAACGTGAAATTCCGTTTTTCCGCCAAAAACGTAAAATTTCATTTTCTCGCCAAAAACGTGAAATTCTGTTTTCCCGCCAAAAACGAAAAATTTCACGTTTTCTCGCCTACATATATGACAAGAAATGATATTGTATTTTGTCATAGTTGTTGTATTTATATTATTGAATTTCATAATATTTCATAATCATAATCAAAAGATATAACATGACAAGTATTAAACGTACTATATACTATTTTTCCAAACTTTTATATAAAGTAATTTTTATGGTTTCAAAATTTTATTCTGGTTAAACCGGCACTAACCAATAATTTCATAATTGGACTGGTTAATGGTCAACCATAACTATAAAGACATTTAACCGAGACTGAAAGAAACCCTAAATAACCGGTAAGAACCGGATGCTCAGAAAACCGCTCATATAAACACTGCCACCGCAAATACTGCCCATCATTTGAGGGATCAAACCACCCACCAAAACTAGAACACACATCCGAGACATAGACAAATCCACTGGGAAAAACAACACACCTCTTCCCATCACGCCAGAAACAAAACAAAGGGAGAGCAGAAATTAAAAACCGCCAGAACTAGGGAAGCGCATTCGAGCCACCACAAAGACAAAAGAGGCGGAAGATGGAGAAGATGACGCCCAAGGGAAACACCGCCGGGAAAACAGAAAATCGCCACATATATGTTGTCCCCTATCATATTCGCCATGAAAGGTGACATTTGACTGATCCAACACTGAGGCCCACTCTCCACCGCACCACCAAATAAACAACAATGCACGCACACCCACGTCACTGATAGCGGGGTTTTTTCGGTTTCTAAGCACTACTATCAATTCCACAAATCTCTACACATGTCATTGTAACATTTGAGATATCAATTCAGGGAGGCAAGAAGAACAACACATTAGGAATGCAAAATACTATTCAAGCTAAGCGAAATAGATAAAAGAAAGTTTATCTAACAACCTAAACCAACAAGAAAGCTAATAAGGAAAGCAGACACTAAACAGACACTAAACGAGAAGACAAACAATATAAAAGAATGATCTTGGGATGAGGCTATTGAGACTAGATGGTCTAGAAACAATCAAAGAAGCTCCAATCAATCAAACAATGTTAAACAAAGCTAATTATCATTAATTAAGCCAATTTCATTCTCATGTTCATAACTCCTACGCTATCATGCAATCATTCAGTTCTCATTTGCAATTACAAGACAACCATGCAAAAATATCCATCAAATACCTTTTAGCAAAACTAATCTTTAGGCTAAGAACACTAATCATTAGACTAATCCAATCTCTTGGCACTAATCCCTTTATCTAATCCCTAATCAATATCAAATTCTCATTTGTGATTAAGAGACAAACAAGCATACAAATCAAGTTCTCAGTTTCAACAGTCACCTTAGACAACTAATCTCTTAGGCTAAGAGTGAAAATCCTCTAAATTGTTTCATTCAAGCATTTCATCAAACACCTTGTGAGCATGAGAAAGTCTAATATCTAGATTCAACAATTCCTTGCAACCTAGCATAGAGCACACCAAATTAGAGAAGGATCATGCATAAATAAGTCCTAAGCATTACTAATCATCACATAAACCACCTAAATCAACCTCATCCACAAGACCCAAAAACTCTACTCCCTAATCACCATTGTTCCCACAAACTCATAAGAGAGATATGAGAAATCATAAATAGAGAGAGAGATTAAGAGAAACAAGATGTACTCAATTAAAACTTAGAATCCAAAGTTTACAAACCCAAAATCATAAACAAAAACTTAAGAGAAAGCAAAACTAAGGCTTAGGTAGCTTAGGGTTTCTAAATCTCCAAAATGAGTATTTAAAGAGGAGACTTCGAACCGGGTGAACCCGGTACAAACCGGGTATTTACCCGGTTAAATTGGGTCATTTGGCTTCGACAGGCACGATACCTGGCCGGTTTGATTGGTATGGTCATCCGTATGAGTCCCTGTCCAAAACGTGATTCTTCGGGTAATGGCAATATGGACTCGTTCTGCTCCGTATAACGACTCGGTATAAGCTCCTGTCAAAATGCGTGGAACTGACAATGTGGTGTACCGGATGCGTTTGCTCCATACCGATGGTCGGTATAACTCCTTCTCCAATTATGCTTCATGGTGGTGGGATACCGACTGAGGGCGTCCGGTATGGCGTGTACGGTATGATGATTTGAGCAATACCGAACCGGTATGGTCGGTATATATGGTCCGGTATGCGTTTTTGTGTAAGCTAAGCTTCTAACTCCAAAGCTTTCATCCTCCAAGCTTCCAAATACCTATAAGATGTAAGAAACACTCCAACGAGAACCAAAAACAATGCAAATCCTAGTCTAACTTCCTAAACTTCTAAATGCATCAAAATCCAAAAAACATATGTAATGCAATGCAAAAAAATGATCAAAAACTTAGTTAAAAATAAGCTAAAAAGGTATAAAATATGAAGATATCAATTCTCCCAAACTTATCATTCGCTTGTCTGCAAGCAAACAATCAAAGATAAGAAAGAAGAAAGGTTTGAAAATGGGAGATGAAATCTGAGAATGTTAACAAAGGAATTCAATTCAATGCCCTTCAAAGTAGTTGTAAATGCACAAACAATCTCTACTCCAAAAGAGTTAGCCATGCTCATCAAACATTTTGCTCTAATAATCAAATCATCAAAGCAATAACAAGCAACAAAAGCAACACAACAATTTAAAATTCAATTAGGTGTTTGGTGGACTCTCTACTTGGAAACATAAACTACAAACCAAATGGCTAGGTGTCAAAGAGGCTTAGTATGAAATTTTAGTGAGGGTTACAAGTGTTTAGTGGCTTGTCTCAATAAAAAGGAACACAAGACTTTATGCAAAAGTAGGAAGAAAGAGAACAATTCATGCATACAAGCATCCACTTCCATGTTCTACCCTTTTCTTAACTCAATCCCACAATCCAAGGCATAAACCCGATTCCAAACTCACTCTTGAATCTTTAAACCCAAACCCCACTATTTTTCATTCTTTTTAAAACTTAGGAAGTTTCTTTTTCAACACTTAAATCTTTTATTTTCTCTTTACTATCCTCTTTTCTTTTCTCTTTGCTTACATTTTCTTAGAGGACTCAATCACTTATGAACTTAGAGCTATTACTTCTTCATTTGTACTTCCTAAGACTTCCCTTTGAACACTCATGCCGCATGGCTTTTTCTTTACTTTTCTTGCTCCCAAATCACTCTTTTCTTTTCAACTCACTCAAGAAATGATAGCTCACCATCAAACCCCATCAAATGAAAAACAAAAACCCATCCCAAGTCCTATCCTAGTTCTAGCCAATCAATGCAATTTGCGCATGGAAGTGAGTTCTTGTCGTTCTCCTATCAATTCAAAGTTTTGCACAAGTTTGCATTATCAAGAAGAGGCCTCAATCAACAATCAACAAATGGAAAAAGAACAATGGGCTAAGGTTCAAGGTTAGGGTACCATTATGTGATGCAAATGACCAATCAATGCTTGTAATAATGTCAAAAGGAATAAGCAAGCATGATTGTTTTTAGAGTTACAATTGGTGAGCAATCTAAGTTCCAAGAAAATTGAAAGTTAAAATTAAGTCCAAGTTCATTACAGTTGTGTTACAAGGGGTGACATGTATCGACAGTGAGATCTAACTTTCAAGCTAGTGAGATCCAAACATGGAGCATGCTTAACTTCAAATTCACTCAAATGAATTTACAACTCCTAAAGACGGCATTAATTCAAGCTCATGAGTTGACACTCAAATGGAAGTTTCATCAAAACACTTTATTCAAAATGAACTACAATGCTAATATATATTAGACTCAATCCTAAAGATGTTATTCATGCATCTTTTGTGAAAAAAAATCAAATTTTTAAATTTATTTTTTGGATTTTCTATGCCTTAGATGAATGAATGAGAATCAAGGGATGCAAAAGAAAAAAATAAGATCACAAAACACATTATTATCAACTATTATCCTCCTCCAAACTTAAATCACACAGTCCCTTGTGTGATAAAAGTAAGAGAAAGAGACCAAAGACTAAATCCAAAATCCAAAATCAAAAAGACAAAAGTTGGATTGTTACTTGGAGAGTGGAATGGAGAGGAGGAATGGGAGGTGGAAGCATCTTTGGCACGAGATTTCCCCCAAACTTAGACCATGACAAGAGCTTCATCATCCTTGGATTTGGCATTGAAGTCCCTTTGCTCAGCCCCAAAACTCTTTCCCTTCTTCTTTGCATTGACCCCAAAGCTCCCCCAAAAGGATAGACATGAGATTTCCTCCCAAGTGAGCTTGTTTAAAGTCACCAAGCTTGACTATCCCTTCAATCTTTTTTGGTTAGGGATGTGATAAGAGTTTGTATCACCGGGATCATACTCATCGTCGAACCACCCCCTAAACTCCTTCATCCTTATCTCCTCAAAAGGGATCTTCCTTGGATCATGAAATCTCAGTGGTGTGGTAGAGACTATACCAAAGTAGTTGTGAAAGGGTTGAGCCATTGGAGATCCATCTTCTTCATCCTCTTTGAAGGATTCTTCCTTGAGATCATCTTGCTTTTACATAAGATTTTCTCCAATTGGCTTTTGCTTGCGATTTGGTTGTTTTGGCTCTTCTTCCATTATTGAGAGCTCATCTTGTGTGCTCTCTTCCTTTCCTTACACTCAACAACCAACTCATCTTCATAAATATCTTCCTCAGCTCTAACAACCTCTTCTACTCCTTCATTGTTGATATTGGTTGAATGACTCATGATTATCTCTTCATTATCCTTTTCTTCATACCTTATTACAAGATCTTCACCAAGAGTACAACCAAGAATAAATTCAAATTCCTTTATAGTCTCTTCAGATTCTTTCAAGAACTCATCTTGGACTTGAGTATTCTCCTCATGTGTTGGCTCAACAATGCTTGCATCTTGAGTCAAATGAGAAAAATAAATATTGATCATCCTAATGCTCTCATTGTACCTCTCTTGTCTTTCTAATGACAACATTGCCATGTTGAGAAGTTCTTCATCAGATGATATTTGAGAAGAACGAGTTGCTCAATGCTCATGCTCCATGTTCCAAGATTGGTATCCATCACCATATCCATATATGTACTCATGAGAATAGTACTCATTTGGAAAATCACCTTGATAAGTGGATGTGCTTTCAAATCCATGATGACTTGTAGGGTCCCAAGTCATCTCACTTTCTTGAGCTTCTAGCATAGCCCTCAACATCGAAGCTACATCTGAAGCCATGTTCACTTCCTTATGATTGTACCTTGCAAAAAGAACAAATACTTGAAAGAGAGTTAGTAACCACACAAGTAAAAACAAAATAAAAGATTAGTCTAAGCACTACTATCAATTCCTCAAACCTCTACACATGTCATTGTAGCATTTGAGGTATCAGTCCAGGGAGGAAAGAAGAACAACACATAAGGAATGCAAAATACTACTCAAGCTAAGCAAAATAGATAAAAGAAAGTTTATCTAACAACCTAAACCAACAAGAAAGCTAATAAGGCAAGCAGACACTAAACAGATACTAAATGAGAAGAAACAATATAAAAGAATGATCTTGGGATGAGGCTATGGACACTAGATGGTCTAGAAACAATCAAAGAATCTCCAATCAATCAAACAATGCTAAACAAGGCTATAATTAAGCTAATCCCATTTTCATGTTCGTAACTCCTATGCTATCATGCAATCATTCAATTTTCATTCGCAAATTACAAGACAAGCATGCAAAAATATCCATCAAATACCTTTTAGCAAATCTAATTCTTAGGCTAAGAACACTAAGAATTAGACTAATCCAATCTTTTAGCACTAATCCCTTTGTCTAATCCCTAATCAAGATCAAATTCTCATTTGTGATTAAGAGACAAACAAGCATGCAAATCAAGTTCTCGAATCCAATAATCACCTTAGACAACTAATCTCTTAGGCTAAGAGTGAAAATCCTCTAAATTATTCATTCAAGAATTTCATCAAACACCTTGTGAGCATGAGAAATCCTAACATCTAGATTCAACAATTCATTGCAACCTAGCATAGAGCACACCCAATTAGAGAAGGGTCATGCATAAATAAGTCCTAAGCATTACTAATCATCACATAAACCATCTAAATAAACCTCATCCACAAGACCCAAAAACTCTACTCCCTAATCACCATTGTTCCCACAAAACTCATAAGAAAGATATGAGAAATCATAAATAGAGAGAGAGAGATTAAGAGAAACAAGATAAGTACTTAATTAAAACTTAAAATCCAAAGTTTACAAACCCAAAATCATAAACAAAAACTTAAGAGAAAGCAAAACTAAGGCTTAGGTAGCTTAGGGTTTCTAAATCTCCAAAATGAGTATTTAAAGAGGAGACTTCAAACCGGGTCAACCCGGAAAAACCCAGGTATATACCCGGTTAAATTGGGTCATTTGGCTTCGACAGGCATGATACCGGACAGGTTTGGTCGATATGGGCATCCGTACGAGTCCCTGTCCAAAACGTGATTCTTCAGATAATGGCAATATGGACTCGTTCTGCTCCGTATAACGACTCGGTATAAGCTCCTGTCAAAATGCGTGTATCCGACAATGTGGTGTACCTGATGCGTTTGCTCCATACCGATGGTCGGTATAACTCCCTGTCCAATTATGCTTCATGGTCGAATGTGGGATACCGACTGAGGGCGTCCGGTATGGCGTGTCCAGTATGATGATTTGAGCAATACTGAACCGGTATGGTCGGTATCTATGGTCCGGTATGCGTTTTAGTGCAAGCCAAGCTTCCATCTTCAAAGCTTTCATCCTCCAAGATTCCAAATACCTATAAGATGCAAGAAACACTCCAAAGAGAACCAAAAACAATGCAAATCCTAGTCTAACTTCCGAAACTTCTAAATGCATCAAAATCCAAGAAAACATATGTAATGCAATGCAAAAAATGATCAAAACATGAGTTAAAAAGAAGCTAAAAAGGTATAGAATATGAAGATATTAGTCACCACACATGAAAACCCCCTACAAGTCTCTAGAGGAGGAAAACAAAGGCCAAAGGAACGAGGAGATGCCCTCAAAGCCACCGTAAAATCGTGCCACACTTCACAAAAAAATGCCGCCGCAGCCATGCAACACCGAACATAAGAGGCATGAACATCCCAACAGAACCGGTCGAACCAGCATCAAGACGAAGTAACGTTAATGAGCAGAAAAATGGAGGCGAGGTCTCTCCCGATGCCAGGGAAGGCCTAGCGCCAGAGAGACAAAGGAGGAGAGGCGACAGTGGCTACTATTAGACGAGAAGGTAGGGTTAGAGAGAAATCGCGTTTTCGCGCAATATCATTTTTCCGACAAAACATCAAAAATGTGTGTTCCCTCGAAATAAAGTTTTCCCTTCGAAACTGCTTAATCACATTTTCTAAAAATGTGTTTTCTCATGAAACCATTTTTATCTGTCAAATAACTAAATCGTGTTTCTGTGAAATCTGTTTTTTTTTGTGAAATCTCGTTTTCTCGTAAAATCACGTTTTCCTGCGAAATCACGTTTTTACGTCAAAACTGTAAAATCGTTTTTTCCAAAAAAAATTGTGTATTCCACAAAATCACATTTTTCCGTGAAATGATGTTACCCATCATAAATGTAAAGTCTTTTTCCGACAAAATAGCAAAATCATATTTTCATGCCAAACTCGTAAAAGTTATCCTCTTAATCATTTGATATATTTTGCATTTAAATTTTTACAAATTTAGAAACGAACAAATTTGCATCACGATGCAGTATTTTAATGCAAATCTAAATTTAAAAACAAAACAAACAAACAAAAATATTTTACGCATGCACGAAGACACGCGCATGAGCTACACACGATCTTCCTATTTTGCTCTCAGCAAAAAAAAGGGTCCCTTCTTCGATTTCTTCGGTTTGGAGGCTTCTGCTTTGATAGGCCTCCGACGGTCTTTTGTGCGTCATGGTGAACCGAGGTATCTGATTTGTGCCAGAAGTGACACAGATTTGTCTCACCGGGAGCACGAGCAAGGGTTTCCTCTCGGCGGAGTAGGAGGCGGCGAGTGAACTTTAAATCGATAGATCTCGCTAAGTCGCGGGTTTGTTTGCCGTTTGAGGACTGCGGCGGGGCTGATCGAGCACAAAGGATGGAGAGGAGAAGCAGATCTGTGATGTCCCTTGCGTGGAAGTCGTCGCGAGGATAGGTGGGTCGGAGCTGCGCTTAGAGGAGGTTTAGCGGAGGTCCGTGACCAAAGCTCGTCTGAAGATGTTCCCGACGGCGATTGGTGCTTAACTCTTTTGCTTGTCGACTTTGAGAGATTGTTCCTCATCCGGTGAGGTAAGTTTTGCGACATGATGTGGGAGATAGATCGAAGACTCGAAGGAGAGAGAAGAGGTATCGTCGAAGGATGCTTGCTACGACGAACGTTACCGGTTCAGTCCGTGGTCGGAGGTTTTCCGTCCTCGCAACCGTCATGTATCAGAGGTCGGAAGCCATCAGAGTGCCCCTTAATTAATTGGCGACATTTTCTAATTTTTTCCCTTAGGTTACGGTTCTCCTAGGTCTAAGTTTGGTTCTTTTGTTTCTGGTTCAGATTTGGTTTGTAAACCGGTTATTTTTTTGGTTTGAGACGGTATTAAATTATATATATTATTTAAAAACAAACAGGACCTAAGAAAAAGTAATAATAATAGAAAAAAATTTGGGATCACGTTATGGAATTTTTTCATTGAAAAAATATTTAGGACCACTGCTATTTCTAGGCAAAAGCGATTCTTCTTTTATTTGTACTACATGACAAAATACGTTGACCAACTTGTGTATTTTCCATCAATTTCTTTTGTTTGTTTAATTTGTGAATGAAAAATATAAGTGGTCCACGTAGCGGCAGCACCACTCTGTTTTACATTCTCCACTCAAAGCTTCAACCAATCTCTCTTTTATTTTTCGAATTAGAAAAAGAAATGTCGAAATGTGAAGATTGACGTCATGAAAAGTAGTTCATAGCGAAAAGTCGTCTGACTTTTGAAAATTTATATTGATATTCACTCTTTGAAACGTTTTTTACTTTTCTTTAATCTAATGGCGGAGAGGTTACTACTGATTTTCCTCCTTGCTTCACACTTGTTCGTATCCGGTACGTTTTGTTTTCCGATTGATGATTATTCTTTACATTTTTTATTTTATACTTGTAAATTGTTTTTTCTTCCCTAATCATAATTCTGTTCGCAGGAGTGTTGTCCGGGAGTATCATTACCATAGAGAACAATTGCAATCAGACAGTTTGGCCAGTTATCTTCTCATGGCAATCAAACCTCTCCACCACAGGTTTCGCTCTCAGAAGAGGCGAGGCGCGTGCCTTACATGCACCGTCTTCATGGCACGGTCTTATCTCGGGTAGGACGCTCTGCTCAACCGACTCGACAGGAAACTTCTCGTGCGCCACAGGAGACTGCGAATCCGGCAACATGGAGTGTCACGGCACATATGGTTGGTCTGCCGTGACTTATGTCTACTTTACAATCGATTCCGGTGGAGTCAGCAGCTACACCATCAGTGTCGAGTACGGTTACAACCTTCCCCTAATGGTGGTCCCGTCAGAGAGTAGCCAGATATGTATCAGCGTAGGTTGTGTGGTTGACTTAAACAAGACTTGTCCAGATCATCTTTATCTATTCACCGGTGAGAAACAAATCGGCTGCATTAGCGAATGCCTAAAGTACAACACCAAAGAAATTTGCTGCGAAAATGAATTCATGTCAAAGCAAAAATGCAAGCCGACGATTTACACGCAGAACTTCGAGCGCGCTTGCCCACTCGCCCAAAGCTACGCATACAACGAGATTAACAGCAGCGTAACATGCCCTAACTCAACTGACTTCGTCGTCACGTTTTGCCCCTCGTCCATTCCCAATAACACCAGGTCAAACTCTCTTTCATTTCTATTTTGCTGCGAGTAATCGATTTCGTCAAACATCACACGATTTAAAAAATTTCTATCAATTATAAAAACATATACAACTAATAGTGACTAGTGGTATAAATTAAATGGTACCCTAGCGAGATGACAACTAGTGCAAAACATACATTTACATTTCTAAAACATGAGAACATACAAGAAGTTTCTCCCTTCAACAATCTAAATTCGCATAGTGAAATAAATAGGAAGAAGCCGTTTTGGCCAGTGGCGGACCCAGAAAATATTTTTACCGGGGTCATAAATTAAACTAATTATTTTATAATTATTATAATATTTAATATATATAATTAAATTTTATTATTTTATATATATTATAATATTTTAATATATATAGTATTAGATTTTAGACATTTTAGATAAAAACAATTAAGAAAAACTATGCATATTTATATATAACATATAATAAACTACAAATGTAAAAAAATTAAAGATAATTAAAAGAAGAATACCATTTACAGGAAGAAATTTTTTTTACAAACGTATAAAAATTAAGAAAATATGAAAACTTTGGACTTAGAATATAATGTAAAATAAAAACAAATTAAAAGTTATGTTAAATTGGCCAAAACTAAAAAACATAAAATAAAAGTAATTTAGTCCAAAAGCTCTCCAAACTAAAAAACGAAATTGGACTTAGAAAACATATATTGAAATGGGCTTAAGCCCAGTAAAAAAAATCAAAAATTAAAAAGGTGTCATGATCGGGTTTCGAACACGGGTTAAGGGGGGTCAGAAGTGGTGATTTCAACTGAATGAGCTGCTGGAGAATACAATGTTCAGTGTAATAATTAAACTTTTATATGTTTTAAGGGGGTCAACTTTTATATGTTTTAGGGGGTCAACTCCACCACGTGGGTCCGTCCCTGGTTTTGGCTATAGTGTCGGTGTCACATTCCATTCTCTCATTTTACTTTCATCATCAAACATCATGATAAGTAATTATCATATACAGGGACCCATGTTTGGTGGCAAAATGATGATCTTATATTAAATAAGCAATCACAATGTAATTGAGATGATTACAAGCACAAGTGGTCCGTAGCTGGATTGTCAAAAGACCCCTTTGTTTAATTCAAGAGGTCACATGATCGATTACAGTTGAGAGTGATCTTCTTTTCACAATTAGCTAGAGTTTTTTTTTTTTTTGGACAAATAATTAGCTAGAGTTTCTAAAACAAAAACTTCAAACCCAAAAACGATTGTCAGAATTTCGAGCGGATTTCCAGGAGAACTATAAGGACCTATAAGACATTCTGCATATCTCTGGAAAGATCAAAATCTTTCCAATGCTATCGTCGTTTTCGTAAGATTGGTAGAAGATTCTAAGTCGCTACCTTGGAATACAGATTGCCGGAGACTCCTTACGAACTATCTCTCAACTTTCCATGAAGGTATATTCCGAGAGCGTCTTCTGAATATGGCTAGTCGAAACTGTTTTAAAACTCTTATCTTTTTCGGGTAGGGGCTTTGTGAGACGCATCTAACGGAGTGTAGGAGAAGATCTCCATATTCCTGGATAAATCTCACTACAAAGAGCTCACAGAAAGTTTCGGATCATCATTCGTAGGTATGACACTCCCGCAATATGATCAGAAAGTTGAGAGAAAACCATTTTGTTCTAAACGCCCAAAACACTATTTTTTCTAAACGCAGATTTCAAACGCAATTTCTTCAGCCGCCAAACGCCAATCTCTTAAACCATAACTTCATGTCACCAAAATAGTGTTCGAACCGCAACGGGTCGAAACACTATTTTTCAACTACTTGAAACGCTATTTTTGGTGACTCGAAAACGCGAAGTTGAAAGTAGATTTTACGTTATTTTGGTACTAGTTAGTAATATGTGTTTTTATATGCTAAGTCTAGAAATAGAAATTGTTTGATTAAGTTAGTGATACGTAGATAAATAATGTTAGAAGTTAATAATAATAATAATAATAATAATAATAATAATAATAATAATAATAATAATAATAATAATAATAAAAATAATAATAATAATCATAATAATAATAAAAAATAATAACAATAACAAAAATTGTTTGTTGAACTACGGACGATCGCGTATTTAAGCCCGTTGTAATGTCATCCAGTAATGTTAGTTCTGCGGAAGATTGTGTATGTTAGTCCATTGCAGAATTTTGTTTGTTGGACTATAGACGATCGGCGTATGTAAGCCCGTTATTTTGTCATTCGGGATGTTAATTATGTGGACTATCACGTATGTTAGTCCGTTTGGACGAAGGACGACCGCATATGTTAGCCCTCTAAGGCTTATTTCACCCGTTGTAGTCAAATATGTCTTAGAAGGATGGGGAGGACATACCTAAAATGTGAGAAAATTTTGATTATGCCGTAAGTAAATAAGTAAAGAATGTGAAAAATTTAAGTAAAGAACGTTAAAAGTTAGTAAATAATGTGAAATTTTAAGTAAAGAATGTGAAACTTTTAAAGCATGAATAGAAGATTGTGTTGTAAAAATGTTAAGTATGGACTTCATGATTATTAGTAATTAGGTTGAATGTAGTATGATCTATTTTCTAGTTTAGTGTGTTTGAGTGCCTATTGTCATTGTCTTTCCAGTATTGGAGTTTCGTAGATAGCATAGCATCTCTACTGAATAACTTGTTACAAACCCCTTTACTTCAACCTTTTTAGGTGATAGACAAGTTTCAGAATAAAGACTCAAAATAATATTTGTCTGAATGTTGGTTTTATTGTGATTTATATTTTGCATTTATTTAATAAATATTTTATATTTTAAACACCATCAAAAGAAATAATTTTTTTTAAAACAAAAAACTGTTAGGATTTTTAGATGATTTTTCGGCTATGTAGATGGGGCGGGCATCACAGTCGATACACATGAGCCAGTAAACAAAAACAAGTCGATACAAACATGAGCCAGTAAACAAAAACATCAATTTTGCTATTACAAGAGTAGTGTCAAATTAGTGATAAATAAAGTTTTTGAGACTCATTTGCCACTCCACATGTATTGGCAAAAACACGAGTCACAAATCTATGGAGTAGCAAATGAGTTGCAACTTTACGACTATTTTGCGTACAACATCAAAGTTGTTTATTTACGATTCATTTGCCACTATGTTACGATTCATTGGTCATTAAATTGCGACCTTATTGCTACGTTTTTGCTACCTTATTGCGACTTTGTTGCTAATAAATGGCGAATGATGCTTTTTTAGAAGCTCAATGTCTCCATTTGCAGGACCAAAACGTAAGTGTATTTTTGTTTTCTTCACTCTATAAAAATGTATATGCAATGTTTACTTTGGTTTTGTTAATCATAGTTTTCATTTGATACATTTTGCAGATAATTCTCTACGGAAGTTAAAACTCATACTAGGTACCACCTTCATTGCAACCACATCTCTGTTTCTCATTCATGTACATAATACCTAAGTTTTCTTGTTTTCTCTTGCAGGAGGCTCATCCGCTTTAGTTGTGTTGGTCATTGTTCTTGTGGTAGCGGTAATGGTGAGAGCAAAGAATGCGAGAAGAAAGAGTGATTCAAACTACAAGAACATTGAAGCGGTTGTAATGTTGAAACGGTATAGTTATGAAAACATCAAGAAGATGACGAACTCATTCGCTCATGTTCTCGGGACAGGAGGATTTGGAACTGTCTATAAAGGGAAATTACCCAGCGGGCAAGATATTGCACTTAAGATCTTAAAGGACCCAAAAGGGAATGGAGAAGACTTCATCAATGAATTAGCTAGCATGAGTATAGCTTCTCATGTTAATATCATTTCTCTGTTTGGATTCTGTTATGAAGGGAGCAAGAGAGCTATAATTTATGAGTTCATGCCGAATGGATCTCTTGACAAGTTTATATCCGAGGATATATCAACAGAGATGGACTTGGAAACTTTATACAACATTGCGGTAGGTGTTGCTCGTGGGTTAGAGTACTTACACAATAGTTGTGTATCCAAGATTGTGCATTTCGATATAAAGCCACAAAATATACTCTTGGACGGAAACTTTTCTCCCAAGATATCGGATTTCGGTCTTGCTAAGATCTGCAAGAAAAATGACAGTATAATATCAATGTTAGAAGCAAGGGGGACCATAGGGTACGTTGCTCCTGAAGTGTTTTCCAAGAGCTATGGAAGTGTTTCACATAAGTCGGATGTGTATAGTTATGGAATGGTGGTGCTTGAGCTAATCGGGGCAACAAGCAGAGAGAGAGTTGAAGCTTCTAGGTCCAGTATAAATACAATGTACTTTCCAGATTGGATCTATGAGGATCTCGAGAGGAATGAAACCATGAGGATATTAGGAGATCATATAATCGAAGAAGAAGAGAAGATAGTGAGGAAAATGACATTAGTGGGTTTGTGGTGCATTCAGACCAATCCATCTCATCGTCCACCAATGAAGAAAGTTGTTGAAATGTTAGAGGGGAGTTTAGAAGCTCTTGTCGTTCCACCTAAGCCTCTCTTGACTCCTGGAATAATGGCTTGGGAAACTGCTGAAGAGAGTGAAGAGACTTCTAGTCTATTGACACCGAGTCAGTTTGAAAGATTTTGAAATCTTTTAGCTTGTCAAGATATGCTAAGGTTGTGACTGGTTGGTTACTATTTTTACCGTCGATCATTATATTAAAGCAATAATTGTTATATAACACAATACAAAACCCGAACAAACTGGAACTATAGACGGAAAAAATAAAAACTGTCTATCAACACGATACCGGATAGAAAGCAAAACAAACTAACCCCGAAAGAAACGGGAAACCGATGCCCCTAAAGTATTATGGAAAGCTTAAGCCGGCAATATAAAACTCCGAAAACAAACATTTTTCAAACGAAAACATCGATGATACGTCTCTAAAAAAAAAATGGGAAAGAGCAGAAGACGCAACACTGCTACATTTCTTAGACAAAGCAACAAAACCCAGAAGACGCAACACTGCTACATTTCTTAGACAAAGCCACAAAACCCACAGAAACTTGAAGGCGCAAGGCAAAGTAAATCGCGAAAATAGCTCAACTATAACGGTTAGCGATAAATAAAACCGACCAAGAATCTAATGCCAACCACCTAATCTCTATCCTAACAAGACTGGTTGGTTATTCTCAAAGATATGATTATATCATTGTTTTTGTAATTGTTGTATTTTGGTATGAAGCTGTTTACAAATTATATCTAAAATAGATGCTAAAATTATTCAATATTAAATTAGTATTCTTTAACAATTATATTGGCTAGTGTTCAGTTTGAGAAAATTGAATTATTGAGAGAAAAACAGGTATAATGTTTCTGGATGTGTACAATCTGTAGAAAATCAATATTCATGAAACATAGGGAGTATAAATCTTTCGAATATGATTGAAACTCGTGAGTGTTTTTCTATTATGAACAAGTAAAGAAGATTATATATAACTGTGTTACAAGAAAGAATCTCTATGAGGAGGCATGTGAAAAACTCACGTGCGGTTAGGAGAAGCTTTTGCTCTGGCCACTGATCTCGTGTAGAGCTCTTCGTATTGTGTAGCCGATGATGCCCAACTGAAATCTATGCTCATCACTTTCTCCATCAGTCTTATCCATTTCTCTCCATCCTTCATGTAGTGATTAAATGCTCTCTCCAATGCGTAATTCAAACCCTGTTTTTAACATTTCTTTTTTTTCAGCTAAAAACAGACATATAAACCGAACCGAACTAAACCAAGAGAAAAGCGTTTTATTACCTGCTCATCAGCGGTTTGAAATGTAAATCCGTTTTGAAACTGGGTTGGTATTGTGTCATCATCGATGTCGAACACACTGACAAAGGGATTACAGAAAAAGAAATGATCTTTTTGAAAGTTTGAAACCGATATCATCTGAAGATGGTAAATGTTTCCAGACCAGGTCTTAAGTTTTGGTTTTACCTGTCGTTTAAGCCACCGGTTTTACGCGCGATTGGAATGGAGCCATATCTCATAGCGATCATCTGGTGCAAGAAAAAGAATCAGAGAACAGAGATTGGCCAAATCTTGGTCACATTGATGGTTCGGTTTTCCTTCTAAGAAATGTGTTTCTTATTGTACCTGTGTAAGTCCACAAGGCTCGAATATTGAAGGAATGATGAACATATCGGATGCTGCGTAAATCGAATGAGACAGAGCTTCATCGTACTTCAGTAACAACCGAACATGATCATGGCGCTTAAACTGTTGTTCAATACCTTCAAATTCCCTCTACAAAAAAACCAGAATGCATCAAAGTTTAAAACCGCAGAACTAAAAATAATAGATAGACGAAGGCTAGTGAGCAAGCATCTCAGTGACCAGAAGGTTTACCTGAATATGTGGAACCGGGCTAGAACCAAGAAGAACAAACTGTCCACCTAACTCTAGTGTTCGGTATATCGCATGTCTGATTAGATGAACCCCTTTTTGTGGCACTAATCTTGTAATGCAACCAACCTACACCGAAATAAAAGTATAAATTAACTGAATCAATATGCTCAAGAATCTCTTACCCTGAGCAGAAATGAATCACTAATCACTTTCAAACGTAAAACTACCAGAGGCCGTCTTGACTCGGCTGAAGAAAGTCCGAGCTGCTTTCTAAGGGCGTATTTGTTTTCTTCTTTCCCTTGTAGATCTTTAGCGTTGAACTGAGCCTTAAGGAAAGGGTCGGTCGCGGGATTCCACGAATCTGTGTCAATGCCGTTAAGGATACCAATGAACTTCTTGGAGTGAGAATTGAGTGTCGAATGGAGTCCCTTTCCTCCCTATTGATACAATAGACAAATTTGAATAAAAGCTTTGTATTGATTAACACTGACAAATACCAAAAGAAGAACTTCTTGTACCTCAGGTGTTCGAACTTCTTGTGCATAAGTAGGGGAGACAGTTGTTACAATGTTTGAAAAAATTATAGCACCCTGGACAAAGAGATAGAGGTAATATAAGAGGAACATGTCCAATTTCTGTCTTGGTTAATGTTGGTTTTGCAATCAATTACCTTAACGGGATTAACTCTATCTCCAGATGAGTGATCTTGCATTCTGTCTGGTCTATTTAACTGGTTAACATCGAGGCCGCAAGATCCCAGATCTGAAGCAGATGAGGTACCTTGATACTCGAAATTGTGACATGTAAAGCATATTCTTGCAGAATCTAACCCCTTTGGAGCATACAGATCCCAGTAAAGTGGCGCCTGTAGTAAAGAAAAGAGCTTCAAAAGGTATCCTAAACAAAAAAGACATATGGAATTGATTAAAACGATAAGATAAAACCGTACAACAAAAGCTGTTTGCCAGTCATGACAATGTATGATGTCGGGTTTTTTGCCGGACTGAAGAAGTAACTCTAACGCAGCGCGGCTAAAATACGAGAAGCGTTTGAAATCATCTTTCTCTCCGTAAAACTGTCCTCTCCAGAAGAATTTGCTCGGATGTTGAGGCTCGATGAAATGTACGGGCAAACCTTTATATACAAACAAAACCTTTGATTCAAACGAAAAACAAAACCACAGTAAATATCAAAGTCTCCTCACCTTCAACAGTGGCAATCCAGATTTTGTTTTTGTATAACTTCCCATCAAAATATGACTCCACAACAGTATCCAACGCCTATGGTGAATATATCAAACCAACATCAAGAACACTGAAATTTTTTGAAGTCCTCTCATTATTTATAGATTCGTCAAAGTGCAACCACGTTACCCTTAAGTCACGAACGCGATCATATTGCATACAGTCATATTTGGGAAGAATAATCTCCACCAAATGACCTCTTCTTTGCAATGCCTTACCAAGACCAGCCACAACATCCCCTAGACCGCCCACCTACAGAAATCACACAAGTGAATTAGGAATGCGGATGACAAAGTTGAAAACAGCAAGAACAAATATTAGGGGTTTTTGCTGAACACACCTTAGCTACAGGTGCCATCTCAGCTGCAATGTGAACGACATACAATCCTGGACTAAAATCAACACCAAAAGAAGAAAATAGGTTACTTATTTCAAGACTAATTGAAACCGGACAAGGGAAAGCAATGTTCAAAGGCGTTGATTACCTTGTTGGAGATGCCACAAGCTTGAGAAATGCAGAGATAGCATCGCGTTCACTCTTGTCTTTGACGTCAATGTAAGTGTCGTGAACTCTTCTATCTTTCTTCCAAACCATTTCTCTCAGTGAGTCTGCATCATTGCTTGCTATCTTCTTTTCAAGTAGCCATCCATCAACAGTTAGAAGTAAACGACTCCAATAATCCCAAGGCATGTCATCCACCGGTTCATCTCTTGCTTTTCTCTTGCTTTCTTCCTTCAATCTCTCAAGTGTTTCCTGGAACTCTTTTATCGACTCTTCATATAACTGGACATACGAGAATATCTCTGCATCAGACTTTTCGAGCCGCTCCTCGAGTAATTGCACTTTATGTTGCATTAGCTCATTGTACTGTTGAATTTTCTCGGATGATTCTTTATAAACATTGGCTTCTTTAAGCGAGTCCTCGATTTTATCAACCTTATTTTTGAGATCTTGATTTTGTTGTAACACTAGAACTGCTTGCTCTGCTTGTTTGGTAGCTCTGTCTAACAACACCTGTAGACTCTCTACCTTCGTCCATAGGTCACTACATTCGGTCTTAAGAGAAGAAAGCTTCGAGACATCTTCTTGAGAAACCGACAACTTAGTCTCCAAATCCTTTACAGAAAATTCCAAACCCGAGCATTCTTTTTCCAACACAACTACACGTTCATCGGTATTCTCAATACTGTGAAGCTTTGACTTAAGCATTTCTATATCGTTTCTCAAAGACATATTCTCTATCTTCAATGTTTCGAGTTCTTTGCTAAGAGCTAGAACATAACCGTCGGTTTCTAGAGGAGAAACCATTTCTTGACGAAGCTTTTCTAACTGTTCTTCTAGACGCTCTACACGTACTTTCTCTTGAGCAGCAGATTTGATCCTTTCATCAGTGTCAGTCAATTTCATTTCCAAAACATTGATTTCTCCCTGTAATGCTTCCTTTTCGCTCAGAATCTTGTTAAGCTCGTCAAGAGCACTGGCTCGTGCTTGATCAAGCCGGAGAATATCTGGCACAGAAGTGATCATAAATTAATATATGATTTTCATAATATAAGAAAATGAACACACGTATAAAAATCAAATAGGGAAAAACCACTTTTTTCTGCGTTTCTTATCATCGTCATTAGTTCCTCAAATTGTCCATCTGAAAATTGCTCGCCTCCACTTTTGTTAATGGACTGAAAATGATAACAAAAGCTATTAAAAGAACTTAAAAGAATTCTAGAATGGAAATATACCATTAACATTATAATGAAAAACATACCAAAGCTTTTGCAACCTCAGGCACAGTTAAATTATTAAAGTCCTGCCCATCATCATGCCTGAGGTCAATAGTGGCATGAACGTTCTCCTTCTTCTTTCTGAGTTTATTTTTAAGCCGAGTACCTTCACTTTTCTGTATATCATCTCTCTTTTCAGTATTTTCATCTACGGTAGAATGAATATTGTTTCCCATTTCTGCGTCTGATTTGAGGCTAGGCACACTGTCTGCTGAACCATTTTCAGGTTCTGTTTCCTCCTCATCGCGGAGACTTGAATTGATCGGTAGGATTGGTTCAGGAGATCCTTTCTTGATTTCTTGTCTCTTATTGGTGCTGTGAATATTGTTAACAAAATGGGAAGTTGAAAGACTTAAGCTGTACGAGGCTTAACTACACAGCATCCAGACAACAAATCGGAGTCATATTAAAGAGAATCAAATGCAATATTTTGATCTAACTCTCAGACTCCTCTCAAAACTCATATCCTTGCCAGAAAAAAATGAATCTAAATCAAGATCATATAGATTAACACACCTATGAGCCATTCACCAAGCTGAGAAAAAAAAAATACTTTAGAGTGCAAAACAGAAATCAAAATGAGAAAAATGTAAACCACAGATACGTTTAGAGTAAGACAAACCGCACCACCCAAGGTATCTAAACAGAATCATCAAATGCAGAAATGCCAAATTCATAAATTTCCGAGGAAAAAGGTAATATCTTTCAATCGAATTCGCACCTCAGTATCAAACCCCCAACAAAATTAAAAATAAAATAAAAAACACTCACTCGAACCCACGTTGTTGTCGCATCTTACAAGAAGCAGGAAGCAATCGACGCGAAGGGACATAGAAAAATCGAAGAGAACTTCCGTGCTCTCTTTTGCAGGAGATTCCTGCTACTAATCCGTGGGTTAAGAAACAGCTTGATAGCTTCGTCGTCATTGATACCAAACGAACAAAGATGCAAGTGTTGCTTTGCTTCAATGGAGGTTTTGTGGGTTCTGTGTAATATCTTTAAATCTTTTGGCTAAACCGGACGAAATCGTTCTTAATTTTGGGTTTACATATAAATGCCATTTTATTTATTTATTTATTTGAATTAAAGTAGGCACGTGTTTTAAGCCACGTGTAATCTAAGCAAAATCCAAATCGAACGGTGGTAAGAAGACGAGACACGATGACCAATGAGAAAATCAACCCCAATCCTTTTCGGTTCCGTCACCGCCGGGATTCCCGTCGCCGGTGAGCTCCTCTCTTATAATCGCCGTCGAAGATCTTTGTGTTTTGGTTTTGAGAATATGGATTCTGTTTGCTAGTAGTCTGTCTTGTCCCGAGTTCGATTTTGATTGATTTCTCGATTACGTTTGGGCTTTTTGACGTTTTAGGCTTTGAAAGTTTTATTGCTGGAAACTAGATTCTTTATCCTCAATATTGAACTGACGATCCAAAAATTTGAACTTTGTGCAATATATTTGAAATTGGGTCCAATCTAGCTCAAAGTAGAGTCTTTTTCTATTCTCTAAGATGGATCGATCAGATATTGATTTGGGTATCCGGATTTATTACAATTGGGACGCTGTCTTTGTATTGATTCTGTCTTAATGTTTGATGCTTAAACATAGATACTGGTGTTTATGTTCAACTGTAGTTTGTAAGGAGAAGAGACTTATATCAAAATCATGGAGGAAAACTATTGCTGCTTTTACTCGAAGATGGTCTCCAAATGCAGCATCGGTTCATTCATGGTTAGTTTAGCGATCGTTCTAATGGTTCGTGTACTGTATGTTATATACCGGTGTGGCAAACCCTTCCCCAAAGGAGCTTCACGGTCGTTTAGTACTCTGATTGTTCTTGGTTCTGGTAAGAAGAGTTAATACAGTGTCCTATTCAGTTCGATGCATGTGAATGTGCATATTCATTGTTTAGATGTAATGTTGTTTCTGATCTTCAGGGGGACACACGGCAGAGATGTTGAGTCTTCTCTCTGTTTTGAACAAGGACAGATTTACACCAAGGTTTTACATTGCTGCAGCTACGGATAACATGAGTCTCCAGAAAGCTCGTAGCTTTGAAGATTCTCTACCTGACAAGGTATTATAGTTCAATGCTTAATGTTTGTCCTTCTTCTGCTGCTTCTCGCGTATGGTTACGTGAGCGATTGGTATATTGCGTGGTTGATACTGCATTTTGCACCATAAAACTGGATGATTCATCAACCGATTGATTGATTCTGTTTTTTATGCTTGATATAAGCCTTCTGTCAAGGAAGCCTCCTTGCAGTTCACTCAAATTTACCGGAGTCGAGAAGTTGGTCAGTCGTATGTAACTTCTGTTTGGACTACCATTGTTGCTATCGTTCACGGTCTGTGGCTAATGATCCGGATTAGACCACAAGTGGTATGATATTTACCTGAATGCTTTCAGATTTTCTTAAGGCTTCATACAATTTTACTGGGATCAGGTTTACTAAATGTGGTTAAGTTTTTTCAGATTCTTTGCAATGGTCCTGGGACCTGTATTCCTCTCTGTGTGATCGCTTTCTTGTTCAAGGTACACACACTTTATAAATGTTTTACCCCTTCAAAAAGCAGAGCGTGTTTTGGATTTGATTCTAGTCACGGTTTCTCCATTTTATGTAGAAATTTATTAAGTGCTTGTTTCATCATTGGTTACAGGTTGTGGGAATTAGATGGTCATCAATCTTTTATGTTGAGAGTGTAGCAAGAGTTAAGAAGCTCTCATTAAGTGGATTGCTGCTTTACAAGTTACGGATTGCTGATCAGTTCTTTGTTCAATGGCCACAACTTCAAAATAAGTACCCTCGGGCTCACTATGTTGGGTGCCTCATGTAAGCTGATTTTGGGAACTATCCTCGCACATAGATTTTATTGCAATAACTTAAGAATAGCTACAAAGGGTATACAGTATTGAGCCACATATTTCGTAATACTCGTCTTTTGGTTTCTCTGGACACAACACAAGTGTTAGTTACTAAAGTTTTGTAATCAGCTGTTCTGAAGTTGTTGATGCCATTCCACTGAGCTTACAAATTACAATATGATTTGAGTAGTCTTCTTGAAAACTAAACCACACTAACTCACTATTTGTTTAAACCAAACCTACTAATGCAAAAAAGAAAGAAAAACATGTTCTGTTTATTCTTTATTTTGAAGTCTGTATCTTTTGCCGACTTGATGACCCTTGTGCTTCTGGTGGGTCAGGGGACTCTATTGTTGGGATTCCATGACTTTTCTTCTTCATTTTTTTGTCATCAAGATAGTGTTGGTAGACATAAGATGTGAAACCCCAAATAGCTAAGATCATAGATATCACCTTTAACCCATTCATTTTGTCATGGAAAATGATGACAGCCAGGATAGGAACCACGGGCAGCCCCAAAACGCCTATTGCATTTGAGAACAGAGAAGAAAGCTCGAAGATCAGCCCCGTCCCACCGATGCTGAATACCTGCCAGGTAATAGCTGTCCACACTAAGTTCATAACGTAAGATACCTTCCCAAGCTTGTAGTTTTCCATTTCATTGCTCAAAGTTTTCCACTCGCTGCTAGCAAAAAGCCCCACCAAGCTAACACAACTGGCCACTAGACTCACGTAGATGATCATATCCATTACTTCAGAGAAAGTTTGCCTCTTTAGGACCTTACGGAAGGCTAGCTGTTGTAGGGATAAGCTTAGACCAAACCCAGCAGAAGCACCAATAGTGCATATGAAACTCGTGACATACTGTCCTTTTGTAACGTTTGTGGAGTTTGATTCCTCATTATTGAACGCAAGGAGGGTGGAGGAAATAGTTAGGAGCAAAAGAGAGTTCAAAATGATAGGAGTAAGCTTTTGTGAGTTGAGGAAATAAGAGAAGAAAGCGTTGAAGGCTAACTGAGATGCACAGATCAGTGAATAGGTTGAAACAGGTAGGTAAAGCAGTCCTACGGAGTATAGGTAGCAATCTGCTCCTACAAGAATTCCAAGCACCATGTAAACCAATACACGGTTCCTAGGTGAGGCTGTATTGTCATCTCTAAGAGTTGTTATATGTGTTTTGATTGACAAGATATAATATGGAAGTAGAACAGGAAAGCCTACAAGTTGTACTACCGTTGCTAGCCATTTGCTCTTTCCTCCGTTGTCGTAGTATATTCTGCCCAGAATTGTAGCAACTGATTGGCCTGAAATGACAAAGAATGTATAGACAGCCACCCGGAGCCACCGTTTGTATGTGTTTGAGTGAGATACTCCTGTTTGGTTTCTTTCATCTTCAACTGTTGGATTTGGTTCTTTTCCATGCTGAACTGGTAAGTAATTAGGAAATATAGCACTAAAAATTAGCTTACAAATATATTTAGCTGTCACTTGTAAAGTATCTTCATGTTCATATATTGAACAATAAGATACCATCATCATCTTTATTCTTTTTTTCAAGATGGTTTATGTTTTACTCACCGATGACTTGTAATTCTTGATCACCCTTCATGGTGGAAATGGAATTTACCTCCTTGGAGATGAAGATGGACAAGGAGGAGCTGAACGAATTCTAAGTATTAAGTATCTTATTATCAAGTTCTCTTGGTTGCTAATATGTTAACAAATGATAGCTATATATATATATATATCCAGGGATTAGGAATCGGTCACCGTATAGTTTTCAACTTTTCATTGTAACTTGGCCCCACGTTAAGTAAATGCCCAACTATAAATATCTCTTATCTTTGAAGATGCCACTATTGTTGACCAATAGATGAGTCAAGGAGGAAATAATGTGCAGCCAATGAATATTCATGCAGAAAAATTATTGTGCAGCTTAGTGGCGAAACATCAACATTAGGCAAAGACAAATGCAAACTTACTCGCATACACACACACACAAGTGGTGTGACCTTCAGGCTGCTCTATGAATTTCTTTGGCTTGTTCTGTCTGAATGTCTTTCTCTAACTATGATGAGCCATGTGGATTAGGAACACATTTTTTGGGTTTTCCTGGCTAATCTTGAAATTTTTCTTATCAAGATAATGCTGAGGTTAAGCTAAAACAATGGCAGAGAAAGTCGCTTCTTTTTTCAAGAAAAGACATTAATGGACCATTACGAAAATTACACAAACGAGCTTTACATGCATGAATGTGTGCCCAAATTTGTATGCTTGTTTGTGTAACCTTCCATGCAGCATCAACTTCGTGTATCATCTTCGACATGGTTTATGTGGCAAGTCATCAACTTCTTTTCATCGTCGTAGTGCTGATAGAAAAATGAAAGGAAATCTCACAGCAGATATGGAATTGGAGAACCAGAAGATGACCCAAAAATCAATCACACAAAACCAACGGAAATAGCTGCTGAGGCCAAAGTTACAACATAAGCCAGTTGCCCCAGTTTCTAGCTCATCTCACTCGGCAAAGTTTTCCACTCTCCACTCGCAAAATGTCCAATGAGAACAACACAACTTACAAATATATAGACAAGTCCATGACTGCTGAGGATGTATGCTTACTGAAAACTTTTCTAAAGACCAGTTGTATCAAAAATAGCAGTTATCCAGTCCCGGCGGATGGTGTTGTGACTTGTTGTGTCTTGCGACTCGGTGTTGACCACGAGGAGGGCAGTACGAGAAAAAGGCAGTGAAGGCTACCTGTGAGGCTAAGATGAGAGAGAAAGTAGAAACATGTATAAGTAGAGTAAACCAACTGAAGACAGATAAGGGTGAGCAAATAGTAGAAGTTTTGTGTGTAAGCATATCTTTAGGTCACACATGTATTGTTAATGTGTTAAAATCATTTTATTAAAGAGTTAAAACTTATGTGGTCATTTTAGTAAATAATAAAAGACTATAAAACATAAATGTTATAACAATTTAATGGGTGGATACATTCAGTAATTTTTAATCATATATATAATGGGAGACTTATTCTCTCCCTCCACAGCCCTCCACATCAGCAACTTAATTTAATCCTACGTGTCTTATGTATAATCCTACGTGTCTTTTGTTTTTCCAACGAAAATGTTTACTTTCTATTCACTTTATATGTTACTCAAAAAGCCCAATCACTTTTTTCTAAGCCCGAAATCCAACCATACTCATCATCTTCGTAGTACTGTTGTTCTGCCCTAAAATGAGAGTCGCCTTCTTTGCATCTCTCCCTAAAGACTCTTCAAATCCTCCATAACACCTGTTAAAATCTCATTCAATTTCTCATCAAATCTGGCCGTTTGATCTCCTTCTCTAAGGGGTTCTTATAATCCTCTACGACTTCCCCACAAACCCCACAAACCCCCCAAGCCACATGCCCAGGATAATCAAAGCTTGGCCGGATAAGGATCTCCCGTATGGTCATCATCACTCGCGTTGCTCTTTTCGAGACGTTAATGGACTCGGTAAGTGTTCAATTTTTTAAAAAAATATTTTAAAAAATATTCCTGCGTTTCTATCTATCTCTCATGAATCATGACTATAATCTTAAAAAAAAAAAGAAACAGAAACGGCGGCCGGAGATGCTTTAAGAGCCACAATCACCGACGTTATATCCGGCGGAATGGTCGGAACAAGTATAGGTGCGCTTCAACTGGTAATACAAAACCCTCAGTCACATTCACGTTTAGTGAAGGTTTAATCGCAACGTTGATTTCCTCCGGTTCTGCAAGCAGCACGCAGAAGGCGCGTGGGCAATGGTGGTTGTTTCAGTTGATACCGTCTGGGAAAACTCCGATGGATCTGCGGTCATGATCAGGCGATTACCATCGGTTATGTGAAGCTCCATGACAAAGGGTTGATATATCAAGGTAAGCAGTTAACTATTTTGGGTTCTGCTGTCGTAGCTGTAAGTACTCATACGAAGTTTGGTATAATGTTTTTCCAGTATCTGACATGGACAACTGGTCCCCGAATCTAGAGACTGCTGTTTCAGACTTGGTGTGTGATGCATCTTATCTCACACTCTGCTGTTTGATTACATTTTTTTCCTTTCTAGAAGTGTCTGTGTTTTGCTCTTACCAGAAAGTAGAATAATCGGAGGAACCTGGATTTCTATACTATATTAAATACCGTGTTGCTGGAAGGTAGTACTTTCCAACAACCAGTTCTGCCTTACTTTTCATTTTTCCCTCTCTTTTATGGACCCTTATATATAGCTAATTCTGTAAAAAGACGATTCTTCTTACTTCTATTTGAATATTCTCTCTTCTTTAAAGAATCCACAGAAGCATGACACTGTGGGCAGAGATTGAAACCGCCAGCATCCTTCAGTCACTATTTCCTCCTTTTTTGGTATCCAAAAGCTACATAAGTTTCTCTGCTCCATCCTTACTCATCTTGATTCTTGACACTGTTATTCTGATATTGGTTATGTTATTCACTGCCGTTCCATGGATGCTTTTTCCAAAAACCTTTTACACAGGAAATTTCACATGGAGTATATCCCTGTCCAAGGCTTTTCACTGCATCTGTTTGATTTATTATTCATTTTGTGGCGTCTGGCTTATCAAGGGATGATTTCATTTTTTCCTATATAGGTTTCAAGGTCGAACTTATGAAGTTCTTGGTACTTATGAGGTGTATCAGGATGTTGGACCAGGCTTCAGTGAGATTTTGTACATCAATTGCGTCACTCTATAGTCTGTTCTATGTTCAGTTTTTATGGCAGCATCTTGCCTTCGTCTATGGGCTCTTAGGTAAATCTTACTGATCGTTTCTGCTTTTCACCTATGACCAAATAATCATTTTCCTATTTGTTTCTATTATAGCCACTTACAGTTTGGCTCATCCGGAATTGTCTGACGGCCTTCTAATAGAAAGTTCTTCTTATTGCTTGGGGCTGAGTAGTCGTAGCTTTAAATTACATGTTTAAAACATAAAAGTTCTCACTTTTATATCTATTGAATTGTTATTTCTTGCCTTAACAGGTATGGGAACATTTTGACGTTCTTCCATCAAAGAAGCAGCAAGCAATCGGTTAGACAAAACCTTACCGAATTCTCTTGGAATTTGACCACTTCATAACGGAGGACACAATTGAAGCATGCAAAAAGATAAACAAAAACTAAGAGAGATGGGAGAGCTTTGAGAGAGAGAATGCATGTGTTTATATATCTTTGCAGGTCTTTGGAGTTCACTGGTGCCCATTTGGAAGTGGAGCCCGTCTACCTTCTTTCGAGTAAGTATTTATGAAATCAATATCGCCGAAGTTGCTGTTATGTTTCTTTCGATTCTAGCTTCGGTTCTCGAGTCAGAAAAATAAAAAAAAGTCTTCGTTTTTACCTCAGTTTGTGAAATTGGATCTGTTGCATGTTACTGCTCTAAATCCCAATTTTTGCGATTGTTTCTGTTGATGGGGCAGAGCTTTTATGTTCTGTAGTCTGTACTATAGAATTAAAGATCATTTCTTTTGGCCACTTGGCGATTGTATAGCATAAGACCCACAAAGTATCCTCAAATGTCATGTAATTATATATATGTGATAGAAAAGAGTACCAGTTCAATGGTGCACAAATTCATTTTGGTATCCCACACACGTATGATTCCGGCTTCATTATTAGTATTCTGCTTGGCAATGCTTTTTGACTCCTACGTCTGCTGAGGTTCTATTATTTTTCAGTGGCAGGTTCGAGAATTTTTGGTTACTCAAAAGACAAGAGTAAGAAAACAGGTTAGGCTTTCAAGGGAGAAGGTAATGATGTCCAGTACGCATGCTTTACAGGAAGATGGCATTCCGGAAAATAACAATGTCATACCCCATGTTGATCCTCTTTCCTTAAACTTTATGGATCCAAAGGCATCATCTATAAGTTGGGGTGAAGGTGAAACAGTGGCACTGATGCCCAAGGAGGATGTTCCATAGGAGTATATTCCACCTGACATCAGTGATTCAGACACATACTTTGTTGAAAATATATTTTTCTGTCGCGTAAAGAAGAAACATTTTAGGCAAGTTGAAATAATGGAGTGGATCATGCAGATACAAGATTCTTTGGAGCTGATCTGTACTAATTGGGGATTCTCTCACATAATGTTCTATTTTATTTTGTCATTTTTCTTTTCCCATGGTGACTATCTTTTTTTATGTGTGTGCACATGTTTTTATCGAAAGGCAGGGATTTTGATACTTACAACATGGTTGAGTCAAGCTGCTATTAAAGAGCAAACAAGTGTCTTACTTCTTATCTTGAAGGTACAATATTAATTTACTCGCCATTGTATTGTAGTAAATCAATTTCATTTTGTTGTAGTATAGATAATTGATAGCTAGAACGCAGGTTCTTTGTCATTTGCCTCTCCACAAAGCATCTCATGAAAATATGTCAGCCATATTGCAAAGCATCAATGGACTTCAGTTACTATAGGACATCATGTGTAATTTCTGTAAAACATAAATGATGTCTTTCAAAGTTCGTGTTGTGCATTTCTTCAATTTCATTATATGATTTGAAGATCAGAGATATCTAACAGGGCAAAAGTTTTGTTATTCAGGTGGACAAAGTTATTTGCGAAAATCTTAGCTATAACAAAACAAAATCGTAACATTTCGCAAGTTGACTCGCATAGTCAATTGCTTCTGAAACAGAGGCAAGTTATAGTTTACATGTTGGCAAGAGTAATCCCAGGCAGAGTTTCTAACAGATTCAAGTGAAAGAAAAAAAAGAGTATTGGTCTCTAAAAACCAACTAAAATACATACGCAGACATAAAATCTACTGATTTCAAGTGGCGTTAACGGAATAATAATCATTAACTTAGCAGAAACATAAGTTAAAAACTAAACAAAAATCATAGAAAATATTAAAACTCAGACAATTAGAGAACAAAAACAAGGAAAAATCACAGCCACTTCCCCGCGCGTGCGCGGGGATAAAGTACCTAGTTTGATAAAAGGCCAAGTTAAACATTGTTTCTATTATATAAATAGAAGGTCATGGTCTCCACAACAACTTTAATTAGAAATTCAGAAACTTTATGCATCATAGCCAAATTAAGTTTATAAGCCATGAATCTAAAAATAGGCTTCAGCTTATGTTAATATCATTTATATACTGATATGATTTATGGTTTGTAGAAATCTCAATTTCTTTAATTTTGAATCAGTTGGACCTAGTCGAGCATGAAGCTGGTGTTCATCAGGAGCCTTTAACCGCTGTGCCGCTTTAAAATTCTTGCATAAAGAGTCTTAAGACTTCTAGTTATATGTATGCACAAGAATAAATTCAATTTTAAATCAATTTACAAAATTTTGATTGCACATGTTTCATATTTGGATTGAATTAATTGATATAAGATATTGCCAAAGTAACCTTTATTGTGAATATTATTTTCCATTAATAATATTAAATGTTATATGTGTATATTTGCAAGCGAATATTAAATCGACTCGAAGGTAGAATGATATATATATTTAGCCAAAATATATATACATGTGATAATAAACATGTGACGATAATAAGGAAAAACTATATAAATAACAAATCGATCCAAAATAGGTTTATTGTTTACAATGCATTATTGTCAATACATATTTTTTTAATTTATCTTCATGTAGGCAAAGTTTTTTTAATTTGTCTTCATGTAGGCAAAGTTTTTTTAATATATTGATATTGAAATTAGTTAATCTATTTTTCAAACCGTTTTATAATCGTCAAAATATAAAGATTTCTATGCTTATATAGATCAAAATGCAATTAAATTATTTTTAATAAATATGAATTTATTAATACTTTTTAGAAATTAAGAAATTAAAATATTCTTTGATAAGATTTTGTTATAGTATAATATACTTATTTATATTCGAAAATAATATACTAAAATAAATTATTAATATATTTTTAATAAAATCATAAATTAAATAATATTTAGATTCAAATTTAATTAAAATTATTTTATAAGAATTTTTATTAGCAAATAAAAAATATTAGTTTTTAAGAAATTAAAATTAAAAATAATTTAATAAATTTTTGATAATTTAAAATATATATTTATTTTTAAAACAAAAATATATTGTAAATATATTTTTGAATAAAATCAATATAGTCTATAGTCAAGTTTTACTTTAAATCTAGAATAATCTTTAATGAATAACAAATATCTGACATTCTTCGTAAATCATATTTTAAAACAGTCTATTTTTTATAGTATTGATTAATTTTCGAATGGTGTTGAGTATGAGGTATTTGAAATTTCGTTTTGAAATACACATCCCATGTGGTTCCCAATCATGACCTTAGTATTCTATTAAACAATATGGAATATCGTATTCTTGTCCCATTAAAACATATGATGGAAGTGACAAGCGACAGCACAGCAGCATCAAATCCAGTAGGCTCTTGTTGACTTTTGACTTTGTTTTTTTCTGCTTCCACTTGACACTTGGAATTCTTGAAATGGCGGTCCTAAGAAAACTTTATTTATAACTGACTAGTTGTCCAAATAGAGTTACAAGTTTTTATATCTATACTCAAAACTGTACAGAAAGACATATGAGCTTGATACAGGATACATGCAATGCTATACAATTTGTATGTTTGTGTGACCATCAACAGGTAGAGTATGGGTAATCTTCAACTTCTCGTCGAGGTAATGCTGATATACAAATGAAATGAAGCCCCATATAGCTAAAATGATGGAGAAGATCTTTGACGTGTTCATTTTATCATGAAAAACTATTACTGCTACAACTGGAATGATAGGCAATCCCACAGCAGTTATGGAATTAGAGAACACAGAAGACGACTCAAAAATCAATCCCACAACACCAATGGTGTAGACTTGCCATGAGATAGCTATCGAGGCCAAAATCATAACGTATGGCGTTCTCCCTAGTTTGTAGTTTTCCATCTCACTTGTCAAAGTTTTCCTGTAACGCCCCGTCCGTTCCTACCGGTGAGTCATCCATTCCTCTCCCGGGCTCGTGGGCTCCATCCCTGTCCAACGATCGGTGCATTATTTTTCGTAGGCCCGGCCGAGTAATTTACTGACTCTACAATCACTCCAGCCCAAGCACGCTTAACTCTGGAGTTCTTTCAGGCAAATGACCGGAAAAGGTAAGTGCACTTGGTGATATAGGTAGCCAAAGTAATTCATTTAAGTCTTTCTCAAATGGGCTGGGCCCAATATGTTACATTTCCACTCACCACTTGCAAAAAGTCCAATGAGAACCACACAGCTTGCAACTAGAGATTGGTAGGCGACCGTTGAGAATGTATGCTTCTTTAAAACCTTCTTGAGGATCAGTTGTACGAGAGATAGCAGCAGTCCGATCCCAGCAGAAGCACCAATGGTGCATATTATCCCTATCACATACTTCACTCTAGAAACATTTGTTGCGGTTTGCGACTCAGTATTGACCACGAGGAGAGCAGAGGAAACAGTAAAGAGAAACAAAGAGTTGACTATGAAAGGTGTGAACTTTTGAGAGTTTAGGAAATAGGAAAAGAAGGCAGTGAAAGCTAAATGCGAGGCTAAGATGAGGGAGAAAGTAGAAACTGGTAAGTAGAGCAACCCAACAGAGGACATATAAGAATTAGCAGACACTAAGAGTCCAGTGACAATGTAAACTGATCCAAGGGTGATGAAGGAAGGATTCTGTCTGAAACTTGTATCTGTTGGTTTAGGTGTTTTGATCTGGGAAAAGAAGCGGACGAGAAACAGAACAGGGAAGCCGGTTAGTTGGACAAGTGTTCCCATCCATGTGCTCTTACCACCATTTTCATAGTACAATCTTCCCAGAATTGTGGAAAGTGCTTGGCAGGAGAGGACAAAGAATACATATATGGAGATACGAAGCCACCTTTTACAAATCTTCGGTTGAGGTATCAGAGATGATTCAATTTCCATGGTGGTATTCATTTCCTCCTCATCTGTTAGGTTTGCTCCAATGTTCTGATCTGGAAAAAAAAATAATGAAAAAGCAACAATAATGGTTATATTTGGTGGAAGGCCTTAAACGATCTGCATGTTCTCAGATGATTTTTCAAAGGAATCTATAGTATGAGATGCTTCTTCCTTACCATTGACATATAATTCTTGAGTTCTTTCCATGGCGGCTCTAAGAGGACTTTCCACACACAGATTTTTAGTAAAGATGTTATATAGATGGAGCTTGGAGACAAGTGCATCAGATTCTTTTTAAAAGTAGGCCCTTGTTTACCATTGACTTAGAATTCTTGAAACGTTTTAATTGGCGGCTTTAAACAAATACAACATGGTTAAAATAGGCTGAGTTTGGTATTTGTAACATATTATGGGTTAGAGTGTCTACTTGATTTAGTATTTGGCTTTATTATTGGAATGGAGATCATATAATTTCTTAAGTCTGAACTTGACGTGTCACCGACAGTGTCGGCAACACTGAGGCTGGAAAAGATTCTGAACTAGACGTGTCAGCAACGGTGTCGGCGACACTGAGGCTGGAAAAGATTCTGAACTAGACGTGTCAGCGACAGTTTCAGCGACATGAATGGTAGAGCGTTCTATTCTATATTAGCATTGACGATGTCAGACCTATTCTATATTAGCATCGACGATGTCAGCGTCGATGTCATGGGCAATTCTATTCTATATTACCGCTGCGACATAAAATAGAAGACGAAGAAAAGCTGTCCAAAAGCTGTCATCTCCTTATGACCGTTAACACTCCTTTTCTTCCTCTTATGAGTTGTCTTTTGTCCTATTCTACTTATTCTTTACTTATTCTCTTGGTTGCCCTAATAGCTGGTGTATTTAAACTCTTGTAAAGCCATTTTATGAGTTAATTTTGGGATTTATTCTTCCCAAAGTTTATTCTCTCTCTCTCTCTCTCTCTCTCTCTCTCTCTCTCTTGCGGCTACCAAGAACCCTAATCTGGTTCTGGGTTGTTCTCTCCCATTTTCTCTTTCTAAACTCATAAATCTAACATGGTATCAGAGCTTTAAGCTCCTGTACCTATTCATTTCCGCAAACTCTCTCTTTAAACTCTGATTTTCTTGTTCTTAAAACTGTTTCTAAACTTCTTTGTGATTTTTTCTTCTTGAATACTCCCTCCACAGCAATGGAGAACTCAAGAGTGATAATCCCTGTTGTCCTTAAAGGCGCCAACTATCTTGTTTGGGCTAGGATGGTTAAATCTGCCCTTGGTGGTAGAGGTTTGTGGAAGCATGTTCTGAGTAACACTGCTCCACTTAAGATGATGAAGTCTGAAGCTAAGGACAAGGCTAAGGCTGGAACTGAAGCAGAGACTCAAGCTGATGAAGAAGCTGTTGGAATTATGTCCAGTAATCTCTGTACTGTCTCTAGAACGTAAGAGTATGTCAATGATCAGACATAAGTCATATAATACTGGGGGTCATGATGGCTTGCTAGAGTCCGCTCATGATCTATAAATCTTGGATTTATTGCCTTTATTATATGATCCCATATGGGTCACACGCCTAAGCTAACAGGAAAATGTGTAGGAACGGTTTAGCAGAAGTACGGTAAAAGTGCTAGGCATTTACTGTACTTAGAGAGATAGAAGGGCCTGATTAAATCCAAGGGATTTAATCAGACTGAGATTTGGGCCCAAAAGCCCATGAGAACTAGAAGGGGTTTTAATGAATAAAACCTGACCTAGCTCTCTAATTTTCTCATGCCTCCTGCGCCTCTTTTCTCTCTGTCTGCGCCTCCCACAAGCTGGTCTAGCAGCCATATTTCCTGCAGTGTGCGTGTGTGAGCCTTTGGAGGATCCATCTCTTGGTGGTTCTGCTGATCTCTGACCCTTACCTCCCATTCCGCTGCAAAACAAGGTAACAGGTGAGATCCATTAAGTTTCTAAATAAGAGAACCTAGATCTGCATGTTCAGTAGGATGAATCAATCTGAGAATTGAATCAGGAAACACTAAACGTTCCAACAGTGGTATCAGAGCCATTGGTTCTGTGGTTTTTCTTGTTTAGAATCAGGTTTAGGATTGTTTAAGAAGTGTTTTTGAATCAACCTACTGATAAGAGAAATCACTTAAGAAACAAAGAATTAAAACCTAAACAAACAAGAAATCACATGATCCAATCTATATGAATTGGTATGCGTCGGAGTGTTGATCAGTTTCGGATCACACGTCCGGATCGTTAGACGCACAACCGATCATGGATCGGATTGGTTCGTCGACACGATCGGCGACACGGACGAGCGCACGATCGCGGATCGGATCGGATCGAACGATCGCACGATCGATCGCGATCGCGTTCTGCATCGTCTCGTCGCGACCAGCCAACGTCCCGCTCCCGTCTTGCCATCGTCCCGATCAGTCAGCGTCGCGGTTGTGATCGAGATGGGCCGATCACGGATCGCGTCCCGTCCGTTCGAACATCGCGTGATGCTGGCCGTTCGTGGCCGTCCCGATAGCGTGACGCAAGCGGTCATTCCGAACGTCGTGACCTAATGGTCGGTTCGGTTTGGCTCGTGTCGGTTCGGTTCGGTTTAAGGCTCGGTTTAATCCTATTAAAATTAATCGTCTTGGTTTAATAAACAGACTTAATAATTTTATTAAGTTCTGGTCAAACCGAGATAAGAAATCCAAAGTCGAAAAATTGGATTTTGTGCCTAAACCAGTGATTTTCTAATTTGATTTGGTTGGACCAAATAAATTGAGAAAATCCGGTTTAGTAAATAACCGGTTGACAATTGTGGTCGTCGTAGTAATTAATTTTGGTTAGACCAATTTTAATGAACCAGACCGGTTATGTCATTTAATTGGGCAATTGGGTTATGTCTTGGACATAGACCAATTCTTGGGCCTCGAGCCAAGAAGTTAAAACAACTGGGCCAATTATTTGAGTCTTTTCTTCAGAATTAATTTAAAATTTATTTTTATAAAAATTATAAAATCGATTTTAAATTAATAAGTTTCCAAAATTTTGAAATTAGAAAGTTTCTTAAAATAGAAGTTTCTAGATTTGCATGTTTTGGATTTTAGGAAATTTCTATAATTAAAAGTTTCTATTTTTAGAAAGTTTCCAAAATTAGTAGGTTTCCCAAAAAGGAAAGTTTCCCAAAATAGTAATCTTCTATTTTGGGATGAATTTTTTTTTAATAAACCTACAAACCTCAAATAATATCAAGCGTTGGATGTCTTGTCCAGTCTATGTCAGCTGTCGAAGCCTATTCAATTGTATTCATGGCCTTACAGTGTGAGGGTGTCTACTTTTGCGTGGATAAGACGGTTTGTGATTCACAAATGTCATTGGGAGTCCCAGACATTAATGATTACATGACTGTATAGTCTGGTTTTCTTGACTAGGCCATCGGGAGTCCCGGGCCTTGAGACATCAGAGTGGATTGGGCCTCGGGCCCAGATTCACAACCAAGAGTTATATCACGGATATAATTAGCCGACATAGCGCTTACCGATATAAGCTAAGGTTGGGTGACGGCCAGTGGCCCACTTTAATCTTAGTTATATGTGGATCATGGAATCATTATATTCTATTGAGGGTAACTGATGTTATTGAATATAATGCGAGATTAATCATATTGAACAAATTAACTAAAATCCTTTTATCTTAAATTTCAGTTATGACTAGCACAAACAATCAAAACACTTTCTCGATCCGGTCTGTCCTTGAGATGGACAAGCTGAACCGATCAAACTTCTTGACTTGGTCGCGGAATCTGAGGCTAGTCCTCAGACAGGAGAGAAAGGACTATGTCCTTGAGAGAGCTCTCCCCGTAAGGATCGGGTCCAATGCTTCTCATGCAGTATATGATGCTTGGAATAAGCATTATAATGATGCGGTAGATGTGCGTGGTCTGATATTGGCTACCATGGACTCAGACTTGCAGAAGCAATATGAGAACATGGAGTCGCCAATAGAGATGATCAGCAGCCTGAAATTGAAATTTCAGGAGCAGATAAGAGTGGAGAGATACCAGTTGGTTAAGTCTCTCACTAGCTGCAAGCTGCCAAATGATCATCCAGTGAGTCCTCATGTCAGTAAAATGATGGGTTACATTGATAACCTGAGGAAACTGGATTATCCAGTTAGCCAAGAATTGGCAACTGAGATCATTCTACAATCACTGCCGTCAAGCTATGATAAGTTCAGAAGGAACTATATCAAGAAAGGCTTAACGAAGACGCTGACTGAACTGCATGATATGCTCAAGACAGTTGAGCCAAACGTGAAGAGGACCCTGAATAATCTCATGAATGAGAAGGGTAGGTTTACTAAACCTAAAGCTGACAAGGGTGAAGGCAAAGTTGTCCAGATTTTGAATCATGGCAAGCGTGTGTCTTCTGAGCCCGAGTCAGATACCTCTTACGTTGGTAAGTGATGCTACTGTAAGGAGACAGGGCATTGGAAGAGAAATTGCATTAAATTCATGGAAGATGATGAGGAGTTGAAGTTGATGTATGAGACTACTTCCTCAGGTATTCATGTTATTACTTCAAGTTCTACCTTATAGGTATTGGATACTGGTTGTGGCACTGATATTTGTGATAATATGCAGAGCCTAAGCAACAGTAGAATGTTGAAGGAAGGACAAGTGGATCTACATGTCTGGAAGGAGCTATGGACGCTGCCTCAGCCGTAGGATTTTCACTTGTAGATGCCTTCGAGGCTTGGTTTTGTATTAAGTAATTGCTACAATGTACCTGCTTTAAGCAGAGTTGTCTTTCATTTTCTTGTAAGAATTTGAATGTTTTTCATTTTGATAGAAGACAAGTCTTATTCTTTTGATCTTAGTGAAATATTAATTGTAGCACCCTATTCAAGGAATGGGTTTTATATCTTAAACCAAAGAGTGCCTAAATGTAACATAAATACCAAATTGGTTTAAATCTGATGAATTAAACCTGATTTTTCTTGGCATAAAAGTCTTGGTCACATAGAGTAAGTCGGATTCAGAAATCCCATAGTTATGCACTATTGGGCTCATTTGATCGGATATCTTATGAGACTTGAATTCTGTTTACTGGACCAAAAGACAAAGGGGCCTATCTTAGCCGAGCTAGAGAAAGGCCCAAAGGCTTATTGGAGATTGAACATACTCATGTATGTGGTCCGATGAGCAGTAATGCCAGAGAAAAAATTTCCTGTACTTCATTGTCTCTACTGATTAACTCAGTGAGTAAGACTGTGTTCATTAGATGAGACACAAGTCGGAATTCTTTGACATGGTCGAAAGAGTTCCAGAATGAGGTATAGAATCTGAGTGACAGAAGTATTAAGACTCTGAATTAAATCACGAGTGAGAATACTTGAGTCATTAATGGTGTGATCATCTGAATGAGTGTGAAGTCGTTTCACAGCTCAATTCTCCTGAAAACCTTGAGGTATTTCTGTGAGAAAGAATCAGATCTTATAAGAAATGATTAAAGATGAGTCACACGAATCTTCCATGATATTCTTGAAGAATAACGCTCAAAAATATCTAAGTTTACGCTGAAATAGTTCCACCAATATCAGTTGAAAGACACCACGTAAATGTGGATTGGAATCGATCCAAATTCGTCTTTACTGAGTATTTGTAGTTGAGCTACTTCACTGGTTGTCCTAGGGAAACCAAGGCTTGTTACTTTTACGTCCATTCTGTTTTCTAAGAAGGGAAGTTACTTTCCAAGAAGAACAGTGGGAGTAAAAGTATAACTCGAAGAAATTCGAGAAATACAGGTGGCTGCTCAACCTGTTGAGGGAGAGCAACGGATGGATTTACAGATTTCTGTAGAATCCACACCTGTAGAGCCTGAAATTCGCAGACATGAATGAATCAGTCACTAATCCGAGAGTGATTTCTCGTTATTAGTTGAACCTGATGATCATTGAAAGTTCGCATGATCTGATGATCATTGAAAGCGACGAATCTGCGAAATTCAAAGAAGCGAAAGTAAGCCCGGACTCCGAAAATTACACTATGTGTAAGTTAGCTTCATTGATCCATTCATGGATGGAAGCAAACATATCAGAGTTGGAATCTTCGTTCTGTTGAAGTAGTCAAGGTTTTGACTTGAACAGGAACGAAATGGAACTGTGCGTTTACTAATAGATTAGTGGGAGCGATATTGCATTTCTCATAATGTATGTCGATGACAAACTGATTCTCGGAAATAACGTCCCAATGCTGCAGTCGGTAAAGGACTGGCTTGGGAGTTGGTTTTATGATTGACATGGGTAAAGCCACGTAGTTCTTGGATTTTGGATCTAAAGATAGAGATCCAAAAGAGCTGGTAGGACAAAGTCAGGATTCTTAAATTGACAAAGTCCTACACGTTTTCAGCATTCCAAGAAGGGTTTTATGCCAATGTCACATGGCATTAAGTTAAGCAAGAAGCAGTGTCCTACGATATCTGCTGAGCTTGAAAGCATGGATAGGATTCCATATGCGTCGGCAATTGGATCTATCATGAATGCCATGACACGTACTTGTTTTGATGTTGCTTTAATGTTAAACAAGACAAGTAAAGACCAGTCAAATCCAGCAAAGAATCACTGGATTGCCGGAAAGAATATCCCAAAGTATTTGAGAAATACTAAGGATAAGTTCTTGATTTACGGAGAAAGTGAAGTGCTAAAAGTCGGTAGAGTCTGAAAGGCAAGTTACCAATAGACAAAGATAATTTCTGGTCACAGTCCGGCTATATCTTGTGTCTGTCTGGCGGTGCAAGGCACTGTTGCTGACTCCATGACTTAAGCTGAAAATTTCGCAGCCTGAGAAGCGGCGAAAGAGGTTGTTTGGAAAGAAGAGTTCATTACTGAACTTGATGTGATTCCCAGCATAGATGAGACTAGCTGCACATCAGAGGTCCAAACACCTTCAGGGTAGGTATAACCTATTCCGTGAGATAAATGAAAGAGATGTTAAGGAGATCAGCAAGTTTCAACGAAAGAGAACGTTGCTAATCTATTTAACGAAGCCACTCCTTAGGCCTAAGCACGAGTCACAGACTGTTGCTGTAGGATAAGTGAAATTAAGATGTAGTCTAAATTTCAGTGGGAGTTAGTAAAGGGCTTTATTTAGTTATTGAAATGTTCTTGAAAAACATTTTATGATGTTTATTGAAATTATTATTTCAAGATTATTTTAACTGTGATGAAATAATCGTTCCAAAATGATATGAACCATTTTATAGGTCATCGAAGTAAGTGACTTGATCTTGAGTTATCAAAATCATTTAGCTTGATCATGAGACCCTATATTTGATAGATGGCTTATATCATCCTGTCCCTAGTCGAAGGTTGTTGAAATTGGAACACCAACAACCGTGTGAGACTAGATTGGTATGTGACTTATGACAAAGTCTCAGTGTGTCATAGATGCGCGGCATCAAAGTCAGTACATAGGTGTATGTAGGGTACATACGACCGGACAAGACCCGATTATAAGAACTCTTCAGGATATTTATATCTGTGTCATAAGAGATTCTTACTACGACTATAAAGTATAGTCCTTAGACCTGAGTTCGCATGCATGTGACTGCACATGAACTAATGCGCTTTGATCATTGTCTAATGCTATCGTTAAGCGATAGTTATAAGGACCTTGTTTGGGTGTATTATGAAGTGAGTAGTTTGCAGTGATGGAACAAGACGGGATTTGTCCCTCCAATATAAATGGAGTGAATATCTCTAGGCCAATCGGAGATTTGAATACTGGAAAATGCATGGCCATGCTCAAACGGACTTTCCCGAGTCGTTTGGATTGTCAGTATCAAATCAGAGTCCGATGAACAAGATTAGGCTTTATAAGGATGACACTAATCTTGCCTTATGACTAATCGAGATATTGAGACAAAAGGATTATGAATACAGAGATTTCAGTTCAAGTGGGAGATTGTTGGAATTA
The DNA here is from genome assembly GCA_030180135.1 of Orychophragmus violaceus. Taxonomy (NCBI): domain Eukaryota; kingdom Viridiplantae; phylum Streptophyta; class Magnoliopsida; order Brassicales; family Brassicaceae; genus Orychophragmus; species Orychophragmus violaceus. The sequence goes on along the minus strand of CM058236.1, from coordinate 53,953,390 downwards.
TGTCCAGTAATCTCTGTACTGTCTCTAGAACGTAAGAGTATGTCAATGATCAGACATAAGTCATATAATACTGAGGGTCATGATGGCTTGCTAGAGTCCGCTCATGATCTATAAATCTTGGATTTATTGCCTTTATTATATGATCCCATATGGGTCACACGCCTAAGCTAACAGGAAAATGTGTAGGAACGGTTTAGCAGAAGTACGGTAAAAGTGCTAGGCATTTACTGTACTTAGAGAGATAGAAGGGCCTGATTAAATCCAAGGGATTTAATCAGACTGAGATTTGGGCCCAAAAGCCCATGAGAACTAGAAGGGGTTTTAATGAATAAAACCTGACCTAGCTCTCTAATTTTCTCATGCCTCCTGCGCCTCTTTTCTCTCTGTCTGCGCCTCCCACAAGCTGGTCTAGCAGCCATATTTCCTGCAGTGTGCGTGTGTGAGCCTTTGGAGGATCCATCTCTTGGTGGTTCTGCTGATCTCTGACCCTTACCTCCCATTCCGCTGCAAAACAAGGTAACAGGTGAGATCCATTAAGTTTCTAAATAAGAGAACCTAGATCTGCATGTTTAGTAGGATGAATCAATCTGAGAATTGAATCAGGAAACACTAAACGTTCCAACAGAAGCTGCTCAAGAAACAGCTCTTGAAGAGGAAGAGCTATGGGTTCAAGGAGACCAGAATGTACTCTCTATTCTGCAAAGTTCCCTTGAACCATCTCTCTTGGAAGCTTATTCTTATTGTGAAACTTCCAAGGATTTGTGGGACACTCTCAAGAAAGTTTATGGGAATATGTCAAATCTGAGCAGGGTGTTTGAAGTCAAGCTTGCTATCAACAATTTCCATCAAGAAGACATGGAGTTCAAACAACATTTTGGGAAGTTTAGAGCTTTGTGGGCAGAGTTGGAGATGTTAAGGCCAGCTACTGTTGATCCCATTGTTCTTCAGGAAAGAAGAGAGCAAGATAAGGTGTTTGCCCTCTTGTTGACTCTGAATTCATCTTACGCCAGCCTCATCCAACACATGCTAAGAGCAGAGACACTTCCTTCTTTGGATGATGTTTGTGCTCAAATTCAGAAGGAACATGGATCCTTTGGTCTCTTTGGGGGTAAGCGTGAGCTTGTGACTGCACATAAGAGTGCATTCAGACCTGAAGAGAGGCAAGGGAATGGTGGTGACAAGAGGTCAGTCTGGTTTTGTGAACATTGCAAGAAGAGTGGCCATCTCAAGGAGAAATGATGGCGCCTACATCCTCACCTCAGGCCATCATCTTTCAACCGGTTCAAAGACCAAAGAGCTAACTACTCCAATGGAGCTTCTGAATCTGGTCCATCTTCAATGCAGGCTGGTGAGGAAGGAAGGGCAATGGTGGTTCATCAAGCTCCTGCCATGGTGGTTCAAAATGATGTGGTAAGAAGGTCAGACCTTGAAGCTCTTATCAAAGCTCTCAAGGAGAACTCTGGTATGACTCTTGGTAACTCCCTTTTTGCTTCAAATAGAACCAAACCATTGATAGTTGATTCAGGAGCATCCCACCATATGATCAGTGACTCTAAGTTGATAGAAAACATTAAACCTGCTCTTGGTAATGTTGTGATTGCAAATGGTGATAAGATTCCAATTCAAGGCATAGGAAATCTTAAGTTGTTTAGCAAAGAATCAAAAGCGTTTTATATGCCTAGTTTTACATCAAACCTATTATCTGTGAAAAGAGTAGCGACTGATCTTAATTGCAATGTTATTTTCAGTCCTAATGATGTGGGTTTTCAGGATATTGAGACAAGTAAGTTGCTTGGGAAAGGTGTTACAAAGGATGAGCTTTACATGTGATAGGTCGAGTTTTAATCCCTATACTAAACTGCAAGTGTACAGCAATGTCAAAGTAGTATATAGGGTTATCGAATCCACAGGGACACTTGGTCTCAAGAGAATCAAACCGTAGGGAATGAATACTAGAAATAAGCAATGTGATTGTATTGAAAATAGTGCAAGAAAGTAAATCAGTAGCAGAGATTATTGATTGTGAAAGCAAGTAATTAAAAGCGTCAAACCTAGGGTATTCTCAGGAAATCAGACTAGCAAACAGTTCATTCAGCAAGGATCTAATTAAGCACCAGTTCTAGAACTCAAAACACAGATATAGAATTAACCAAATTCCTTTGCGATAATTCTCTAAGTCTAAGTGCAGCAAACCAAACTTCCGTTTGCGAGAACTAACAGATTAAACTAGCAATAAGTCCAAGTTTGATATGTTCACAATTATCCTAAACCAAACTTTCGTTTGCGCAAAGTTTAATTGCCCAATTTAATTAGTTCAGATTCCTAAACCCCACTTCCGTGACGTATTTAGCAACCTAAGATCTAGATTCTAATTGATCAGGTTAGAACTAGCTTTAAGCACAATTAAATTGAAGAACAGATATAGTTTGAATCCTTAACTGAAATTGAACAAGTCTAGCAAGTCATGAAATCCTATGTGAGAAACCCTAAGCCTAACTAGGAATCTACTCAGACATAGATAATGAAAACATGATCATATGATAAGTAAATTGCATAAAAGAATAAGAGTAAAAGGGGTTCGAAATCTTCTCCAAATACAGATGATGAATCAGGTTCAGATCAGCCCCAAAAGCTCTAAAAATCCTCTGCTCTTAATTATAAAGTGTATGGTATATAGTATAAAAAGCTCTCTTAATAAAAACTCTAAAAACTCTATTATATAGGCATAATCTCGGCCAAGGGCTTCTTTGTAAATATCAGGAACTTCTGGATCAAAGTGCAATATCTTGATTCTTCTAAACCGCCGAGTTTTTGGCCCATCTCGCTGGTGCAACGATCGTTGCTAGAGTGCAACGATCGACACCTTTCTCTGTTTCGGACAGTGAACTCTATCTCTCGGCCAATCACTCCAAAAATCTCCAAAATGCTCCATAATCTCCAATTTAGCTCCCAACCTGATTATACCTGTAAAAGACTCTAAACAAAGACAAAAGACACTAAAACACATCTATATCATGGCCTAAAACTAGTAAAAACCATGATATATCAACTCCCCCACACTTAGCCTTTGCTTGCCCTCAAGCAAAACATAGAACTAAAACATGGTGAAGAGGTTTGAAAACTCTTCAGAAACTCATTTCATCTTAGAAGCTACAATACTCAGATTCCCCTTAGTAAACCACTGAAAGAATCAATCACAGGATATCAAGACCAACATGTACTTCCCCCACACTTAGCAACTGTCCTAGGTAAACTCCACAATCACATTCAAGCATTCAAATTCTCCCTACTGACTTCTGCAAGTATTTAAGTGCGGTCTCACCTAAGGAGTATCGATCTAAAGGCACATGGATTCTTACCTAATCAGCTCTAGACCACCATACTATCTTTCTCTAGTCCCTTTCTTCTCTTTCCCTTCTTTAACAACTGATTTTTCCCCACTGGGTATCATTTTATTTTTTTTATCAGTGTTCTTCCCGTTATGGGGTGTACTTTGGACACATTCCATGGATCACATGAGAGATAATAGTGTTTGCTACTATTCTCATGACCACTTCGGAGTTACTAACTCATCCTCAGTTTATTATTATATATATTTTTTTTTTTTTTTTTTAGAAGGGGAGAAGGGGACTAAATAGGACAGGTTTACAGGCTGTGTCAGAACTAACAGGGAATCCGACATAAAGTATACCAAGCCCTTAGGTGAGAAAATCTAAGTCAGTATTAGGGGTGAAGTCAGTAAAAGGATCCTCTGATACCTGAAGTGATGTGGGTGTTCCCAGTAGGTTGATCTGTGTCTGGGTTTTCTAATAGTCAGAGATAGATCCTGCAATTCATCCCAATGGTTACTTAAGTTCCTGCAAGTCTTGTAAATCTCCTCAGAAAATCATAGTTCCTTACTTAAACAATTTTGACTCAATAAAACAAAAAATTTTGAAAAACGGATTGACTCTTAAGAAAACAGAAAGATAAACGTCAGTAGCACCTCCCCCACACTTAAGACACACTGTCCCCAGTAGTGTCCAGCGAAGGATCGGTAAAAGGAAGTAAAAATAAATTGAAAAGGTGAGTTTATGTCTGTCGGGTTACCTCTGTCGCACGAGCAACGACCGTTGCACTATGTGCATCGACCGTTACCTGGCGATTTTTCGTGTATGGTCGATCGTTGCTCAGGACCGCAACGATCGCTGCAATGCGATTCCTTTCGTGTTGTGACGATCGATGCTGTAATGCATCGATCGCTGCACTGCGATTTAATCCGAGACCTGCAAACATGACTGCACCAGAAACAAAAACAAACGTAAAATCCTAACAAAAACACCAAAAATTAAAAAGAAAAACACTAGTACCTAATGGTGGGTTGCCTCCCACCCAGCGCTTGTTTAAGGTCAATAGCTTGACCGGACGCGCAAGGGTTTTCAAGCTCCGGAAGATCCTGACAGAGACTTTTTCTGTCTCTGTTCAAGTCTCCTCATCCATGGTGGAGAATAGGCTGTTGCAGAATGCTTCAGTCCAAGAAAAGATGGAGTAAAATGCGCTCCAGGATCTATTATCACAGTCTCATTCAGCTGCTCATCATCTGCTTCCAAGATCTTGAAAGTCTGTCCATCTATCAGTGGCTTCCGCAGCCTTTCCATCTCATATCGCAGTGTTTCATCTCCCAGGTGGAGGTCTATTAGACTCTGTCTAACATCAATCACAGCTCCTGCTGTAGCCAAGAATGGTCTCCCAAGCAATAAAGCTTCATCCGGATCGCAGTCATATTTCAACACAAGGAAGTCCGTTGGAACTAAGTAGTTTCCAACTCTTACCGGAATATCAATAAGGAGTCCTTCAGGAACTCGCATGGACTGATCAGCCAGGATAAGACGTGTCCTAGTTGGAGCAAAATCCAACATACCCAGCTTCTCTGCCACAGTGTAAGGCATTATGCTCCCAGCAGCTCCTAAATCACACAGAGAACGCCTAAAACTATCTTCAAAGATAGAACAATCAAGTACAAAGACTCCAGGATCAGGTAGTTTCTTTGGGACCTTAGTTAACAGAACATCACTAATATGCTGAGGAACTACTATCACCCATTCTCTCAGCTCTTCATCCAATGGCAACATCTTGTTCAAATATTTCTGAACACATGGATGATAAGGTGGATCAGATGATGGAATTTCTTCCAAGTCTTCACTACTCTTCTCTAGCCTTTTCAGCTCTTCAATCTCTTGTTTAATCACTTCAGAAACCTTGGAACAGTGCCAAATAGCTTGTGCATAAACATCTTCTGGAGTGATTTCAGATGTATCAGGGAATAGGCGGGCTAGTTCTGCATCAATCTCATTTTCATCCCACGGATTCTCTGCTTGTTCACGACCTGCATCGATCAATGCCATATGTGTATCGATCGTTGCATCGCGATCATCACAACTTCCACCCGAGAGTTTTTCACAGAAATCCGAAAATTCTTCCTCAGTCACCAACTCAGCTGTACTTAGCTCAAATTTCTCCCCTAGATAAGATCCATCATTAATCATTACAGACCAGGCCTTAATATGAGTGTCTGCAACTCCTTTTCCTTTTAGTGAGCTGGACATCTGATTCACCTGGGTGTCCAACTGCTTCATGTGAGTACTCAATGTCTCAAACTTCCCATTGAGGTCTTGATAGACAGCGTCCAGCTTCTTGTTGTTGTCTACAGAAAGCTTGGTTTGACTCTCCATCAGTTGTTCCATCATAGCTTCCATTTTGCTCTCATGGGCTGTAGGTGCAGGAGGAGTATGATAAGATGTAGATCCATAGGCTCTCTGAGTACCTTGTCCATAGGTCTTTTGAAAACCACCAGATTGTCCTCCATTTGAGAATCTGTTCCCCTGTTGATTGTTGAATCTATTACCTTGGAAACCGGAACCTCCTATGAAATTCACATCTTCTTCCTGAGTGTCCACCTCAGTTTGAATCACCTCTACATCTTGGGCAAAGTGGACAGCTTTCTTATTTGTCAGAAGATTGTAAACTGTATCCAATCTGGATCTTATGTTAGCCATATCAGAATTCTCTACGGTTCCACCAGATCTCTTTCTCCTTTCATCCATTGTTTTGCAACTGTTGCTGCCAATCAGGTTCTCTATCAACCGTTTAGCTTGTGTAGGAGTTCTGGTGCTGAAATTAGCATCACTGGAATTATCCAGAGCAGTCTGATAAGGGAGATCTATGCCTCTGAAGAAAATACCAATCAGCTGTACTTCTGTGAATCCGTGATGTGGACAATCACGCTGATACTGCTTAAATCTCATCCAGGCAGTCTTCAAGGGCTCCACAGCTCCTTGGGAAAAGGTGAGTATGTCCTGTCTGGACTGATCCGAGCGTGCATCATCATAAAAGTGACGCAGGAACTCACTCTTTAAGGCTGTCCAAGTAGTATACTGACCAGGTGCCAGTTGTCTCAGCCATGCACTAGCGTCTCCAGCAAGACTGTGCGGAAATAGCTTAAGGAACAGATAGTCCGGGCATACTCCTTCATACTTCATGCCAGTGACTATGTCCTCAAACTTGTCAATGTGATCCATAGGCTGCTCTGATTGAAGACCATGGAAAGCAATCTGTCTCATCAGTTGGTAGTAGATGGTTTTTACCTCAAAATCATTCCTCTCGAAAGCAGGAAGCACTAGAGCTGCTCGGTTTGCATGAAACTCATCAGGTCTATTGTAATCAGCTAGTGTCCTCTCATGAACTACCATCTCTCTACCTTGAGCTTGATCTTGCGGTTGTTGCTCAGGTTCAGGGGGGTCAGGGATTACATTTCCCTCAGCATCAACCCGATGCCCAGCAGCATTGTACGGGTTGTTATCTTGGTCCCTCAGGGTACCTTCAGCATCTGGTATCAAGATCAGACGTTCTCGAACCATTCTCTCTCTCTTTTCTCTTCTGATAGTCCTCTCTAGACGTCCAAGTTCCTCTAGGTTGAGATTAACTAAGCTCGAGTTCGGATTACTTCGAGTGTTCTGCGTTGGCATAAACTGTCTGTAATCGTCCAGCAACGATCGATGCTATCAGTGCAACGATCGATTCAATCTCAAATCGCTCAGTGACGATCGATGCAAAGGGTGCAACGATCGATGCAAGGCGAAATCGGTACCTGCGACAGAGAGAAAAAGAGAAAAAGTCAGCAAAAATAATAAAATAAAAATAAAAAAAAACGAAAAACAAAAACGAAAAACGAAAAATTTCTAGTAAAACCCTAAGTTCGGTCCTATCGAAGACTCAAAGAGTCCCCGGCAACGGCGCCAAAAACTTGATAGGTCGAGTTTTAATCCCTATACTAAACTGCAAGTGTACAGCAATGTCAAAGTAGTATATAGGGTTATCGAATCCACAGGGACACTTGGTCTCAAGAGAATCAAACCGTAGGGAATGAATACTAGAAATAAGCAATGTGATTGTATTGAAAATAGTGCAAGAAAGTAAATCAGTAGCAGAGATTATTGATTGTGAAAGCAAGTAATTAAAAGCGTCAAACCTAGGGTATTCTCAGGAAATCAGACTAGCAAACAGTTCATTCAGCAAGGATCTAATTAAGCACCAGTTCTAGAACTCAAAACACAGATATAGAATTAACCAAATTCCTTTGCGATAATTCTCTAAGTCTAAGTGCAGCAAACCAAACTTCCGTTTGCGAGAACTAACAGATTAAACTAGCAATAAGTCCAAGTTTGATATGTTCACAATTATCCTAAACCAAACTTTCGTTTGCGCAAAGTTTAATTGCCCAATTTAATTAGTTCAGATTCCTAAACCCCACTTCCGTGACGTATTTAGCAACCTAAGATCTAGATTCTAATTGATCAGGTTAGAACTAGCTTTAAGCACAATTAAATTGAAGAACAGATATAGTTTGAATCCTTAACTGAAATTGAACAAGTCTAGCAAGTCATGAAATCCTATGTGAGAAACCCTAAGCCTAACTAGGAATCTACTCAGACATAGATAATGAAAACATGATCATATGATAAGTAAATTGCATAAAAGAATAAGAGTAAAAGGGGTTCGAAATCTTCTCCAAATACAGATGATGAATCAGGTTCAGATCAGCCCCAAAAGCTCTAAAAATCCTCTGCTCTTAATTATAAAGTGTATGGTATATAGTATAAAAAGCTCTCTTAATAAAAACTCTAAAAACTCTATTATATAGGCATAATCTCGGCCAAGGGCTTCTTTGTAAATATCAGGAACTTCTGGATCAAAGTGCAATATCTTGATTCTTCTAAACCGCCGAGTTTTTGGCCCATCTCGCTGGTGCAACGATCGTTGCTAGAGTGCAACGATCGACACCTTTCTCTGTTTCGGACAGTGAACTCTATCTCTCGGCCAATCACTCCAAAAATCTCCAAAATGCTCCATAATCTCCAATTTAGCTCCCAACCTGATTATACCTGTAAAAGACTCTAAACAAAGACAAAAGACACTAAAACACATCTATATCATGGCCTAAAACTAGTAAAAACCATGATATATCAACATGCTTGAGGACACCAACTCTTCTTCTAAATTATCTACTGCTTTATCTACTTTCATGAGTGTTGATGATTCTATTTGGCATGCCAGACTAGGACATCCACACTCTAGGGCTTTAGGACTCTTATTACCCTCTGTTTCTTTTAAAAACGATGATTGTGAGGCTTGTATTCTGGGGAAACATTGCAAATCTGTTTTTTCAAACTCTAAAACTACTTATCACTACAAAAAAATGTCTCATTCATAGCATATAAGCATAGCACGGTTTACTGATATGCTATCGTAGATGTTTCTGAAAATTTCCAACTATAAGATAGCATTGAATTAACGCTATAATAGGGTTTCCATAAGCGGGAACAAAAAATTGGGTGAACCGCCAAACACTTAGCGAAATTTTGGTCCTAAATTAAGACATAACTCATTTTCCCCCTTTTGTTTCATTTTCCCTCTGCGAATTCCCTCTCTAAATTTCATTTCCCTCTTCTCCGACAATCATCCCAGACCAAAATTACTTCACTAATTTTCATTCCCAAAACCCCTAAGCTACCGAAATCCTTTTTCCTCTAAGAACCCTAAATCAATTCGGCCCTAAGAACCCTAAATCCATTGACAGTGAGCTCAAGCCGAAGGCAAGTTTCTTGCTTAGATTTCTATTGTTCATTCGATTTATCTCTGCAATTGTTCATTGTTTGTTCTTCTTGACAACATTTCTCCTTATTTGGATGTTTATAAGCTTCGATTTTAAGATGTCGCTGTAAGGAATCTGTCGATTTTGTGGATGCTAACTATGTTCTCATGTTCTCTTGTTCTTTACTTCGATTACAGCTACGATTTGTACTCTTAGATTTTACATGCATGTCACACTATACAAATTTTAGATTTAAAACTATCACTGCTCTAGCTTAGATATGAAAGAAATGAACATGTTTGGTTTAGATATCAGTGAATTCAAGCTTCGTTTGTTCATCTGTTCTTATTCTTCTTGGATTATTGGTTTCTATGTCATGATTTTTGTGGACTCTTTCTTCAAATGAATATGCTCAGTTTGGTTTGTTTTGTTTTGTTGAACACTCAATACTAGATATTCTGATTTCATGGCTTCACATTATATATCACATCCTTATACTCACTGTGTTTGTTTATTTTGCAAGTGTTGGTGAGTGAACTAATGGGAATCTGAGGCTTATCTTTCGTTCTTATCATGACACAGGTTTGTACCAAATTTCCTATCATTTATGTGCTTGTTGATCTATGTGTTTAACTTTGGTTTAATGTTGTTGTTTATGCTTTGTTTGGTACCGTGCATTATCTATAGTTCTTCTGTGAAATTGTATTGAGTGATTTGGTGTCATTTTGATTCGTTTGGTACACATGCTTGATTCGTTTCTGTGTTTTCGTTAAATGAAATGAAAAGCTGATTAAGTCTCTGGAATTGAGTGATTTGGTGTCATTTTTAAACTCATTGCTTCGTGTATAATGTTGTTTGTGCTGTTGTTTAAAGGTTTTAAGTAAAGTTAGATCATATAATGTTGGACAAGGCATGGGTCCATCTTTCCAGGTAAGGAATTTGCTAATATAGCTTAGGTAAATGTTGGAGATTAGTTTGTTTAAATTTTTTTGTTGTCTCCAAATGAAGACTTGATCCTGATTACGAGCTTGGTGCTTGGAATTTTGTTCGGGCAGTGACTGGGGATTTAGTAGGAAGAAAGATGATGATATGCCCCTGCATAGACTGTCGAAATGTGGATCGACACATTGGCAGTGATGTTGTTGGTCATCTAGTTACTAGGGGAATGGATGAAGTCTACAAACTGTGTAAGGATTGGTACCATCATGGAGAAGTTAAATCAGAGGGTGATGGTGAAATCAAAGTGAATCAGCGGAATGAAGAAATCTTTGGGTTATACAGAGCTGCAGAATGTTTAGACAAGGAGTTAGCTGCTTCGGATGACTTGTGTGATATGGCAGAGGGAGAGGATAAAGAAGAGGATGAGTTCTTGGCCAAACTAGCAGATGCAGAGACTCCTTTATATCCTAGTTGTGCGAATCATAGTAAGCTTTCAGCTATTGTGTCATTATTCAGATTGAAGACTCAGAATGGCTGGTCTGACAAGAGTTTCAATGATCTACTAGAGACATTGCCGAAGATGTTACCAGAGGACAACATGTTGCATACTTCATTTTACGATGTGAAGAAGTTTCTGAGGTCTTTTGATATGGGATATCAAAAGATTCATGCGTGTATCTAGGGATGTTAAAATGGGTAATTGCCCAGATGGATACCCAAAACCCAAAGAAAAATTCAAACTCAAAACCCTACTATTATAACAGAAAAAGAAAAGGGTTTAAAATGGGCAGGTACCCATTGTTTATAGGTTCACGATGGGTTCACTTAATTGAGTTTTGGGTACCCATGGGTTTTTAAATTACATCAATGATCATAATTTTTATAATTAATCATTTATTAAATTACATCAATGATCTTATTTTCCTTAAAAAAAAACTTAAAATTCTATTTTTCCGCCAAAATATAAATTTTTATTTTCACGCAAAAAAGTAAAATTTTGTTTTCCCGTCAAAACGTAAAATTCTATTTTCCCGCAAAGAACATAAAATCCTGTTTTCCCGCCAAAAACGTAAAATTATGTTTTTCCGCCAAAAACGCAAAATCTCGTTTTCCCGCCAAAAACGTAAACTCATCTTTTTCCGCCAAAAACATAAGATTTTGTTTTCTCGCCAAAAACGTAAAATCCTGTTTTCCCGCCAAAAACGTAAAATCCCGTTTTTCCGCCAAAAACGTAAAATCATGTTTTCCCGCCAAAAACGCAAAATTTTGTTTTCTCGCCAAAAAGTAAAATCTCGTTTTCCCGCCAAAAACGTAAAATCCCATTTTCCCGCCAAAAACGTAAAATCATCTTTTTCCGCCAAAAACATAAAATTTTGTTTTCTCGCCAAAAACGTAAAATCCCGTTTTCCCGCCAAAAACGTAAACTTTGTTTTCTCGCCAAAAAATAAAATCTGGTTTTCCCGCCAAAAACGTAAAATCTCGTTTTCCCGCCAAAAACGTAAAATCCTATTTTCTGCAAAAACCCGTTTATATTTAGACCCGTTTAGGCCTGTCTGGTTAGGCCCGTCTGGTTAGGCCCGTTTAGACCTGTTTAGGTCCGTTTATATTTAAGCCCATTTAGGCCCGTTTAGGCCCGTCCGGTTAAACCCGTTTATATTTAGACCCGTTTAGGCCCATTTAGGTCTGTTTATATTTAGACCCGTTGAGGCCCGTCTGGTTTGACCCGTCTGGTTAGGCCCATTTAGGCCCGTTTAGGTCCGTTTATATTTAGACCTGTTTAGGCCCGTTTATGTCTGTTTAATCCCGTCCGGTTAAACCCGTTTATATTTAAACCCGTTTAGGCCCATTAGGCCCATTTAAGCCCATTTATACCCGTTTAGGCCCGTTTATGTCCGTTTAAAACCGTCCAGTTAAACTCGTTTATATTTAAACTCGTCTAGGCCCGTCTGGTTAGGCCCATTTAGGCCCGTTTAGGCCCAATTATATTTAGACCCATTTAGGCCCGTTTAAGCCCGTCTGGTTAAACCCGTTTATATTTAGACCCGTTTAGGCCCGTCTGGTTAGGCCCATTTAGACCCGTCTGGTTAGGCCCATTTAGGCCCGTTTATATTTAAACCCGTTTAGGTCCGTCTGTTAACCCATTTATATTTAGGTCCGTTTAGGTCCATTTATATTTAGACCCATTTAGGCTCGTCCGTTTAGTCCCGTTTAAAAGTACGAAACCCGTTTAAAATTTTTTGAAAAAAAAATAACGGACTAAACGGACTAAGGAAATGTGACAAAATGTTAACATTTAGTACAAAACAATATTAGTATCAAAGTATGGATGGGTACCCATGGGTATACCCAAAACTCAATAAGCTATACATGGGTATTACCCATTGACAAAAAAAAGTATTTGGGTTCATTATGATTCGGTTTTTATTAGTTGGGTTTTTGTGGGTTGGGTTTGGGTTGGGTTATTTTACCCATTTTAACATCCCTACGTGTATCAATGACTGTTGCCTTTTCAGAAAAAAGTTCAAGAAGCTAGACGAATGTCCTAAATGCAAAACGTCTAGGTGGAAGGTTAACATGCATAATGGTGAGATCAAGAAAGGTGTCCCACATAAAGTACTAAGGTACTTTCCAATTATCCCAAGGCTCAAGAGGATGTTTAGGTCTGAGGACATGGCCAAAAACTTAAGGTGGCACTATAGTAACAAGAGCAGTGATGGGAAACTACGACATCCTGTAGATTCAGTGACTTGGAGTCAAATCAATGACAGTTATCCATCGTTTTCTGCTGAAGGAAGGAATGTACGGCTTGGATTATCCACAGATGGATTTAATCCATTCAACATGAAGAATAGTAAGTATAGTTGCTGGCCTGTCCTACTTGTTAATTATAACTTGCCGCCTGACCTATGCATGAAGAAGGAGAATATTATGCTAACCTTATTGATTCCTGGTCCACATCAGCCTGGTAACAGGATTGACGTGTACTTAGAGCCCCTGATAGATGATCTAAACCAGCTGTGGAGTGAAGGTGAGTTGACATATGAAAGTTGCTTTGATCTTGTTCATTCTGATGTGTGGACTGCTCCTTGTGTATCTAGGGAGAATCTGTGAAGCCCCGACCTGGCCACCCTAGGCCACGGTCGATGCGTTCAACTAGACAGGCCAAACCCAGGCCTGGACCTCCCGAAATTTCCGTCCTATTTAAAATTTTCCCGAAGGAACAAGTATTCTTCGGATCTTCCTTTAGACTTACAGTCTTAGATCCTTCATACTCATTAATTACGCAGCGGAATACTACTTTAACCATTATCTCGTTCTTCTAAAGAACGACCCATTCGAGAACCTCTTATGACTTTACTTAGTTTTCTAAAAACTATTTCGAGGTTCCAATTCCCAATATTCCCAATAACCTTTCTAACAACCTAAGCCTTTAACTTAGATTCTTTTCTTTCTCCTATTCAGTTCTAACCATTCTTTAGAACAATAGAATAGTACTCGAAACATGTACCTTAACCTTTGGTGAATCCGGTGTGAAGCTAACTCCGCGTTTAGCTTGACTCGTTTGTTCCTCGAACTCTTAGAACATACCTCCCTTGTACCAAGTCATTCAACCAACCATCCCCACATGACAAGGCGCAAGAGAGGTCTTCTAGTTCCATCCATTTGTGACCTTTTCGTCTCGATCATTCCTTAGCTCGTTTTCCTCTTATCATTTGTTTCCTTGACTTAACCACGTTTTGCTTCCTGCATCTTTTACTCTTCGACTGATTCAAGTCCTTTAGGTATAACCAGTTCATGAACCGGTTTCCCTTAGTATTGCCAGCCCAACAGTCGGTACAAGGTTGGAATGATCCTCTCGATCATTTCCGTGGATGGTCTGATCCTTGGTTCGTACCGTCAGCCGTCGACCCAGTTCTTTTGACTGCTCGACCGGTCTGCACGCGTTTCGACCACACGATTTCCCCGATCTTATCCACGGTCCAACTCATGCCTTCCCGTTAGTCTGTACTTAACCGCGATTGATCTTCTGATCAATCCCAACGGTACATTGGACATGGACCCGTCAAGTCCGATAATCCCGTCAACTGCCATGACCTTACGCGATCACTCGGATCGTACCGAGGGTTTCTCGGTCGTACCGCGATCGTCAGTCCATTAGCGCAACGACTTGACGTACGAGGACGCGGCAGCATCACCAAGCGTACTCGGCAACGCTCGCGTTTCCTGTTCGTCAGGCCATCCGCGTCCCGCCGAAAACGCTGTCCAACCGCACTGGCCGTACGTTCTGATCTTTTCCGATCCCTGAACCGTTACGTCAGTCCGCGAAGAGACGCGACTGTTCGCGGGTGGGTGCGACGATCAGCCAACAGACGCGACCATCCGGAGATGATCCGCGACTGTCCGCGCGACTGTACCGTCCAGCCCGTGTACCGCGAAACCCAATTCATTCCCAACTCCTCTAACTCGGCTAAGTTCATCAACCGGACAGCGTCACGACCATTTCGAATCCACGGCCATAGCCGTGATCCATGACCGTGCGCGTCAGTCCGCATAACCGCGATCCGCATCTCGGCAGTACATGCGTCCGTCTGGATGGATCAGCGTGTACCGCGATGCGCGCATCGTCGCGTCCATCCGCTATCGCGTACCGAAGGATCGTCCGGTACATACCGCGCGTACGTCCGTAAGGACTGTGCGATAGTCCGTGTCGATGACATCGCGTACTGCGATCGCGCGTCAATCCGCCCGTCCATCCCATTCCGCGCGTAAGTCCGTGGACCGACCAGCACTTGACGAGCGAACATCCGTAAGGATTCCGCGTACGTCCGGCTATTGTTCCACGATCATACGCCTGTACGGTACGAACGGTCGCGACTGTCCACCGCGAACGGATGCGATGGTTCCGCGGACGGTTGCCATCGATCCGTTGCCGCGGTGCATGGCCCGCGACCTTGCCCATGATCCGATAGTGATTCTCACGGCTAAGCCGTGATCGAACCGGTCCTTTCCAACCGTTCACGCTCGGCCAACCCGACCAAACGGTTATGGTCCGGCTATCATTTCCCGATAGACCGTCCGACCATTCCATGACCCGGCTGTCTTCCCGACATACCGTACGATCACCCGCATGCGAGCCTACGACCCTATGCGCATTCGACACACGCTTCAACCCGAACCACCGCGATCATGGCCTTTGGCCGATCGCGTGAATGATCCACGAGCCGACTCTAAAACCGTTAAGGCCTAAGCCCGGTTTTACTTCCAGAAGTAGAGAAAAGGAGAGAAGCAATCCGGCCATTATCCTAACCGGCCATAGGCCAACGGTTTGGCCAAGGCCGAGAGAAGATAAGGCTCGGACTAACCTTAGATGAGTAGCGGTTTGGCCCCGGTCCTTCACCGTGTTTGAAGCCTTCGCTCCTCCTTTTCACGCCTTGAACCACCAACTAAACCGCCCCTTGATCCTCTTCTCACCAGCGACTTTCTTAAGCGGCCGGCCGATCTTTTCCTCTCCTAAACTCTCGGTTTTCATGGCTTATGCCTTAGAGTAATTCCTGGGCTTTTCCCCCAGTCTGGTTGTCTGCGCAAAGATGTCCCAAGAGGCTTATTTATAGGCTTGGTTATCGCCCATAACCGCCCAAGGAAGGGCTGCCTCTTGTTTGGGCGAATGGACACAACTTGCCATTGATGTCCATTCGCTTATGGCCTCTTTGATCAGCTAGTGACACTAGATGATCAGCTAATATCACACACGCACACTCCAGCTAGCTAAGTTCAGCTAGCTGCCAGTTACCCTAGCTGCCCAACTCGGCCGTCCAGCTCTTTTGAGCTAAACCCTTTGTGTTCAGCTTCTTGTCTTTAGGTCAAACTCCCGCCCAGCTGAGTTTGACTCATTGTGCTCATGGAACACTCTTTCAGATCCTTTGGATCGTGAGTTTTCACCTTCTGGTTCCATGGACAGCCCAAACGTTTAGGGTGTGGTCAGGCTCCCGGTTCCGGGATGTTACAGAATCATAAGTACTTTGTCACTTTCATTGATGAAAAATCTAAGTACACTTGGATAACCTTGATGCAAACTAAGGATAGAGTGTTAGAAGCTTTCATAAACTTTCAAAACCTGTTACTAACCATTTCAATGCTAAGATCAAAATTTTTAGATCAGACAATGGTGGTGAGTATATAAGCAATGCCTTCAAACAACACTTATCCAAACATGGGATTCTTCATCAAACAAGCTGCCCCTACACTCCACAACAAAATGGAGTGGCTGAGAGGAAAAACCGACACTTAATGGAGGTGCCAAGGTCCATGATGTTCTACAAGAATGTCCCTAAGAAGTTTTGGGGAGATGCAGTCATGACTGCATGCTACTTGATCAATAGAACTCCCACAAGAGTTCTTAAGGATCAATCATCATTTCAGGTATTAAACAAAACAAATCCATTGGTTGATCACTTACGTGTGTTTGGGTGCATTTGTTTTGTGTTAATACCAGGAGAACAAAGAGATAAGTTGGATGCTAAGAGCACCAAAGCAATGTTTATTGGATATTCCACAACACAAAGAGGATACAAGTGTTATGTGCCTGAAACAAGGAAGGTTTTGATCTCAAGAGATGTGAAAATTTATGGAGACAAGAAGTTTCTATGATGAGAAGAATTGGGAAAGCTTGAAGGATCTTCCCACTTCTCAATCAGACTGAGCTGCTAACCTAAGGATGATCATGGAAAGCCTTGGTATTAATCTGCCTCAGAAACCAGCCAAAGCAAGTCATGCTCCTTCAGTCCCTGATTTACCTTCAGAAGCTCCACAACAACCCCATCCTGATCATGAGGGGGACACTCAAGAATCAGAACAAGAACCGCAAGAATCTGATTCAAGTACACATGATCAAGCTGGTGTTGAGGAGCATGAGGAACATGAGATAGAAATAGAGGAGTTGGATCATCAAAATGGAGAGACTGAACAGCCGGTTCTGAATGAGCAGCCAGTTCAAGTGTTAAGGAGAAGCACAAGGGAGAAAAAGGAACCATCTAAATGGAAGAAGGATTTCATCTATTTCAACAGCAATGCAGTAGCTCATCCCACTCAAGCAGTGTGCACTTTAGCTTATGTACCCTTGGAACATCAGGTGTTCATTGGGTAGTTGGATCAAAGACAAGTGCCAACTACCTATGAAGAAGCCAAGGGAGATAAGAAATGGATGGAAGCTGTGAATGAAGAAACCAAAGCAATGGAAAACAATGAGACTTGGTATGAGGCAGAACTTCCAAAAGGAAAGAAGGCAGTGAGCTCTAAATGGGTATTCACTATCAAGTACAGAAGCAATGGAGAGGTTGAGAGATACAAGGCAAGGCTAGTTGCAAGGGGATTTACTCAAACCTATGGAAAGGATTATTTGGACACATTTGCACCGGTAGCTAAGCTCCATACAGTAAGGATCATTATGTCTTTAGCAACAAATCTTGATTGGGAGCTCTGGCAAATGGACGTCAAGAATGCATTCCTTCAAGGGGAACTTGAGGATGAGGTGTATATGACACCACCTTCTGGTCTTGAAGACATTGTTAAACCAGGAAGGGTGCTAAGACTTAAAAAGGCTATCTATGGATTGAAACAATCACCTAGAGCTTGGTATCACAAGCTGAGCTCAACACTTATGCAAAGAGGATTCAAGAAGTCTGAAGGAGATCACACTTTGTTCACTCTTCAAGATCAGGAAGGTATCATTGTCATCCTTGTTTATGTTGATGACATTATCATATCAGGAAGCAACAAGTCAGGTATACGAGACACTAAGGCTTATCTCAAATCTGTTTTTGACATAAAAGATCCTGGTGCTCTAAAGTACTTTCTTGGGATAGAAGTTTGTCGATCTAATGATGGACTCTTCTTATCACAAAGGAAGTACACACTTGATTTGTTATCTGAAGCAGGAAACCTAGGATCAAAACCGGCTAAGACACCTCTTAAGGAAGGCTACAAAGTCATAAGAGAGGGGGAGCTTGAGGATAGACCATTTGAGGACATTACTCAGTATAGAAGGATGGTTGGTAAGCTCATTTACTTAACCATAACCAGACCTGATTTGTGTTTTGCAGTAAACCAAGTAAGCCAACATATGCAAGCTCCCAAGATGCATCACTGGAGTATGGTTGAAAGGATACTCAGATACTTAAGTGGTGCCCCTGGTCAAGGCATCTGGATGGGTCGAAATCAAAGCACAGAAGTGGTTGGGTATTGTGATGCTGATTGGGCAGGAGATAGAGTGGACAGGAGGTCTACTACAGGATATTGCACATTCATTGGAGGCAACCTTGTTACTTGGAAGAGCAAGAAGCAGAAGATAGTCTCATGTTCAAGTGCTGAAGCTGAATATAGAGCTATGAGGAAGTTAGCAACCGAATTGGCATGGATCAAAGCTCTTCTCGTAGACTTGGGGATTGAAACATCAAAGCCAATCACTATGCATTGTGACAACCAAGCTGTTATTCACATTGCCTCAAATTCAGTCTTCCATCAAAGGACCAAGCATATAGAAGTTGATTGTCACAAAGTTAGGCAAATGATTGAGCAAGGAGTAGTGCTGCCATGTTTTACAAGAAGTGAAGAACAACTTGCTGATGTCTTCACCAAGGCGGCCAGCTTGAAGGTGTGTGAGTCCATCCATACAAATCTTGGACTCATAGAGCTTCCTAAATCCTCTAAGGCTGTGGAGTCTACACTCTTTTTCCCTTCATGAAGTTTTATCCCATGTGGTTTTCTTCATGAAGGTTTTTAATGAGGTAGATCTCCATTGTCATTCCAAGCTTGATTCAATCCTTGAATTCAAGCTTGAGGGGGAGTATTGGAATGGAGATAATAGAATTTCTTAAGTCTGAACTTGACGTGTCACCGACAGTGTCGGCGACACTGAGGCTGGAAAAGATTCTGAACTAGACGTGTCAGCGACGGTGTCGGCGACACTGAGGCTGGAAAAGATTCTGAACTAGACGTGTCAGCGAAAGTGTCGGCGACATGAATGGTAGAGCGTTCAATTCTATATTAGCATCGACGATGTCAGAACTATTCTATATTAGCATCGACGATGTCAGCGTCGATGTCATGGGCAATTCTATTCTATATTACCGCTGCGACATAAAATAGAAGACGAAGAAAAGGTGTCCAAAAGCTGTCATCTCCTTATGACCGTTAACACTCCTTTTCTTCCTCTTATGAGTTGTCTTTTGTCCTATTCTACTTATTCTTTACGTATTCTCTTGGTTGCCCTAATTGCTGGTGTATTTAAACTCTTGTAAAACCATTTTATGAGTTAATTTTGGGATTTATTCTTCCCAAAGCTTATTTTCTCTCTCTCTTGCGGTTACCAAGAACCCTAATCTGGTTCTAGGTTGTTCTCTCCCATTCTCTCTTTCTAAACTCATAAATCTAACATTTATTATCTGTTGAAATGGATTCGGAAGTCAACAAAGATACAGCAAGAAAGGGAGGCCTCAAGTACGCTTGACGTTTAATAAGTTTTGATGCAAGTTAATCTATCATGTAATCATGTTGCTTCAATGTTCTGCTGAGCTGAAAACATTAAAAAAAAAAGAAGGAAAGAACAATGGTTAGCATATTTCGTGGAAAGACTTAAACGATTAGTCTGTTCTCAGATGATTTCTAAAGGGATCTATAGTATGAAATCGCTATGTGGTAGCTACGCGTTTACTAGGAAACTATTGTTAAAGTGGATTATTGAGACCTAGACATTAATAAGTTAGTTATTTATCTATTATATAATTATATTTATATTACATGTTTTTAAGTTTCTTGCACTTTATTTAAAAATTAAACTCTTACATGTTTAAAATAAAATAATGAATTAAAAACATACATATATACAAATATAATTTGAAACTTGAAAAATAAAAAATAAATTATACAAAGAGGGGAAAAATATATAAAAATGAAAAAAGAATTAAAGTGGTGATGAAGTTTATAATGTTGATTTTGTTTTTAATTTACTTAAATGGTGTAGCTTTTAGAAGGAAAAAAAAACAGATATTAAATTGGAGTTTAGGTTTGGTCAATTTAAACCGATTTTGACCATTTACACATCTTAATAATTTTAGGATTCTCTCTCTTCTTTGCTCTCGCTTCTCTCTACCACTCAGAAGCGGCTCTTCGTTTCTATTCTCCGGTCGCCAGTGGTGACGTTTTTCAAGCCGGCGACCGGGTTACTTTTGAATCGTTGTTGCTTTCTTCTTCCCATCTCCAACTTTCACTGTGTTTAGGGATGAGATCTTTTGTTTTTTCGGCTTAATAAATTCCTGCCTTCATATCCGTTGCTTTTCCCGAGCTTTCTCGGGTTCTTATCCCAGTTTTTGCCGAATTTTGGTCATCTTCCACGGCGCTTCATCGCCACGACGCCAAAAATCCCTTCTTTCTTTTACCCAATATCCGAGCGCTCCCTGAGCCGTTTGTTCGTTACCCACTCGAGTTGAACAGGTCGGCTGGTGCATCCTCTTTCTTCCGATGGTCTTGGATCCATCGATCTGTATCTCAGTCTCATCGGAGGTGGTGGTAGCAGTTAGAAGTGTTTTCAATCAGATGCGGCGATTCAAGGCGATCTATGGTGGAATTGATCGGCAAGGCTCTACAGCCATAACGACTTCTCTCGGTCTCTTCTGTTACCAGCTCTAGTAACATGATTTTATCCCATGTCGCCGATGTAGTTGTGGTTTGTTTTTTGTTTGCTTCCGAGTTGGTCGTCTTTGTAGGTTTCTTTTTGTGGTAGTTTTCAAACAAGTTGTACCCTCCGTTTGGTCTGAGTATTGATGGTTTCTCTTGAGCTTGGCTGCTTGTGGCAACTCTTACATCTATTTCATGTTAGGTACTTTTTTGTGATTGTGTTGGCTTCTACCTCTTCGCTTTATCTTGATGTCTTTTGGATTGGTTTTATTCCGAACTCCGCTTTTGTTTTAGTTGTTAGATGTTCGTTCCTTGTTATTAGTGTTTGGGTTTTTCGTTTTTTCATTTCCATTATAATTGTTTTTGTCAAAAACTAAAAATTAGTATAATTTAACGTTTTACAAAAAAAAACAGGAAAGCCAATGAAAGGGAAAAGTGTTACCACATATATGCTTTCCCCACCATTTTCATAGTACAGAAATCTCATGAAAAGGATTCAAACAATTTACACTACCAATTGCTTCTTCTTTACAATTGGCATAGAGTTCTTGAGATCTGCCCATGAGAATTTCTTTTCAAAGAAAAATGTCTTTATTAACTGTTTTTGGTTTGAGATCTCTCTTTATACACAACTTGGTAGCTAATATATAAAGCTAAATAACTTACATAAGTTACATAAGAAAACAAAACATACTTTTAGTATTCTATTAAACATTATGGAATATCGTATTCGTATCCCATTAAAACATATGATGGAAGTGACAAGCGACAGCACAGCCGCATTAAATCCAGTAGGCTCTTGTTGACTTTTGACTTTGTTTTTTTCTGCTTCCACTTGATACTTGGAATTCTTGAAATGGCGGTCCTAAGAAAACTTTATTTATAACTGACTAGTTGTCCAAATAGAGTTACAAGTTTTTATATCTATACTCAAAACTGTACAGAAAGACATATGAGCTTGATACAGGATTACATGCAATGATTATACGATTTGTATGTTTGTGTGACCATCAACAGGTAGAGGAGGACCTCTTACATGATTTGTATGGCTAATCTTCAACTTCTTCTCGTCGAGGTAATGCTGATATACAAATGAAATGAAGCCCCACATAGCTAAAATGATGGAGAAGATTTTCGACGTGTTCATTTTATCATGAAAAACTATCACTGCTACAACTGGAACGATAGGCAATCCCACAGCAGTTATGGAATTAGAGAACACAGAAGACGACTCAAAGATCAATCCCACAACACCAATGGTGTAGATTTGCCATGAGATAGCTATCGAGGCCAAAATCATAACATATGGCGCTCTCCCTAGTTCGTAGTTTTCCATCTCACTTGTCAAAGTTTTCCACTCACCGCTTGCAAAAAGTCCAATGAGAACCACACAGCTTGCAACTAGAGATTGGTAGGCGACCAAATCCATGACCGTGGAGAATGTATGCTTCTTTAAAATCTTATTGAGGATCAGTTGTACAAGAGATAGCAGCAGTCCGATCCCAGCAGAAGCACCAATGGTGCATATTATCCCTATCACATACTTCACTTTAGAAACATTTGTTGCGGTTTGCGACTCAGTGTTGACCACGAGGAGAGCAGAGGAAACAGTAAGGAGAAACAAAGAGTTGACTATGAAAGGTGTGAACTTTTGAGAGTTTAGGAAATAGGAAAAGAAGGCAGTGAAAGCTAACTGCGAGGCTAAGATGAGGGAGAAAGTAGAAACTGGTAAGTAGAGCAACCCAACAGAGGACATATAAGAATTAGCAGACACTAGGAGTCCAGTGACAACGTAAACTGAACCTAGGGTAATGAAAGAAGGATTCTGTCTGGAACTTGTATCTGTTGATTTGGGTGTTTTGATCTGGGAAAAGAAGCGGAAGAGAAACAGAACAGGGAAACCGATTAGTTGGACAAGTGTTCCCATCCATGTGCTCTTACCACCATTTTCATAGTACAATCTTCCAAGAATTGTGGAAAGTGCTTGGCAGGAGAGGACAAAGAATACATATATGGAGATACGAAGCCACCTTTTATAATTCTTCGGTTGAGGTATCGGAGATGATTCAATTTCCATGGTGGTATTCATTTCCTCCTGATCTGTTAGGTTTGCTTCAATGTTCAGATCTGGAAAAAAAAAATGAAAAAGCAATAATAATGGTTAGCATATTTGGTGGAAGGCCTTAAACGATCTGCATGTTCTCAGATGATTTTTTAAAAGAATCTATAGTATGAGATGCTTCTTCCTTACCATTGACATATGATTCTTGAGTTCTTTCCATGGCGGCTCTAAGAGGACTTTCCACACACAGATTTTTAGTAAAGATGTTATATAGATGGAGCTTGGAGACAAGTGCATCAGATTCTTTTTAAAAGTAGGCCCTTGTTTACCGTTGACTTAGAATTCTTGAAACCGTTTAATTGGCGGCTTTAAACAAATACAACGTTAAAATAGGCAGAGTTTGGTATTGGTAACATATTATGGGTTAAGAGTGTCCACTTGATTTAGTATTTGGCTTATTATCTGTTGAAATGGATTCAGGAGTCAACAAAGATACAGCAAGAAAGGGAGGCCTCAAGTACACTTGACGTTTAATAAGTTTTGATGCAAGGGAATCTATCATGTTGCTTCAATGTTCTGCTGAGCTGAAAACATTAAAAAAAAAGGCAAATCGCAAAAATGACACAAAAATATACATTGTCACAAATATAGCACTAAAGAAGAAAAATCATAAAAATAGCATTTATTAAAGGCATAAGACAAAATTAACCCTAACCCCAAACCCTATACTAAACCCTAAACCCTAAATAATAAACCCTAAATACTAAACTCTAAATAATAAATCCTAAATCCTAAATTATAAACTTTAAACCCTAATTTATATAATGCTATAAAAATCATTGTAATTAAAATAATGCTAAAAATGTTAATTTTCTTTTGTGCTATATTTTTTATAAGATATGTTTTTTGTGCTAGTTTATGATTTTTCTCAAAAAAATAAATAATGGTCAGCATATAATGGTCAGCATATTTCGTGGAAAGACTTAAACGAACTGTATGTTCTCAGATGATTTCTAAAGGGATCTATAGTATGAAATCGCTATGTGGTAGCTACGCGTACACTAGGAAACTATTGTTAAAGTGGATTATTGAGACCTAGACATTAATAAATTAGTTATTTATCTATTATATAATTATTTTTATATTACATGTTTTTAAATTTCTTGCACTTTATTTAAAAATTAAACTCTTAGGATGTTTAAAATAAAATAATGAATTAACAACTTACATATATACAATTATAATTTGAAACTTGAAACATAATACAAATAAATTATACAAAGAGGGGGTAAAAGATATAAAAATGAAAAAAAAGAATTAAAGTGGTGATGAAGATTATAATGTTGATTTTGTTTTCAATTTACTTAAATGGTGTAGCTTTTAGAAGGAAAAAAAAACAGATATTGGGTGTGATTATTTGTTAATAATAAAGGGAAGGGATGGGAAGGGATTTTTATTCTACTAAATCCCATCAAATTGTCACTAATCAAGTTGAATTGAGAGTAATTATTTTCCCACCCAATCCCTCTATTTTTAAGTGAAAAGTGAGAAATATATCTGAATTTATTGCACTGGATGTATCTTTTTTGAAAAGTAATTACAGTTTTGTATCTTTTGAATTCTACTTACAATTTTGTATATTTTTTTGTAGGGCCTAGCGTCAAAAAGACAGAATTAACCTCACAGAAGAGAGAAATGCATAAAAAGTCATAGATAGATACTATTCTTCTCTCTTTTCTTGGATGGATACAACTAGGTCTCATACACCACACTTCACATAAATCATGGAAAGATACTATCCTTCTCTCTTTTAATATTGGTCTTATTTCGAATATACATCTATGGATAACCATACCATCTATTAATTGATAACCATTTTAGTTTTATAAAATAAACAGGACTTGGTGGTTAGACAAAATAATTTTAAGGTAAAGAACTAGTTATATGTGATCTTTAAGGATGGATAATTGGCAAATTTGGTTTCGGGAGTGAGCTAAATTACCTAAATGATGGATAATTTTGTTTTTGAAGATAATACTCCAATGAATTATATGTGAAGATAGATACTAAGTAGGTAACAAACCATGTATACATGTATGTCCATTCATATTAGCATTGTCAAGTTTGGTTATCCATGAGAAGCGTCCAACATGATATAACTAGTTATATGTGATCTTTAATATTGGTCTTATTTCGAATATACATCAATGTATAATCATACTATGATCTATTAATGGATAATCATTTTAGTTTTGAAAAATAAACATGACTTGGTGCTTAGGCAAAGTAATTTTAAGGTAAAGAACTAGTTATATGTGATCTTTAAGGATGAATAATTGGCAAATTTGGTTTCAGGAGTGAGCTAAATTACCTAAACGATAGATAATTTTGTTTTTGAAGATAATACTCTAATAAATTATATGTGAAGATAGATACTAAGTAGGTAACAAACCATATATACATGTAGGTCCTTCCATATTAGCATTGTCAAGCTTGGTTATCCATGAGAAGCGTCCAACATGATATTATTGGTCTTATGTCGAATATACATCTATGGATAACATACTATGATCTATTAATGGATATGTAACAAACCATGAATACATGTATGTCCATCCATATGTGGAAGATATTAGCTTAGTCAAGTTTGGCTATCCATGAAAAGAGTCCAGCACGTGATATGATCGTGGTAGTATCCACGAATAGATGAGATTGTAGACACCTATTCTAAACTACCCATTCGAAACTTTTGTAATAAGTCCGATTTTTTTTTTTTTTGAATTCTAGTACATCGGCCGGTTTTATCTCCATTTAGCCGGTCTATATTGCCGGAAACCTCCTATCCACCAATCTATCAACCTTCAAAAAATAGGAGGGGGGGGGGTGGAATTAATATAAAGTAGGAAAGAGAGGGGGAGAAAAAAAGAAAAAAAATAATAATAAAAAGGATGGATAGTTATGAAAAAGTGGAAAACTATCCGTCGAAATGTCATGTACAAGATACGCAGAGATAAAACTGTCTTTTTCCAGTGGGACCTACAAAAAAAGATATAATTTTACAATAGGTTTTAGAAAGATACAAAAGTGTAATAAAAAAGTTGAAAAGATACACTACATGCAATAAACTCAATTTATCCCAGCAATTATTTTGAGAGTAACATTTCCCTTCCAATCTCTCTATTTATTTCCCTCTCTATCTCTTCCCTCTAAATTCCTCTTAATTACTTTGACTAAAACCAATCAGACCCATTAAATTGGAGTTTAGGTCAATTTGGTCAATTTAAACTGATTTTGACCATTTACACATCTTAATAATTGATTGTACTTTAGGATTCTCTCTCTTCTTTGCTCTCGCTTCTCTCTACCACTCAAAAACGGCTCTTCGTTTCTATTCTCAGGTCGCAGGTGGCGACGTTTGCCAAGCCGGCGACCGGGTTACTTTTGACTCGTTGTTGTTTTCTTCTTCCCATCTCCAATTTTCACTGTGTTTAGGGATGGGATCTTTTTTTTTTCAGCTTAATAAATTCAGGGCTTCATGTCCGTTGCTTTTCCCGAGCTTTCTTGGGGTCCTTATCCCGGTTTTTGCCGGATTCTGGTCATCTTCTACGGCGCTTCACCGCCATGACGCCGAAAATCTCTTCTCTCTCTTACCTAAATCGCCGAGTGCTCCCTGAGCCGTTGGTTCGTTACCCACTTGAGTTGAACGGGTCGGCTGGTGCATCCACTTTCTTCTGGTCGTCTTGGATCCAAAGATTTGTAGCTCAGTCTCATCGGAGGTGGTAGTAGCAGTTATAAGTGTTTTCAATCAGATGCGGCGATTCAAGGCGATCTATGGTGGAATTGATTGGCAAGACTCTACAGCCATAGCGATGGGACGAATCGTCGGCGTTAACTTGATCATCGATTTGCATGGAGCCACTTCTTGGGATGTCGACATGTCTCTCCCACTCGGCCTCACGACACGTCGCTTCGTTTGTGTCTAGCAATTTCAGTCGGTTTAGTTCTTTTGGGCCTAATTCTTAATTAGGGCTTCTCATAGCCCGAATCGTTTGTACTGTTTTTATATTCTATGGTTTGTATTCATGTATAGCCCAATGGGCCACTTTTTCACATATATAAAAATTTGGCTGCCGACAAAAAAAAAAAAACTGATTCTCACCTCCTAGGATCAGTTCAAAAAAAAAAAAGACCTTCTAGGATTTCAGTTCACTAGTATTAATAGAATCCTCTCGGTTACAGTTGATTTACTGTCTAGTCTAGGCGACTTTTAGAACATTGGCTTTATTTGTTGACTTTTTTTTTTTTTTTAATTTGGCTTATTATCTGTCAACAAAGATCGTCAAGAAAGGTAGGGCTCAAGTACATACATTAATAAGTTTTGTTCAAGGGAAGAAAATAATTACGTTTCCCTCTATCATACTGCCATTGCCGATTACAATCATCTCTTAAAATATATATTAATCTATACCTAGGCGCTAATCGAACGACAAGATTGAAGACTACACAAGATTTACGCGGAGCAGAATTTTAGATGAATTTGCAATTAGTCATATATATTAGTAATTGTTTATAACATTAATATATTTTCATGTGTTAAACTTGAACTAGGTTTTTAATTCATAGAAATACTATATTATAAATTAGTTTTATAGGCAATTTGCTAATTGTTTTAATTCACATATATTTCAAAATACAAAAAAAAATTCCAATCACAAAGATATACAAAAATACAAGAATATAGAACATGTGAGAGCAATAGTTAAAAACAAGTGCGTGAGACATTATTCATTCGACACATTTAGATCTCACCGACACGTCAATACAAACATAAAAGAGCTTTTCACTCTCTCTTCATATCACATGGTCTCTAAATCAAAACCAGCTCTTACTCTCAGGGATAAAAATTTTCTCCCTCAATTTCTCCCTCACTGTTTCCGACAAAATTTAAGATTACAAAGAGGAGAGAGGAACCAACGAACACAAATTGGGAAGAAAAAAGAATCAGAGAAAGTGATTAACTTTACCTTGGAAGGAGAAACCTGATCCTATCTTTCTCTTGCTGAAACCTGAAGATGAAGATTGTGCTTGCGAGGAGGAAGACAGAAAATCCGACGAAAATGGATGAGTATTTGCCTTTTTGGATCAACGTGAAACTGGGTGAAGGGTTCAAGAAAGTCGGGCCATTTTAGGGCCGATTTTAAAAAAACTCGGGACAGTTAAAAAAAAAGCGTTGACCAACAAAACTACGCGGCCGCCAAACGGAATTAGTCGTTGACCGCCGAATTGAAGCCTGGAGGGGAAACTTGCGGCGTGGGGTCACCCTCTAATGCTTACGCGGCCGGCCACGTTTTTGATCATGGATCTATACTAATAAAAGAGATAATTTGAGGCTGCTAAGAATGTGCACCAACAAGAAAAAACTATAAAGCTTTGTTTACGAGATACAGATTGATTCAGTCGTTAGAAACCGTAACTCAGGTCTACGAGATACAAATCCTGCGCTATCATCTTTGATGCTACAAGTTTGGTTTTCTAATTAGTAGACTAAAGCATGAGATTGTTTAATCTTACTTAGCTATGTTGTATTCTTGGATCTGGATCTTTGGCTCTCTGATCTTTAGCTTGCCCCTGCCAGAATACAATCATTTTCTCTTCCTGTGCGCCGCTTAGCCTGGATACGAAAACATATGTTCCTCCCATCTCAAGTTGGGTCTTCGTTACCAAGGATCTGGTTCTATGGCTCATGCTCGCTCAGTCTGCCCCTGCCTGGTAACGGTCTCAGAACTACATCTCGGTCTCTCGGTAAGGTCTTTAACTCTTCGGCTTCCATGGCTGTTGGTTAATCAAGGATCTGGTTTTGTTTGGCTCTCTGGTTCTCCAGCTTGCCCTTGCCTGATTACTCTACACTTGGTCAGCTATACGCCTTCCTGATCTTCTACTGATCATCACCTGATCGCTCTTCCTCGGCTATTGGTTAATCATCCGGTAATCATGGATCTTGTTTGGTATGGTTCTCTAGTTCTCCAGCTTGCCCCTTCCTGATTACTTCTCTTTGGTCGTCTCTGCGTCTTCTTGCTCTTTTACTGCGGCTCTGCAGATCGTTTTCCATGCGGTCTGCTTCTCTCTTGATCTTCTCTACTGCTCCTTGGATCGCTCATCCTCTTGTTCTATAGTTCGGTCTCTTCAAATCCTGAGTAGCTGTTGTGGTCCGATCCGCTCGATGGGGAGTTGGTTGAGGGTCATCGTCTCATATACCCCTATTGCCAGAAGGAAAATCTAAAATGACCCCGTTCTAACTTGAATTTCTTTTAACATTATTTTTAGTCCGAAAATGAGGTAAATGACCATAGAACCTAGTGATATCTGGAAATAACGACTCATACCCGGGGCAAACCGAACCCAAACCCAACCGAAGAAACCTTTACGGGTCTGACTCGAAGATTATAAATTTATGGATAATTGGGATTAAAAAGAGATTAAAAATTCATTAAAATAAAAAAAATCGGATTAAAAGATAAAAACCTAATTTTCCCAATTTTCGATCGTTCCTCGTTCCCTCTTCCCCAAATGGCTCTTCCTCTGATATCGTAAAACAACCCTTAGTTCTACGAATCGATTATGAAAATGGTGTCTACAAGACAGACGACGTCGGCGGTGAGAAGGGTGGCAAGAGCAAACCCTAGATACAGCGGCAAGAAAGAGAAGAATAAGATGGATAATCTGATGGCGAAGTTAACCGCAAAGTTAAGGAAAGAGTCGTCAATGATTCTTACTAAAGAAGAGAATGAATCGAAGAAGGCTAAGATGCAGCCCGTTAAGATGACTGTTGTAGAATAAGAAGAAGTTGAGCCATCGCCGGGGAGGTCATGGGCGATTCCGACTGTTGATCCTGAGGTTGGAGACAATAAACCAGAAGCAGAGCAGCCCAACAAATCCGGAACCGGAGAAGAAGAGGAGGAGGATAAGGAGAAGCCCGATGAAGAACAAGAAGAGGAGGAGAAGTCCGATACCGCGGAGTCGGATGAAGAACAAGAAGAGGAGGTGAAGTCCGATGAAGAGCAGGATGATGTCAAGACCGATGCTTTTGAATCCAATGGAGTCATGGTGTTATATAACCCTATTGGAGATGGAAGAGATGGAGGAGACGCAATCGAGGATGAGGAAACCGAGAGCGACGGCCCTCCGATGTAAGCATAATTTATTTGTAAAACTAGTAAAACTTGGTAAAACTGGTAATACTTGGTAAAACTCGGTAGATTTATGATGTGATACTGGTAGAACTAAGGAAAACTACTATGCTTTTTTTGGTAATACTAGCATAAATTTGTAAAATTGTATGTTGTTACATGATTTCTCGGTTGAACCGACAACTTTACGACCTATGAGAACGTACTTTCCGCCTACGGAATATATTAATAGTGTCAAGTTGTCCACGAGATGTTACATCGATGACGTTTTGAATACGTTTGATAAAGTGAAGCTCACTAAGAAAGAGAGGTTCTGGTTTGAGAACCATCCACAGTTCTCGCACTTCTTCCACATGCCAAGGGACGACAATCACAAGGTTCAACCCATGTAGATGCTCCTTCTTCGGACGGCAGAAATCCAAAAAAAGGAAGCTTGGTTTGTCGTGAATGGCGTTCCCATCTGATATTCATTAAGAGAGCATGCGTTGATTCCAGGACTCAACTGCCAGAACTACCCACTGAATTGGCGGCAACTAGGAAGTATGGACTTCGTGAACAAGCATTTCGAAGGGCATATAAGACTGCAAGACGTGAAAGCTAAGCTAGAGGAAATGGGACCTGATAGGAATGGAGATATGTTGAAGTTGGCGGTCTTGTATTTCTTATCAAGCATTGTTTATAGCCCAACAAAAGTAGGAAAAGACGCTACGCCCGTGTTGGAAATCTTTCAAAGATTTGTGAATGATCTTAGGTTATGTGTGACATTTTCTTGGGGGAGATTATCCTTTGAGCACATGTTATAATCTATTAAGAACACGATGAAACATTATAATGGCGTGGTGAGTGGTAACTGGCCGTTTCCAGGGTTCTGTATTCCGTTGGAGGTAAGTAATTTGTTTCACTCATTTTATAATATTTCTTATACATCAAGCTTACTGTTATTTTATGTGTGTTTTGTAGCTTTTAGCAGTGGAGGCCATCCCGCAATTGAGAGACAGCCTCCGAGAAGCTTATCCAGACGCTCTTGACGAATGTCCTAGGATGTGAAAATACAATTGGAAGAACGACGACATGAAAGAGTTTCCTCTTGAGAGAGTGTATGAAAAACTAG